>JAPDPK010000128.1:0-1200000 GCA_031772115.1 Heritiera littoralis | reverse complement strand
AGCATGAGTAGCGGAAAGAGACAATATTGCCATTCATGTTCTTAAAATATGGCTGCCATTATGCAAATTTGATTTTTTTTTTGGTGATTCAGTCTTGATTTTTTTCCTTTTTTATTAGTTTCACACTTTTAATTTATTTTTTTTTTTTGAAATGAATCTTCTTGGTCAACTCTTTTATTTGTCAATTAATTTTTAGATAGGAAGAGGTTAAAGGTTTGCATGGAGTTTTAGGGTTTGCATGAAAAAAAAGCATTGACGTATTTTTTGTCTTGTTTTTTTTATTATTATTTTTATTTATTTATTATTTATTTATTATTATTATTATTATTTTTTACTCGGACAAATTTGATGTCTACAAATATAATAAAATTTAAGATGTCTCATATATTTTATAATAAATATCATAAATTTTACGATCAATGTATTACGATAAATCTAATAAATTTTATGAAGAATCTCTTAGATTTTACGATGAATGAATAAAATTTTACGATAAATCTAATAAATTTTACATGAATCACATAAATTTACGATGAATCTAATAAATTTTATGATGAATCTCGTAAAATTTATGATGAATTTCATTTTATTTACAATGAATCTTGTAAAATTTATGATGAATCTCAGAAAATTTACAATAAATCTCAATTAATTTACGATGAATCTAATAAATTTTACGATGAATCTAATAGATTTTATGATTAGTCTCATAAATTTTATGATAATTCTAATAGTTTTAAGTTAATTCTAATAACTTTACACTTATTCTCGTATGTTTACAGTAAATATAATAATTTCATAATTAATAATCATAATTTTACCATTATTCTAGTATATTTACACTTTCATTTTATGATGAATCTTACAAATTTATAATTAATTATCATAATTATAGTATTTTTTACACTTATTCTCATCAATTTTAAGGTTAGTTATCCTTTTTTTATACTTATTCTAGTAATTTTACGCTTATTCTCATCAATTTACGGTTAATTAATGTATTTTTATGTTTTTTTAGTACTTTTATACTTATTCTCATAAATTTTACGATTAATGTCATAACTTTTATGATGAGTTTGCTAGAAAATTTTCAAAATAAAGTATTAATTAAAATGATGATTAATCAATGGGTGAATAAAACTAGTGTTTAGTATGATTCCGGGTTGAGTAAAATCATTATAAAACGATTTTTACTAAGAGTATAGAGCATTCAATTGCTCCTGTGTAGTACATATTCTGTCCAAAAATGACACTTAGGCAGTCAGACGCCTTAAGAGGGCAATCAACTACATATAGAGGGCAATCTACTGCCCATATGAATTGCAGTTTCAGATTTTAAATTACTTTAGGGTAGTTGACTACCCTAAGAAGGTAGTCGACTGCCTCACCTGGATGTTGTATTCTGTTTCAAAATTACACTAGGGTGTTTGACTGCCATTTTAGGCATTCGATTGCTTTAGTATAAAAGTGAATATAGAAGCTAATTTTTATCTGAAGAGTTACAAATTTTTCCTAAAGTTATTCTTTTACTTTAAATGGTTAAGAAACATGACCATTGGATTCCAAAAGATCTAATTTTGTTAAATAATTGTGTTTGTTGAATCAAACAACACAAATGAAAAATCATATCGCTTGATTGAAAGATCATATCATTTAAAATTATTCTTTATAAATAGAGATGTCAAGTTCGAGATCAAGTTCAAATTGTTTCATCTTCATCAAATCCCATAAGTGACTTTATTCTTGTACAAAAAAGACTAATAAATTATACAAGAAATCTCATAAATTTTATGATGAACGCTATACATTTTTACGATAGATCTGATAAATTTTACGATGGATTTCATAAATTTTACGATCATAAATTTTATTACAATGAATCTAATAAAAATTATGATAAATCACATAAATTCTACGGTTAGTCTAATAAATTTTACAATTAATCTTATAAAATTTACGATAAATCTAAATTTACGATGAATATCATAAAATTTACGATAAATCTCATAAATTTTACGATGAGTCTAATAATTTTTACGATGAATATCATAAATTTTTACGATGAATGTCATAAAATTTTCATAAAATTTATGATGAATCTCATAAATTTTATGTTTAGTCTAATAAATTTTATGATTAATCTTATAAAATTTACGATGAAGCTAATAAATTTTTACGATGAATATCATAAAATTTACGATGAGTCTAATAATTTTTACTATGAATATCATAAATTTTACAATGAATGTCGTAAAATTCATGATAAATCTCATAATTTATGATGAATCACATAAATTTTACGATTAATTATCATATTTTTTTCATTACTGAATTAATTTTTTTTCATAACTAAGCTATAAGCAGAACATTAATGAGAGTTACAAAATATACATGGCAATCGACTTCTACATAGGAGCAATCGACTGCTTAAGCTTAAAATATATTCTGTGATTGTTTTATACATGGGTAGTCGAATGCTTCTATCGAGCATTCTATCGAGCATTCGACTGCCTATATATATTAAACTTAATAATAACATAATTAACTATAAAATTGATTAACATAAACGTAAAATATTATATTAAATGTAAAAATTATGCGAATAAGCATAAAATTGATGAGAATTGGTGTAAAATCACTACAATAAACATAAATTCATGATAAGAAGATTGCATTAGTAATACACTGTTATATTTTTTTTATTACTATAGGAAAGTTAAATTAGTAATATACTATTATTTTTTATTAATATTTAATACATATAGATAATTTGGAAAACCAGTTTAACAGGTTACTAGGTTTAAGATTATTTTTACATTTAAAATTTAATCAATGGTTGAAACTAAATATTATTAATCTAAGGGTTATTATTTACTGACCTTACAATAAGGTCAAATTTTATAAACTTATTGTAGAATTGCTTGTATAATCCAATTTAGATAGAGTTTGGATGATAAAATTATTATCAGTCATATGTTCATATAGATTCAGATAATTATTTTAAGGTGCTCATTACCCAAATTCAATTATAAATAATAATTTTTAATATAATATTTAAATTTTTTATTAATGTTATATCTAATTAAATTAATTAATTATATATTATAATTATGATTTTTTAACTATAATTTATTTTTATGAGTTAAATTAAATTTATTAAATTACTTTTTTGATAATTTTGTTTTATAATTAAAATTAAATTTAAATTTAAAAATCAAACTTTAACTTAATAAATGAGTATTTAGAGGGTTCGGGTAGTTAATAGGTATTTTTTATATTATACAGGTAGGATTCGAGTAATGCAAATGAAAATTATCAGATAGCTGATCATATTCGAATATTATGAAAAATAATCAGATTTAGGTTCGAATATCCTAAAATTAGCAGGTATTTGATTCTTTTACATGTATAGTTGCAATCGAGTAAAGTTTCATAAAATCAAATAACTACGAGGTCATTTGGATCTTATTGCATTTTCGAACTCTGTTGCGATGAGATCCAAATGAATAAGACAAATTGGTGAAAGGACAAAATTATCCTTCCACCTTTCTTTCATTTTCTTTTATTATTTCATTATGTAACAGTCCGTATGTAAAGTAAATCACACATTTTCACACTTATAATAATGGTTGGGCTGTCTACAATGCCTTTATTTCATACTTTCTTTAAACAGTAAACACTTGTGAAATAATTTTATTTTAATTTACATAAATACATCACAGTATTTCATTCAACGATTACATCCCCCGTTCATAATTTACAAATGAAATAATATTGTACAATAAGTCTGAACATATAAAGAAAGTAAATATACCTCCAGGATCAACACTAGCTGCCTCGGGTTAACCAAAAGCGCAGCTGAAAATCCTCGAAATGGTATATCACGCAGTCACTGTAAGTAATTTGTGGAGAAGGAAAATAAGAGGTAAGCAAAACGTGCTCAGTAAGAGAATTATATGCAGAGCTGATATTATGAAGTCTATATGCATTAAAACATTTATTTCCTATTAGTACACTAGGCGCAGTAAAGGAAGGATACTATAGTTGGCTAGGGATCCGGATGGAGTATGGAAGGTATTTTAGAATATCTGTCATGTCCCGGAACTTAGAAGCGACTATAGGGAGTAATTGTTGATTTTTTATACAAATCACATTTAATAAAATTTCAATATGAAATAAATCACAAATGGTATATAAAACCATTAAATAAAATATTTAAGAAAATAATACGAATCCTCTTTAAAATATCACTTTCACATTTTAGTAATCTCAGTAAATAGTATAATAAACAATTCAGTATGATAAACAATTCAGTGACAGTAACAAGTCATTAAACAGTATGGTATGATTCAATAAAACAACACAGTAAACAGTAACAGTGGCGGAGACCAGGCAACAGCCAAAATATATCATGCTATAATCCCTGTAGGGAACAGTAACAGTAACACATAAGATATATGGCCATAGTCTATAGGTGTCCTCAGTGTGCACTGATCAAGTGACATTTCATAGTTTCCAAGACATTTCATTTCTAAAATGTTCTCATAAAATTATTCTCATTAAAATCACGCATCCATAATATCCCTACAGTCTACACACGCATCCCTTACCTGTCTAACTTAATCGGCTTTCCTAATAACACCACTTTTAATTCGATTCTCCCAGGCTGCAAAAGATTTCACCAAAAATATTTATTAACCTCAATATAATTTTTAAACTAATTGCTTTCAATAATTGCAGCCACTTTACATACTGGAAATTTCTACAATCTAATGGCATATTAAGCTCATCAAATGCAGCCATGAAACCCTCTCCCCTTGCCTAGGCCGAATCCATCATTTTGCATAATTCATGGTTTTTCAACAATCTAACATCACATTCATGCTTAACCATGTTCATTAATCAATTTGGCATCATTTTCATGCTGAAACACTATGGTTTCCTTATGTTCTTCTCAAGGGCGAAACCCTCATGCATGATAGAATTTGATTCAAGTCAATTCTAATGAATCTAACACTATATTCATGTTCAACATGCTTGAATTAATCATTTTCTACCATTGAAATTAAATGAAAGCTCAAGGATAGTGTATGGTACCCTGTGGCCGAAACCTTCTCTCCTCCTTTCTCTTTATTTTGTCACTTATTCAATGGGATTTTGGCATGGGTGAAGAGAGGAAGATGAGTAGATGAATTTTGTAGAAGGAAATTTTGTGAAATAATGGTGATTTAGTAAGGTTTAGGAAGCTTTCTTTTCTTTTCTTCTTTCTTCTCTAATGGTGGCATGAAACAAGGATGAGAAGATGATGAATAGTGACCGACAGCAAAAAGGGGATTTATGTGGAATTTTCAAGACATGGGCAAAATGACCAAAATGCCCTTGGTTATGAGATTGTCGAACAATTTTGCCCTTAAGCTTTCGTAATTTTTATAACTATGTAAATGCACTCCAAAAATTTAGTTTCATCACAAAAAATTCTTATTAGATGTATTTTGATGAATAAAGGTGGTTTGGTTCGAGTTTGACCTATCGTGAAGGTGAAATTATGAAATTACCCATATCGGGTAAATCGCTTAAATTTCAGTTTTAACCAGCGATTCGATCTATCTATGGACATAGCCTAAGACTTATTTTTATGCAAAATATCATGTTATTTTTACTTGGTCCAAACTCATTTTACTTTGGACATAATTTACGAA
Source organism: Heritiera littoralis (assembly GCA_031772115.1). Taxonomy (NCBI): domain Eukaryota; kingdom Viridiplantae; phylum Streptophyta; class Magnoliopsida; order Malvales; family Malvaceae; genus Heritiera; species Heritiera littoralis. The sequence goes on along the minus strand of JAPDPK010000128.1, from coordinate 1,194,301 downwards.
AATGCCACAAGACTATGTCCTTAATTGTCATTATTTAAATTGTTGGCACACATTTCAAAAATAATTTAAATAAAATATTTTAGGCTCGAAATTCTTACTTTTGGCTTATCGTACCCTCCGGATACTATTTTGACGATCTCACATCCGTCTGGGCACTGTAGGGCCAGTAGGGTTCGCATCACTGTTTTACTTATAACTTGCAAAACACACCGAAATTGAATAGTGATCCATTGTCCAAATCATGTATAGTAATAGTATAACTGGATCTCACACATTAAAATTACCCTTCTTTAATAGTCAGTTTTCTTTTTCAATATCATCGGAGTCAATCTCACCACACATCCAGATTAGCCCTACATCTCTCAATGCCAACATTTTGGAAATATCACATCTCACAGTTTATGAATCATGACAATGATTTTATATAATTTATTTAGGTATGTTCAATAGAAGAATCTTTGAAATATATTTAGAGAATAAGTTTAAAAAAATAGCATTTTGTGAGACATACTCTCATTGCTCACTCACCTTTCATTTTCTCATCTACTTCTTGCCTCACACATTTTCCTTAATCATTCGCCCACCTTCTCCTCATTTAGTTTTCCACCTTCTCAATTCAATTTATATGCGAATTCACTTATTCATATGCATGTAGAAAATGATGTATATAAATTGTTGAGAACAAAAGTTTAAAACTTGTTTGATCATTCTCCTTGCTCATTTGCTTACCTTATCCTTGTCTACTTCTTACCTCGCTCTTTCTCTTTGCTCACCCGCTCACCTTTTCCTCACCTACTTTTTGCCTCGCTCATTCTCTTTACTCACTCATCTACCTTTTCCTCGCTTAATTCTTCCCTCACCCATTGCTTAAGTGCCCACCTTCTCCTTCCCTGTTAATTGTCTCGCTCTCCTTCCTCACTCGCCCACCTTCTCTTCTCCTACTTCCCACCTCACTCATTCTCCTCACTCACTCACTCAACTTCTCCTCGTCTAGTCGTCAACCTTCCTAGTTCCATTTACATATGACTTCTCTTATTCATCCACGTAACAAAAAGATGTTTGTAAATTGTTGAGAACAAAATGTTAAAGCTTGGCTCGGTCATTCTTTTGGCGGACCCACTCATTTCTCTTTGCTTACTTCTTGCATTGTCTAATCTTTTTACTCACTCGCCTACCTTCTTTTGGTCAACTCGCTCACATTCGTGGTTCCATTTACATGTGATTTCACTTGTTCATTCACATATAAAAAATGATATGTGTAAATTGTTGAGAATAAAAGTTTAAAGCTTTTCACGTCTATTTCCCATGCTCATGAATAGTGGCGTAACTAGAAAAGTTATTCGGTCGGATCAAAAAGTAATTACACTTCTTTTGTTATATATTTAAAATTATATTGTCTTTCTGTTATAATATTCTTTATCTTTTTTAATCATTTATAATTACATATTTATTAATCTATGAAAATAAAAATATATAAAATGATCCAATTTAATTTTTTAAATACATAAATATATTTGATAATAGCAAATTTCGACTCACAGTAAATATAAATCAACATGGAGTGTAAAAACCGAGAATTTCCAAATAAATATTAAATATCCGGAAAGTTTAATTTGGATATTAGGAAATTAAAAAATTTAAAGAAATAAAAAGGTATATATTTATATAATTATAAAATTATATTATATAAATATATTTTAAATGTTAAAGAAATAAAAATGTGAATAAAAATATAATTATATAAATAGATTATATAATATATTTTTACACGTTTTTAAATAAGTATATATATATGAAATATATATACTGTTTAGATCAAAGTGTATATATATATACATATATTTTAAGATAAAGTATGTATTTATGTATATATATATATATATTAAAATTTAATAGTATATGATATATATAAAAATCTAATTTTTATATATATATAAATATATATTTATATATATGGGTTTAAATTTTAATTATATATATAATTATATAAATATAATTATATATAATAAATAAATTAATTTAAAAAAAAAAAGAAAAGGGAGGGAATCAGGGTGCCAACCCGATTCCCACCTCCTTCTGTTGAAAATAGAAGAGAGGGAGGGAGGCGTGAAGGCCGGCAATGCCGGCGAGAAAGGGGAAAAGGGAAACCGCCGCCGGACAGGGAAGAGAAAGAAGAGGGGCCGGCGGCGGTGAAAACCGAAAGAGGAGAGAAGAAAAAGAAAGAGGAAAGCGGGTGGAGGATGAAGCGAAACAGGGGAAGAAAAGAGGAAAGCCACCCGATCTGGGCACTGCCGCCGCTACCATCGGTGCCGGTGAAGTCAATTCAAGTGAGATGAACGACCGGCGGTGAGAGAAAAGAGAGAAACGGGAGAGAAAAGGGGGCGAAAGAAGGAAGCCGAGACCCACTCCAGATCCATCGCCGTCCGCGCCGCCAATCGCAAAACGGAGACCAGATCCGGCTTCATGGCTGTCGTGGGACACTATGGGGTGGTCGAACCGCCGGAGATGGTGGCCGCCGGAGGGTGAACCGGTCGAACCGGTTCGGCCAAAAAAAATAGAACAAAAAAGAAAAAGGAAAGAAAAAGAAAAGAAAGAAGAAAAGAAAAGAAAAGGAGAAAGAAAAGAAGGAAGAAGAAGAAGAAGGAAAGGAAAAAAAAAAGAAAGAGAAAAAAAATGTGGTAAGGAAAATATAGAAAATAAATTGATGGTATTTATTTAATAATTTATGGTTATAGTGATGTAGTGCATTGATATTGAAATTGTAGTAAAACGGAAATGCGACGAATGGTGGAGTTCGGCAAGGCTCGAAAATCAGAAAGTGCGTGGCGAATAGGTAAGATACTTTTATAAAGCATTAGTAGCATTATATTGTATGTGGGATTTATAATCTTATATAATGCTCTGATGGAATGATTTTTAATGGAATTATGATTTTTTTATATATGATGAATTGATTTAATTGATGTTAAAAATGCTAAGAGGACCCACAATTGATGGTGGGGGTCTTAGTAAGAGGTAAAAATTGGTGAGAATCAACGGCTGCAATTATAAATTGTGTTTCTCTTGCAGGAGGTTAGGGAAAATTAAGCCGTTATGCTGCCGAAATTTTTAGGAAAAAGATTTAGTTTCTCCCATAAATGGAATCTGAGAAATAATTATTGAAAATAAACATGTGAAGGACTTTATTGTATTACCGAAAAAGGTTGATATTGGAGTCGATAAATCAAATTATCTTAATATCTCAAAGTGGTTATCAGGCTGATATTGAGATGAAATAGATATTTGGAGGATCAACTGATAAGAGTAACGATGGTTATATAATATAAAATTAAAAGAGAAAGATCGAAGTTATAATTTAGATGGTCGATTGATTGAATTTCGGAATTATCGATCGAGAGATGATTTCAAAAAATTAATTGATTTAGATAAATGGATGTCACACACATGATTATACGAAATTGATTATAACCTTGGGAATAGGTTTTGAAAAATATCCTCTCGTATTTGAGTGACTTGGAGAAATAGGAGAACATGATGAACGGTCCATCTTAGTGATATGACTGAGACGATAATAAGAAAAGTAGATCGTGATGCCGTATGGACATTGATAGAACACACGTCTACACAAAAATATATTTGTACACATCGATATTAAATAGACGTGAACTAAGACTACTACAATAACGTAGATGGTCGCAAGGCGACTTAAATGGTTGAAAACGCTGTTGATAGTGAAATTAGCAAATTCTCCTAAGTGAATGAAATTGAACCTCAAGACGGAAATTATGAAGGTGCACCAAAAGATCAAATTATAGATGGATTGATAGACGATTATTGATCTTGTGATTTTATATCCTCGATGTTGACTCTGAAATAGGTCTTGAGTGATGATATCGATAATTACATAATTCCAGTATCTTAATGGTTATATAGAAATATGATATTTAAATATCCAGAGATACTAAAAAGGATTCATACTGATAGTGGTGGTCCAGTATTGAATGATAAAATGTACCAGTGATTTTTATAGTCGATAATTACTACGAAATGATACTGAATATCGAGGAACTACAATGAATATCAAAATTACCTATTAGGTATGATTTGATTGAAATCAAAAGTATGGAATTGAGGAATTGGATTATAGTTAACACTATAACTAAATGATATGTTTTACAAAAATGATAGTTCATTGTTTGACACTCATGATTGAATCTGCATCGCATTTAAGCATGCCTTCTTACAATTTGAAACATTTTAAAAATGTTTATTTGAATACTGTAAAGTATTGATTTGATTTGAAATGAAAGTATATGGTAGATATATATATTTTGATATATGAAGTCTTATAAAGAATTTTACCATATGCTTTATATGATATTGAAAGAAAAGATAAAGATTTAAATGTTTTATGAGACTGTAGGCACCCTAAAAGAATGAAATTCAATAAAGCATAGTGGAAACCGCCTAATTGGAGCTTTGCTCATTAGGCAGATATGCTTGTCCGACAATAGTAGTGGACAGGTCTCAGTCACGCCTGATCAATGGGGTTGAGAGAGATGAAGTCTATGGCCATAGATAGTGCCCTAGTTGGTTTCCAGGGGACGATGACATGATTTTCACTGCTAGCTACAGTGATTTAAGTCTTTATTGATAGAGAGATGATAGGGATCTAGCCTAGTCTCTAACTGATATGATATGAAGTCTAGAGTATGATTTTATTGATATGAACTCTAGACTTGATATGATTTGTACTGTATATGAAACAGATTTGAAATGAAATATGTCTTGAAACAGTACATGTTTTAAACATGTTTTAGAAGTCCATGAGATATGAATTCGACACTTATATGATTTATATGTGATTTTGTGTTGAACATGGCATGATATGCGGTCTAGAGTATAGTTTGATTTGATATGAACTCTAGACCTGATATGATTTACAGTAAATGTTTTAAAAGTATATGATAATGATTTCGACACTTACATGATTTACATATGATTTTGTGTCGAATTTAAAATGATATGCGGTCTAGAGTATAGATTGATTTGATATGAACTCTAGACCCGATATAACTTATAGTAAATGAAAATGTTTTAAAACCGCACATGTTTTATACATGCTCTGAAAACGAATACATGAACTGAAATTGAACATGTTTCTATCATGCCTTAAAAGCAAATTTGAAATGAATTGAAAATTTATATGTTGAGCATGTCCTAAAGTATATACGATATGATTTGAAATGATAGCGGTTTATACAGAAAAATTACATGAATTGCATATTAAACCCTGACATGATAATATGCTTAGCACATGAGAATTCCATGAGGAATGTCGTGACTCGACGTTAATGATGTTTCATCTATACGATGACATGAGATGATATGATATATGAACATGAGATTGATATGAAGAGAATTCTGATCTCACTCTATCGTGATCATAAATTCCCAGACGATAAGTGATATGAATTGATGTAATACGGGAATATGATTGTTAAATGTAAAGTGAATTTGATAGGATATTTGCATTAAACATGGAGAATATATGAATAGTGTCATGACTCGGTGGTAGCGATATTTCATCGATACGAAGTCATAATTCTATTCGTGTATTTCTATATTCCTGTTTCATATCATATCATGGTCCAATGGTTAGTCGTTACTCGAATCACTTGGATGTCAAGGGTTCGAGTAGCGGCGGATGCAAAAGAAATCCGTGAGGACCTAAGTGCCACGTCAGCCGAACTGACGGGGGCCACCTCTAGAATCCAAAGCGGACAATACGGTTGAGTGCGACCGGCCCCACATGATACTGGTCGTCACAATAAAACGCGCGTTTTATTGTGACGACCAGTATCATGTGGGGCCGGTCGCACTCAACCATATTGTCCGCTCTGGATTCTAGAGGTGGCCCCCGTCAGTTCGGCTGACGTGGCACTTAGGTCCTCACGGATTTCTTTCGCGTCCGCCGCTACTCGAACCCTTGACTTCCTCAAGAGTCGAGTAACGACTAACCATTGGAGGTCCAATGGTTAGTCGTTACTCGACTCTTGAGGAAGTCAAGGGTTCGAGTAGCGGCGGACGCGAAAGAAATCCGTGAGGACCTAAGTGCCACGTCAGCCGAACTGACGGGGGCCACCTCTAGAATCCAGAGCGGACAATACGGTTGAGTGCGACCGGCCCCACATGATACTGGTCGTCACATGGAGTAAATGGATTATTATAAAATTTTGAGACGAATTAAGGGAATTATAAAGCAAAGAATTAAATGGAATTGTCATGAGAAAATTTTAAAAAAATTAATTTTTAAATGTACATGACAAGTATACATGATAATATATAATAAGAGAAATAAATTAATTTGAAGTATAGAGCATAGCTATGTATTAATTAAATAAAGAAAATATGTACATATATACATGTATCAAGTAAAAACATGTAATGTGAATATATATATATATAAACTAAATAAATAAAAGGAACATACATACATACATACATACATACATACATACATACATACATACATACATAAAAAGTAAAATGTAAAATATATACATATATTAAACAAAACTATAAATAAATTATATATACACAAATTAAATGCATAAAAGAAATATATACACATATAAAACAATCTATGGTATAATGTATACATATATATATATGTATATATGTATATATATTAAAACAAGATATATATGTAATATAGATTAAATAGTTAACAATATAAAATACTTTATATATATATATATATATATATATATATATATATATATATATATATATATAGATATATATATAAAGGAAAGGATGGAAAAAAAAAAGATGAAAGAGTGAAGTTTTAAATTGAAGAAAGGAAACATAAAGGAAAGAAAGGGATAGAAACCAAGGTTATAAAATTTCGTATTGGAGAGCATTTCATTTTTTTTACAATGAGATATATCAGTATCGGTTGTTTCGGTATATTATTTCAAATTTTTCGTATAATTTTATAATATCTATAAAATTTTCATACATGTAATAATATTGTTAATAATAAGCAAAATAAATATATAAAACATTTAACACTAACAACGATAAATATAAAATTAACAAATTTACTTTTACAACAAATAATAATTATTTTTAAAATTGTTAAATTTGTTACTGCATTTACTTAATTCATTGTTTATGTATTTATTAGTTTTAATTCAATATCAAAACATATAATGAAACAAAAAAATTTTCAATTTTCTTTTAATTTTTGCGCACGAATCGAAACAGTAAATTTCGTCGAAATTGACGAAACCACCAAAAACTCACGAAACTAGCTGATATTACCCGGTACCAAAATTGGTACGAAAAATAAACTCAAGTGTACTAGATTTTATGAAAACTAGCGCGTACCAACCGGTACGACTGAAACCAAAATGGTATTAACAACCTTGATAGAAATAGAAACAAAGCGAGAGGGCATACGAGAGAGAGAGAACCGAGGAACAGAGTAAAAGAAAAAAATTGAAGATAGGAGAGCAACAAAGAGTTTGAGGTGTCTATTAATGGCTATTTTGGTGTCCGAATGGGGCTGATTTTAAGGCCAAATAAGGGGAGTATCATGGGTGTTTAAGTGCTATGTTTAAGCTGCTGTGTAACCTTAAAAACAGGGTAGAAGCTGGCTACTAAAGGCTAATTTAAAGGCTAAAAAGGCTAGGTTTTTGGAGCTAAGATGCAGTGTTTTAAGGGCTGAAAACATGTTTTTTTTTTAGGGCTGAGTTATATAGCTTTTTTAGTGCAAAATGGGTAAGATAAATTATTAAACTTTCATATATTTTTATGAATTTTTTTATAGAATTTATTTAATTAATTTTGATTATTTTATGTAATATTTGAATGTGTAGCGAAAGTGTGAAAGGCATATTTTGGCGTTCGGCGAAGATTGGAGCTCATCAAAGTGCCAAGCTCTGATGCTAGGTAAGATTTCTTATATAGGTTAGGGTCTAATAATATTGTGTTAGTTTGATTAAACTAAGATTTAATGATTTAAATTTGGGATTTTTGAAGATGTGATTAAATGAGTTTATGGGTTAGGAATGGGTGATGATATTAATATAAGTGATTGGTTACGATGATGTGATGATTTATATTATGCCCGTAGTAAGATATTTATATAAGTTTGACATAGTATTATATTTTGTAGGTTATATTAAGTCATTGATTTTATGATCATATGATTGTGGATAAGAAATGAATTATTGAGTAGAGATTAAATTGTCAAGAACTTCATATGAGTATGTATCAATAGGAAGAATGATTATGTAACATTGAAATGAGAAAGCGATAATGTTGTTGTGATTATACAACTATAAATATATCATTGGAATGGGTCTTGGATGATGGCGTTGATATTTGCATGATTTCGAAATTTATTATGAAATATTGGTAATGTAATATTTAAATATTCATGGCATGCTAAAAGGACCCACAATGATCGTGGGGGTCTTAGTATTGATATTAAGAGGTAAAAGTGATTGATTTGGTTTGAAATTATTGTAGAATTATATTGTTTTAAGTTGAATTGATGTAGTATAACATGTGTTCAGATGTATAAAATAGTATTATGATATTATTGGAATATGATGGGAATTATCGAGATGTATGAAATAATGTTATGATCTTATTGGAATGTAATGGAAATGTTGAAATGCATGAAATGATACTATGGTATTGTTACAATATTGTTTGAGGATTAGGAGACTATTGAAAGAGTAAAATGGAGATTGTTGAAATGGTTGAATATTAGAATTAATATTATTAGAAAACTTCATCGAATATTTCTTTTGTTTATTATTAGACCTGCTCAAGGGTCGAGCTACCCGCCCAAGCTCGAAAGCCCGTTTGATATTTGGTCGGGCTTTGACAAAAATATTTGATGCTATAACCGGGCTTAGGCAAAATTTTTAAGCTAGTTTAAAAATCGAGCCAAGCCCGGCCTGGCCTGAATTTATATTTTTTATTTTTTATATTTTTGAATATTAATTAATTTTTTTATATATTTAGTAAGTATAATGTAATTATATGTATATAAAACATTATTGATTAATAAACATGATTATAAATATTTAATATGAAAATTGATATACAAATTTTGACAAATTAAATTAAACTTTAAAGGGTATAAAATAATAAAAACAAACAAATAAAAAATTAAAATATAAAAAAATTATTTTCGGGACGAGCCTGACCAGGCTCAGGCTTGTAGTATAAAAATGAAAACGGGCTTGGACAAAAAGTTAGGACCAAGTTTTCGAACCGAGCCGAGCCGAGCTTGGGTATACAAATTACACATTAATATATGTCATGGGCCCAGCCCGACCTGGCCCATGACCAGGTTTATTTATTATCGTGAGAATATAATAAGTTATTGATTTGGACATTGGTTGAATATAAGACTCGATTGGGAAATCAATGAATTATTATGGATAGTTGATACGAATGGAGATGACAATGAGAATAGATAATTTCAAAAATATTATTTTGGTACTTTGTGAAAATAAAACAAGTAATATTGGTGTATGAATGGTGTTATAGATCATAAAATTGCTTATTTGTGTTTATTGGATGTTATAGCCTTGGGGAAAAAAAAGGCCACGTGATTGAAATGTGACTAGGGATAGCGAAAATTATTGTCAGATTCATGATGAGGCAATTTTAACGATTATTGAGAAATTTATCGAGATCATTTAGCAAATATATGTGAAATAGTGATTGAGACCATAATAAGTTGTTTATTATGGTAAGATGATTATGATGATGGGAATGAAATAATTATACTTTACTGCCTTATGGGCTTTGATGGATGATATATTATGTAAAAGTACATATAAATATTGTGTCTGTTCATATTGCTTAATGAGGGCATAGTAACCTATTTGGTGCATGTAATGAATTAAAATAATGGGTTATGTAATTGATTTGATTCGAACAACTATGCTATAATGGTATTCGGTATTGCATTTGATGCCATACTTTTGATTTGCTCAAGATGGCAGTAGGATAGTCACATTGACATATAGTATAACCATCATATCATTTTGCCTTAGAATGCATTGGCTAAAAACATACATTTCCTAAACAGTGAGTGCTTTGGATGTTGCACATGGTTTTCAAAATGCAGGTTTTAGAACCTTTGAAATGAATAGAACTTTTGAAAATTATGGAAGTAATTCGAAAAGTAAAGGGCATATGGCACTGTGCATATGCATAAATTATTTTAAAAAGAAAGCAAATTATGGCTTTCACGAATTCAGAACCTTTCATGCTTCTAGGAACGAAAGGTTGTCTGATAATAATCATGGACAAATTTTCGATTTCTAGCTAATTAGTGGGAAACGAGACAGAAATCTATGGCCAAGAGTCGAGCCTTGTAGGAGACCTTGTTATATTGTTGAGCCCTGTAAGAGACCCAGCATGTATATGTATTGACATGATATTGAGTCCTACAGGAGACTTTGTTATATTGTTGAGCCCTACAAGAGACCTATTATGTTTATGTATTGATATGATATTGAGCCCTGTAGGAGATCTTGTTATATTGTTGAGCCCTACAAGAGACCTAGCATATATATTTATTGATATGATATTGAACACTGCAGGAGACCTAGCATGTGTATGCATTGACATGATATTGAGCCCTACAGGAGATCTTGTTATATTTTAGAGCCTTGCAGAAGACTTAGCATGTGTATGTATTGACAAGATATTAAGATGTTCAAGAATAGACAAGTTCCAAGAACAGGGATAATGAGGTACTTCAAAGTACCCATCTATTCGTACCCCAAAACCCTGGTGCACTTATAGTTCTTTAGGACATGATTTGAGTGTTTTGGTAAATGATTACAGAAGAAGTATGATATAAGAATCTTTACTTAAAGGTTTCATGCATTTGCATTAGAACAGTATAATTCTACTTCTACACTTATATGAGCATCTTACTGAGCCCTCGCTCATTAAACTTTATTTAATCCTTCTACAAATTAAGCTTAAACTGTGGATTGTCACACGCCTTCTAAGTAGCGCAAGTCCGAGTAGTGACCCGAGTCTCTGAGGCATACGCTCAAGATTCTACAGTATATAAATATTAATTTCTGCATGTGATTTTATTTTCAAGCAAATTCTTGTACAAAACTATAGGATGAGATGTAGACTGAACAAAGGAACTAGTACTATCTCACTGAGGTGTCTTGCGATATGTAAATAGTGGTTTGTAGTAGGTACTAAGATTGTTTATATGATTTCTATTAGATGTGTTTGATGTGACTGTAGAAATAATTGTTGTGATTGGGATATATGAAATGAATTTAATTTTGCAGGTGGTTTGAATTGAGAAAATCTATTATTTTAAGGGGGGATAATTTCAATTTGTTTTTTAGCAAGAAAATATTGTGGGTTAAAAATGATTATTACTTGCCTTAGAGAGTTAAGTAAATTCACCTAATAATTAAAGTTTAAGTTATTAAGCTTAAAATATAATGAAAAGATTAGTGAGTATCGCTTATTGACTACACTGACATCGAATACAAACCTTAAGTGAAAAGAAATATTTAGTTTGTACATTTGTAAGATAGAAAGTGAGTATCGCTTTCAAGTCGTAACAATATATTAATATAAAATTTTCATATAAAATTTTTAAATAATTAGGATATCATTACAAAAATTAAGTATAAATATTAAAAGAAAGAGGATAATTATTTTATATGACAAAAATTTTTAATTTCACAAAAAAGATTGAATAGTTAGCATATATCCATTGAAATATATTTAAAAAGATAATAAATTATTCAAATATTAAATAAACATATAGCAAATAATTTGTGGAGTTTAAAGACTCAGGGGTCATTTGGTATCTTTTTTATTTTTGTTTTTTGTTTTTATTTTCATTTTTTTGGAAACAGCTGTGAAGACCGAGACTTTCTAAATAAATATAAGGTATTCGAAAAATTTAATTTGGACAAATTGAAATCCAAATTAAATAAGAATGAAATTGGAGAAAATAAATATGGGTATAAAGAAATCCAAATTTAATAAGAAATAAAAATTTGTAATTTGATATTTATATAAGGTTGTTATATAAATATATTTTTGAATAAATATATACATTCATATATGGAATATATGTATATATCATATTTGAAATACCATTTTTTATATCATTGAATAGATATATGTAAATTTTTGTACATTTATGTATATATATAATAATAATATATATATGAAATATATATATATATATAGTATTTTAAAGTCAAGTATACATATATAAATGGTTTATATATGAAATATATATTTATATATATAAATATAATATATATGAATTATATGTATAGTATTTTAAATTTAAAATGTATAGATTTACACATGTATATATAATTGATACAGATTTTATATATGTATACCTATATATATTTAATTATATGATATATTTATATATATAAATATAAAAGATAAATATTATAAATATTATAATTATAAATATATTTTATAATTATAATTAAAGAAAAAAATGATGAAACGAAGCGGGAAGCGGGAGTCGGGGGGAACCGACCCCCATTTCTCCTCTGTTACAAAACAGAGGAGAAAACACAGAAGTGGTCAACCCCGTTGGCTTACCAGAGAAAGGAGTGACGCCGCCGGTGAGCCGAGATGGAGGAAGAGAAGCCGACGCCGACGGCGGGAAAGGAAAAGGAAACAGAGCGAAGCGAAAACGAGAGAATGGCGAGGCGGAACCGAAGTGGAGAAAGGAAAAGAGCCACGGCGGTGCCGGCCGATCCAGGCACCGCCACCCCAACCCCGAGCTCGGCGGAGCTGAGGGGAAGCAAAGGACGGCCACCAACGAGGCAAAGGCCGGCGGAGAAAGGAAGAAACAGAGAGGGAAGAAGCCGCCGCTGCCACCTTAACATCCGGTGCCGTCGCCGCCGGTGGGGAGGAAAGGAGACCAGATTCGGCTTCAGCACCACCTCGGCTACCTGTGGGAGGCCTGAATCGGCAGAGAGAGTGGCCTCCGGTGGCCGAACCGGCCAGAACCGGCCTGAATCGGTCCGAACCGGTTCAGGCCAGAAAAAAAATAGAACAGAAAAGAAAAAAAAAGAAGAAAAGAAAAGAAAAGGAAAAGGAAAAGGAAAAGGAAAAGGAAAAGGAAAAGGAAAAGGGAAGTAAGAAGAAAAAAGAAGAAGAATAAATGGGTAAGGAAAATTGAAAAGTCTTTTTGCTATATGTCTATGGGATTTATTAGAAATTTTCGGATTTATTTTCTAAATGAAAATATATGTTAATTTTTGAAATTGTAGCAAAAACGGAAATGAGACGAATGGTGGAATTCGGCAAGGCTCGAAAATCGGAAAGTACGCTAAGCTTGGCGAATAGATAAGATACTTTTATAAAGCATTAGTAGCATCATATTGTATGTGGGATTTATGATTTTTATATGATGCATTTATGAAATGATTTTTAATGGAATTGTGATATTTTTATATATGATGCGTTGATTTAATTGATATTAAAAATACTAAGAGGACCCACAACTGATGGTGGGGGTCTTAGTAGAGACGTAGGAATTGTGAGAATCAACGGCTGTGGTATAAATTGTGTTTCCCTTGCAGGAGGTTAGGGAAAATTAAGCCGTTATGCTGCCGAAATTTTTAGGAAAATATCTGAGGAAAAAGATTAAGTTTCTCACATAAATGGAATCTTGGAGATAATTATTGAAAATAAATATTAACAGGTATTTTATGGTATTACCGAAAGAGTTTGATATTGAAATCGATGAGAAGATAGATCGTTGAAAACGATAATGTGATGAATTATATGGTTTAAACCTTATAGAATTAATAAATCAAGTAATTTTAATATCACAAATAGTATCAAGTTGAGATTGAGTTGAAATCATTTATTAGACGGATCACTGATAAAAGTGATGATGATTATAGGATACAACTTAAGAGAGAAAAAATTGAAGTTGTGATTTAGACGGTCAAATGATAGAAGTGCGGAATTATCAATCGAGTGATGATTATGGAATTGATAGATTCAAATAAATGAACCGTCTTAGTGGTATGAACTAAGATTTTTGCAATAATATGGATAGTCGCAAGACGACTGAAATGATTGAAACACTGTTGATAGTGAAAATTGGCAAATCCTTTTAAGTGGTAAATTGCCAATCAAAGAATTGAATTGATGACGTTTTATAGATAATTCTAGCATGATATTACATTCTACAGGCCATATGAAAAGTGAATTGAGGATTGTGATATGATTTTATGATAGTGAATGAAATTGAACCGCAAGTCAAAAATTTTGAATATGTACCAATAGGTCAAACCATAAATGGATTTGATAAGCGATTATTGATCTTGTGGTTCTATGATCATCGATGTTGACTCTGGAATAGACATCGAATGAGAATATTAGTATTTCATAATTTCAGTATCATGATGGCTATATGGAAACATGATATTTAAATGCTCATAGATACTAAGAGGATTCACACTGATGATGTGGTTCTAGTATCGATAATGAAATGTACAAATGATTATTATAGTCGATAATTATCGAAAAAGGATATTGATTACTGAATGGTTTGAATACCAAGTGATCTGATTATTGAACAATTAGAGTACTGAATAATTTGGATATTGAATGATTTGAAAATTTAATTACTGATTTTACAGAAAGAGAGTCTCGAAATCGAATGATTGATGGTGATGAATGTAAATCAATTTCTACACTATATTAGAGGAAAATATTACTGAAGTTGCATACTGAAATGTTTTATAGCATCGCAATTAAGCATGCCTTCTTGCAACTTGAAACATTTTAATAATGTTTGTATGAATACTAAAAAGTATTGATTTGTTTTGAAATGAAAGTATATGGTAGATATATATATTTTGATATATGAAGTCTCATACAGAATTTTACCATATGCTTTACATGATATTGAAAAGAAAGCTATAGATTTAAATGTTTTATGAGACTGTAGGCACCCTAAAAGAATGAAATTCAATAAAGCATAGTGGAAACCGCCTAATTGGAGCTTTGCTCATTAGGCAGATAGATGCTTGTCCGACAATAGTCGTGGACAGGTTTCAGTCACGCCTGATCAGTGGGGCTGAGAGAGATGAGGTCTATGGCCATAGATAGCGCCCTAGTTGGTTTCCAGGGGACGATGACATGATTTTCACTGCTAGCTACAGTGATTTAAGTCTTTATTGATAGAGATGATAGGGATCTAGCCTAGTCTCTAACCGATATGATATGAAGTCTAAAGTATGATTTTATTGATATGAACTCTAGACTTGACATGATTTATACTGTATATGAAACAAATTTGAAATGAAATATGTTTTGAAACAGTATATGTTTTAAACATGTTTTAAAAGTCCATGAGATATGATTTCGACACTTATATGATTTATATGTGATTTTGTGTCGAACATGGCATGATATGCGGTCTAGAGTATAGTTTGATATGATATGAACTCTAGACCTGATATGATTTACAGTATATATTTTTAAAGGTACATGATAAATGATTTTGACACTTATATGATTTATATACGATTTTGTGTCGGATTTTAAAATGATATGCGATCTAGAGTATAGATTGATTTGATATGAACTCTAGACTTGATATAACTTATAGTTTATGAAAAATGTTTTAAAACCACACATGTTTTTGACATGCTTCAAAAACGAATACATGAATTGAAATTGAACATGTTTCTATCATGCGTTAAAGGCAAATTTGAAATGAATTGAAAATTTATATGTTGAGCATGTCCTAAAGTATATATGATATGATTTGAAATAATAGCGGTTTATACAGAAAAATTTCATGAATTGCATATTAAACCCTGACATGATAATATGCCTAGTACATGAGAATTTCATAAGGAATGTCATGACTCGACGTTAATGAAGTTTCATCTATACGATGATATGACATGATATGATATGATATGATATGATATGATATATGAACATAAGATTGATATGAAGAGAATTCTGATCTTACTCCATCGTGATCATAAATTCCCAGACGATAAGTTATATGAATTGATGTAATACGGGAATATGATTGTTAATTGTAAAGTGAATTCGATAGGATATTTCAATTAAACATGAAGAATATATGAGGAGTGTCATGACTTGGTGGTAGCGATAATTCATCTATATGATGCCATTATATGATATGAAACATGAATATGGAAATACACGAAGAGAACTATACTTCTTACCACCGTGATTATGATCCACAATATGAGAATTGATAAGAGATGATATAAGAATTGATAAGATATGATATGAGAATTGATAAGAGATGATAGAATACAGAAAGATGATTATGAAATGAAAAGTAAATATGAGAATTGATATGAGATGATAGCATACCAA
The DNA here is from genome assembly GCA_031772115.1 of Heritiera littoralis. Classification (NCBI taxonomy): domain Eukaryota; kingdom Viridiplantae; phylum Streptophyta; class Magnoliopsida; order Malvales; family Malvaceae; genus Heritiera; species Heritiera littoralis. Next base: position 1,177,861 of record JAPDPK010000128.1, on the reverse strand, counting down.
AGTATGATTATGAAATGAAAAGTGAAAATGAGAAGTGATAATGAGAGGTATCGATGAGAAAGGATTAACTGTAATTGCATCCTTGCAAGTTTTAAGCATTACGGTTAAGACAGTATAATCCTACTCTTGTATTTATATTAGTATCTTACTGAGCCGTGGTTTTGCTCACCCCACTAAATTTCATCTCTTTCAGACTATTGAAGTTAATACTTGCCATGTGAGCTGCTAAGTGGGCATCGGAGACGGTGAATGGACTTGGTACTAGTCTTCTGAGGTATATGTTCCTTATAAAATACTTGTTTACATGTAAGACTTAAATTGATGCACAGTATATATTCTGTTTAACAAGTCGGGATGTAACTAAGAACCGTTTCCGTGTTTGTTTAATATTTAAATGGAATGACTATAGGTCACCTAGATAGTATAGTAACTACACTGACACTAAATACAAACCTTAAAATGAAAAAGAAAAATTTAGTCCATAAATTTGTAGACTAAGAAAAGTATAAGTATTAAAGGAAAGTCGCGGCCTTCGGGTCGTGACAATAGCAATAAAAAACATGTTTGGCAATATGTTTCCATTTTCAAAGAACGAAAATGAAAGTAAGAATTTCTAAAATTGTTACAAACAAGAATTTCTTATTTACATCGTTTTCAGAAACATATTTTCATTTTTGATACTATTCTGCTACTGTTCATAAGTAAGTAAACAATATTTATATATTAATATAATATTAATATATTTTCATAATAAAAATGTAAAATAAAATTAATTAATTTTTTAAAATAAAAATATTAAAATTTAATATAAATATTATTTAATTAAAATATATATTAAAATTAATATATTTATTTTAATATAAAAAAGCTGAAAAGTAAAAAACAATTAAATATAAATTACATTAAACTATAATACTAAAATGTTTTTTTATTTAAATTTGCATAATAATTTATTGAATATATTATATATTTTAAATAATATCGTTTATTATAATTTTGATATATTAATAATAATTATTATTGATAAGTACTATTATCTAATATAATTAATTATTATTCCGCTAAATAATAATATTATTTAATATTATATTTTTCAAGTAAATTTAAACTATATCACTACTCTATTAAATAATTTAATATTATTAATTAAGGGAATACTTAATATTAAATAATATTATTTATATTAAATATATATTTTAATAACTATATAATTTATTATAAATTAATTAATTAAATATATATTATTTAATAATTTAATATTATTACAAGTCGATTAAATAATATTATTAAATATAATTTATAATTATTAATTTATATTATTATTTAATATATAAAATTTAGAATTTCTCTAATCTCAATTATTATCTAATAAATATTAATATTAAAAATTATTTAATAGTATTTGTATTGAATTATTTTATTTAATATTATATTTAATTATAATATTATTAAAATTATATTAAATTTTAATATGATTAAATGAAAATATTTAATAATATTATTAAACAATATAAAATAATATTATTTAATATTTGTACATAATAATATTATTTAATAAATGTATTATTATTTTTATATAATTTTTAAAGTTTTATTTTGTAAATTGAATTATCATATTTAAATCGGTTTAAATATTTGTTTTCTATAAGTAACAATATAAGCTAAACATGTTTTTTATTTTCAAAAAATTAACACAAAACAAAAAAACAAAATTTGTAAGAATAGAAAATAGAAAACAAGAAATGATCTATATAAAGAATAATAATCTTAAAAAAACCTTCAATATGAAGTTATCTTTTTTACAATTGTCATGAAAAGTTTTCATATTTTAAGAATAATCATATATCTAATACGTTTCTTCAATATATGCAATCAAATTCTCTCTTATTGGTCTGTGTAAAAAAAATTTCACCATTTTTGCAGTTGAAAAGATTGTTCATATACTGATAATAAAATCTTAACTTAATGACAATGGAGAGATCTTAGAACCTTGAAATCTCAATTTAAATCTGTCATACGTGAGTTTGATCCAATTTTTTGTTGGATTAATCTGATTTATATATGTTGGTTTGTTGTTTGGTTAGTTTATATATTTGATCTACTTCATTAATTTCTTAAGTGTAATGCTAAATATAATCGTAACTTATCTTGTACTCATAATTTTATAAGAAAAAGTTATATTCTTCTAGTCGCAGTTTATAAAATCAAAACTAGTTTTAGTATGTATACTGCAAAAATAATACTAATATTTTCCTTAACTATTCTTTTTGTGATCTCTATTTTTCACTAAGCATATATTGACCCTAGATTATTTTGTTATATTATATATTAATTCATAAATTTTTATTTTAGTGGAGTCAATTTATCTATATTTTATTTTTAGGGGATTAATTTATAAACATATGCATGCATGTATTATAAAAAATTACAAATTTTAGTGGGTTATTTTTTTTTTGGCCAAAGAAACTTTTCATTGATGAAATCATGGATGCATCAGAACAAATCCAATAAACTTGAGCTTACATGATAAGCTCACATATCAGATTACAGACTTGCAATTACATAAGTGGAGCTGGCACGCCGTCTTTGTCCAATATACCAACCAAAGAAGATGGAAAAGGTCCAATTTTGCCAGACCAACACATCCCCTTTGGCTAAGGAAGCCACCCAATCAGCTGCTTTGTTAGCTGTTCTACCAACTCTACTAACTCTGTACTCTTTAAACATTTGCAAAAGCTTCTGAATATCTTTGATCACCAGCCACACTTTTCGGCAAACAACAGATCTTCCTTGAACCATATTGTATACTTTTATGGCATCGATCTCAAAAACAACCTTATCATATTGTAACGACCCTTTATACCATAATTATGAACCAAATTTTTTTCCTTTTTCACTTACTTGGTTGGGTTGTACGTAGTGTCACTAAACAATTCTTAAGCTAACTTTATATTAGCTAAGTCAATATCCTTTAGTTACCTTAGGTCTCAATCAAATTCTCTCACTAAGCATGCATTTACAATTTCACATCATTCTACTTGATTAAATATATCTCCACCCTAGTTGCATGCATTGTTATAAACCATAAATATATCCTATACTTCCTTTAATTACATCCCCATACTATAAAAGTACTAAAATACAAGTCTGAATATAAAATAAATAACTGTACATCATATACCTTTAAGGATGGTGCGAAAGCCTTGAAGGACGTATTTAAACCCCGCATACCAAGCACCTACTACATGTTATCTGGAAGGTGGAGAAGGGAGGTGAGCTTTTTGGAAAGCCTAATAGAAATGTATATAAGAAACAGATACCGAATTTCTATATGCAAGTTTTTAAAATATTTATTAAAGTTCAAAATTGAAATTTATACATTTCAGAAACCAAAACATGCTTATGCAGTGCATCAGAAAATAATTCATTCAAAACCATAGATAAGCATTATAATTCGAAACATAATTCTCATGATAACATTCAGAATCCATAAACAGCGTAAGTACGAAAAGAAGCATATATATCATAAGCTGGAGACATAACGACTAAGCAATAATCAAGTAGTTCAAATATTCTTGTAAGGGAAAGTGCAGTTGACATATGGCCATAGTCCAAAGGGGCTCACAGTGAGCACTGATCAGGTGTCAACTGGGCTCGCTGTGGACTGGATCAAGGTCACACAACATAGAAAATCTACTGTAGATTGGATCAGGGTCATACAGTAGCCTAAAACAATACCTACTATGGATTGGATTAGGATCACATAGTAGTCCAAAACAATATTGTAGTGATTATTAGTCATGTCTCAAAACATTTTTCATATATACATTTTCTAACAATACGAAACTTTGATAATTTCTATGAAAATGGGTGTTTCGAATAAAGTTTCGATAAGTAGTCAGAAGATAAATACCTACTGCAGACTGAATCAAGGTCACACACAGTAATGAGAAGATAAATACCCACTGCGGACAGAATCAAGGTCACACACAGTAGTCAAAAGATAAATACCTACTGCGGACTGAATCAAGGTCACACACAGTAGTCCAAAACAATACTACACTGACTTTAGTTAGTCATGTCTCAAAACATTTATATATATTTTCGGAATTCAAAACAGTATTTTTCGAGCTTTAGGAAAGTTCACAAAAGAACTCGTATATATTTCTTTCAAAAGCACATAAATCATACATGCTCATAATATCTTCAAAACAATAACATCGGTTGAAAATTTCCATGAGATTAATATCTCGGCTAAAAGTCTTATAAGCAAATCAAAATCATAAGATTTAACTGTTTTCAAAATAAACTTGCCAGATAATTTGTTATTTTCAAATGGTTGCTTAAGTTGAGCTTAAATCACAAAACCATTGTTTTCAATAAAAATCCGGTAGCATAACGCTTATATTTCTTAAAACTCCCTGCAAGAAAATACAATTTTTATAACCACAAGGCAGTTGATTTTAAAATTGCATCTAGTATTTCTTACGTTCCGATATATATCTCTTACATGTACTTATCAAACCGATTCAGTTTTGCCTATCTAACCATCAAGCTTAAGGGTAGGCAAGGCATATATATATATTGCCTATTCAATTCCTATCCAACTGTGAACTTAACTGCAATGCAATATACAAAGACATCAATCATTAGTCACTCAATCCTATCACATTCCAAAACATATCAAACAATCTCTAAATTAATCAAATTCTATAACTTTTCTAAGCACCTATTGTAACCAAAATTGTAACTTGGTGTTCCTTCCACTTCCTTTCAAATCTAATAATACCAATAAACTTACTACTTCTCACAAATCAATATATATTCATTTCATTAATAACCAATTATTATACTTATAAACACAATAATTTCCTTTATAATTTTTACTATGTACAACAATAAAACCTTATAGATCTAATTTAACTAAATTATTTTAATGGGGTTCCACACTAAGGCAACACCCTATCATCATCTTAACCTCCATATTTTCATGAATTAATATTAATTTTACACTTAAACACATCAGAACACTCATATATGTTAAGATCAATATAGGAGAAGTAATTTACCCTTTGGAATTCTTTACGTGAACAATTTCCTCTTCATTGTCCAGCCAAGATTTCTGCACTTTAACAACATAATTAAACTCATAATCCATCCCTTTTACACATATAATTTACTTGAATTTAAAGGAAGAGGCCTACCCCTTGACCTCTCTCCAAAACCGAAACTTGCGCTTTTTTTTTCTGGTTTTTCCTTCCTTCCTTTTCTGTTTTGCTTCTTTTCTTTTTTTTTTTGTTCCAGCCAAGTCTCTTGTTTTGATACTCTATCCAGTTTTAAAACACCACACGTGGACCGTTTTTTTTTAACTCCCATGTCACCTCTGTTCAGCACTTGTAATCAGCTTCTCGCCCCTAGTTTACTACTCCAAACCAACCACAAAATGCCCTATTTTTTGTAACCTAAGAACCACCTTACAGGTCTTTAACATGGCCCCAAAATCATGCCATAGTCAACCTCAGTTCAGCCTTGTGAGTCAGAACCAATAACCCCTTTTGTTTCACGCCTCCAGTAGCCTGAAATAGCCACTGTACACCACCAAAAGCCCACCTCCAATGCCATCGCTTTAGTCCCTTAACTCAACACAACCTCACGCCATTTCATTCTCATCATCATGCCACATCTTGTTTCATTTCTAGCCTTCTTTTCCGTCTTTTAAAAACATCAAATGTCCCTGAAAATTTAGCACCCAAAACACCCTGTATATGGCAATAAAACAGCCACCACGAAAGGCACCTAAATCAGCCAAGAATGACCTTGTTCCGCCCTGAAATACCAGCCCAAGACTTAGCCTAAATCAATCCTTTCACGGCACCTCAAAGACTGCCCCAACAGCAAACACATTCAGCCCTTCTTCTTCCTCTGTCTCGCTTCTTTTTCTTTCTTTCGCTGCAGCTTGTCCCTTCTCTCTTAGTCTTTTTCCACTTTCTTTCTTCAATTTGCTTTTCTTCCTTTTCTCTCCATCCTGATTGCTTCTCCTCTACTGTACTTTCACTCTAGTTTCAGCTCTCTTAGGTACTGCTATCTCATTTTGCAGAAAACCTCACGTAAGTTGGGGTTGGTAAGAACAGAATGGCTTCTTCAGGAAGCCAATTTCTGTTTTAATATATTACTAAAGAATGCCTGCGCGTTGCGCAGGAAGATTGACCAACATGCTAAACATGAGAAGCTTAAGATTGTTTAACATTAAAAGAAAATCAAATTAGAAGTTAAGAGTTAATATACATCAGCAAATTAAAACTGCAACTAAAAAACAGAGGGTTCATATGTACGTTCATTTAAAAAAACTTGAAAACTGTTAAAGTCAAGTTCCTACCATAAATACTGTGACGAAAATGATAACGAAAGAAAAAAGCAGTACCACAAGAAAATTGCAAACCTAAGATGAAATATATTGAGAAGTACGGTTTGCTGGATATGAGCGTCATGTTATCAGATTTTTGCTCTGATGTTATTTTCAAGTATGAATAAATGGGATAAATTAACAAACACAATTAATTGGATATGAAATCTAAAAATCTCGCAGAAATATATCTTGATGGTCTTAAAAATTCATGAAAAAATAGGCAAAAGAAGTTGAGATATAGAAGTTGTGATGCATCAAAATTCTTTCAAACAACATTACATTCTTTCAAACAGCAGCCTGAATTTTGTTGAGGATAGTCATGAACCTTGATTTTGCTATCACTTGAAAAATTTTCTCCAACGCTGTAACAGTGAATTATTGGATCTATGTGTGTGTGTGTGTGTGTATATATATATATATATATATATATATATATATATATATATATATATAGCATGTTCTATGTTCTTAATTCTCCTAAGATAAAAAATGTTGAGTAGATGCAAAGAAAGGCAACATTTGGAAAATTGCGTGCTGGATGAAAAGAGATTAAAAAAAATTTGTTAGATTATCATCATCATTGTAAGGAAAGTACATATAAGAATCAAACTTTTTAGAAGTACAAAGTGAAAGAATTTTAGTTGATCATTACTAATATGCACTTTATGTTGTTCTTGGTCATGATACACTGTAAAAAAGGTAAATCAGCATTGATGCCAGATTTTATTCTAGATTGAACCTCAACACTTAAGGCTTCAAATTCAAATTCAGATTCAAAGGTTGAATCTTCAACTTTAATAAAAACTGGATGGATTGGTAGTTGTTGGGTAAATGTAGTTGGTATTGCTTTGGATTTGATATTCTTTTGATCTTGTTGGCTACTATACAAGTGTTGTCTCTTGGATAATGGTTGGAAAACAGTAGTAATAGGAGTTGAACAGAAATTGTCAACAACATTTAGGCATCAAGAAAAAATAAAGAATTTCATAAACGAAATAAGCATTAAAAAATATGTTTGGTATAGCCTTCTCCTCAAAACTGTGTTGTCAATAGAATTCACCAACCAATTAATGGTCTTAACAAAATCTTATAGCAATCAATCATTAAAATAGGGAAAAAAATCATACATGGTTCATTAGATTTTTAGTTTCATCTATTGTTTCAACATTGTCCAGAGTTTTATTGACGATATCTAATTCCCAAAATTTCTAGAGAAAGGGAAGATCACTTTAAAAGAACTAACATGTTGGAATAGAATATTGAACAAAAGAAACATATTCATCCAAGCATAGACATCATAGTTTAAGTACAATGACATATCATAACAGTCATCGAAACAAAAAAAGAATAAGAAAAAACAAAAAGCTTAAGACTTAGATATAACTTACGTGTACATATTTCATGAGTCTTAACTTTCTTGGAAACACAAATAAACGAAGTTGCACGCTTCCTCTTCCATCTTGATGTGGGTCGAATCAAAAAATAATTATTTTAAGAAAATTCAAGTAATTATAATTTAAAAAAAAGTAGATAATTTTAAAGAACATCCAAACTCATCACTCATGTCACAAAAATTGACCAAGTAGGTAGATAAGCACCATGACGAAACAATAATAACATAGAATCATAAATATAATTTTTGAAACTCATGCCCTTCGTCAAATTAACCAAGCAATTAATAGTCTAAAGAAATTCATATAGTAATAGATCATGACATACAGGAAAGAATCATATCTGATTCATTAGATTTTGAGTTTCACTTTCTGCTCCAACATTATCCAAAGCATCATTAACAGGACCTAAATGTAAATTTTTTTGGAGAAAGGAAAGATAATTTTAAAAGGAATGCCAAGTTGGAATAGAACTTTGGAGAAAATAATCATATTTATCCAAGCATAGATGTATAAGTCAACATAAGCTTTTCAAACTGAGATATCTTGAGGGATAAAATCAAAAGCTCAAAGCCCAACTTAAATTTATTGCATTTCCACACTTCAGATCATGCTATTTGTATGTCATTCCATGTAAAAATCATTGGCCTACTTCACCAAAATAACAAAGAATAAACAACTATTGATAACCTAAACAGAACAAAGAGAAAATATAGGCATCCATCATGGGAAAAAAAGTTTTTCCATGATTTAAAGGAGTTAGCATGTTAAGATTGAAATCATTTGCAATTTCAAGATGATGTACTGTTAAGAAACTCTAAGTCGGATGGTGAAAATGAAGTAGATGATAGATATTTGAGAGGTCTGTCATTGGAAAAATCTCATATAGCAAAGAATATATAGAATTTTTAAGTCATACAACAGGAAATCAAACTATTTTCACTCTTATTAAAAAGGGTTTTAAAGATGACCGAGTCTAAATTATACCTGTAATGAGGCGACGCTAGGTCTAAGTTGTGAAATGGGCTGTAGTTTGATCATCACCTGTAATCTTTCTGCAGAATGTATATTAGCCAAGATTCTAATAGACAAAACTAACATGAGAAATTATTTTGTTAGAATGTCATTAGATCATGATTTCAAATCTTGTAGATTCAACCCTTTAAAGATGCAAGAACCATGAATGTTGATTTCATTGTCACTTGTAAGTTTTTTCCATGCCCCTGAAAATGATTTATTAATTTATTGTGTTCAGTATAAATGCATCAAGCTTTCCATGTTTGACTTCTGCTGGCATCGAAAATGTGAGGCCTAGTGGGTGCTTTGACATGCAATGCTTTGCAAACTCACCAAGAACATGCTGGATGAAGACAATCATATGAAAAGATTTATCAACCTGTTTGTCATTGGTTATAAGAAAGAAAAGTGTTTAATAAAAATCACAATTAAAATGCAAGGTTTTTATTGAATCAATGGTTGTACATCTAATCATAGCTTGCATTCAACAGCTATAATCAAAGGTATTATTGATGATGTATGATCAACCAATTTGCATATAAAGAAGAATGAAAGAAAAGGCAAGAGTGATATGCAAGTGCAAGGAGACAATGGAGGGATTTTAAAAGTCAATGCATTAATCTGAGAAAAGAAAGATTCCTTGTGCCTGGTTTCTTCACTGGTGACTCATCGGGGGAAAACTCATCTAGTGCTTTTACATAATCCTTGTATATTGGCTCTTCAGAAGGTGTGCTGAGAACAGATTCAGAATTTAATCCCCGGGAATGAGCTCTCCATCTCTAAGACCTATGATCACCAAATATTGTGTAAAAGTTGAGTGGCAATGTGAAAACCGAGAAAAAAATTTAAAAGATAGGTAGTTATCAGTTTAAAACAACTGCTTAATGCTTCAATTCCTTTTTCGAATATCTTTTGGCAGCCATTTAGATTTTAAGACTCAAGGCCTTGAAGTGAATCCAAATACTGAAATACTTAAAATCTTATTAAGAAAAGCTCATAAAATATATAACCATATTACAATTAACCACACATAATCAGCAAGATACTTATAAATGTAGTAAACGCATTGGACTTAAATTCCACAGTTTTGGCAGATATATCTCACAGCCTTCTACATTTATGAATCTATTCAAAGAATCATATTTGGAATCAAATTAAATAATAAAAACTATTAATAACAAAATCAAATTAAAGCATGGACAAAACAAACAAAAATTTTATTATTATAACAAGTGATACTTGCCTTGAATTCAAGTGTTGACTCTTTGCAAGTACCTATTTGGGAAAAAGATAAGACAAAATTAAATGTATAAGAAAACAAAATAATCTGAAAAATGAAAAGTACAAAAAGATTCAAAATGTATAAGAAACCCACCTGACAAGCAAAAAATTTTATTATAATAACAGGTGATACTTGCCTTGAATTCAAGTGTTAACTCTTTGCGAGTACCTGTTTGGGAAAAAGATAAGACAAAATTAAATGTATAAGAAAACAAAATAATGTCAAAAATGAAAAGTACAAAAAGATTCAAAATGTATAAGAAACCCACCTGATAGTAAAGAGAAAGAGAAGGGAAAAACAGGGAAAATGAAATGATAAAGATATCAACAAATACAAATAACCCAACAAAATTATTTAGTATCCTAAAATAAGAAAATTATCACTTCCAACTCACAAAAAAAACTCAGAAAGGACATCATATTAAAAATGATCAAGAATTAATATGTTGCAATACCTTTAATGCAGACATTGGAGCAAAAAGATTGATTTGATCCTCATGAATAAGCTCTCCATCTCTAAGACATGTGATCACAAAATATTGCAGAAGATTTAAGTGACAATGTCAAAACCAAGAGAGAAATTAAAAAAAAAAAGGTTAGTAATTATCACTTCAAAAGAACAATGGTTAGCTTCAATTCCTTATTCAGATATCTTTTGGCAGCCATTTAGATTTAAAGACTCAAGCCCTTGAAGTAAATCCAAACACTAAAATACTTAAATTTGTCAAGAAAAGTTCAGAAAGATATAACCATATTACAATTATCAACTTAAGCATATAACTATAAATGAAGTGAACTCATTGGATTTGAATTCCATAGTATAAATAGAAATATCTAACAGCCTTTTACATCTTTGAATCTATTTAGAGTATAAAATCATATTTGGAATTAGTTAGGATTATAAGGATAAGCAACTATTAATCACAAAATCAAATTGATGATTAAAAAAAAAAGAAAATCTTTATTATAACGCATGATATTTACCTTGAATTCAAGTGACTGGCTCTTTATAAGCAACTATTAAGGAAAAAGACATGACAACATTAAATGTATAAGAAAATGAAATGACCTCGAAAATAGAATGTACAAAAAGATTCAAAAAATACAACTACTAAGAGAAACAAAACTTGCACTAACCTAATTGTTGACATTTAATCCAAAGCAAAAGCCAATGTTAAATATTTATATTACATTAAGAAGCCCTTCTGATAGTAAGGTGAAAGAGAAGGTAAAAACACAAAAAATGAAATGAGAAAGATATTAACAAATACAAATAATCTAACAATACACATAAGCCAAACCTTGTTGAAATTCAAATGGAAAAAAATTATAAGAAAGTTTGGACTAAAACTTTCGGTTCTCGCCGTTTCCACCCTTCCCTTTTTTTTTTCTCTTTTTATTTCCCTTTTTTATATCTTTTACCCTTTCTACTTCAGGTTCTTCTATTCTTTCCTTGATCATTTCTAGCCCCTGACATAAAGTCCAAAATAACTTTGACAAATAAGTAAATCTCCTTCATATGCAAAGAAAGCCCACGTCCTCTCTCTTCCAAATTCTTCTATTCTTTTCTTTATTCCATCCAACCCATATAAAATCCTAGATAATTTTGATAAATTATAAATTCCATCCGTATCCTTATCATGCATACTTTTGGAGCTTATTTTTCTGCCTTCTCAATTAGATACTTGAAAAAGGAAATGAAAAAAAATGTCAGCTATTAACGATCAATTTTATATATATATATATATATATATATATATATATGAGAAACAAATAAGAGAGTACATAAGAGGACAGAAAGGATAATGCTCAGCAGAATAGGAAAAAAATGACGGTAGGAAACAAAATTGAGCATATCAAAGGCAAAGAGAAAGAAGAAATTAAAAGTTCATATACCGAGGGAAAAATGGGACCAGCAACTATCAAGTCAACCGGTAAATAAAATAAAATCACTCTGCGGTACAGTAAAAAGATAAGAAACAAAACTTAAACATATTAGAGGCAAAGGAAGGAAAAAAGAATTAAAAGCTCATAAACCGGATACAGTGACTATCAAGTTAGCTGACAGATAGAGTACATTCAGCCGCCACTGGCAGACCAGCAGGAAAGATTGAAAACAGAGAAGCAAAACAAAGAACAGATAGAAAAGTATATGTTTTACTATTTTACTTTTTTTTTTTAAGTTTTAAGTTACTTTTGAATATTTTTTTCTTTTTTTTTGGTGAATATCTTTTTCTTTATGGGTTCTCTCCATGCTCTCCCCATTTCATTTTTCCTTTATTACCTTTTGTACATTTTAATATCTTTTTCACCTGAATCAAAAAAATTAAGTTGAATCAGTATTTTCAAATCTTTCGTTACTGGGCGAAATCACTTTTGTCAAACCAATAAAATAATCTAACGTAGGCAAAAAACAAAAATAAAATCTGATGGGCTAAGCCACCGAGAGTTTGGGAAAAAAATTATAAGCATTTATAGACTTAACAAATCAAAATTACTTACCTCTTTGTTGATTTTTTTTCTCTCTTAAGTGGAATTTCTTCAACCCAGAGATCAATTTGTTAATTTGCTGCAAAAGACAAAATTACAATACCAAAATTAAAAATATGATCTTGAATATGCATTGAAGAAAATATCCAGAATCATCCAAATTTCAAATTTGAAACATTAAATATAAAAAAGCGAACCTGCTGTAAAGAAAAAAAAAAGCTTCAGTGTGACTGTTGTCGATTTCCTCATCTTCTTTCTAAAAAACAAATCCATGATTTTGGTGGAAAAAAATTTGGAGACCCATTACCAGAATAATCAAAACTACGAATCAAAGCGTAGAGAATAGTCTTGTAAAGAAAAAATGAAGACCTTGTTTAAAAGAACTTACAGCCTCACAACAATGCCAGATATTAGGAAGAAACCTTATAAAAGAAAAATGGGACACGGATAATCACAGCCTCACAACGACACCAAAAGCAATTGGCGGCATAAACGTAGACCCTACATAAATCAAACCATTCCTTCCCCATCCCCATCCCCATCGTAGGCTTCATCAAGAAATTTTTTTTTTTTTACTTTCAAAGGATGGATGGGTTAAATTCGACTCGCGAAGTAAGGAGAACAAATAAGGGCAAAGCCGAGAGAGACAAAATCACTACGAAATGATTCATTTAATAAGAAACTCCCATGAAAATTAGGGAAAAAAAAAAAGAAAAATTGCCGATAGAGCTTGACATCTGAATATATGACTATGAATCTCTTCTTGGAGCCCATTTGTTCTCACGAAATCTCCTGGAAAAGCCATCGCTTACCCAATCAAGTTCGCTACTCTCTCATGTCTCAGCCTCCTGACACCCCAAGCTTCATCCTTTGAGGAAAGGCAAATGAAAAACGACAGAAGTTTGCAGAGTTAAATCCCTTAAAATGGAAAGATTTGATGATTTAGGGAAAAAAAGAAAAGAAAAGAAAGAATATCACGAACAGTTTTGGATCGGGCTACGCTTTTAGCAACGTGAATCAACATCACGATCTCTCTGCTTGGTGCCCTTGACGACGGTCTCTCGAATCAACCTCAGGGCTTCGTCCCAGTTTGATTCATTTTTCAACAGTTAAAGCATTGGTTGTGGCGACCATGAGGAGGATGGAAGAAATCTGAGTTTCAGGATGTGATTCTGTAATGAAGAGAAGGGAAACACGAAATCATGAGAGAAATGAAGGGAGCTGCCAATTGAAGAGAAGTGATCGGAGCCAAAAAGGGGAAAAAGAGAAAAATGGAGAAAGAGAGATAAAGGATAGAGATGAGCAGGAGAGATAATAGATGAGGTTGTCAGGAGAAGACAAAATTCTCCAGCCCAAAAAACCACTGACCAACGAAAAAACGAAAACCAAGAGAGAAAAAAGAGACATAAAATGATACCAGACAGAGGATAAAAGATTTTCCATGAGACAAAAGCTGAAGGAAGAAAAAAAGTGAATGATAATAATATTGTAAAAAAATACAAACATGGAGCAAGAGAAGACAATCTTGGATCCCAAATTTATTGTATAGAAGATTAGGTAAGAAGAGTAAAAGAATGACGGCAACAAAAGTACACTTTGGAATGAATCATTTTCAACTTTCTTTTGCTGTTTCAAACTTTTTTTTCATTTTAATTTTTTTTCCTTTTGTTATCTCTCTCTCCCTTCTATCTCTTTTACTATCACGTTTTTATCTTTTTATATGTTTACTTTTTACCTTTTTATGTATTTATTTTTCAGACTATTAATAGAGTCAGACAAAAGCATCGAATTACGGAACTAAAAAAAGCATTCAAAAGCAAAATAAAACAGTAAAAAAGCAAAAACTGAAGAAAGAGCTCTGAAGGGGTAAACGTGGCAGTAGAAGGAAAACAACCTAAAGGGAAAAAAATGCTCCAAAAAGCAACGTGGCAACCGAAGAATGGTAGAACGTGTTTAATGGAGAAGAGAAGAGCGTGCAGCATGAGGTGCCAGAAAAGCATGCACTTTAATATTATTGATATAGTTATATTATATTTTATGCATAATATACATATACTATATATGTACTTTATATATAGGCTTGTAGGCTTTATTTAATTATATGGCTTATTTATTGTGTATATATAGTTGTACATTATCCTTAATTTAACTAATATATGAATATATATATATATATATATATGTATATATATTTTCTTAATTAAATTAACATACTCATATCTCTTATATATTTAGATTAAACTTAATCGTATTTCTATGATCACTTTCCAACAAGTGTACCAAACTCTTTTTTTTTTATTTCATTGCTTAAAATAATAAGACTCTAAAACACCTCTTAATAATTAGTTTAATTCACTTATATATATATATATATATATATATATATATATATATCTACAAATCCAATATGAAATTTTGCGGTCTTCACACATATTTATTTTGCCTGGCTAAAAAAATACCATCTCGAAGCGCTAAACACTCAGCAACCAAAGAATTACTTGCAATAATATTTCTGTTCCAACCATCCACAACCTTGCCTTCAAAATTTCTAACAACCACTCCTAAACCAGCTTTATTTGTATTTACATCAAAAGCACCATCACACTTTACTTTCATCCATCCTACCTTTGGAGCTACCCATTTTTCAACAGATTTATTCTACACTTCTATAAATTCCTTCATTTCCCTGCAATTTATGCATCGTACCTTTAAATTCAGCAATTATAGATATGGTTTCAAGAGCTATGCAAAAAACATCTAAACTATTCCTCCCAACAATTTTATTACAACGAGCCTTCCATATATTCCAACAAATGAAAGCTATATCAATCATCAAATCCTCTCTATTACCTTTCTTCAAACAGTTCCATATCCATAATAGCCATCTATCTAGTGAAGAGATGTCTTTTCTGCAAATTTTCAAACCATGGCAAGATTCAAACCAAATGACCCTTGTCCACTCACATAGTAGCAGCATATGTTCTACTGTCTCCTCCTGTTCTCCACAAATTTTGCAAAGAGGATTGCTCAAAACTTTCCTATACCAAAGTAATTTTCCAACTGGAATTGCGTTCCAAACTGCCCTCCAAAGAAACACCTTGATTTTACTGTGCACCTTAAGTCCCCAATTCAACTTCCAAACCTTTTTATCAACAACATGAGAGCAGATGGATTATGAGTACCAACCACATTCATGCTTCTCAATCTCTGAATCCAGATTTGACATTATATTCACCATCCCTCCCATACAGCCAAATAATCCTATCCTCATAATCACCTTGAGCAATAAGTATACTTTTTATAGCCTTACATTAATCAACTATTAACCATTCTTCTATTTTTTCCAGCTTCCATTTATCATTCTTTTTGTCCAAAATCTCAGAGACCATCTCTGGTAGACCTTCATCAATAAGCCTAGGATGACTCAAACACCTATTATTCAACCCAGGAATCCAAGCATCTCCCCAAATAAATACATTATTTTCGGAAGCAACCTGCCAAATTAAGTTCTGCATTAAAAAATCTCTTCCCTCAAGCAAACTGCTCCAGGTCCAAGAAGCCCTTCCACCTTTGGATGCATTTAGTAAGTCTCCTTTGTGAAAATATTTACCCTTTAATACCTGAGCCCATAATGCTTCTAGTTCTCTTATCATTCTCCAACACTGCTTAGCCAATAAAGCTATGTTAAAAATGTTCACATCTTTAAAACCCATTCCTCCCATACATTTGGTCATAGTCATGTCCATCCAACTCTTCCAATGTATCTTCCTTTCATCCAATTTTTGTCCCCACCAAAATCTAGTAGTAGCAGAATTCATTTCTTCCCATATCTTCTTAGGAAGCTTTATATATGCCATTGTATATGCTGGTACTGCACTCACCACTACATTAATCAAGACCTCCTTCCTCTAGTAGATAATGTCTGAAGTTTCCACACTTTTAACTTTTTTAGAACCTTCTCCTTTATATATGCCATGGCTTCTCTCTTAGTTTTACCCAAAAAAAAGGGATACCCAGGTAAACACTAGGATTGGAAGCAGCCTTAATCCTTAAACAATCTTCAATGTTTTTTCTTTCATCCCCAGTAGTATTAGCACTGAAAATAATACTTGATTTATCCAAATTAACCATATGTCTCAATGCATTGCAATAGCTCTTAATACAATCAGCCATCATCCTGCAATTTGCAACAGTAGCTTTTAGAAAGAAAAGAGAGTCATTTGCAAACAACAAATGTGTTAGTTCAAGACTGTATTTACTCAATTTAATACCCTCTAACTTCCTAGCTTGTGCTCTATTCAAAATCATCCTAGACAAGACATCTACAACAAATAAAAACAGGTATGGAGAAAAGGGATCTCCCTGTTTAATACCCCTAGTAGGATTAAACCTAGCTGAAACCTTTCCATTTACAACCAAAGAGTAAGATATCGTACAAACACACTTCATGACCCAGTTCACCCATTTTTCAAAAAAGCCAAACTGTTTGAGTACTGCCTCCAAAAAATCCACTCCACCCTATCATAAGCTTTATTCATGTCAAGCTTAAGGGCCAAATCATATTTCTTTCCCTTCTTCTTGATATTCAAATGATGAAAAACCTCTTGTGCCACAATGATATTATCATGTATCTGTCTTCCAACTACAAAAGCACTTTGATTTTTTGTTATTAACTCCCCCAAATAAGACTTAAGCCTGTTCACCAAAATCCTAGAAATTACCTTGTAAATGAAATTACAAAGGCTTATTAGCCTGAACTGTCCTACTTTTTCTGGACACTCCTGCTTCGGTATCAACACAATGTTTGTTTCATTCATCTTTCTAAGTAGTTTTCCAGTAAAAAAAAACATTTTCCCTGCTTTTATCTTCCAAAATTTTTGATAAAATAGCCCATTAAACCCATCTGGACCAAGAGCTTTATCTCCACCAAGTTGAAAAACTGCATCTTTAACCTCCCCCTCTATTACTTCTCTCTCCAGATCCAGATTTATTTCACTACTTATTCTTGTTGGAACCTCACACAACACATTTCCCCGATCTCTATCCCTTTTCGATTCAAATAATTCTCTAAAATGACATAGAAACATGTTATTAATCTGGACCTCATCCTCTTCCCAATAATTATCATCATTCAACATTCTTACTATCTTATTCTTTCTCCTTCTCTGTAGTGTGGACTGATGAAAAAATCTTGTATTCTTATCCCCTGCTTCCAGCCAATTAATTCTTGCCCTCTGTCTCCAGTAAATTTCTTCTTTCTCCATAACATCTTTCAATTTACTCTGTACTAAGTATATCCTGTCATAACTGGATTCATCACAACGTTCTTCTTGTAGTAACCCAATTTCCTTGGTCAACTTATCAATGACTTTCTTATTGTTAGGCACCTCTTTTTTACTCCACTTAATTTTAGTGGGTCATTTAACCCCAATATGATAACATGGCTATGTTACTACTCACGCACCCTCTTTCTCCTCCCCTACTTCTTACTTTAGCCATTCTTCTTGCTCTCACTCGCCTATCTTCTCTTCTTCTACTCACTCACTTCTATACTTACATTTAAATATGACTTTACTTATTCATCCACGCATTAGTTATCTTTTTTTTTTTTTTGCTTTTGATGTATTTCTATTGAACAACCTATTTTTCTTTGGGTTAGATGTGTTTTATTTGGCTTTTGAAATTACTTTGCTATTAAAGCCTGTTTGCTTTAAATTTGAATTCTACATATGCGAATACATAAAAAAGATATTTAAACTCTCCATATTAGTTTTTAAAATGGAAGAAATGTATATATGCACAAATTAGATGTATGTGTGTGTGTGTGTGTATATATCTATCACAGTGTATACATATTCTTAACAGATTTGGACTTAAAAGGAATTCGAATACCTAATAACGATATTTGAATTCTTAGAGTTACTTTCTGTTATCAAGTTAGAAAATGTATTTGAATTCTTAGATAAAAGTATTCGAATTATTATGATTATTTTCTAATTTGGAAGAAATGTACAAAACCTTTTGATGGCTTATATTGAATGGTATTCAAATTCCTAGAATTATTTTCAGTTCTCTTCATAATGCTTCATAAATATAGACATCGAAATTCCTAGATAAAGGTATTTGAATTATTAAGAAATTTTTTTGAATTGGAAGTAACGTACAAACGTTCAAATCATATGTACATATGTTTATAATTGATGTATATATATTTTCTACATTTATACAAATGGTATTCAATTACCTGTTCCAAGGCATTTGAATGCTATATATAT
Source organism: Heritiera littoralis (assembly GCA_031772115.1). NCBI lineage: Eukaryota > Viridiplantae > Streptophyta > Magnoliopsida > Malvales > Malvaceae > Heritiera > Heritiera littoralis. Next base: position 1,159,001 of record JAPDPK010000128.1, on the reverse strand, counting down.
TATTCTTTGTTCTCTAGACAAGGCTTTGTCTTGTTAATGTATTTGAATGCCTAGATAGAGGAATTTGAATTCTCTTAATTATTTTAGGCTTAATAGCCAAATAAGCTCTCAACTTTTAACCCAAAATGGAATTCAGCCCTCAACATTTTATTGCATGAAATTCAGTCCATAAACTTTTATTTCAGTGGAAATAGACCAAATCTGTTAAATGAACTAACTGCCGTTAGTTTTGCATACGTGGCATGCCACGTGGCAGCTAACTAAGCTATCCACGTCAGCTGCCACGTATGCAAAACTAACGGCAGTTAGTGTCATTTAACAGATTTTGACTTAATTGCATAATTGTAAAAGGTTGAGGGTTTATTTCTACTGAAATAAAAGTTTATAGACTGAATTTTATGCAATAAAACTTTGAGGGCTGAATTCTATTTTGAGCTAAAGGTTGAAGGCTTATTTGGCTATTAAGCCATTATTTTATGAACTGAAAGAAACGTACAAATGTTCATATAAGATGTACTTATCTTAATTATAAAATATACATATTTGTTTATAGTTTTGTAGAGAAGGTTATTCGATTACCTCTTTAAGTGTATTCGAATTGCTAATATTTTTCTCTCTTTTCTTACCAAGTCTTTGTTCAAATAAGTATTCGAATTCATATTTTAAGATATCCGAATTAGTTTCTTAAACTAAACAAATGTGCATATCTTAATCAGATATGTACAAATAGAAATAAAAAAAAATACTTAATGCTTTATAGCTTTGTTCACATAGGTAATCAAATGGTTGATTTTCGGTATTCAGATACCTAATATACCTGGCTCATTCACCCAGGCTAGCTCATTCATATTTTTTTTTTGAGTTTTTGCTTCTCTCTTTTGCTTTAATGCACATAGTATTTGGAAAAAAAAAAGGGGATGAAAAGTAAATGAGGAGCTATTAGAAAGGAAAAGAAAATATTTATTATATATATTTTTCAAATAAAACCTTCTTGTTTATAAAATAAAATAATAATTTATAGTGGTTATTCATTTGATTAAAAATAAAATTTTGGTATATATTAAGGCATTTTATTTTTTATTGAAAAAAAGTATCTTTTTTTTTTGTCATCAACTTGATCTAAGTGATAATGATTAGATTAGAGCCAATGTACTTATAAAATATTTAAGTAACAATACTTGAAAATAATAAAATAAAATAAAAAATAAAAAATTTGAAATAATAATAAAATGATAAAGTCATATTTGTGATCCAAATAGAAATAAAAAATTGATACATAAGTTATAAAAGACAAATAATTATAATGATTATTTAAAAATTAAAAAAAACCTAAAGTATAAACATTATTTTACCATTAAAATTTTTTCCTCATGTTCTTTCTCTAGCATTCCTTTTTGGGTGATGAAAATTCAATGGCATCAATAATTAAAATTATTTGTTCCGCAACATGTGTTTCAAATTTTTCCGAAAATATTTAACCTACGTCACCACTTGCGAAAAAAAAAAGTGCATAAAAAAAAACGTACAAAGTAATAATAGACAAACAAAATCAATGTATGTGGACACACTGCAGGATAGCAGTCCTCCCTTAATGGGCATCCCTTAAACAACTGTTCTCGTCCACTTGGATTCTCTTTGCCTTCGGCTGCCTCTCATCTCTCTCCCTTTTTTCTCTTACCTTTCTGCATTGAATTTAACAATCTTTTCTTAAGCAACCAAAACCCTTATCCCCTTTGATTTCCTTTTTACCTTTTTGTTTCTCCTTGCATATAATCCCAAATTCTCATAAAGTTATTTAAAACCCCCAATCTTCCTGTTTTCCCATTCAAAGTTAAAAGATTTTGATTTTTGACCCTTTTTTCATGGCTGAATTTGAAGATATTGGAGCAGATATTAGGTAAAGCTTCATTCTTTTGCTCTTTCTTTTCAACAAAAAAAAAATTAAACTCATAGTTTCATTTTATTGTTTTTTATTAATTTTTTGTTGAATATTGGACGATTTATGGAAGTATTGGATTGGCGTTTTGTTTGATTTTATTTTGCATTTAAGAATTAATAAAATATTACGGGGTGCATTTGTTTTGAATATAAATAATTATCTTTGGAAGCAGGCTCTTTTATGAATAATAAATGAAATTTTGTTATTTTTTATTTGATTTGATTTAACGCTTGTGTTTGGTTGGAATTTGTAAGTTAATTGAGATCAAGATTATTTTGATTGGATAAACGGATTTTTGGCAGCCTATATAACATATTGAAATGTTCTCAAATATTATTGTTTGGGTTGTTAATTTTAATAAGGTAGGAGGGGAAATGAAATCAAGTTTTGAATTATAATTTTTTGTGAGGCCAAGGAAACAAAAAATTCAAGTTTTATGCCTAATACAACTTTTCGGATCAGTTTTGTTGAAGGTTTTGTTTATTATAGATCAAAAAGGAGCAATGACTAAGGTTCAAAATTTGATTTGATCTTCTATTTTGTCCCTTTCATCAAACAAAGGAAGATTTTATTGTGCTTTGTGTTAATGGAGCATGTTATGATAGTCGCCAATTTGTTGGATTGACAGCTCGGACATCGAAGTTGATGACTTAAGGTGTGACAACATAGCAGAGAAAGATGTCAGTGATGAAGAGATTGAAGCAGACGAATTGGAGAGACGAATGTGGAAAGATCACATCAAACTCAAAAGGATTAAGGAAAGACAGAAGGTTGCTGAGCAACAGGCTGCGGAAAAGCAAAAGCCCAAGCAGACCTCTGATCAGGCTCGGAGGAAGAAAATGTCCAGAGCTCAAGATGGGATTCTTAAGTATATGCTGAAGCTAATGGAAGTTTGCAAAGCACGTGGATTTGTCTATGGCATCATTCCAGAGAAGGGTAAGCCTGTAAGTGGTGCATCAGATAATATAAGAGCTTGGTGGAAAGAAAAGGTGAAGTTTGATAAGAATGGGCCAGCAGCCATAGCCAAGTATGAGGCAGAGCGTTTAGCTATGAGTGAGTCAGATAGCAATGGAAATGGAAACCCACAAAGCACTCTCCAAGACCTGCAAGATGCTACTCTTGGATCCCTCTTGTCTTCTTTGATGCAGCACTGTGATCCCCCTCAGAGAAAATATCCACTTGAGAAGAGAGTTCCTCCACCTTGGTGGCCAACTGGGAATGAAGAGTGGTGGGTAAAACTGGGGCTACAACAAGGTCAAAGTCCTCCTTATAAGAAGCCACATGATCTTAAGAAGATGTGGAAAGTGGGAGTGTTAACAGCTGTGATAAAGCACATGTCACCTGATATTGCAAAGATTCGGAGACACGTACGCCAGTCAAAATGTTTACAAGATAAGATGACAGCAAAGGAGAGTGCTATTTGGTTGGGGGTTTTGGGCCGAGAGGAAGCTCTGATTCGGCAACCTAGCAGTGATAATGGAACATCCGGCATAACTGAAACACCCCGAGGTGGTCATGGTAATAAGAAGCAACCTGCTATCAGTAGTGACAGTGATTATGATGTTGATGGTGTTGATGATGGAGCAGGTTCAGTTTCATCCAAAGATGATAGGAGAAATCAACCAACAGATGTGGAGCCTGTGGCTTATATCAGCAATGATGATTCCCATCCAGTCCCAGAGAATGTGCCAGTGGAAAAGCAACCTAGGAGGAAGAGACCTCGTTTAAGATTGAGCCATGTTGATCAACAAACTGTACCAAGCCTTGTTGATCAACAGCCTGGACCATCTCATGATGAACATGTGAATGCTGAGTCAAGAAGCACTCTGCCTGACATCAACCAAACTGATATATCATTTCTGGAATATGAGATGCCTAGCACCCAGCAGGAGAATGATGCAAGTACCACATTGAGGCATGAGGAGAAAGGCTTAGATGTTCAGTCACAACTACCTGGGACTGAATACTGCCATTATCCTGCCATTCCTTGTGCTAGCGAAATTTCCACACGGAGCATGCATGTAGATGGAAGGCCCATGCTCTATCCGTTAGTGCAACAGGCTGAGCTGCACCATGGTGCAGCATATGAATTTTATAATCCACCGATTGAATTTGGTCCTGGTCATGATGGTCAGCAAACCCAGATGGAGATTAATGTACCACAGTTGAGGTCAGAAAATGGAGCTGATTTATCAGCAGCAGGTAGAAATGAACACGAAATTACAGGGGGAGGATTGCACTATGTGAAAGACCTATTTCATAATGAGCAAGATAGAGCTGTTCATAATCCTTTTGGTTCTCCGATGAGTGATCCGTCCTTTTATGGTGGATATCCTTGTTCCTTTGAACTTTCATTTGATGGTACAAGTTCAATAGAGGAATTACTTGATGATGATTTAATACAGTACTTTGGAGCTTAGGTTGGAAAATTTGAGATGTCAGAGAATAGATTGCTGGTAAACTTTCTCTCTTCAACCCCTTGTTCCATTTATGAGTGATTCATAAATTGGTCTCAGACAATTTTTTGGGTGTTAGTTTTGCAGGAACTGCGAAATTATGTAGTCATTGCTGACCTGGATGGAGGTATTTCTGTTATCCATGGTCTTTCTTGTACAGGTGTTATCATTTGAACATGCAAAGACTCTAGTCTTGTCAAATTTTCTAATTTACTTTTGCTCATCTGTTTCAAAGAAGCCAAACAAAAACATTATTTTTTGTGTCATATTCCAAGGATCACCTGAATGGTAATTACCGTGAAGAGCTTCATGCAAATGTGTCAATTTTAGAAATTGTTAATATGACAAACTTGTGACATTTTCCTGGCTTTAGGCAAAATAACTCATTAGTCAATACATTTCTTTCCCTGTAAATGATCGGGTGGGGCTGGGAGAGGAGGGAGCGAGGGAGGAAAAAAAAATTGGACTTTGGTGGTATTTTACAATTTTTGAATGCTTTAAAATTAAAATTTTTGAGCAAGGTTATACGGAGAGAGGAAGAGAAACAGAGAGAAGGTGAGAGAGATTGTATGTAATGAAGCCAAGTTGAGCCAATACAAGGAAAACAAAACTAAGGGAAAATTAAATGAAAATCCACTAAAGGAAAAAGCAAAAGCTTTAGAAATTAATAGAAAAGAATTAAAGAGGAGAAGGAAATTGAAATGGGGGCATATTTGCTGCCATGAGGAGCTGTATATGTGTTTGAAATAGAAAGAGAACTGTTGAATGGAAAATAATTGGAGGCGTGGGTTCAGGCAGTTGATGTTGTCTGAAAAAGAGGGCTTAAGGCTTATTTGTGTAACTCGTATAAGTGTTCCATAAAATAGCATATTACATCAAATAGTATTTTTTTTTTAATTCCAAACTGGGGTTTGCCATTTGAAACTGGAGAGTGTACAGGCAAAGTGTGATACTCAAGGAATCAGCTCCTCTGTTGTTTGGCTTATTGAAACTTTGGTTTTTTACTCTTTAAGGCCATTAACTACATGAATTATATGAAAAAAAAGATTTTTTTTTTGTGGGTTAAACTTTTTTGTTAATTTTGCGTCATATACTGGTTGGCTCTTTTATTATGTAAATAGGGAGTGTTTGTCTCTGAGTTACGCCATAGCTTCTTTCCCTTTCTCAAAAAATCAATTTAGTAGCTAATGGCTTCTTCATTGTAGATGAGGGGAAATTTCACTCTTCTTAAAAAGTTATTTGGTGATTTGTGTGTGTGTGTATATATATTATAATAGGGTTTTACTCCTCAAATTGAAAGATTGCTTGTGTCTTTAATTTTTTTTATTAGGGTTTCAGTTTTCTTTATGAATCAGTTGCCAAGTATGTGTGTTTTGTGCAAGTACTTTTTCAATTTTATCGCAAAAAGGTTTTATTTGAAATATTCTGAAAATGTTTTGTTGATCTTAATTTGCAGAGCCTATAGGATTAGTTTTATAGATTTGGCTGTTTTGTCATAATCATATAGCAATTACAAGTTCCATGGTCAGTCTGCATAAATCCTGGTTTTACTAGTGAAACTGAAATTATGATTTGTACATAGAGGTAACAAATGGGCGGGTCAGATCAAGTTTGGATTGGTCATTTTGGATTAGATCATTTGGATTAAAAAAATCGGATCATTTCGGGTTCGGATAAGTTCGGATTTGGGTCAAGAAAAAATCGATCTATTTTGGATTCGGATAGGATCGGGTTTGGATCTATTTGAATTCGGATCAATTTGGGTTCAGATTAATTCGGATTCGGATTAGATCGGATTTGGATCGTTGACTTTTTCAGTCAATTCGGATTAATCGAATTTGGATTCGAGTCGATTGAACAAGTTTATTGGGTTAAACCTTAGTTATCTTGATGTGATTTATTTGGTATGAAAATCAACTGAAATCATATTTTTAAGAATTACAAAACTCATGAAAATAAAATTTTCTTCTTACATGACCTATAGTACAATTGGGATTGAAATAATCAGAATATTTAATGATTTGTATGATAATTTTCTTTATAATATATTTACTAATATTAACAAATTAATTACATTTTTTTCATTTTATTTTATTATCTATAATAATTAATAATTTTATGAATCAAAGTGATTTAATAATCCTTACTAAATATAATAAAATAATATTATATTTCTCTTTAATTTATCTTATTTTTTATAGAATAATTAGAGCATTAAGTGTAGGTGATATAGCTTTTGTACTCTATTATAGATTAGCCATTAAATAATTATACATTAGGTTCAACTGAATATAATATAAAAGTGAATATTTAAGTTTAACTAGATTTAAAATATATATATATAACACTCATATTATTGAAATAAAATTATATTTTTATTAGATTAAAATACTTTGATAATTAATTTTAATATTTAAATATTTATTAATAATATTAAATTTAAGTTTGAATCTTTTCATGTTTGGGTAAATTTGGATTCGGATCAATTTGAGTTTGGATCAATTCGGGTTAGGATAAGGTTAGGTTTGAGTTAATCTAAATTCGAATTAATTTGGGTTCGGATTAATTTGGGTTCGATTAATTTGGGTTCGGATCAATTTGGGTTCGGATCAAGTCGGGTTAGGATTAATGTAAATTCGGATAAATTTGGTTTCGGATCAATTTAGATTTGGATCGAGTTAGATTTGGATTGTTGACTTTTTTAGTCAAATCAAATCGGTCGAATTTGGATTCGGATTAATTAGATGGATTTTTCGAGTCGGATCAACTTTTGTCACTTCTATTTATACATATGATCTTGTGTCTACAATAAGGAATTTAACCACCATTATTGTATTAGTTGCATTAGTTACGAGTGGTTGAAAGAGGTTGAATTGAATTTTTTCTCTAAATATTTAGACATGGTTTAAATTTTAAAATCATCAATATTGAGAAGATTTAACTGTTTATTATTTTTTATCTGAACAAATTTAATTCAGACCAAAAAATAGATTAAGATACATATAATTACACAAAATATTAAAATTCTTATAGTAAGAGTCGACTTGGCTTAACCCTTAAACATCTTTTGTCATACGCTCTCAGCAAAACATGGCTGAAGAAAAAAAGCAAACCCTGTACCAAAAAAAGAAGAAAAAAAGCAAACTAAAATAATTAGTATAGTTTATTCCTGTTAAATGTCCGGAGTGACTGGCTGTCAATTTTGGTGGGCAAGAAAGGAGCCAGCCAATTGTTTTTTTTTTTAATGCAAGACAAATCCTTGTGTAATGCAATAGCCGCCAGCCACCATACGTGGATGCCTGTCCGACACGTGCCAGCCGGTAATTGGCTTTCCTTACCTAGGAGCAAACAACACGCCTCTCTTCCGTTGATCTCTCTTATCAGGCACTCTGACCCTTCCTCCGCGTCCTCCACTTCTGTTTCATTCAAACAGAAGGAGCTTTGTTGACGAGATATAATTGCAGGATAAAATTGTCTTTTCAATCACGAGAATTTTTTTTCTGCAAAAACACGAGAGATTTCCGCAACATGGCTTTATAAGTACCGTGAAATATGAATAATACCATGATTGTTTTTATGACTAATTCTTTTTTCAGTGTAAATTATAAGTCTCTTCATTCGTTTTAACGGTATAAGACTAATCTTATTCGGAGTTTAGTCATAGTTAAGGCTCTTCACTCCTCCCCAAAGATATGTTTAGTGGAAGTCGAACTCGAGAGCTCTTCCCACAAACTCAGCCTGCATTACCAACTGAGCCACAACCCTTGAACCTTAATTCTATTCGCATTATGACTAATTCTATTCGCAACTAATTCTATTCTATTCGCAACTTAATTATTGAACCTTAAAATCTAATAATTAAAATAAGGTGATAATTATTTTATACATTATTATTGAAGTTTTTTTATTATATAAGTGAAATTAAAATGATAATATATATTTTAAAATATTAAAAAAATAAAAAATAAATAAAATAAGACATGTGTAATCATTTTAACTTCGTTTGTGAAATCAAAAAATTTTTACTGATTGTGTATAGAATAATTATCCTTATAATAATCTAATTTAATACAAAAAGTTGATTCAGTAGTGCAAAACCCTGCTGAGTTTATGAATAAAGACGATTTATAGTGGTGGTCTTGTATTTGAATTTTCATTAAGTCTAATTCTCTTGAATCAACGCCAATCATGCAATGCTAACGAAGATTAATCTCACACTTAATATAGTATGTGCATATCTCATAATTTACATAAAAAAATCTAATTTAAAATTTTCAAAAACAATTTATTCATTAAAACCAACCCAACTTTATTTTTTTATTCTATCTTTTCTCTACTTAAAGCCCAAACACAACCATCAAAATTTTTCAACAAATTTCAACAAAATTTTCTCCAATCTCTTCAATTTCTTCAATAAGTATTCTTAAATTTCTACAATAAATCTGATATATATTCCAAAATTATGGTTTTTTTGTCTTATTCTGGAAATAGTTTTTTATGACTCCTAAAAATGCATTTTTGAGAATTCTTTATGGTTCCCAAAGGTATATTTTGGAAACTATAAAAAGTAACATTTTGTGGCTCCCCGCAAGTGCATTTCCGGTTCCATAATGACTACCCGGAAATGCATTTTCCGAAAATATTACAAAATCAAATTTTTTTTATCAGTTCGAAAATTGTTTTACTCTATGCTATATGGGTTGGTTCCTTCTGTCATGCTTATCTTATTCCTTAACATTATCTAAACTATAATTCATTTTCTGTTTCAATTGATTTAAAACATCGATTAACAAAGATTAAGTGGAGAAAAAATAAGAGAAGGGAAAGAACATGCAGATGAACAAGAAATAAAGAAGGAAAAGAGGAAATTTGAGTTAAAGATTATTAAGGCTTTCATTCAATGGCATTTGTATTAAATTAAAAATTAGAAAAAAAATCGGTCTTGAGGAGTAAAATCTTGGTTGTGAATAAAATTTCTCATTTTTTATTAAGAATTCATCAAATTACGTAAAAGAGAAGATAATTGCAAATTTTTTTCTTCGAATTTCAACCATGTTATTTGAGCTAATAGTATTTTAGTTATTTCACGTTAGTATTTTTTTATTTAAGTTATATCAAACAATCACATTATTAAAAAATAAATTATTTATCTTTAAATTATTAAAAATCTACTAAAATAAATATTTATTATTTAATTATCACATATAATTATTCATAGAGATGTCAAACGAAGTAGGCAACTCATGGAATGACATGGTTTGACAAGTAAGACCCACACTTAAATAAGTGAGTCGGGCCAAGTATGATTTATACATACACACACGCATACCATGCCTAATTAGAAGTTTTTAGGCACATAAATTGACACGACATGACGGATGAAGGACTAGTGCCAGCACATGACAATTGGGCTAACACAACACAACACACAATCCCATTTATCGCATTGCATAGGCCCATAATTTTTATAAATGGATTCAATTCGTTAGTCCTTTAGACGTATTCATGTTGTTTTTATTTTATAATGGAATTATATTTACTTTTCATATTTTATTGACAATTTATAAAAATAATATTATATTAATAAATCTAATTATGAAATGTTTAAATTATTGGTACATAAATTTATAATTTTCTTCATTTTGAATACATAATATATGATATGTCCCTTTATATATATACATACATATATATATATATATAAACTTTTTATAAAATTGCACTATTAATAAAAACTCATAAAACATAAATTATTAAGATAAAAAAATTAGGGTTTGTATATGATGCACTGACAGTGTATAGTTTCTATACACTGTTAATACATCAGAAATTGACACCTCATCAACTTATAAATTCAAAAATATGTCAAGCTCTTAAAAGCAAATATAAATTAATTTTTTTAATTTGCTCATAAGAGCCTATTGATGAGGTGTTAACCTCTGGTGCATTGACAGTGTATAAAAATTATACACTGTCAGTGCATCTTATATATATCCAAAAAATTATCATTTGATTTAGTTCTAGTAAAATATCCAAGATACCTTTGATAAGATCAAATCAATTATTATTAACTTACCTTAGTTATTATAATCAAAATGAATAATTGACTTATAAAAAATAAACAGTAAAAATTAAATATTATTTTCCAAAAAATATAAAAAGAGAGACCCACAAGCAATCTTGATAAAAAAAAAATTCTATTTTCAATCTAAAGAGTTTGAACCTAACTTTTAAAACCACATTCCAATTAAAATCAAAATTTTTGAAGAAATTATAACAAAAAAAATCGAAGAATAAGAGATAAAATTTTGATTAAAAAATTGTCTAAAAAAGTGATAAAGTATAATTTTTTTATTAAATTTAGGATAAAAGTGATTTATTGGGTATTTGAGATATATAATACTAATCATAAATGTCTTTTAAAAATAATTGTTTTACATATTTTTTATAACTTCATGTATGATTAATATTTTTGTAAACCAACCGTTAGATTTAACAACGTGCTCATATTTATTGTGCACAATGGAACAAAATAGTTATATATTTTCGATTAACTTGAAATTTGATAAGTATAATCTACATAAATAAAACATAAAATTCAAATGGTTGGATTAAAAAATATAAATTATATTAAAGATTTTTATAGAACAAATTGTTAAATTTAGGCGATTTTATAATTTCATTTAAAATTAATATTTTTACAAACCAACTGCTTGATTTAACAATCACTCATATTTGTTATACGCTTAGAGTATCGATTTGATCCAATATCTTTATCATTTCATTTGAGAATAACATATTTTCAATATATTAATAATTGAAATTTTATTATTATTGAATATATATATATGTATGTGAAAAAATCTATTTATACTAGTGTAAAACTAACTGTTTTACACACTTTTTTTTATAACTTCACATAAGATTCATATTTTTGCAAACCAATCATTAGATATAACAATCTACTCGTAATTATCATGTATAAAAATTTTCGATTCGATTTGATACCACTATCATTTCAATCAAAAATAACATATTTTTCAAATATATATATTAACAATTGAAAATTTATTATTATTAGTTAGATATTTTTTTATTTATTTAAAATTTTGCATGTATGATCTACGTAAATAGAAGATAAGATTTAAAGATTGGATTAAAAGAAATATAAATGCACACACACACACACACACACATATATATATAGAGTGAGAGGATTACTTACACTAGTGTAAAACAATTTGTTTCACACACTTATTTTATCTTTATGTAGGGTTAATATTTTTGTAAATCAACGATTATATTTAATATTCTATTTATATATATCATGCAAGTAAAATTTTTAATCAATTTGATATTCCTATCATTTCAATTGAAAATAATATTTTTTTAATATATATCATCGGTTAGAATTTTATTATTATGGAACAAATAATTAGATATGTTCGATTAATTTAAAATTTAGCGTTTATGATCTATATGAATTAAACATAAAATTTAACATTTAGATTAAAAACATATAAATCATATATATATATGTGTGTGTGTGTGTGAAGAGATTCACTTATACATGTATAAAACAAATTGTTTTATACACTTTTTATTACATCACATAGGATTAATATTTTTGTAAATAAACTATTGGATTTATCAACCTATCTGTATTTATCTTGTACGCAAATTTTCGAATCAATTTAATATATTTATCATTTCAATCTAGAATAATATTTTTTCAATATATATTAAAAGCTGAAATTTAATTATTATAAAAAATAATAAAATATGTTCGATTAATTTAAAATTTAATATGCATAATTTATATTAATAAAAATAAAATTTGATTATCGAATTAAAAAATATAAATAATATAAAAAATACAAAAAGAGTATAAACTTTTACACTTGCCTATGAGGATTCGACCTCCGTATGTATTTATATAAATCAAGCCACGTTTTCAAGGACTATTATGAGTATTATCACCGTTGATTATCAGACACTATAAAGCGCTCTCTCTCTCTGTTTCTGCGTCAAAAAGGTTCTCATTTTATGCTCTTTTCAAGAATGGCGTTCATCAGGGCTGTCCAAATGTTTCTGATCATTTTAATGTTGTCTTCACTGCCTTTTCTCCATTCCTCTCGCACCAGTAACAGTAAGCTTCTCTCTTTCTCTCTGCTGTTCTTTACCTGCAGGCCTTCTGCCTTTCTCTTTCTTCTCTTCTTTTGGTAAAAAGATGGCAACTTTAACTGTTTTAACAAACTTGGAATGCTCAGGATTGCTTGCAGAAACAACAATGGCAGAAGAGACCTCCGCAACCACAGAGGTAAACAAAACCCATTCTCCAACACCCCACAAGAGTGAAAAAAAGCCACCTTTTTTCTTCATTTCTCCTGATATACATTTTCTTAGTTTTCTCCTCAACTGTTTCTTGGCTTAAGAACCTTCAGCTTGATTTCTTCTGGTTGCGAAATATGCTAAAGTTTACTCTTTTTTTTTTTTTTGAGAAATGGGAGCTTGAAAGCAATCGATTGAGGAGAGGAAGTTCATCAGTTGTCATTGCAGAGAAAAGGGAAGTTCCAACCGGACCAGACCCTCTTCACCATAACAGTAACCCTACAGAACCTTAAGCAGCGTTCCTATGCAGAGGTGGCATATGGGCTTCTAGCCAGTTTTGTCTCCCTCTTCCTTTTTTAGCCGTGGATTTATTGTTCCCTGAGCTTTGTCTTTGTATAGAATTGGTTATATTTGTATTTGAAACAGGGCACCTACCTAGCTGCATTTACTCACTTTTTTTTTGCTTTCTTTGGTCTAAATTATCCTGTTTTCTTGTCCATTCCTTGTTTGTTTGAATTTCACTCATGAAAATTGAATATCAGAAAATATATTTTTGAAAATTGGAAATAGGTATCAACATTAATATATATATATTTATGAATTTCAAGAATATTTTCCTGCTTTGCTGGAATTGAGTAATAGTACTACTGTACATTGTACCACACGATTATTATTATTATTATTATTATTATTATTATTATTATTATTATTATTATTAAATAGACAGTGTAGATTACTCAAGTCTATTTTACTCTCTAGTAGAAAGTAGAAATAAGCAGATTTAACATAGCTAAAAATTTTTTTGTCATTATTCAAATCATTATTTAGTTGTAAAATAGAGATGTTTATGGCCAGATTGAGATTTGGCATTGACATTTTAGATGCTTACTCAAGACCAATTTTAAAAGATATTTTGGGCCTCAAATTTATTTCTTACCCATTCATATTACTAGGTGGTATAGCCCAAATCTACCTCAAATTACTTTTTTAAAAAATAATAAAAATTGATGTTTTTAATTGATCAAATTATATGTAGCATTAATCCCTATATTAACATGGCATTTGAAATTTAATCCTTTTAAAATTTGAGCTCTCTTACTGTTTCAATTCATCAATTATAGTTTAATCATTATCGTACCCATTAATATTATTAATTCTTACGATTCAAATTTGTTCAATTTATTTAAAAAATAATGATATTTGTTATCTAATAACTCCGCCTGTGTGAGTTAACGCAGCTGGTCTCAAGCCCAAGTAAAGGAGGAGGGTGGCTGTAGGTTTGGACAATCAACCTTAAAAACTAGTCTAATCTCATGAAATGAAATAATATCAGAACATCGTTGGGCCGTTCCCTACTCAGCGACGCACTGCATCGGAGCCTGGTGTAGTGAAAAGTGGGCAAGGGTTGCTAGGTCGTCGCCCGGAAGCGACGCTCCACATCAACGCCTGGATGTGGTATTAAATAGGCAAAGGTTCACACACCATAATGGATGGGGGTGGGTAAAGAACATGAATAATTTTGGTATATATTTTCTTATTAAGATTTAAAACATGAATAACTTAAAAAAATTTTAATGTTTACATTTTTATACTCCATAGTCCTAATAAAATTGTGATTTTGAGTTTTAAAATTGTGTCATTTAAAATGTCGCTTTGAAAAAATCAACAAATTTTAACATATTTATTTTCTCCTTTACCCTTTATTATTTCCATCTAAATTTAAAATCTTTCTTTTTTGAGGACAATTTAGTCAATTCATATGTTTTTATATGACATGACATGTGAAAATTTTAACATCCTAAAATTTTGTGCTCAGTCAACAATGACAAAATAATTGGAATGGAGGGAGTATTATACATATTTATCTTTAATAAAATATTAATTATATTATAGCTGAACAAATATGATGGCAAGAAAAAAAAACCAATGGAGTTTGAGTTTTATTCTTTGCTAGTATAGATTAGAGCATATGATCTTCCATTGAGAATGATGAGGAAAGAAGTTGCTAAAAATATTGGAGAACATTTTGGAAGTTTGTTGGAGACAGATCATGGTAAGGAAGATGGTTGTTGGGGGAGGTTTCTATGGTTAAAAGTTGAATTGGATGTTAGGAAAGCACTCAAAAGAGGAATTTGGGTTAATGATGGTTTTGCAAAGGAAAAAACTTTAGTAAAATTGAAATATGAATGGTTACCAAAATTTTTCTATTGGTGTGGAAGGCTTGGTCATGTTGATAAAGATTGTGATACACAGAGTGATAGTATTAATCTTAAACAAAGACCATATGGAGATTGGTTAAGAGCATCTCCATTACAAAGGCATGCCAAGGGGAAAGCAAAAACTCGTTTTGGTGTAAATGCGAGTAATAGCCAATAATCAGTCCCATCCAGTAAAAATAACTTTCTAATGAAGAGAATTGGTGCTAATTGAAGTCAAGCTAGCACTTCATATAGCAAAATAGTGTTCAGAAAATTGAATCTTACCGAATACCTCGGATAATCAAGGTTGATAGGGAGCAACATGCAAAAATTGATAAGACTCTAGATGGGATACAAAAGAGAGGCAACAGTAAAGGAGAGTTTTAAGGAAACTCTGTGAATGTCCACATTAAGGAGGCTTTGACAAAATTTGAAGTAATGACTATAGAGAGGAATGTTTCTAGAGTCTTCAGTGGAATACTATTTTGCTATCAGTTAACACTAAAGAAGGAATAAAATATGTGAAAATCAAGGCAAGATCCATTCAATTGAGAGGTCCACATATTACTGGAAAAAGAAAAAGCAAAGATGGTGGCACTTATGTTATGTCCATGCATGATTGGAGGTTTTGCAGAATCCGTGCAAGAAGAAGTAAGAAAAGATGGCAACATCACATTTATTAGCAACATTGATGAAGGTTGGTTCTTCCTAGCCTGGCCATTAGCCATGAATCTCATATGCCTTAATTGTCATGATTTGGGAGGGCCACGAGCAGTTAGAGGGCTCACAACTCTCCTCAAAAAAGAAATGCTAAAACTAGTTTTTCTTTGTGGAACAAAACTATGGAAGATAGAGGCTAGAAATTAAACTGCAGATGTGGTTATCCGTTTGGATTAAATGTTGAAGCGTTGGATGAAAGGGTGGCTTGATTTTAATGAGGAAAGATGATGTGGATATAATTCTAAAAAGTTATTCAAATTTTCACATTGATATGGAGCTAAAGTTTTAAGAGATTAGACCAAGATAGAGATTCAATGGTTTTTATGAAGAGTCAGTAACGCATCTTCGAAGTGATGTTTGGAATATAACAACCAAAGCTTAGCCTAGTGGTTGTCACTACTCTTTAGGAGGAATTAGGTCAAAGGTTCGATTCCCCACTCCCTCTTTGTACCTCTTATGAACCAAAAAAAAAAGGAAGTAATGGTTGGAATATACTTAAATCACTAAGAAGAGGGAAAAAATACCTTGGTTTGTAGCTGGTGACTTTAATGACATTTTGTTTCAAGATAAAAAATATGGGAAGCAAATTCAGGAACAAAGACAGATGGATACTTTCAAAAATGTCATGGTGGATTGCGAATTTAATATTTGTGGTTTAAAGGTCCATTATACACATGGTGGGATGGTCGAAGAAGTGAAGACTCAGTCAAATTGTGGTTGGATAGAGCTTTAACTAATAGAGAATGGTGTTCGATTTTGAATCATCATCAAATTTACAACTTGAATGCTTATTGTCTAGTGAAGGTTGTTTTCTCGAATGACGATGAAAATAGATCACTTGCCACTACTAGAAAAAAAATGCAGAGACTAACGAACAAAAGAAAAAATGCAGAGACTATGGTTGCATAAAAAAAAATATTAACTACGATTTTTAGAAGCACGCACAGTCTAATATCTTTAACTATAATTTTAAATTCTTAATCACATTTTCAACTTTTGACATTATGGCTCCAATTTTGTTTATCTAAAAAGTGTAGTCTAAGATAGTAAACAACCATATCTTACTTAAATGTAATTATACAAAAATTATAGTTTTAAACAAACTTTATTCCTTAAATATTAAAAGTATATAAATTTACATTTGCATAAAAGTTATTGTATACGATTTTATTGTTAACCACAATTAATAGTATTGCTTGTACAGTTAAAACTTGTTTTCCCTATTAATTGTGGTCCTATTATATGTGAATAGACTATGATTTTTTTAATTCAAACATAGTCTTTTGTTGCTCAATGTTTTATCTCTCAAAATTGAAGATTCAAGTACATTGAAAATCATTAGTTTCAGGTAAATGCTATTGAAACTTTATTTATGAATAAACATTTTGCTATTTCAATAAATTAAACTACAATTTTTATTTATTCATAGACTACGGTTTAGGTTCTTAAACATAGTTTTTTGTGTCTAATGCTTCGTTTATGAGATTCACATACTTGCAATATTTGAAAGGTCAATTTATGTAAGAACCTTATTTTCCCAAAACCTAATATAAGTTATTTGTTATGGAAATCGAAAAGCGAAGGTTAATCGTTAAAATTTTCGAATAGTGGAAGTGTTAGAGGAATTGGACGTAGACCTACGCAGGATTCGTTATGATCTGAAATCGCCTCGAAAGAGTATACTACTTATATTTGGAGTTTGATCTATCCATACTATGGAACTTGTCTCAATTGGGGTTCAATTCGAAGTACCGAAGAAAGGTATAGAAGGAAATAGTAAGTGGGCCCCACTGGGATTTTTATAGTCCGGATTGGGGTGAAACTCTAGAGTATTGATATTTGAAGCGAAATACTGAGATGGTAAGAAGTTGCATCTCAAAATTTATCCATTTGTATATGTTTTGGGAATTGTATAACAAATTCGAAAATGATGGTTATGTCTATAAGCTGGAAAAATATTTTTAAATAACATTCAACCTAATTTGACTTTTGACCCACAGACTATCATAGTCAAACTTTCGTGTGAAGAAGTCTCTTGCAGTTCCAATCTGTAGGCTGAATCACACGAAAATATCAAAAACAATGCGAATAAGCATTTAGTGCTATTTTTGTAATTTCACCGTTTTGACGGGTCAAACCCTAACAAAAGTCAAAGTTTTGACTAGAATATATTAAATAAATATATTTTATGTATAAATAAAATATTTTGGAAGTTAAATTACATATTTAAATGAATATTAAAATAGTTGAGACATAAAGGAAATTTTTAAAATTAAGGACAAAATGGTAAATTGGCCATAAAATTTCATTAAAAGGCAAAAAAATCCCATCTTCTTCATCTTCTTGGCCAGCCACACATGAGGAGAGAGAAAAGCCATGAATTCTTAAGGTTTTAAGAGAGAGAAAGCTTGTAAAACCGAAGTGTATAGGCCCTAAAACTGTAAAATTTACTAAATGAAAATTGTTCCTCCCATCAAGCTCTATCACATACCTTGGAACCAGGAATGACCATTTGATGGGTGTTTTGCTTCCTCAAAGATTCGGCCATGATGAAGGTAAGAGAGAGAATGCATGGTTTTTAATTCTTTTCATTTCAGTTGATTGTTCTTAGATATTTAAGTATGTGTAGAGTGTTAGAATGAAACAAAACCATGCTTAAGTCACCATTAAGGTTTTGACCATGAGTGATTCATAGTATCACTATGCATGGCTTCATGTAACATTAATGTAGAAATAATGTAGAGATGATGAGAAACATGAATATGATCCTGGACTTGCAAAATAAGAAGTGTAAAGTGAGATGGTGATTTCGGCCAAGGGAGAATTGTAGGGTTACTATGTTTAATTTGAGAGGTTAGTGGTTATGGAATACTGTATTAATGAATATAAGACCGTTGGTGAAGTCAGATTCGAAAAAGGAAGCATTTTGACTATAGTTGCAGTTATAGGCACAGTAGAAAGTAGACCGTTGTTTTAGATAGTATGGAAGATTTTAAAGTATAGTACAAGTGTTATAAAAAAAGTATGGGCTTTTGATCGTGTTTTGATATGATTTTGTAGCTTGGAAGTGAGTGAGGTTAAGAGAAGGATAGGCAAATATATGCTTGCCTATTAGAATTGGTGCTATCGTAATGAGATATCGTACTGTGATTGAGGTAAGGGATATATATAAAAGCCATAGGGATACTATGCTTGTATTGAGAATGATTGATTGAATTGTGTGGCTGGGTATTATAATTGTATTGGGAATAATTGATGGAGTTGTGTGATCGTATACTGTCGCTACATTGAAATTGATTAACTGAATTGCATGAATTGATATTGCGACTGAATTGGTATTGATGGATTGGTATTGTGGTTATTGAACTATATTTTTAGTGCAAAAAGGTTTAGATAGTCAGTATCGTTATGTTGCCGAAAATTCGTAAAATGATCGTAAAACTTTAGATTACTAATGAGAAATTGTTAATATAAGATAGGATGAACAGAAGGAATGATTAGTTGATTTGCCATTGTTAGTGCATAGAAGTGTATGTATTTGTAACTTTATTTTGGAAAGAGTTTTCAAGGGTTTTGATGCCTTCCATGAAATTAATGAGTTTTAGAATTTTTTTAAATGTAAATAAAATATTTTGGATATCATTTATTGTGTTGAGAATATTTTATCTTGTAAGTGCCTTTATTAAGCCTTAATGTCTTAAATACAACCATTACCAGTTTTAATGACTTATGGATTGTTTGAAGGTATATTTTGACTAAATTGATTTTTGTGACATATTTTTGACTGTTTTATGGATTGCTTAAAGAAACTCCATCATATGAGATTGTAATGGTTTTATTAAATAGTTAAAGAACATGTCTTGATTGAATTTAAAATACTGTATAAGATTTTCAACTATTTTACGAACTAGGTCATGAAGTGCAATGTTGAAAGTTTTAAATGTTTGAGTGAAGTAAATATTTTGAATGTTTTAAATTGAATGTATCTATTTTATTGAAAGTTTGAATGTCTGATTGAAGTAAATGTTCAAATATCCTAAACTGACTGGCATTAATTTATTGAAAGTTTCGATTTCTGACAGACTCTAATGCTTTTAATGTTTTGGATTTGACTAAACGTATCGAATGAAATAATTTTAAAATGGTGATTTATTATTAATGTTTTAACATGGTATGCTATGGTTCGAGAGTTATATTGTGGAAGCCACCTCTAGAGTCCTAAAGGATCTATGTGCTACACAAGTTCCTCTAAGACTGTGAAAGTCACTTTTAGGATCCCAAGAGAGCTAAGTGCTACACAATATACCTCACTGTTAGAATCCATGGCAATGTAAAATGAAACTTGGTTCCCTAAAAGTTTATAATTCGAATGTGTTATCGTATAGTGTTTGAAAATATAAAGTATTATTTTATTATTTTCATGGGAATCGAGTAAATGCTTTGAGATTTTTAGCTCCCATAGTTGCATTTGAGTAATCATGCTAATGTAATGTAATATTTGTTGTTGATCATGTGCAAGTCTTCAGTAGTCCGCAAGATGTCACTAGCTCTGTGACATTGATGGACACCCTTATGACTATGGCTATATGTCTTAATGTTATTTCCATTCGGGAACTTAATGTTGTATGATTCTATTGGGATGTTGACTGTCTCCACCAAATGATTTTATCGAATGCATGTATCGAATGATTTTATCGAATTGTATTTATCGAAATAAAATGTTAAAATGAAAATGAATGTTTCGATAGAATGACTTTACTATTGAAAGAAATGGTTTATTGAACTATAGATGCTAGGATTTTATTATTTATTATTATATAATGATTTTAATGAATAATTACTTTATATTGCATCATATTGAATTACAGTTGTCGAAATAAAATGTTTTAATGTAAATGAATGCATTGATGGCATAATTTTATCGTTTGAAAGAAAAAGGTTTACTGAACTGTTATGGATATGAATTTATCGTCTATTACTATATAATGATTTAATGATAATTGTTTTTATACTAAATAGCATCATTAATGATTATAAAAATAATGAAACTCTAATTTAAAATGCATGAATTCTTTCAATGTGAAGTTTGCTTAGTTCATTATAATTGGATCTAGGGATCGGAACAATTGAAGTGCTTTAAAGCATCTTTTTTTACTCAACCTGGTATCTCTAATCGATTATAGCAGTCCTTCCTTCTAAGTCCCATGTTATGGTAATCGATAGTAAATGCCATTGTAGAAATATGGTTAGGATACATGCATGTTAATCGCATAGTATTTGTTATCGATAGTCATTGTCACTGTAGGAGCATGTTTATGATACGCGCATATAATCTGCATAGTATCAGCTTATATATATTTCTTATTGAGCTTAAAGCTCACCCCCTTACATATCCTTATAACATTCCGACAGTAAACACGATCGTTGCTACTATTGAGGTTAGTTGAAGCCAACTACCAAAAACCTAATGTAATGAGTAATAAGGTACACAGTATATGTTATGCTTTTGTATCTAGACAATCTATGCACAACCAATATATTTATAGTTTGGGATGTAAATCATATAATGTAATGTTAGGAATGTCAAAGGAAACTAGTGAGATGTATTTAAATTAAGTTCATATAAACAATTATATGGTAAGACACTTTGGTTTACACTCTAATATTATATTTGATGTTCACCATTATATGATTTTTATGGTATAAAGATAGATAGTAAATGAAAGTAATGGAATGAACTTACATTGACACTGAACACAAACCAAATGACAATGAATGCGAATAGTAATTGTTGAAAAATAAAAGTAAAGTTAAAGGAAAAAGTTAGTTCGAAATTTCGTGACTTCAGTCGTAACATTTTACTAATATACTATTTAGACCAAGTGTGTTGTAATATTGAAAGTTCAAAGAGACATCTATCATCTATCTCTTTTACTTCGAACTTTTTCTTTCTCACTTTCATTTTCTCCAACAATATTGCCTCTATTCCTTCTTACTTTTGAAATGAACCATAAAGAACAAAACTATCAAGCAATGCAACAAAACAAACAATATTGAGTTACTGTCATGTTTCATGTAAAAATTTAAAATAAATAACATCAGACAAATCATCACTTTATTATCAGATCATTAGTACTTCTACACTCTAACATTAGTAAGTTAAAAAAACCCTAAAAATAAATGAGTAATTAGTAATGACCTACCTTGAATCAAGATGTGGGGAGGCTGAGTTGAGAGAGGGGAAGGCAGTAATAGGCCAACGACGTTTGGCCTTTGGGTATGAAATTTGGGATTTGGGATTTTTGTTTTGAAGAGTGAACGAAAAAGAAAAGGGAAAGGTTGTGATTTGTGGGGAGGAATTAGGGATGCTTGAGTAAGTTTAGGAGAGAATCCGAGAAAGGAAGACTCCGAGAAAGGAGAACTTCGAAGGACCTGAGCTACTAGAGTAAGGCAGAGGATGAGAGGAAGAAGCAACAACTCAAGGTTTTTTTAGAAAAGGGAAATTGTCGAGGTTTAGGAATTGGGAATAGGAAGAGGAGAGAGATGTATGACTGAGAAAGAGAAATTAGAAATGAACTTTCTGTAAAATTAATAAAAAATGTTAAATATAAATAAAATATATAATATATATAATAAATAAATTAAAAGATAATATAAAGGTCGGTTATAATGGGGATCTCAGTTTCCCCTATAGCACCTGAAAACTAAATTGACCTCATCAATATTCCCAACCTAAAAACCGAGAAAGCCTCCAGTCTTTATTCCCTGACCTAGGGAAACTAAACAATGTGACAGGGTTAGCTTAGAGAGAGAATTGTATAAAACGGTTACTCCATGTCAGCATATATCACTTCCATTCAAATCATGCCACATAATCATATTGTTGAAAAAAGTCAATCATTTATTACACATCACATGTGATAATTAAAAGATGAATATTTATTTCAAGAGACTCATTAATGATTATGATAATAGATCATTGACTATCTTTTAACAATGTGATTACGTGGCATGATTTAAATAGAAGTGATATATGCTGACGTGATGTAACTATTTCATACAATCCTCTCTCTGTTTGATTTAGTCGGTCATAACCAACTTTTGCTCAGCCCCATGTGAAATAGCTTCTTTTGTAATATACTTGGGAAATACTTAATAACTTAATGTACGAATTAGAAGTTAATTTATATTTTCATGATTGATTTTACATCATATATAATTGAATTAATTAGATGTTGCAATGAAAAAAAAAGCAAATTAGGAAATAAAAAAAGTGCATTAAAGTATTAAGAAATTATTATAGATCACTAAAGTATTAAGAAATTATTATAGATTTAGTTATTAATTAGAAATGAATTTATATTTTCTATGGTTTATTTTACATCATACACAATTGAATTAATTCGATGTTGCAATGAAAGTAAATAAAATGCAAATTAGGATAAAAATAAAAATAAGGATTCACTAAAATATTAATTAAGCAATATTCCAGTCTTTTAGATTTAGTATTAATTGGAAGTTAATTTATACTTTCTATATATGACTGATATTTGTTCACATATAGTTGAATTGAGATGTGAAAAGTAAATAAAATGCAAATAAGGAAATAAAAATAAGGATTCACTAAAGAAATTAGTATTAATCAAGCAATATTATCAAAGTCATTTAGATTTTTTTTAAAAGATAAGTCTATTAGATTTTTAGTTATTAATTAGAAGTTAATTTTATATTTTCTATTACAGATTTTACATAATATATAATTGAATTAACTAGACATTGCAATGCAAAGTAAATTAAAATGAATATTAGAAAATAAAAATAAAGATTCACTAAATAAAGCATTAAAGCAATATCCAAACATTTAGATTTTTAATTATTAATTAGCTAGTAGTAATTAGTTTATTTTTCTATGATTGATTTTACATCATGTATAATTGAATTAATTAGATGTTGCAATGCAAAGTAAATAAAATGAATATTAGGATATAAAAAAAAAAGTTTCACTAAATAAAGAATTAAAGCAATTCCAAGCTTTTAGATTTTTAGTTATTAATTAGAAGTTAATTGATATTTTTATGTTGATTTTGCATCATATATAATTGAATTAATTAGATGTTGCAATGAAAAGTAAATTAAATGAATAGTAGGAAATAAAAGTAACGATTTGACAAATAAAAGTATTAAGCAATATCCACGTTTTTTTGTAAAATATCTCCTTTTTTGTAGATAAATAGTATCATATAAAACTATGTTTCTTTTATTTAAGCGTGCCCAAAATGCGCAAAACACTACCTTTCATAATAAAAGCATCTATTTACCTAAAAAATGAAACAGTCTTTCTTATTATTTATTTTTTTAGATAAATAAAACTATCTAAGACTATGTTTGATTTATCTAAGCATAGTCTATTTATGTGAAAAAAAAAATGAAACAGCCTTTATATATTTCTTTTTTTTAGATAAATAGTACTAGTTAAGGCTATGTGTCTTTTAAATGTAGTGTTTGTTTTCTATTTCATTGTTTAGACTATTGTTTCTACTTTGACTGTAATCTTTAATTCATAAAATTAGAATATATTTAAACAACATTTTTCAGGTTGAAACTCATTCACTCTTCTTTGCCCAAATCTTTCCCTCTTTCTCGAGTCAAAAAACCCCTTATTCTTTCTCAACTCACCTTTCTTCTTTAAGCATACCTCATCTGGTTTAAAAAAAGCCTCCCTCTATCTCGACTTGCCTTTTCTCCTTGAGCTTGAAGTACTCTTGCTTTCTATTTGGTTCCTACCAAAGAGGTTTCTTAGCTCATCTAGTTTTTGCATAAAGAGATTTGGTGTAAAAAAAACCCTGCATTTGACATGGAACCCCGTTTCCAATTTCTAAGGTTCATTGTCTAGTTTTTTGTTTTTTACTTAAAATTTGGTAGGTTTTCATTCTTATATATAAATTTGCTTCATTTGTCACTTGTTTTTTAGATTTGAAGGAGAAAGCTGTTTGTTTGCTCCCTCGTTCGGTTCCTACAAATAAGAAGGTCTGGCTTCCTGCTAAAGAGGCTCGCTTACCTCATCTAGGTCCTGCATAAAGAGACATGTTGTAAAAAATCCTCATTTTGCATCAAAAACCTCTTTCCCATTTTTAGGATTTATTCTCTACAATTTTTGTACTTCATTTTTGTTAAGTTTTTTAATATTATATATAATTTTATATAGTTTGTCACTTGTGTTTATACATTTGAAGGAGAAAGCTATTTGTTTGCTCTTCTATCCAATTCCTATAGAGAAGGTTCAGTTATATTTATATATAGAAATTGAGAAAATGAAAAAGTATGGTAAGCTATTTATTGTATCATAATGGATTTTGATAATTTCGTTATAGGTTACAGGTTTCTATACAAAGTGTCATCACATTTTGGTTGTGACTGTACATAGTAATGGTTTTCTTTGGTAAATGATTGTTATGTTCTTTTGATTAGATTAGGTTCTTTGGAAGGAATTTAGATTTATGAACTATAGAGGTGTCAAACGGCCGTGCTGGACCGGCATGGCTCATTTAAATATTAGCCCATTGTTAATGGATTCGTGCTGACATGACACTATTCTTTAATGGATCATGCTGACACGAACTATGAAAGTTAAGGACGTAGCCCAGTACTACACATGGCCCATAGCACTAATGGGTTGTGTTGGGCCAAGCCCAGCATTATTTTTCGTGTTGTGTCGTGCCAAGCATGACCCTTTAATAAATTTTTACATTTTTTTATTATTTTTAAAGTTTTTTATTTATTAATATAAATAACATGCAAGATAAATAAAAATAAAATAAAAAAGTACATAATTCACTTTGGCAAAATGCCTATATCCACAAAAAAACATAATAATATATATTAAATAAAAATATTAAAATTTACAATCTTAAAAGACAAATACCTATATCCATGAGAAAATATAATAAAATCTACTTAATAAAAATATTGAACAATTAGTGTTCATTTGAAGCCTACAATTTTACAAATTTCAATCACATACAAATAAAAAAATATATATAAGCAAACAGTTTTGTGTAAGAAATGGACTTGTCTAGGAAGCACCTTGATGAAACAAAGGAATGATCCTGTTAAGGACCCAAAATAGCCAGAAGAGTCATAAACAAAGATCAATAAATGGCCTGCAAAATTTTCACAAAAAAAGGCCTGCAAAATACATACAGAAATGGAGAGGGAGAGAAGGGAACAAAATAGGGAGGCTGATTGCTGAGGGCAGACAACTCCTTTGAGTTGGCTGGTCTGTCCCTTTGACAGGTAAAAAATACGTGTCATGCTATGAACACGTGTCATGTCAAAGACACGACAAAAGAGCGAAGATGGTGTAAAGTCTGACATACACAGAAACGTTGAAAAAATAAATAAAAATAAAAAAGTAAAAGGGTGAAATCTGTCGAAGTAGCAGAATGTGGGGAGTAGACCTGTTCATTGGGCAGGTCGGGTCGGGTTCGGGCCGGGTCGAATGCCTATAATAATATATTTTGATTATGTTCAAGCTCGGTCCGGCTCGTTAATTCAGGCCTGGATTTTAGTCGAAGCTCATTTTTTAATTTTATTACATAAGCCCGAGACTCAGCTCTACCCGTCCATATTTTATTTTTTATTTATTTTTGTATTTTATTTTTTATTTATTTATTTTTTATTTTTTTATTCCCTTTAAAATTTAATTTGATTTGTCAAAATTTTCATGTTAATTTTCATATTAAATATATATAATCATGTTTATTAATCAATAATATTTTATAGACATATAATTATATTATACTTAATAGATATATTTAAAAAAAACTTAATTAATAATATGTTCGGGCCGGGCCGGGCTTTAGATAGTCAAGCCCGGGTCCATTTTTGATCGGGCCTAAAAATTTTGTCCAGGCCCGATAAATATGTCTAATATTTTTGTCCAAGTCCGATCAAATTTTGAACGGATCTTCGGACTTGGGTGGGTAGCCCGGCCCTTGAGCAGGTCTAGTGGAGAGGGAAGAAAAGAAAGAGGAAAGTGAGAGAAAAGGGTAAAATAGAAAAGAGAAGTCCCTGCAAAATGAAAACAACAAAGCAATGTAAAAAAAAAAAAGAAACCCCTATCCGACGTGGATAGGCTGAGGGTGCTAGAATCCTTAGCGTCTTTATTTATTAGATTATGCAATATAGGAAAAAGCAATTTATAAGATGTAAAATTTGCTTTTTCCCTGATAGTTTCACCCATTTAAAACAAAATAGACTGTTTCTAGGGTACTTTTTTTTTCTCCTTTTACGCTCTAGATAAAATACATACTATTCTAAAAGAAAATTTTAAATTTAATGCATTATTTTCGTCAAGATAAAAAAGAAACAATAATTAAATAGTATGTTTTTTAAATATCATTTTATTCTATATCACTGATCATATATATTATATTTTAGAAAACATAAAAATCTCATAAGCAAGTCATGTAAGCACCAACGTAGACACGTTTTTTTTTTTACAACACATAAGATTAGGATCCATATAGGATTTTTTAAAATTGAAATTAAATTAATTTTTTATTATTGTATAACTACCCATTATTCACATCCTAGATAATAAAAAGTAGTGCATCAGTTTGAAACTTATTAAAAAACCAACTACAAATTTTCTTTTATCCAAATTTAAAATTGCAATTATCTCTAAATTTTAATTCTATTGAAAATTATTTTTTAACCATATTAAAAACTATAATTATTCATATACTAAATGTGATAGTTATCCAAATATATCGCATTGTATTTTATTCCACAATTTCTCTTAATCACATTCAATCAATCATTTCAAAATTCAATTTTTTTTTATCTCACTTACACCCCACGATTTTCTCTTTGTGGTAACTCTACGATTTTCTCTCTTTAACGTGTTATTCCATGATTTTCCTTCTATCATACCCAATTCACTATTTCAAAATTCAGTTTTTAATCAGTTTTTACTTAATCTACATTAAACTATTTTAAGGTTTGAGTCTTTGCATTGCTTTGGTTCGATTGGATTTTGCTGTTAGTATTCATAGTTGTTTTTGGAGGTGTTTGGCTGCTTCTAAGAAGGGTTGAGCGACGTAGTTCCTGCACTGCAGTTTCCCTTCACCATTTTTTGTTTTCTTTCTACACTTTTAGTTTTGACAAGTTTTTATTGTTTTCTTTAGTTTCTATTTTATTTCAATGATTTAGTACCTTATATTTTGAACAATAATAATGTAGTTCAGTTTTACAATCAAGTTTTATTCATTAGTTGATTCAAATTATTGATTTCCTATTGCCATTGCTTTGCGTTTTTATGTTTTTTTTTTTGCTTTATGTGGATTGCTGGACTAGGGGAGTTTTAGTTGGAGGTTGCTGTTATATGTGCTGTGATTGTATGTTTCTTGCTGGGTTCTTGCTACTACCATGGGTTGAAGGGTGCTAAAGGTGGATAGTTGAATAGATGAAAGTGGCTGGCCGGAAGCTATTCTATCTTATTTGGTAATAATGTTATTTTATCTATCTACATATATTAAAATAAATAAAATTAATTCGTGCATCGCATGGGATGCAAACTAAGTTTTTTTATAATAATAATGAAAGGACTCAAATTTTATTAGATTAGGACTGATAATTATTAAATGGCAATAGATCATGCTCATTTTCTCATCAACTCATTGGACCCAAACAAAAAGAAAATAAAAGAAAAATGGAAAAAACACAAAAATATGATTAGTACACTAGACTTGATATTCAAGAGTTTAGAGAAAGAAGTCCGTGCTCCATGATTTATCGTCATAAAGCAGCGATACATAAAACTTGATGGATTGCCACCAAACCTTTATTTAAGCAGCCTTGCATATTAAACAACATAAGAAAACGCTAGACTTCTAATGCTCATAAACAGAAGCTGGCAACCGAGGCTTGGGAGAGGCAAGCAAGCTCTTATCTTTCTGAATAGTAAGCCCTGCCCTCTCACTCATATCACTTAGAATTTCAGGCGGAGCGTCCCACTCGAAAGCATGCAGCAAAGCGGCCATGTAATAGTGCACCATGCGATGAGCGAGAGGCCATCCAACACAAGACCTTCGCCCTGTCCCGAATGGCAAGAGATTGAAGTCTTGCCCTTTCACATCTACGCTCGACCCAATGAACCTCTCAGGCTTGAATTCTAAGGGATTCTCCCACACATTGGGATCCCTTGCTATGCCCCAAATGTTCACGTAAACAATGCAGTGCTTCGGAATATGATAGCCAGCTACTTCGCATGCCTCGTTGGTACGGCGAGGGATGATGAGTGGAACTCCAGGGTGCAATCTGAAAACTTCTTTTACAGTTGCTTGAAGGTATGGCAGGTTTGAGATATCACTCTCGACTACGAACCTGTTCTTCCCGACTACTTGGTCGAGCTCGAGTAGTAGTTTCTTGAGAACACGAGGTTTCCTTAGGATTTCTGTCATGCCCCATTCCAAAGTGCTTGAGGTAGTCTCTGTTCCTGCAATAAACATTTCCTGCAAAAACAAGATTACAAAAGTAACAGTGTTGCAATATACTTAATTTGGTAGAATAAAAACTCTACGTTTGTGTGTGTAAATGTGTGTGTCTATATGTATGTATATATATATATATATATATATATATATATATATATATCTGGTGTAATTACATATATGTTCATCCGTTTTACGGTTTGAAGTTAATTTTGTTTTAGTCGAAAGTGATAAACGGTAAAACCCTCGTAACGTAATGACTTTAAGATTGCTTATTCCAACCACTTGTTGGTTACTTGCATGTGTGTATATATATTTTCTATATATATATTTTAAAAACAGAAAAAATGCAAAATTTTCTAATATTAAGGTATGAATGCTTTCCTTTGATTTCGTCAATTAATTTTTTTAGGAGTTGCATTTTTTTTGGCAAGTAGAGAAATTAGATTTTGAGTTAGCTAGCTACGTTGCAAAAAAAAAAAATCAAATGTATCAATATCAATTAAATATTATCTAGACACAGAGAAATAAAGTATGCTTCAATTATAATCTATCTAAATTTTAGTGCACTCTTTTGTGTTTACTTATCAAAATCATACATAGATCCCAATGGTCTGCCAAGAATTTAAAATTTGCCAACTGATACAACATATCATGGTTTTTCCAATGGTACGACAATACAATAGTGTTGTGAATACTTACAGAAAGCATTCCTTTGATGATATTTCTTGAGAATCGGTCCAAACCATTCTTTTTGTCATTACTCTTATAACTCAAAAGAACCTCCAACATATCCACTTTCCCATTGTTGGCTATCTCAAGCTGAGCTTTTCCTTTCTCTGCCAATCTCTCCTCGATTAACTTCTCATAGAAAGCATCCAATTGGTCAAAGATCTTCGTAACTTTTCTCTTCAGGCCTTGTGGGTCGACGAGTTTAACAATTGGAATGAGATCAGAAAAGTTTGGGGTTCCAATGATCTTTATCATCCCCCAAAACATCTCTTTCATTCTTTTTCCTTCCGGTTTTGTGTTGTCGAAAAGGCTTTTAGAGCATAAGAAATTACTCACCAGGTTGGCCAAAGCTGTAAAAGCTGATTCTGCTATATTCACTTGAGTGTTGGACTTTGAGAGTATGTATAAATACTTGAGCAAACCATGGACCTATCAATAGAAAAACAAGCGAATCAACTATACATTAATCTATTTTATATAATATATGGTTTGAAATATATAAATATTTTTTTGGTGTAATCACAAGTATTTTTTATCCGTTTTATGGTCTGAAACTAATTTTATTCGGGTCAAGAGTGATAAATTATAGAGCCGTCCCAACAATGACGACTCAATGATTCGAACCATGTCCAAATACCTAAAGAAAAAATTTACTTCTACTTCTTCCAACTACTTGTTGGTAAACACATAAATATCTTTGAATCATGTTTAAGGTTTTCTTAAATCTACAAAATGAAATCACTCTTTTAGATTCATATTGTAAAATATCTATAAAATGATATTAAGATAACCTGTTTGGTACGAAGTGACTCGAATTGCTCAAAGGCCTTAGGAGAAAAAAGTTGAGTGATCAGGATTCTTCGAAGAGCCTTCCATCTGGGACCATAGGGTGAGAAAATGATCGAATGAGCATCATATGAGACGACTCGAATGGCTTCAGTTATGGTCCGACTAGAGAACATCCCCTCCTTTTCCTTCAAAACTTCGGCTGCCATTTCTGGTGATGATACAACTATGGCAGGCTTTGTGCCCATGTTTAGACTGAAAAGTGGGCCATAGATCTTAGCGAGGTCAAAAAATTCTTCATGGAGACTACGGCGGAGAAATGGAAGGCTTCCAAGGATTGGCCAACCAACAGGGCCTGGTGGTGCATTTTTCCAATTTTTTGGGTGGCCACCAAGAAGTAGAGGGATAAGAAAATAGGAAGCAATCGACATTGTCGCTGCTAAGATCATGGAGCCAGAAAGAAGGAAAGAAAAACAGTCACTAAGGCTTAAGATTGAAGAAGAATGCAATAAATCCATAATGGCAATGTGGATCCTTCTCAAACTATGTTGTAATATATATGGTGGAGGTTGTTTTGATTATGAAATGTATGGCAATCTCCCTCTTGTATTTATACACACTGAAAAGTACCATATATCCTTATTTTTTTCATTGTAATTACGATAATCACATATGTTATCAATAATTTATTTCAGTTACTATTCAAACTGAGCAAAGCAACGGTTTTTTTTTTTGTTACAAGGGAATATTAAATAACTGAGAATGGGATGCTTGGATTCGAACCGAAGACTTACAGTATGCCATAACTCATCCTTAATCATTAGGTTAATGGTTGTTGACGAGCAAAACAACAGTTACTACTATATTTAAAGCTAATGAATTTTTATTTCAAACTTCTGGTATGCAACTAATATGAACACTATCGTTTCTTACATGTAACTGCCATATATTCTCAACAAACCCATATAATATATCCAGCCCAAATTAATTATAAAATGGATTTATCCTTCAATTAATAAAACCTTATTGTCTTCACTCTAAGAATCCTAGTTGTTCTTTACAAGCTTGAAAAATATAATGGGTGGGTAAGGATGCATTTATGGCTAGTCAATGCATAGCTGATTCTCAATATATACATCATCTGCCCTCTTTTTGCACGTTATTATTACTTTTGGAAAATGGAGGGTGGGGTTCCAATTTTTGGGATTTGAATTTATGGTTATCTCGAGTCATCATTTTCACCACATGTAAAGAATGCAAGGTTATAGATACCATGCTGGGTAAGGATGCTTTTATGGCTTAGTCAATGCATAGCTGATTCTCAATTATGCTCTGCCCCCTAATTGCACGTTACTATTACTTTCGGAAAATTGAAGGTGGGATTCCAATTTTTTGGATTTGAATTTATGGTTATCTCAAGTCATCATTTTCATCACATGTAAAGAATAGTAGTACAAGGTTATAGATACCAGGGTGGGTAAGGATGCATTTATGGCCTAGTCAATGCAGCTTGTGAAATCTCTAATTTTCTGTAATTTTTTCATAATTGTATAGTATTTCAGTTAGAATGATTAAATAAATATGAAATTTTGATGTATAAGTGATATATGAGACATATATGGAATAAAAGGAATTGAATGGTCAAATAGTCAATAAGTCAAAAAGGTTAATAGCTGAGATGATTAGGAGATAGAGATGTATTAAATGAAGTTTGCATTGTCATCTTCTCCTCTATCAAGAGTCGACAGCCATATTTCTCTCTTCCTCTCGTTTCCTCCAAGTTCCAAGAAAGTGAACCCTTGACAAACAATCATCTCTTTCCATCGAATCGTTAAGCACACTTAACGAAAATTGCTCCTTGTTGCTAGCTTAAGCTATATGTGTAATATGAAAGGTTGAATCAAAGGCTTTGAGGAGATCTAATTTGCTGTTATTTTGGTGACTAACTAAGGTAAGAGAAGAAATTGATTTGTTCAATTATGTCCATAGTTTGGAGTTATGTGGAGTTGGTATAGCATATTTGTAAAGGTTTCTTAAAAGTTTGAATTATTAAAATGTTTCCAGCTTTGAAGAATCGAAAGGAAAGGTGTTGATTCGCAACCAAGCGATTACGTGTTCGGAGTTATTGGAGGTAAGGAATATGTGTAATGGACGTAGGGAGACTATGTTCGTTTTGGTTGCATAATTGGTTTGAAACAAAAGCTGTTTGAAGTGCAGGAAATTCAAAATTTCGGTTTTACTCCTAGTAGTAATTTGGCTAGGGGCAGCCGACTGCCTAGAGACAGCTGAAGCGCGAAATTTTTTGAAATCGACTCAAACCAGTCGACCGCCCTATATAGCAGTAGATTGCTATTTTCCATAAAGCAATCTGTTTCGACCCAGTCGACTGCTAAAGATGCCAGTCGACTGCTTTCCTTCAAAAAGCATTCTGTTTCAAAACCAGCTGATTGCATATGGAGCTAGTTGACAACCCTGTTTTCAGAAGCATTCTGTTTGCGAAACCAGTCAACTGCTAGTCGACTGCCCTATGTGTTTTCGAAAAATAAAATATTTGAATTTCAAAAAGAAAAGAAATTCAATGAAGTGATATATGTTATAGCAGCCGAATGCCCTATATGACCAGTCGACTGCCCTATTTGAAAATAAGGTTTTCAAAACCTATTTGATAAAAGTGTATTTGAATTATAAATGAAGTATATAAGAAATGTTTTGGAGACTGGAGACTCCTTTGGTGATCATGCATATTACTTGTATTTGGCTGTTGGACTTCAATCAAGTCCTCAGTATTATTTGTACTTGGCTGAGAAACCCTAGTCCGGTCCTCAGTACCACAGATGTCACTTGACTAGTGTTCAGTGTGGTCTATCGACATTGGCCAATTGTCTCTGATATATGTGTTTGGCTTAGGGGAGGATCCTTGGCCCATATGTGGGTACGCTACTTATTTGACATCTCTAGGGATTATCCCTTACGGGATATATTTGTTGTATCCCTTATGAGAATTATTTGGTACATGATTCTACTGGAAGTTAATCGTCTCCCATCTATTTAAAAGCATATGAAAGTATATGAAAGTATGTGAAGTTACTTGTATTTGAAGTTATTTGTATTTGTACACGAGAACTCACGTGAATCGAGATACGTGAAAGTATTTGAGTTATTTGAATAATTGTATATGTGATTTTAAATGATTTGAAAGTACTTGAAAGTATTTGACTTATTGAGTTTATGTGTACGTGATACTTGAAGAAAGTATATGATATATGCTTTATAATGATTTTACATGACATTATAGAGCCAAGCAGGGAAAAATTGCATATAGTGGCATAGTATGCTCTTTTACATATGTATCTTACTGAGCGTAAACTCATCCCTTTACAACATTTTTCATCCAGATTATTTGAAGTGATTCCCGCTCCAGATCGAGGAGCTTACTTTTGGGATATTCTAGTATACCTTCAAGACATGCCTCCCAGTTATTCCTTGAAGGTATAATCAGTTGGCCGTGTATTTTGGCTATTGTACAGTACAATATTACATTAATGTATATTAGATCATTAGGGATATAGGATATGTAAGTTATATGAGATCCTGATGTATTTGGCTTATTTGTATATAAATAAAAAATACCTTTCATGTGAAACATTTATATCATGTCGTGAGTGATAACGTATAAAGTATAAGAAGAAGGAAGGATGACATTGACAGACTGCCTAACCGCCCTTTATGTGAAAGAAAAAGTTAGTTGATATTTAATTGTTATTTGATTAAAAGTAGAGGTCGCGGGTCGCGACATAGCTGATTCTTAATATATACATGCTCTGCCCCCTAATTGCACGTTATTATTACTTTTGGAAAATTGAAGGTGGGATTCCAATGTTTTGGATTTGAATTTATGGTTATCGCGAGTCATCATTTTCACCTCATCTAAAGAATAGTAGTACAAGGTTATAGATACCAAGAAGTCTAAAATTCAATAAGTATAGTGAAATATACACCTTGTCGACTTTATGGTCTCTAGGTCTAAGGGTGTAAACGATACACTGGTGCTCGCAAGCTATTTAGGCTCGACTCGAACAAAATTCAAACTTGGCTCAATTTTTGTCGAGCCGAGCTTGAGCTCGAGCTATTCGAGCTATCGAGCGAGCCGAGTTCGAGTATTAAGTTATTCTGCTCGAATAGCTCGCGAGCCTTATCGAGCTTTTAATATTTTAATATATATTTTTAATTTTATTTATATTATTACTTATTTATATTATTATAAAATTACAAAATTACATATTTACCCTACATCCTAAAAAACCCTAACTCTCAGTCATCTTTATCATTTTCAGGGTTCCAAAATCACTCCCAACCCAAGCCGCCACATCCTTAGTCCTCACTCACTTTACCTAAACCTCAGCGGCTCAGCCAACACGGCGACCAGCGCGACACATAGATGCTCTCTTACTCTCTTTAACTCTCCGGCAGTTACGCGACGTGACCTAACCTAGACCACATCTCATGGAGTGAATGTCGTCTGCCAAAGCTTATGGTGTGACACCCATACCAAATCTGGCCTTACCAAAGCTCCGGAGACCCATCCAGACCAGATCTGGCCTTGTCAAAGCTTCGACGACCCTCAATCTTCCAAGTCTCCTTTACGGTTTTACCTACAGCGGTGCCTTTTTTCCTCTCTCTTCCTCTCCTTGAGTTTCGATCTCCTTTCGACGAGAGTAGCCACTCCTTTCGACGAAAGCAGCCACTCCTTCCGGCGAGAGCAGCAACCCCTTTCGACATCTCTGCTCTTTACTTTGCCTTTCCTTTCCTCGTAATTACTTAGTTATTTCCTTTAATATATTTTTTTATTCGTCACTTACTGTGTCTTTATGTGTTGGTCTATTGTTAGATATTTGCTCTGAACTGAAGCTGCTAGTTGTATTAATAGAACAAAGGAAGCAAAGAAGAATGCAGATACTATACTCCTCAAGTGTTTGTTGTTTTGGCTCTGTTGTTCTTCCCTCTGTTATTGTAGCTTCTGTTACATTTTTAAATTTCTAAGTTATCAAATTGAAATTCATCTTTATCATAAATTTTCATCTGGGTAAGACTTTAGCATGAATTAAATTTATATTTGCTTCTAATCTAAGCTTGTTTATAGCCAAGTCTCCCGGATTTCCTCTTTATTTTTCATATATTTTCTTTGTTTCTGATACTCATAAAGAAAAGGTTTTATGTATTTAGGTTTTGATGATATATATCTTAAAATGAAAATGTGTTGAATACGAGTTCGAGTTCGACCTCGAGTTCGAGTATAAGATTGAGTTCAAGCATTTGATTTGAGCACGATTTCGAGCATGAAAATCAAGCTTAATCAAGCGAGCTCGAGTAGCCCGATTTTTATGTCGAGTCGAGCTCGAGCTCAAAAATTAAACTTGATCGAGTTTGAGTCGAGTATCGAGCTCGAGCATCTCACTGTATCGGCTCAGCTCTATTACACCCCTATCTAGGTCCACCAGATTTCGTTTTCTTGACTTTTCATAAATAATTCACTAGCCTAACACCCTAGAATCTTTTTAGCATGTATGTAAAACTAATTTAACATACTTCTAGTGTTTAAGATTGACCAAAATCAACAGCTAATAGGTCAATTCTCCATTGACTTTAATATACCAAATTCAAGGAATCATGTATGTTTATAGTTTCATAAACTATCTCCTAAATTTGCATATGATCTTTCTTCATGCTTAAATCATTATATAAACATATTTATCAATCAATCAAATAAATTTCAGAATTGAAACCATTATTAAAACATATTTTAAAAGATTTCAAATATTCAAGAATTATATCAAATACCTAACATTCATCTTGATGCATCATGCAACATCATAAAACTTAATTAACTAATTCTTATCGCATTAAGCGTGGCTCTGATACTAGTTGTGAGGTACGATTAATCTCAAGGTTTTGGATTTATGCTTAATCAATAATAAAAAATAAATCACATGTATAGCACAATGAAAAAAATAAACATACAAAGCCCGATATCATCTACAGATCATACTTAACAACCAAATAGAAACTGTATTGTAATACTTAAAAAACTTCATATCTTGATTCTTGAATCTCATAATTCAAGAATTTGACTCCAAGATGATTCCACACACATTTTTGGTTTTGTCAAACCAAAGCTGTCAAGTGCCCGGCCTTTAATAGTGATCTACACGAGTAATATAGAAACCTCTGGGAAGGTGGAATTGGATTATGGTCACAACTATACTAGCAGCTTAAGTTTCTTGAAACTCACCACTAGGAAATACCAAGAATGATTCTTGATTTGCATAAGGAAAGTAAGAGGTGCCAATTGTAGGGTTTTTGTAGGGTTTCTGTTAAAACAATTTTAACAATTACTCTAATATCAAATATATTAAAAGAGTATTTAAAGCAAATATTGTACCAATCACAGCGTACAACACATTACAAACACTAAAGGACCTTTCTCTTACTTTGATTGATGAGGATCTTCATAGTTGTGTTGTCGCAAACTATAGGGTTTCTCTCCACTCAATGTGCTACCAACTACAAGAGTGCCAAGAGTTCTAAGTGGCTAACCATACTAAGGATTATATAGCTTAGGGATTTCTAATTTTAATCCTACTATGCTTTGGACTTAAATTATAATTATTTTCCTTAAGGCTCAAGACTTCATTAAACAATTTAATAGACTTGTGGTCCATGACCCAATTAAACTTCTTTTAATTAGATTAACCCAATGTATGATTTATTAATTAAAAGATAGGTTTTGGTAATTTAATTAAACCTTTTAATTAAATTTTCTTGACCCAATTTCTTTTAGCCAAGCCTATTAATTTGTTTAATTAATAATTGGACCAATGGATTTAATTAAACCCTTAAATTATATCTATTATAATTAAATGTGGTCTTTATGATTTAATTAAACTATTTAATTAAATCTACTTAATTAAATATAATTAATTAAGTCCATGTCATAACATGCTAAGTTCGTGAACCTAACTCGTTAGACTTAAATTCAAGAAGTCACCACTAACCATTCTACTTAGGTATGATTGGTTACCTATTCAAACTAAAGATGAGGCTTGATCAACATTCAAAGATTCTAAGGTTCGAGAGTATGGTTACATGTATGGAAGGACTAGCACCTCTACAATTCCAATCATAAAAGAGTATCAATTAGTCTTAAGTTTATTCTAAATCTGCCTCAATTTTTGTATTAATTTTGATAATTAAATATTAGGAAACTTTCTAAGACTTTTCCATCAATTTGGCTTCTGTCTTAGAAAATTCCCTTAACTCAAGATGTTCAAAGAGTATCCATTATCCACTTAATTAAGTGTATTATGGAATTCCTATCTTTAATTTTGATTTAATCTTTTTAGTTCGTAACTTTATTGCCCATTCTAATTTCTTTATCTTAATTTAAATTAATTTAATTGTTAAAAATAAACATGAAATGGTGATTATTGAAAATTCTTCTTGTTGGCTCAATTACTTGACCGAGAGGGGGGTGAATCGGTTATTAACTACCCTTAAGTTCATTTTTCGTTCTTCTAAAATTCTCTAACCTATCTTATAGTTTTCTAAGTTCTCTTAGCCTAGTGAAGCATACAATTCAAACTCTAAATAAAATGAACAATTCAATTGTAAGTAAGTAAAGAGTTAAGTGAATGAGAATTGTACGCAAGTGATTTATAGAGGTTCGGCAACATTACCCACGTCCTCTACTTTGAGACGCTCCTAAGGTTTTTCCCCAAATTCATTAATGAATTTGTCTTTACACCCTCTTTTTGCAGGCTCAAGAAAGACCTTTACACCTCTCCTTTTTTTGGGCTCAAGGAGGAAACCTTACACCTTTTTTTTTCTCCAGGCTCGAGAAGGAAACCTTACAACCACTACTTTTAATGGGATCAAGTAGCAAACTTTACAACTACTTCCTTTTATGGCTCAAGGAGTAAACCTTTCTACCCAAACGTCACATACAATGAAGCACTCAAGGGTTCACTCCCCTTTACAATTTGTGAATGGGTTCGAAGAAATGTAATTAAGGAGATACCTTTAGTTAGGCAAATGATTACAAGATTGAGCACAAGAGAAACCTATAGAAGATTTGTGCTATCTATACAAGAAATATGTGAATGATAGAGAATTTGGAATTTCTAGCACTTGAAAAGTTTTTGAAGCTTGAAGAAGATGAAGAATGAAGTATCTTGAGTGTCTTGAACTTCTAAGCTTCTATTTATAATTCTTGGATGGTTGTTGAAGCTTGGTGGAGCCTAGAATTGATTTTCCCATTGGCCTTTACAAAAAACCTAGCTGTTGGAGGCTTTCAGTGTGGAGGGGATTGATCGCTTTAAGTAAGGGATAGATCCCTTACACTGTTCCAAGCATTCTACCAACAAGGGATGGATCCCTTGCACTATTCATGATGATTTTGGGCATTTTTGGGTTAAAAAACGATGTAATCTTTGGTTTTTAATCATTCTAAATTATTTTTCAACTTTATGTAAGTATTTCTTGACTTAATCAAATGAAAATTTAATCCAAATACTTATTAAGTAATTTTCTCAAAATTATAATCAATGAGTTTAATGGAAAATTACTTAATCCTATATTTTCTAAGTGCATAAAACAATATCAATATACACTAGCACTTGATATTGTTGTAAAAATCATGAAATACTTTATGCAAATTTACATATACATTAAGCATTTAATTGTGCTTAAGTTTTTGTCATTTCAAAATATTTAATTATCAATTTAAAGCTAACAATCTCCCCCTTTTTGATATGATAAAACTTAAGGTAAATTTACTTTGAAAATAATTTGAAAAAGTTTCCTCTTAATATAAGTATGATTTGAAAAATAAAGCTCCCCTTTAATATGATCATGATTTTCAAAACAACTTGCAAACCACATTATCTCTCCCTTTTTTTGTCATACCAAAAAGAAGGATAAACAAAAATTTCTCCCCTCCCCCCCCCCCCCCCCCCAAAAAAAATATGGCTTAAAATTTTTAAGGACATAAGAAAAATTGCTCTAACCAATAAACAAAAGATTAGTACATTAGGAGTTATAACACAAATAAATAAATCAACGTTCATATAAAGATCATGAGATGTTTGTGCATGCAATGGACATTATTTATGATCCTATACCAATTGTTCATAAATAATTTTCAATACATTGTCAATTGGTCATAATGATGCAAGTTGTTCATACATTGTCTATTAATTCTATAACTTGCTCATTTCAATTCTATCAAGCACCTAGATATATAAGTTATTCTTTATAGTCTAACTAAGGTGCATGTCAATATATAATGATTATGAGCTAAACTTAGTTGAAATATTATGCATTGAGCTAATAAACCATTTTCAGGAAATAATGTGCCTAGAATTAAATCATATATCAGTTATCCACATATTCTAGCACAAAAAGGTCTCATGCAAATGTGTCCTAAAGGAATTCTTCTCTATTTGTCATTTCAATCTTAAGAAAGAGAGAAGAATTATCAATTGTTACCAATGGTTGACTTATACATTTTGCATGATTCTAATTGTTATGTGGTGTGTTCATGCCAAGAGAATGGACAAGTCAAACAAGCAAGAACATAATCACACATCCATTAAACATGGATATGGATTAATATAAACATAATCATACTATCACCAATCATCAATCCATACTCATAAGCACAAATTTAATCATATGAAAGATTCAGGAATTCATGTCATTCAAGCACACACATTTTCTTCTATAGTTATAAACAAAAAAAATCTTATGCTCATTTTCCATTTAAAGATCTTTACCAATTATGAGCAAGGAAGGGTTCCAGCTTACCATCTTAATCACATCATAGTCATATTCCTAATTGTTTTATCATTTAAGGTTCTAGGAGGGATATATGCTATATTATCAAAAAGTTTTACCTAAGTGAATCAATATCATCAAGTTAAAGAATATTTTAATATTAAAGTTCACAATCATGAGTGAGGTCAAGCACATAATTTCATGAAAACAAATTTTGTCAACTCATAGGCATGATCATTGATTCAACCTAAGTAATCAAGCAAGTTTATCATCAAAACATTCAAGAATCTAATCAAAGTGCTTTTGTTCATGTTTGCATTTATTCTTGATGGAAACACTACAACCACTACTTTTTATTAGATCAAGTAGCAAACCTTACAACTACTCCCTTTTATGGCTCAAGGAGTAAGCCTTATTACCCAAACCTCACATACAATGAAGCACTCAAGGGTTCACTCCCCTTTACAATTTGTGAATGGGTTTGAAGAAATATAATAAGGAGATACCTCTAGATAGGCAAATAATTACAAGATTGAGCGCAAAAGAAACCTATACAAGCTTTGTGCGATCTATACAAGAAAGATGTGAATGATAAAGAATTTGGAATTCTTAGCACTTGAAATATTTTTAAAGCTTGAAGAAGATGAAGAATGAAGTCTCTTGACTGTCTTGAACTTCTAAGCTTCTATTTATATTCCCTTGGAAGGTTGTTGAAACTTGGTGGAGCCTAAAATTGATTTTCCCATTGGCTCTCGCAAAAAACTAGCTGTTGGAGGCTTCCAGGATGGAGGGGATCGATCCCTTTAAGTAGGGGATTGATCCCTTGCACTGTTTCAACCATTCTGCCATCAAGGGATGGATCCCTTGCACTA
Organism: Heritiera littoralis; assembly: GCA_031772115.1. Classification (NCBI taxonomy): domain Eukaryota; kingdom Viridiplantae; phylum Streptophyta; class Magnoliopsida; order Malvales; family Malvaceae; genus Heritiera; species Heritiera littoralis. Next base: position 1,117,643 of record JAPDPK010000128.1, on the reverse strand, counting down.
TTCATGATGATTTAGGGCATTTTTGGGTTAAAAACAATGTAATCTTTGGTTTTAAATCATTCTAAATCATTGTTCAACTTTATGTAAGTATTTCTTGTCTTAATCAAATGAAAATTTAGTCCAAATATTTATTAAGTAATTTTCTCAAAATTATAATCAATGAGTTTAATGGAAAATTACTTAATCATATATTTTCTAAGTGCATAAAATAATTTCAATATACATTAGCACTTGATATTGTTGTAAAAATCATGAAAAACTTTATGCAAATTTACATATACATTAAGCATTTAACTGTGCTTAAGTTTTTGTCATTTCAAAATATTTAATTGTCAATTTAAAGCTAACACTTCTTAAGTATTCCACAATCTGGCTCAACATAAGAAAAATTTTTCACCTAGAAATTTCAAGGAGTACCAATTGACTTTCTTGGAATTTTATCATTAGTATATTTCATATTTACTTCTAGTATTTAACATATTATTATCCTATTATTGTCACAATCCGAAGGCCGCAACAAGTCTCTTGTCGACATGGATGCGTTGAAATTATGGCTAATTTTTCTTCTTTTTTTTTAATCTTATTTTGTCTAAGTGTAGTGCAGTGAAATTCAATTAAGGACATTAACTACTTGTCCTATACTGAGCTTTTTGGCTCAAGGTCCCAATTTAAGCACCTGTATAACACATATGCTTTATATAATTTTGGGAATTCCCATAATAGCAGTTCATTGACAATCTTTATACCATCATGCACTAGTTTCCAATATTATGATTGTCTCTTTACTTCATGACAATTTAATTTTAAGCTCATTTCCTCTTAACATATTCAAATTGATATCATGAAGCATCAAAATAATCTATTAACCATTCATTATCCTCGTTTACATCCCATCTTGTAGTATTGTACCAAAATCAGCTTGAAATAACTTTATATACAAAAAGAATATATCTATACCCAAAATAATCAAATGGTTCACCTCGAAAAGTTAGGATGATATTTCGGGCCATGGCGAATGTCGAATGAATCCAAAATACTTCCCCAACTCAATATTCAATTTGTAAAAAGATTAAACAACATTTAATGAGCGAGGGCTCAGTAAGTCATTTATATAAGTGTAGAATTAAGCTTCTACTGTTCTAATACAATGCATGAAACCTATAAGCGTAGTTTCTTGTATCACATATCAAATCACTCTTATGTCATGTTTCAACCTGTGATAACCGTAAATTTTTCATTTATTGGTAATAAACATTGAAGAAAATAGATAAGTGGAAATAAATAAATAAAATTGTAAGAACGGGATATTGGTGAAAATCCCGAGAATTGAGGAAGTGATAAATCGAGAAATACGAGTGAAGGAAAATAAAATTGGAATTATAAAAAATAATGGAAAGAGGAGATTTAATTTGGATAAATGGGAATCCAAATTAAATAAGAAAAAGAGAATATATTTATATAATTATAAATTATATAAATGTATTTTTGTACAAATACATATGTATTTAAATGCTAAATAGTATATATTATTACATTGGTATATATGTAAATATATATTATTTTATACATTTAAATAGTACATATGTATATCTTATGTATATATTGTTGGCTCTAATAGGCAATACCGAGAGGGGGGGTGAATCGGTTCTTCGCTAGCCTTAAGCCCGTTTTTCGATTTCTCTAAATTCTCTAGCCTATTTGAATATTTTCTAAGTTCTCTAAGCTAGGCAAGCATGCAATTCAAATTCAATACAATAAGCACAAATATAATTGCAAGTAATTAAAGAGAGTAGGGAAAGAGAAATGTACGCAAGTGATTTATAGAGGTTCGGCAACCTTGCCTACGTCCTCTACCTTGAGACGCTCCCAAGGATTTTCCCCAAATTCACTATCCTTGAATTTGTTACACTCCCTCTTTTCAAGGATCAAGAGAAACCTCTCTCTTTTTCTAGGCTCAAGAGTAACCTCCCTCTTTTTCTTAGGCTCAAGAGTAACCTCCCTCTTTTTCTTAGCTTAAGAGAAACCTCCCCTTTACAAGGAATGAAGTGAGTTTACAAATGAGTAATCAAAGAAAGCCTCTAGATAGGCAAGTGATTACAGAAATTAAGCACAAGGAAAAACCTATACAATATTTGTGCTATTCTATAAAAGGAATATGAGAGTGATAGAAAATGAAACTTTGTAGCTCTTGATTTGTTGTTGAGGCTTGAAGATTTGAGGAAAATGAGTATTGGAGTTGATTGAGTAGTTCCTCTTGCTTCCTTTAGCTTCTAAGCCTCTATTTATAGTCCCTTGGATGTATTCTAGCCGTTGGGTGGAGCCAAATCTCGAATATTACCGTTGTCTCACAAAGACTAGCCGTTACAGGCTATTTTCAGGCAAAGGGATCGATCCTTTTCCATAGGGGATTGATCCCTTTTGTCCAGAATCTTGATTTTGGGCTTCAGGGACCTTGGGAAGACTTTCTGCCAAAAAGGGATCGATCCTGCTACAGTGGGGATCGATCCTTTTCTTCCAGAGGGCATTTTTCCTGCACTTTTGGGTTAGAAATGATATGACCTTTGATCCTAATTCAACCCAAAACATTTATAAGCTTTAAGGGAGTTTTTCTTGACTTTCTCAAATGAAAATATTGTCCAAAAACTCATTAAGTGATTTTCTAAAATATTCAAAACATTTACAAAGTATTAAGACCAATAAGAGTATGCATCATTAAATCATGGTTTGATATGATCGCTTAAAATGTATTGAGAAAATCATATGTGGTAAAGCAAATTTACAATATGAATTAAGACATTAAAGCTTACTTAAGTTTTTTTCATTTCAAAATACATATTGCAATTTAAAGCTAACAATCTCCCCCTTTTTTATATGACAAAACTTAATGTAAATTTGCTTTGAAAATTCTTTCATAAAATGCTCCCCCTCAAATAAAGCAGGATTTTATAAAGCTCCCCCTTAATATAAGCATGGGTTTTGAAAATGAATTTTCAAACTATTTCTCTCCCATTATCTCTCCCCCTTTAATATCTCTCCCTTTTAATATCTATCTCTCCCCCTTTTTGTCATAGCAAAAAGAAGGAAAAATAATTAAAAAAAAATGTGCTCCCCCTAAAAATATGGCTTATGTGAGAAAAGATAAATATGCTCCATCCAACAAGAAACATGTTAGTACATGGGACTCATAACACAAATTCATAAGACACTGTCCATAAAGAGTATGAATTGTTTAGGCATGCAAAGGACAAGGCTTATTTTCCTATACTCATTGTTTATAAATAATTTTGATACCAATTGTTGATAAGTAATTTTGCAAAAAGGTTCCAATTGGTAAGAAATTAAGCAAGCACCTAAATATATCAATTGTTCTCTAAAGTCCAACTAAGGTGCATGGCAATACATCATGATTATGAGCTAGAATTAGATGACATATCATATGCATGAGCTCATAAATCATGTTCAAGCAAGAGTGTACATAGAATCAAAACATATAGCAATTAACTTCAAATTCTAGCACACAAGAGTTTCATGCAAAGGTGACTTATGTGAATTCTTCCCTATTTGTCATTTCAAACTAAAGAGCATGAGAAGAATTGTCAATTTAAAGCTCATACCAATTGGCAATTTAGTTTTGGCTTACCAATTATTGAAAATATGGTTGCCAATGATACAAATTGTTATTTCAATCTAAATACCAATTGTTACTAATGGTTAACTTAGTCATTTTGCATGAATCCAATAATTATGTGTAGTGTGTTCATGTCAAAATAATCATTCTAAATATGCAAGAACACAACTCACATCATCAAATATGCATATGGATCAAATAAACATTAGCACACTATCATAGAGTATTAATCCATATTTATATTCACAAAGTTATACCGTATGGAAGAAACAATCAAAGTATTCAAACAAACACATTTTCTTCCATGTTTTTAAGCACAAAAATCCTATGCTCATTTTCCAATTCAAGTCCTTAACCAATTATGAGCAAGGAAAGATTACCATTTTAATCATTTAATAGCCATATCCCTAGTTAATTTTAACGTTTAAGGTTCCAAAGGGTATATGCTATTTTAGCTAAAATGGATTTGTCTAAAGAAATCAATATCATGCTTAAGTATATTTTAACAGTAAAATTCATAATCTATGAGTGAGGTTAAGTACAAGATATCATGAAATAACTATTCTCATCTCATAGGCATGATTATTGATTTAACTTAAGCAAACATGCATGTTCATCATCAAAACAATCAAGAGTCTATACATGTGTATCAATTGTTTGTGTTGTCATTAATGCTCAAGTTCCATAATAATTTGGCTATAAAGAATTAATTTCATGGATGATAAATTTTCATGTAACTCAACATTTATGATTCATTTATCATCACTAATTATAAGCCAAGGAAAAGTATGACCTTATACCGATTGTTGAATTTACATTTGAAGTCAATCCTTAAGGTCAAGTTTTAATTATTCTTCCACTAGATGTATAATTATCATGAAACCTAGAGTGGAGTAGTTGAGTCAAGCTAATACACATAATCCTATAAGCATGCTTGACTAAGATGAACAAAAGATATGAAAAACACTCATTATGCACAAGTTCATCAAATTCTCAAATATATCCATAGATCATTGAAATAAATCTCAAAATTATGTTTAAGCATTCATTGAAAGTATGTTTCAAGATTATTTCAAGAGTTATGCAAATCATGAATGTTTTCAACTAGAAAAATGATTTTGCACTTGTGAGCTCAAGAAAAATGATAATGATTGTTGAAAGTGATACCATTTGTTGGAAATGATATTAATTGATGGAGTTGAGGCATGATATCAATGAAAAATGATTTTTCATAATTTAAAGTTCATCAAAAAGGAGTTAAAACAATGAATTTTAAGTTGAGAAGAGAGAAAGTATCAAGAGAATTAAGAAAACTTCTCAACTAAGGCTTAAAACTGCAGAAAATGGCATAAATTGCCTAGAGGGATCGATCCCATGAGCAAAGGGATTGATCCCTAAACTCCAGAATCAAGTTTCCTGCAAGTTTTTCCAAAGGGATCGATCCTGTATGTGGAGGGATCGATCCTTCATCCTGGTTCTGCAAATTTTTGACAGAAAATCCAACTTGTGAGGTGCCAAAACTTTGTTTTTGAGTATTTTAAGTCCAATTAATGGTTTAAACATTTGTGAAACATGATTTTGGACTTGTATGAATGAAAATCATGATTGAAAAACCATTTTACAATAGATTTTGCAATTTTGGAAGAATTTACACAATAACATGCATTTTTGGCCTCAAAGGGGGTCATTTTGAAAGTTATGCATGTTTTGGCAAAACCAATGCATTGAATTACTTAAATATGTCAAAACAAACTTGTTCACATAGGTTTTAAGCACAAATATCATTAAAACATACATCTTGTGAACAACATGCCATGATTTCTAATATGCAAGTTCTTCATTGTTGCTCATGACATGGCATTTTGCATATATGACATATTTGACAACTTTTGAGCAACTAAATATATTATCTATACATATCAAGCTTGCTCAAACTACAAAATTCCAATAATCTTTTCAAAATCATTAAATATGCTTTTGATTTAATGCATCAAGAACTATTCATCAAGCACTCAAAAATCATTTATCATGCCTTTTGTTCAATCATTCAACTCACAAAGCATCAAAAATCATTAACCAATTTTCTCATCAAAGCATAACTAATCAAATAAAAAGTTTAAGGTGTAAAGGATTAAGCTTACAAAACTCTATTGCTTGAGAGTGCTTTGCCTTGGATTGTTGAGTCCACCTTGAGCTATCCTTTGAAGAATTGTTGTGATCTTGTCAAAGATGGATCCTCAAGCTTTTCCTCTTTCTCATTGGCACAAGCAAACTCCATGAGGATGTGTTGAGCATTTAAACTCCATTGTTCCATTGTATTCCCATGCTCTAACACTCCTACAACAAACACATTCAAGCATGCTTTGGTACCCAAATTTTCTTGGGTCCATGAAAGTTAGTGCAAACAATTTTTGATCCTTTTGGGATCCATTTCAAGCACAATTCATCATTATTTACAGCATGCTTTGGCACCCACATTTTTCTAACCACTCTTCCTCTAAATGTAGTTTTTCTATAAGTGCATGCTTGTGAAGAGTGTCCTATTCTATTGCATAATGAGCATGTAAGAGATAGATCATGCATAGTATTTTTGCTCACTAGGAAATTCTTAAGATGAGTTTCTTTTTGTTTACCATTATAGCCTAACCCATCTTTGTCAAAGAAAGCTCTTTGGATCTCTAACATGTGATCTAGCTTTTGTTGACCCATATAAAACCTAGAAAATGAGTTATGCAAATTTAAGTTCTTTTTATTCAACTCATTTATTTCTAAGTTAGCCTCTTCTAATTTCTTTTCAAACTCTAGCTTAGCATTTATCAAGGCTTCATTTTCTATTTTTAATTTAGCAATGATTTTCTTATATTTGGAGTTCATGCATTGAAATTCATTTGCTAAATCATTAAAGGCATTTTGTAGTTCATTAAAGGTATAATCATTATCTTCACTAGAACTACTACTAGCCTCATCATCACTAATAGCCATAAAGCATGAGTAGGCTACCTCATCATCTACGTTTTCCTCATCGGAGCTATCACTATCGCTCCATGCAGCCACAAATGCTTTCTTCCTAGGTTTCCTATCCTTTTCTTTCTTAAGTAAGGGGCAATCTAGCTTAGTGTGACCCGGTTCATTACATTCATAACACACTAAGGGGTCTTTTTCTCTCCTACTAGATTCTCCTCTTATTATCCCTCTACTTTGGTGCCTCCTATCATTCTCTCTCTCATTCTCATAAATCTATTAAATCTTTTGGCAAACATTGCCATTTTTTTTTCTTCCTCATTTCCACTCTCATCACTATCATCTTCAATGACCTCATGAGTGGAAGACTTAAGTGCTACCCCTATTTTCTTTGAGGGCACTTCATTTCTTTTCAATTTCATCTCATATGTAAGTAGGGAGCCCATAAGTTCATCTAGAGACAAGGTATTTGGATCCTTGGACTCTTCTATTGCGGTTACCTTTGCCTCCCAAGACTTAGGTAAGCTATTTAAGATTTTCTTAACCATTTCTAGATTAGAATAGCTCTTGCCTAATGCCTTAAGTCCATTAATTATGTTATTAAACCTAGTGTACATTTCACTCATGGACTCATTTTCTTTCATTCTAAAAAGCTCATAATCATGAGTGAGCATACCTACTTTGGTTTCTTTCACTTGATTTGTCCCTTCATGTGTGATGGCCAATTTGTCCCATACTTGCTTGGCATTCTCACATAAGGAGACTCTATTATATTCATTGGGACCTAATGCACAAAAGAGAGTGTGCATAGCCTTGGCATTCAATTGTGCCATTTTCATGTCATTTGTGTCCCACTCATCCTCATTCTTAGGGACATCTTTTTTATCTACTTTCTTCATTGGGACTTTGGGACCAATAACTATCACTCTCCATACTTCATAATCATTTGATTGGACAAACAACATCATTCTTGTTTTCCAATAAGAGTAATTCTCTCCATTGAAGAGTGGAGGTCTAACTAATGATTGTCCCTCTTCTCCTAAAGGTGCGCCTACATTCAAGTGAGCCATTTATGATCGTTTTGCTCGATAGAGGTTAGTCTAAATCAATCTCGAGCCCAAGCTCTGATACCAATTGTTGGCTCTAATAAGCAATACCGAAAGAGAGGTGAATCGGTTCTTCGCTAGCCTTAAGCACGTTTTTCGGTTTCTCTAAATTCTCTAGCCTATTTGAATATTTTCTACGTTCTCTAAGCTAGGCAAGCATGCAATTCAAATTCAATACAATAAGCACAAATATAATTGCAAGTAATTAAAGAGAGTAGGGAAAGAGAAATGTACGCAAGTGATTTATAGAGGTTCGGCAACCTTGCCTACGTCCTCTACCTTGAGACGCTCCCAAGGATTTTCCCCAAATTCACTATCCTTGAATTTGTTACACTCCCTCTTTTCAAGGATCAAGAGAAACCTCTCTCTTTTTCTAGGCTCAAGAGTAACCTCCCTCTTTTTCTTAGGCTAAAGAGTAACCTCCCTCTTTTTCTTAGGCTAAAGAGTAACCTCCCTCTTTTTCAAGGCTTAAGAGAAACCTCCCCTTTACAAGGAATGAAGTGAGTTTACAAATGAGTAATCAAAGAAAGCCTCTAGATAGGCAAGTGATTATAGAAATTAAGCACAAGGAAAAACCTATACAATATTTGTGCTATTCTATACAAGGAATATGAGAGTGATAGAAAATGAAACTTTGTAGCTCTTGATTTGTTGTTGAGGCTTGAAGATTTGAGGAAAATGAGTATTGGAGTTGATTGAGTAGTTCCTCTTGCTTCCTTTAGCTTCTAAGCCTCTATTTATAGTCCCTTGGATGTATTCTAGCCGTTGGGTGGAGCCAAATCTCGAATATTACCGTTGTCACACAAAGACTAGCCGTTACAGGCTATTTTCGGGCAAAGGGATCGATCCCTTTCCATAGGGGATTGATCCCTTTTGTCCAGAATCTTGATTCTGGGCTTCAAGGACCTTGGGAAGACTTTCTGCCAAAAAGGGATCAATCCTGCTACAGTGGGGATCGATCCTTTTCTTCCAGAGGGCATTTTTCCTGCACTTTTGGGTTAGAAATGATATGACCTTTGATCCTAATTCAACCCAAAACGTTTATAAGCTTTAAGGGAGTTTTTCTTGACTTTCTCAAATGAAAATATTGTCCAAAAACTCATTAAGTGATTTTCTAAAATATTCAAAACATTTACAAAATATTAAGACCAATAAGAGTATGCATCATTAAATCATGGTCTTAATGTTTGATATGATCGCTTAAAATGTATTGAGAAAATAATATGTGGTAAAGCAAATTTACAATATGAATTAAGACATTAAAGCTTACTTAAGTTTTTGTCATTTCGAAATACATATTGCAATTTAAAGCTAACATATATAAATATATATATACATATATGAGAAATGTAAATATTAATTTACATTGAAGTTGAATATATATATATTGTAAATACAATATATATTATATTATTACATTTATATAAATATGTATATAAATGTTATTTAATTAAAAGTATATAAATATATTTTATATATATTAGATATATATTTTATACAAAATATATATATCTTTATATAATATATATAGTATAATACTATATATAATAATGATATTATATGTATAATATATAGTTATAAGTATATTATATATAATTATAATAGATAAAAATAAAAAAAAATAAAAAAAGAAGAAAGGAGAAGAATCGGGAAATCTCGATTCTTCCCGAAACAGAGGAGGCCGACGGCAGCGGAGCTGCCACCGTCGGAGAGGAAGAGAGGAGAAGAGGACGTCGGCCGGTGAGCCAAGGAAGGACGAGACAATCGGCGACGGAAACGGGAGGAAACAGAAACGGAAGCAAAAACTCGGCGGAGTGAGAAGGAAAAAGAAAAAAGAAAGTGGTGGTGCCGGTCGATTCGGCCACCGCCACGACCACCGAAGCTTTGCCGGAGGAAGAGGAAGACGTGGGAGGCCACCGGAGAGGCGACAAACGGCGAAAGAGGGAGAACGAAGAGGCGGAAGAAACCGAAGCTAAACCGAGTAGATCCGTCGCCTTGCCGCCGATCCAGGCCAAACGGAGACCACCAGCAAGTTCGCCGTGCCGTCGGCTAGCTGAAGAGCCGCCGAATTGCCGAGAACCGGTCGCCGGAGAAGAACCGACGATGAACCAGTCTAACCGATCTGATGGGTTCGGCCAGGAAAGGAAAAAGGGAAAGGAAAAAGAAAAGGAAAAAGAAAAAGAAAAGAAAAGAAAGAAAGAAAAAAAGAAAAGAAAAGAAAGGAAAGAAAGAAAAAGAGAAAAAGAGAAAGAAAAAGGAAATTTTCGGAATTTGGAAATTTCGAAAATTACGAGAAATCCCGAAAAACTCGAAAACTCGAAAATTACGGGAATCGGTAAGAAATCCCGAAAAGTATTAAATTATTTAAATAATCTATTTATTTAAATAATTATGGAAAATTTTTAAATTTTAGAATTTTAATTTCCAGAAAATTCCCTCGATAACCGAGCCGATGGAATCGGGCGAGGTGAACACGGGCTCGACCTTCGAGAGACAGTTACCGACCCGAGACAAGTAAGGGAGACATGTGCAGCCTGTAAGGATATTTGGCACACATGTTTTAAATTATGCATTTAATTTTTATAAATGCTATTAATAATGATTGGTTGGAAAAATTGTGGTGATTTACTGGTTGAGATTTAAACTGTATTTTTCGTGCAGGAGGCTAGCTAATGGGTAGCCGTTATACTGCCGAAAATCATTGGAAAAATGATCGAAAATCATAATAAATGATTTTTCATTACGAGAAACGATTTCCAACCACGAAAATCGAGAAATCGATTAGTTTTCATAAAACGTGAATATACTGATAACTAATTTTAAAATATTCATGTTTTTGAAAATGGTGAAAAAGGAAATCACCTAAATTTATCCCGATAGGTGATATTTCACGTGAAACGAGATGAAAAATAAAAAGGACCAAAATGAATATTTTAATAATATTTCTTTAAATATTCACTTGATTTTATAAATAATCTTTATGGGTTCAATTGTGAAAATAACTGTTTATAGAAAATTCCATAAAGGTAATTAAAGGTGGAAAACAGTGTTTTGAGACTAAAAAGTCTCCGCATGTGTTTACAGAGAACATATGGGATGAGAGTGTTGATTTGGAAAATAAATATTTTAATTTTTCATAAATCATAAAAATGATTGATTTGAATCCCGATAACTTTGAAAATCATGTTTTCGATAGAAAGCACGAAAAAGCGTGCGTATATGTTTTACGATGAAAAAGGACAGTTATGGCCTTTTATATTTTACAGTGATTATTTTATAAACTGTTTTTACTGTATGGAAAATGTGATTTATACTGTTCTATAATGTTTAGAACATTTTCGGGAATGATGACCCCAATATGAATATTTTATAAATTGTGATTCATAAGATGAAAATATTTTCCTTATGAATATCTATGGATTGATTGAGCTTATATTCATGAAATTGATTTCATAAATGGGGTTTATATCACGTGTTTACTGTTTTGAGACTGTTAGGCCCCATATCATGCTCACGTGTCACGTGTTAGTGCTGATAGATATTGATCCTATTATCAGCGTCCCAATGGACACCTGATCAGTGCACACTGAAGACCCCATAGACTATGGCCATAGATCTCATGTGTTTCCCCTATTAGGGATGATATTATTATAGCATGATATATTTAGGGTGTTGCCTGGTCTCTATGATACTGAACTAAAAGCTAGCGTATACTGTTTATTGAATTGGTAGCTACTGTTTACTGTTTTAATGATTTACAAGATACTGTTTTACCGAATGGTACTGTATTGAATATTACTGTTTTACTGAACTGTAAGATACAGTTATGTACTGATGAGAAAGAAAGTAAACTACAGTTTTGCTACTGTACTATCATGTGTTTTAACTGTACTGAAGGAAACCACTGCTTTATTACTGAACTGTCACGTGTTTTAAATTATACGGAAGTGAAAAGAAATAAGTGGTTTACTTTGTGAAAACGAAAATTATATCGTTTTGAGAACACGAATATAGTACTCTTTACAGTTGCTTCTAGGTTCCGGGACAAGAAAGGTATTTCAAAATACCTGCCTTACTCCATCCGAATCCCTAGCCGGCTGTAGTATCATTCCTACATGTGAGGCTAGAGCCTCTAGGGGACTAGGAAGATTTAAAGAAAGTGAAAAATTTATTTTTAGCATATAGGTAGCTGAATATCAAGTGTTGCATATAACTCTTTTACTGAGCCGTGGTTTGCTCACTCCCCAATATTAACATTTCAGATTTTCGAGGACTAGGAGGTCTGACATACGAGCATTTCGGCTGTGCATTTGGGGACATTACGACAGCTTGATTTATAATATGAGGTATGATCATTTATTTTCTGTATTTAAACTTACTTTCAGTACTACTTTCTTGAGAATTAAGATAGGGGATGTAATTCAAATTATAATTTTGTACGAAATTGTTTAATAGTAAATGAAAAAGTGAAGTATCACAGACAGCCCAACGGGTAAGTTGCATAGAAATATGAAAAATGTGGTCACGGGATGTGACAGATTTAATGGTATCAGAGCAGGGTTGGCCTGATGTCTGTTGATACTTTTGGAAAGAAATATGTTGAGAAACATTAAACATCCTCGGTAGTACTGTGTAGTCTGAATACATAGAGAAAATAAATTATTACGAATCGAGTGAAAATGATTTAAAGGGAGTGAGAAAGTGTAAATTGATACTGTCAAAGAGGAAATTAGGCTTAGAAATTACCAGAATGTTAGTGATCTTATAATCTAAATGAAGGCCTGTTCGGTAAGGAACCAAAAGGACTCGGTGAGGGCCCCACCAGTACTTTTCGGTCCGGATCGAACTAAGATCTGAAAGTAATGATATAAAGGAAGGGAATGAAATATCATCATTAAATAGACTTTAAGATCACCGATTGAGGGTAATTTGAAGAGAGAGATAATTTTTGGCCAAAAATGACCAAAATACCCCTGCCTCCAAAATTTTATCGAAAGTTAGAAAAGACCAACAGAAGTTAGAATTGATTGATTTGACAGAGAAATTGATGATGTAAAGCTCATTTCATGCAAAATAATCCAATTATGGATCCTAATGGACTTCTCTGTCAAAATCGAATAAGATATTAAATTACTGATATTAGTATGAGAAAGGATAATATCAGCACATGGATAATGAGATCATTGATTGCAATGTATACTGAGGAGAAAGAAATAAATGTCAAAATGATGAAAACGCCCCTATGTTGGGTGAAGTTCTGAACAGTGATAAAACCAAGTTAATCTTGAATCCATTGATGGTGATGGAGTCATTAATGGCATAGAGGATGTAATATGAATATAACGATCCCTATTACTGATTCCACTTACACTTAGATTATGGATGCGAATGGTGAGTGACTTAGTGAACGGATTGGCCTCACGATAGAACCTCGAGGAGGCCAGTGGGCTCGCTAAAGAGGATAGTACACATGTGTAAAGGCGGACGGCGGACGGGCCGGGGCCTTGTATGATGCGATCCAATAAGAGTGTAGTGGAATGTTGCAAAATGATTGGCCCGGTTATTGATGGTAAGGGCCTGAATTAAGAGTGTATTGAATTTTTATTACAGGATCGTTGGATATTATGAAAAGTGATATGACTACAGAAGATGACTGAGAAAGTGATCGAAAAATAAAATGGATGAAATCCATAGCAGGATGGTTGATGGAGGTTCTATACATTTATAATGTTTCTGAGGTATTAAATGAATATTTAATTATAGAGCCGGACCATTTGAGATATGCATTGCAACTTGATGTACTGTATGGAGTACAGTAAATGAGTGAATAATGAAATCAAGGTAGAGTGTGTCAAAATGATTTGAATAGTAAATGTCTCTGCCTTGAGAATACACAGTGAAAATGACAGGACATAAGGATGAGATGTCCGAAATGATAAGAGATGTGTGATTAAAGAAAGTATCGGAGATGATTCTCGATAAACTTTCAGAGTTATATAGATTGGAGAAATCGAGCTAACATTGACTCGGTTGATGATATGAAATCTAACTCCAAGCTTATATCAGAGAATATAGAAAGAATCCGAAAAGCTTAAGAAAATAACTCTGGAAAATGTGTGAATAATGAAATTCACGTGTAAAGGTCTGAATGACGAAAATATAGATAGTGAAATTGAGAATAATGAAACGCACGTGTATAAGGTGTGACTAAAGGGAAATACAGATAACGTAAATTGAGGATAAGAAAGTTATCTGTATAAGTGTAAGTGAGAGAAGCACTAATGATACTGAGATGTAGATGAAATAAAGTGATACAGTAAATGTTTACTATCTAATAAAGTTCTCATGAAGAACAAGTATCCATCTACCTGAAAATAGACGCTTTATTGATCTAATCAGAGATACAAGAGGAGTTATAAGACCAACCTCGGTATAAAGCGTCCTTAGATAACAGATTGGAGATTGATATCCATAAGATGATGATTAGAACTCGAAGTAAATTTTACGAGTTCCTATTGAGGTTTCAAGGTTAATGAATTACCTTGTGAGGTATATAAACCTAAGGAGTGAGATAGCGAAATAGTTAAAGATACACATGGAACAGGAGCAGCATTATGATATATAATCCTTTAAACTCTCAGAGACTACGGACTTATGTTAAGATTGGCGAATAAGAGACTTGGCTAGACAGTATCTCTTTCTGGGATATATGGTCTCGAGATGACAGAATGACAATGAATCTGTCTATGATAGTGAGATAATGATTGAGATACGAAAGTAAGGAGTCTAGCTAGATACTACTGCCAGTCTATAGAAGACTGATGGGATTAGCTGCTCTACTAGTGAGACATAATTAGAGAAATAAAAGTCGGTAAATGGATAAGTGGGAAGAGAAGATGGTATGTAAAATGTTAAAAGATTTTAACAGTAGAATACCATACCACTTGAGAAAACCGACTAAGATGATGAGAGTGAAAATATGGAAATGAAATAAGAAAGTAGATTATATGATGAGTAAAGAACATAAAGTAGTTCTTGAAATTAAGACCCAAAGGCGATTTCAAGTTGGTTATCACATGGTTGTTGCTAGATGTAAAATCAAGCCAAATTTGACAAGTGAAATTAATGGTACTCAAAGGAGTAAGATAATTAATATGATTACTGCCAGTATATAAATGAAAAATGATTATACATATAACCACCGTAACATGATAGAAATGGTGGAACTGTATAGATGATGTGGTGATTAAATATATAAATTGAGGATCAATTGTGGAATCTAAATTATGAAAAGAGATGTAAAGACCATACTACATGAAGAGAACATGATTGTCTCATGAATTATGATTGTAAGAGATCATCCATAATAAAGTCTGCAAGTGAGATGCCCCCTTGATAAAATGAATATTATGGACAATAAAGAGTCCAAAAGAGAAATGATGATATGAAAGTGATTAAAGACTGATGATCTGAATAGAATTACTTTCCATTATCAGACTCCTAGATTCTTTAGTGCCTTAGTTGAAGTATGAGCGTGAGATATAAACGCTACATGATATTAAAAGAGCGTGTGCATGAGATGTATAAGCTACTGGGACAATTACATATAACTAACTAACATGTGTAATTGATAGTTTTAAACTATATCGACTTGGCACTAAGTGAGAAAAATGGATGATGAACAACATAGATTAGCTGTGATATGAAAAATACTGTGTGTGGACTCTTATGTGAAAGGAGTGGAAATGAATAACTCTCGATTTGAGAAATGAACTTACGGGAGTATAGACATATATGATGAAAGACAAAAACGTAGTGGTCTAAAAGTAATTTTGATGTTGAAAGTGTACTGCAATATTACTTGGAGGATGACCTAGAGGTCAGAAGTCGTAAGTATACGGCATGTACCACCTTTGGACTTAAGTTAAATTCGAAGGACCGAATTTCTTAAGGTGGGGAGAATGTGATAACCGTAAATTTTCCATTTATTGGAAATAAACATTGAAGAAAATAGATAAGTGAAAATAAATAAATAAAATTGTAAGAACGGGATATTGGTGAAAATCCCGAGAATTGAGGAAGTGATAAATCGAGAAATACGAGTGAAGGAAAATAAAATTGGAATTATGAAAAATAATGGAAAGAGGAGATTTAATTTGGATAAATGGGAATCCAAATTAAATAAGAAAAAGAGAAATATATTTATATAATTATAAATTATATAAATGTATTTTTGTACAAATACATATGTATTTAAATGCTAAATAGTATATATTATTATACATTGGTATATATGTAAATATATACTATTTTATACATTTAAATAGTACATATGTATATCTTATGTATATATAAATATATATACATATATGAGAAATGTAAATATTAATTTACATTTAAGTTGAATATATATATTGTAAATACAATATATATTATATTATTACATTTATATAAATATTTATATAAATGTTATTTAATTAAAAGTATATAAATATATTTATATATTTAGATATATATATTTTATACAAAATATATATATCTTTAATATATATATAGTATAATACTATATATAATAATGATATTATATGTATAATATATAGTTATAAGTATATTATATATAATTATAATAGATAAAAATTAAAAAAAAAGAAAAAAAGAAGAAAGGAGAAGAATCGGGAAATCCCGATTCTTCCCGAAACAGAGGAGGCCGACGGCAGCGGAGCTGCCACCGTCGGCGAGGAAGAGAGGAGAAGAGGACGTCGGCTGGTGAGCCAAGGAAGGACGAGACAACCGGCGATGGAAACAGGAGGAAACAGAAACGAAAACAGAAGCAAAAACCCGGCGGAGCGAGAAGGAAAAAGAAAAGAGAAAGTGGCGGTGCCGGTCGATTCGGCCACCGCCACTGCCACCGAAGCTTCGCCGGAGGAAGAGGAAGACGTGGGAGGCCACGGAGAGGCGGCGAATGGCAGAAGAGGGAGAACGAAGAGGTGGAAGAAACCGAAGCTAAACCGAGTAGATCCGTCACCTTGCCGCCGATCCAGGCCAAACGGAGACCACCAGCAGGTTCGCCGTGCCGTCGGCCAGCTGAGGAGCCGCCGAACCGTCGGAGAACCAGTCGCCAGAGAAGAACCGGCGGTGAACCAGTCTAACCGGTCTGATGTGTCCGGCCAGGAAAGGAAAAAGGGAAAGGAAAAAGAAAAGGAAAAAGAAAAAGAAAAGAAAAGAAAGAAAGAAAAAAAAAAGAAAAGAAAAGAAAGGAAAGAAAGAAAAAGAGAAAAAGAGAAAGAAAAAGGAAATTTTCGGAATTTGGAAATTTCGAAAATTACGAGAAATCCCGAAAAACTCGAAAACTCGAAAATTACGGGAATCGGTAAGAAATCCCGAAAAGTATTAAATTATTTAAATAATCTATTTATTTAAATAATTATGGAAAATTTTTAAATTTTAGAATTTTAATTTCCAGAAAATTCCCTCGATAACCGAGCCGATGGAATCGGGCGAGGTGAACACGGGCTCGACCTTCGAGAGACAGTTACCGACCCGAGACAAGTAAGGGAGACATGTGCAGCCTGTAAGGATATTTGGCACACATGTTTTAAATTATGCATTTAATTTTTATAAATGCTATTAATAATGATTGGTTGGAAAAATTGTGGTGATTTACTGGTTGAGATTTAAACTGTATTTTTCGTGCAGGAGGCTAGCTAATGGGTAGCCGTTATACTGCCGAAAATCATTGGAAAAATGATCGAAAATCATAATAAATGATTTTTCATTACGAGAAACGATTTCCAACCACGAAAATCGAGAAATCGATTAGTTTTCATAAAACGTGAATATACTGATAACTAATTTTAAAATATTCATGTTTTTGAAAATGGTGAAAAAGGAAATCACCTAAATTTATCCCGATAGGTGATATTTCACGTGAAACGAGATGAAAAATAAAAAGGACCAAAATGAATATTTTAATAATATTTCTTTAAATATTCACTTGATTTTATAAATAATCTTTATGGGTTCAATTGTGAAAATAACTGTTTATAGAAAATTCCATAAAGGTAATTAAAGGTGAAAAACAGTGTTTTGAGACTAAAAAGTCTCCGCATGTGTTTACAGAGAACATATGGGACGAGAGTGTTGATTTGGAAAATAAATATTTTAATTTTTCATAAATCATAAAAATGATTGATTTGAATCTCGATAACTTTGAAAATCATGTTTTCGATAAAAAGCACAGAAAAGAGTGCGTATATGTTTTACGATGAAAAAGGACAGTTATGGCCTTTTATATTTTACAGTGATTATTTTATAAACTGTTTTTACTGTATGGAAAATGTGATTTATACTGTTCTATAATGTTTAGAACATTTTCGGGAATGATGACCCCAATATGAATATTTTATAAATTGTGATTCATAAGATGAAAATATTTTCCTTACGAATATTTGTGGATTGATTGAACTTATATTCAATGAAATTGATTTCATAAATGGGGTTTATATCACGTGTTTACTGTTTTGAGACTGTTAGGCCCTATATCATGCTCACGTGTCACGTGTTAGTGCTGATAGATATTGATCCTATTATCAGCATCCCAGTGGACACCTGATCAGTGCACACTGAGGACCCCATAGACTATGGCCATATATCTCATGTGTTTCCCCTATTAGGGATGATATTATTATAGCATGATATATTTAGGGTGTTGCCTGGTCTTTATGATACTGAACTGAAAGCTACCGTATACTGTTTATTAAATTGGTAGCTACTGTTTATTGTTTTAATGATTTACAAGATACTGTTTTACCGAATGGTACTGTATTGAATATTACTGTTTTACTGAATTGTAAGATACAATTATGTATTGATGAGAAAGAAAGTAAACTACAGTTTTGCGACTGTACTGTCATGTGTTTTAATTGTACTGAAGGAAACCACTGCTTTATTACTGAACTGTCATGTTTTAAATTATACGGAAGTGAAAAGAAATAAGTGATTTACTTTGTGAAAACGAAAATTATATCGTTTTGAGAACACGGAATATAGTACTCTCTACAGTTGCTTCTAGGTTCCGGGACAAGACAGGTATTTCAAAATACCTGCCTTACTCTATCCGGATCCCTAGCCGGCTGTAGTATCCTTCCTACATGTGAGCCTAGAGCCTCTAGGAAGATTTAAAGAAAGTGAAAAATTTATTTTCAGCATATAGGTAGCTGAATATCAAGTGTTGCATATAACTCTCTTACTGAGCCGTGGTTTGCTCACTCCCCAATATTAACATTTCAGATTTCGAGGACTAAGAGGTCTGACATACGAGCATTTCGACTGTGCATTTGGGGACATTGCGACAGCTTGATTTATAATATGAGGTATGATCATTTATTTTCTGTATTTAACTTACTTTCAGTACTACTTTCTTGAGAATTAAGATAAGGGATGTAATTCGTATTATAATTTTGTACGAAATTGTTTAATAGTAAATGAAAAAGTGAAGTATCACAGATAACCCAACCGGGTAAGTTGCATAGAAATACATGAAAAATGTGATCACGGGATGTGACACAACCATTCTAATATCATATTCCAATCATCATTGCTTAAGCACTATTTATAGAATTATGACCTAGTGGACTCTAGGTGTGCCATGGTTTGGGTAATAATGAAAGATTAATTTGATGTATTTCATTAACCCCATCCTATCACAATAGTTTAAACATTTTCCAGTTCTAATACTCTTGTATCTCAGCATTCATGCATTAGTGCAAGATGTAAAGTCATGTCATGCTTTAGTATGTAAGCATATGCAAGTTTATTTGTACACGCATTTACAATACCAAATCATGTCATGCATGGTATACAAATGTATATAAAGCTTATGCAGTCTCGAAATCATATCACATGTACTTTAAAATCGTGTTCGAAGCTTGTACAGTCCCAAAGCATGTCACATTTACTATCACAACCATGTACATATAAAATGCTCAAATCATGTTCATGTGTCATGTAAGAACCATATCGTGTTCACATGCATTATAAAACCGAGTGAGAGTCTCATGTCATATAAAACCGTGTCTTGTCGAGACAACATTTAACATTTGGTAAGAGATTAGGTATAGACTTCCATAGTCATCAATATATCAAATTTATTCCATTTGTCAATGGACTAGGTCTCCTCTATGGCTCAATAATATACCAAGTCTCTTGCAGGGCTTAATAACATATTAATACAAGGTATATTTCGTTTGTTAACGAATTAGGTTTCTTGTAAGTCTAAATAACAAAGTAGGTCTCCTGCAAGGCTCAAAATATATCATTACAATATATTTTTCATATGTTAATAAACTAGGTCTCTTACAGGGCTCAATTTATTCACTGGATCTCTTACAGGGCTCAAATATACACTAGGTCTCTTATAGGCTTTACCTATGGCCATAGCTTTCTTCCTTGATTCCCATTGAACAGTTGAGAATCAGATATGTCTATGACTATTGTTGGACAAGTTTCCATACTCCTATATACACTCAAAAAAAAAATCCACATATGACTACTCTATGCCTCATGGGTAGAGTAAATAAGGTGGGGTGCCTACTGTCTTTAGAATATTAATTACATAATTAAAACTCACATGTGCTGGAAACACAAAGATCATATCATGCTTTTCTATTTAAAATTATTCATTCACATGTAATATACCATAGGCCATTTCATTTCAAACTATTTTAATGAGTTTAGAATTTCCATATATGCATTAAACTGATGCATCATTTTCTAACACTCAATTCTCATGTTATGCATGCTTTAAGTGATGCAATTAAAAATATGAGTTCAAATGCCATGATATAGCGGTTAAGCAAAGTATCAGTGCACTCTCTTGTTATACATTCAAATCAAGTCACAATTATAGCACTAATCAAATGTCAATTTTCTTATAAATTATCTACCTTGATTTACATCAACTTCGCGTTAGTGTTATGCCAATATCACTATCACATAGCTATTCAAATCTAGTCAATTGCACCATAGGGACTATTATGCCCTCATTAGGCAATAAGATCACATGATATATATATGCTCGTGTATTTTCTTAGTACCATTCACATGAATATTTTTTGATAGCTACCACAAGAATCGAATATCATTTAACATCCAAGTTCTAACTCTACTATCAAAATCCATTGAGTCACCACATGTCATATCTACTTATATCTCAATAGTCTTCTTGAAACATTAAGGTCACCTATCTATTTAAAAGCTTTTAATATATACATGCATTCTCAAACGATTGCTTTATTTTTTAGTACATATGCTTATGCTAGGAGTACATTTCAACAATTTCTCTAAAACATATTTTAAATCAAAATACCATGAGTACCAAATGGTGTGTTAATATAGCTTCCTCATAACTACCTTAATTCAATTCAAGCCATAATGCTTGTCTCACATTGTCACACAGTAAATATGCGCGCACACACACACACACACACACACATGTATATATATAGATATATATACTTATATTCTTAAATGCATATGAGTAAAGATCAATTGTCATCAATCAACATTTAACAGATTCTTCAATCACATTCTTTCGTATCTAATTATGTTGCTCCTAAAATACGCAATTAAATGTATCGTTGTAGCTAATCTGTGCTCAATATTGACTCTAAATGGTGCCTACTCGCAAGTGTACATGGTCAACTAAGTAATACGGAGGTGAATTCAGAATATCAATCCCACAAGGACTGGTAGTGTGATGCCTAGCTAACTACCAGATACTATTATCTTAAGTATATCCTAGCAAATTATGAAAGTTTGTTTATATGTATGATCTACAAAGGCTAATAAAATAAAATGAATGGAAATAATAAAATAAAAATAAATAAAATAAAGGAGTGAATTAAGAAAAACCTACAGTGAAATGTTGAAATATAATAACTGCAAAAGAAAAGAAACTAAAATGCAAATAAATAAACTTTAAGGATAAAAATGTAATTTCTAAAAATAATAAAAATATGCATGAAAATCCTAAAATGAAAATAAAAATGCATGAACTAAGTAAAACTTAAATGAAATTTACTTAAAACTAGAAAATAATACATGAAATAGCTAATCTAATGGAAACCCTAATTAAAACCCTAATTAACCCTAACCTTAAAAAATGACCTAAATGGTAACCTTACACTAATCCTTTATCCGATGCGACCCTAATGTCATGTCCGAAATCATAAAATTTAGAACTTATTTTTTTCATTTTCATTCATTACTTTACATTATGTTTGCGTTCTGTGTGTAGTGTAAGTCATTCTAGTGATTAGCTAAAACTTAGCTTCTTTTGATTTAATAACTTTATCTAATGTCCTAGTTCAATCGTGTGATGTTATCAAACCATTCATTCATTTACTTACAAATTAGATCATTTATTCTTTATCCCATCTTAATTCCATCAAAGTGTATAAATAAAGGTCTAATCATTAAACCTCAACGTCAGTATTTATGTTAACTTTAAATATATTTACATCACACTAATGTCTTTATTTAACTAGGCATCTAACATTTCTTAATTTACATCTCTTTAAACAAATACATATACATATGTTGTGCATGTGCTATCTGGATACAAAGTAAAAGGTACATTATATGCCTTTCGATAAATTAGATAAGGCCTTGGAAAAATGTATTTTCCACTAGCCTCAACAAGGACACCTACTTGTGTCTAGTAAGGATAACCTATGAGATGAGTAAATGGGTGAGTATTATACCCAGTATGAAACATATATAAAAGCATAGATACCAAGCAACTAAATGCAAGTATCCTATACATGTTTCTATGGTGCAATCATAAACAATTACAGTCAATGCGGACTCAGACATCGTTTCCTTTATAGCGAGTCAGGAGTTTAGGGGTATTTTAGGAAGGATGCTTAAGAGCATCACATTATCCCTTGATCCCAACTCTCACGACTACAGAGGTCCTACGGTTAGTTAACTAATAGAGAAGGAATTCATGTGTATCTAAATTAGTGTGAGACCATTTTAGTAATTCAGAAAACATATCATTATAATCATAAGTAGCGTTCTTCAATACGATAACATATTAGTCAAATCATAACAGTACAGTACATTTAAATTAGTCAATCTTGTAAAACAATTGTTAGCTTTTAGATCATAATAAATTATTTCAGTCAAATCAGTAAAATTCATCTGAAACAGTTTGAAATACAGATAGTTCAATCAAATCAGTAGTAGATCATTTAAAATAGTTTGGAAGACAAGTTGTTCATTTTAGATCAAAAACAAATATTTTAAAATAGTTCAAAAGTATGGTTCAGTTCAAATTAGAAACATATCATTTAAAACAGTTCAAAGGTTGGACAATTCTTTCAAAAAATTTAAAAGGAAACGAGGCAATATCCCATTAGAAATCATGCAGTTTAGATCTCATGTAGGAAGAATAAGTATAGACATATGGCCAATAGTCTATAGAGGTCCACAGTGTGTACTGATCAGGTGATAACTGAGACGACTGATGACTAGATCAAGGTTAAACAGCAGTTTAGAATCAGAGTCAGAATCAGAGCACCTCATAGTACCATTAAGCAGGTGATACAAAGGTGGCTATAAACTTGCTCACAATCCAATGGCTGTTTAGAGTTTAGAGTCAGAAATAATGCCACATAATTACCAAGTAGGCAACTATGGAGAGCTAATAGTCTCAAAACATTTACCCGATTCCCATCAAAATAATAAAATATAATAGTATAATAATACGTTCGGAATATGATATTTTTGGGAACCATTTATCATTTTAAAATTCCATGGATTCTAGAAATGAGTTACACCATGTAGCACTTAGTCCTATAAGGTCTAGAGGTGGCTGACATAGTGTAACACCTAACTTATAGAATTCTATCTTAAAACAATTACGAAAATCACAAATTAAAATCATTTAGTTTGAGACAAAACAAATATCATTACAGTACATTAAAAATCAAAACAGACAGATCATTAGTATTTCAAATCATATCGTTCAGAGATTAGAACATTACGTTCAAAACGTTCAATCAGATTCAAAACATTGGCTTCAGCTAGACAATCAAAACTTTTAGTAAAATAGTGTTAGTAAATCTGAAACATTCAAAACATTTACTTAAATTAGATGATCAAAACTTTCGATAATGTATTTCGTAAACCAGAATGCATGAGTGATAATGCATTTATGCATTAATTACTAACAGATATGTGAACAGTTCACTTTCTCTCAGATACTATCGTATGGATTAACCAAAGCTTTTTGATACCTTATGTACACTTGAGATAATTTCATTCAAGACAATCGTATACTTTCAGAACGTCATTTATGGTACAAATCAATCACTTTTAAATACCTTTAATAGTACAAAACTAATACCTTTAAAATGTATATTTTAGTCATATTAATAAGATCTAATACTACCAGAATGTGTCCTTAAAATCAGTACTAAACTTATTCCAAACAAAAGCTTCATTGTTATCAATCAAATCAAATACTTTCAAAATGATTTCTCTTAAATTGATACTAAACTTATCGTTCAAATACTTCTTCTGAAGATCATAACACTTGTCAAATCAAATCAAATCATTTATAAAAATTTTGGCAGCATAACGTTTCTAAAATCGAAACCTCCTGCAAGTTCAAAATAGTAGAAATCTAAATCATCTCAATCCAATTCATTTTCATAATTCCACAAGCAGTAAACAATTCCTTAAATCCTTAATCAGATCATTACTTTAAAACCTCAATTAGTTTGTTACTTTAAACCATAATTCAGTTCATTACATTAACAATTAGTTTAATAGTTTAACAATCAGTTCAGTGCTTTACAATTAGTTCATTACTTTAACAATTAGTTCAGTAATTTAAATCCACAATCAATTTAATGCTTTAAATCAGTATAAACAAAAACAATTCATGTATTGTATGTAAAACATAATCTTAAGTAAACTTTCAACCTTTCTAATAAAAACTGGATATCATTTGGAAAATGGTGCATTTATGATATCATCCTACGTCTTGTATATATATTCCTTGCCAACTCCAATCACAATGTAATAGGATGTTAGTCAAATCAATAGCAAAGCATAAGTAGGCAAGCATGTATTTGCTTACTCTTCCATTCTCAGCCTAATTCACTTTAGAGCTATAGAAACCATTTGAAATGTAGTCAAATGTTAGTACTTCTTTTACAAAGTAGTTAGAGCAATTAAAGATCTTTCAAATTGTCTAATACAGTAGCATTTTTGGTTTACTTTCTATTGGGATCGAAATTGAAACTAGTACCAAAACTTATCAGTTTTTAGATCTGCCTTCACAAACACATTCCTTATCATTCTAACAACAACATATATCAAATTGAATCAAAATAGAACTTTCTCTCTCTAAGTTACCTTGTGGCCGAAGCTTTAAGCTTGTTTTTCACCTTCCAAATGGCTTCTCCAACCATCCAAATTTCAGTATGTGGTAGGGTATATCGAGTAGAACAACTTTTCTATAGGGTGTTTTATCGGTTTGGAGTGGTTAAACTAGGGTTTTCTTCACTTTTTCTCTCTAAAATCATGAAAAGTCAAGCTTTTTGTCTCTTCTCATCTCATATGGCTAGCCACACACATGGAGAAGATGAATTTGGCCTTTTAAAATATCCTTTATATATAGAAATATCTAATTTGGAAAATTACTAAAATACCTTTTTACAATTTTTTGATTACTAAGGCCTTGTTTGGTTAGTAACTAAACTTACTAAGGCATAAATTCATTAATTCTCAATTACCCAAACATGGAAGAGTCAAACTTTTCACTTTCTATGGGTGATGGATGACCAACAGTGGTGAAATTACCAAAATACCCTCAAACGCTCATTCGGTGTTTTTTTAGCTTTTTTGAGTGAATCAGTTAATCGGGATGGAATAAGATTTGACATCTTCACTCAAGCGTTTGATTAGTCTGTTGGTTAAAAGTCAAACTACTTTGACCAGTATTTAGATATGTCTATTTTGGCTATGGACAAAACTGTTATTTTTTAATTTGTTGGCATTTATTCTTAGGTTTGCCTAATTGAACCCCAATTGAGCCGAAATTTGAACCACAGGTAAATTAATCTCCAAAAATCAATAATTTCTCCTTTCTATGTCCTTTGGGGTCTTTACTAATTCCTTGGGAGGGCTTGTGTCCAGTTTTCCTTCAGCACTCCCACTACTAGGAAATCTTAGCGATTAAATCTCGCTTTTCTATTTTCACAACTTTTAACTTATAGAATCTGTTAGGAAAATATGGTCCTCACACCTAATTTAATTAAATGCATGAAGTCCTAATGTTAACTAATCTAACTAATACATGTTAGAAAATATATTTGTGGAATTTTTAAAGAATGAGTTGAAATGCAACCTAACTAAACCTTAAACCTAACTAAACCTTAATGCATGATTTAAAACCTAATCTAAACTTATTTAACCTTTAAAACGACAGCTTAATGCACCTAAAACAGCCCATGAAAATCAATACATGAAAATTGAACTTAAACCTAAGCGAATGCATGCAAATGTTGATGTAAATAACCTAAAGACTAATCCTAACCTACCCTAACTTAAACATTTTTTTTATTTTTGTTTTACAAGATATTTAAAAATCTTTAGCACATTAAAATAGACTCATAAAAATGTAAACAAAAAAAATACTAAAAAATCATTTAGAAGCTTTAAATCATAAAAATAAAAATTACCAAAGAAACCTATTCTATACTAGCCCAAAATGACTCCAACTCCCTACATATGTTACTTGAGCTTTTTTTATTTTTTTTTACAAGATATTTAAAAACTAATTTAACACATTGAAATGGACTCCTAAAATAGTAGATAAAAAAATACTAAAAAATCATTTAGAAGCCTGAAAACAAAAAATAAAAATACCTACTCTAGACTAACCCAAAATGACACTAACTCCCTACCTACTCTAATTTAAACATTTTTTGTATTTTTGTTTTAAAAGATATTTAAAAACTGTTTTAACCCATTAAACTAGACTTCTAGCTCAATAGATAAAAAAATACTAAAAAATCATTTGGAAGCTTTAAAACAAAAAATGAAAATTACTCAAAGGACTTGTGGATCAAGCTCCATCACAAGAGCTATGGAGATAGTTTTTCAACCTCTTAAGCTCTCATGATCATGGGGCTCATCATGAACCAAAATAAAATAAAAAGAAAGAGTAGAAGATGGTTAAAGTTGCTGGAAAATTAAAGAACCAAAAAGCTCAAAGAAAAAGTGCAAGAAAGTAGTGAAAAGTAAAGGAAAAACATCACAAAAACTTGTATTTAACTTACAAAAATGTAAAGAAAAAATAAGGAAATGAAATGGTGGTTGCTCTAAACTTTTAAAGACATAAGAAAATGTACTAGAAAAATAATAAAACTAAACCCTGGGCAACCTACCCTGGGTTAGGTCTCATAGAGTAGTTTATATAGTTACTTAACCTAGGGATGCAAAGGTAATTTTCTATCCTAGATGAGTTGGCATTAACTGCTACTTGTCTTTATGTCCTTGGCTCTTCAGAGTATTTCTATGTCATTTAAGTGCCCACTTAGCCATGTGCACCTCACCCCTTCTAGTACCTTCTTTTATGTCTTCTAGTCCACATAGGCATGCAAGGTGGCAAGGGTATGTTTCCTTAATGTGTTGGCCATGTGTCCTTTGTTCTCATCCACTAAGAGTTAGTAGGATGATGACATGTGGCATGCTAGGTGTCAAGAGAGGAGAGAGAAAATGATGAGTCATGCTCCTTTGTCTTTAGTGGTCCAGTCTCCTTTCTTGCTCATATTTAGTCTAATTTTCATTGAAATGACAGAAAATCATCTAAAATTTATTTATCTGCAAAACTTAAGGAATTTAATAAAATTTGCGGAATAATTAATATAATCATGGGGGAATTAAAAAATAATTAATCAATAAAGCACTAAAATAACCATACTTTCATAGAGTTATTACACCCAAAAACTTGAGCTTTTGCTTGTCCTCAAGCAAAACAAAACATAGGTAGGAGATGACAAGTACAAAATAGATTTATTTTTCCAACTATCCTAAAAAATAAACTATAAATCCCAATCTCAGAGACTCACAATCATAGATAAAACATTAGGCATCATTCAATCATAAGTCTTAACCCAAATTGGAATCCTCATGTCTCTATGTGTGTGTAATATCAATCCACTTCAAAGTACACAATCCAGATCAAATTATGCAAACATATAGATGCAAAGTCAATGACAAGTGATCACTTTCATATGTTTGCTTTTCACTTCTCTCTCCACTAAGGTAGTCACACTTAATCAAAAATCAATAGGTCTTAATTGAGCTTGTAATGTAAGGCCCGGGCCAAGGTATGATAAAGGAAATTTAGGCTTAAACCCCTAATCATGCACTACTTACTAGGATTTGTGATGTTTAGAGCTCTAACCAACCCTCCCAAACTTATTTCTTTTGCTATACACTATTTTATTTTTCTTTTTTCTTCTTCCTTTCTTCATTTTTTTCTTCTTCCTGTTTTTATTTCTTTATTTTTACTTGCTTTTCTTTTTCTTTTCTTTCTTTTCTTTTTCTTAATTATTTTTTCTTTTTCTTTTTCCTTTTCTTATACCCATATGTACATAGCTCTAATGATTTCCTAGTTAATCACATGCTTTTGGGGTAAAGGGTAAGAGAATATATTTATTTGGCTAAGGGATAATAACAAAGTGGGTGTATAAACAAAGAAAGGCTAATTTGGCTCAGAAGGGTGATGAGGATAGAATATGTACAAGGTTAGCTAGAAAGGCTCAAAGATCCAAGGATGGCCTAAATTAAGTGCGATCTAATAATTTCACCTTAAGAGAAGATCAAGCAAATTCTAGAATATGATAGACAAAATCAAATGAACAAATACAATCCTATGTCCACATAAGCCTTCTCTAAATGTGCATACTAATCCGTGATCATGACATGTGCATAAAGATGAGGATATCACAATTAGAATCAAGACAAATTCAAGAATTCAAGTTCATGCTTTCTCCACAATCATGCTTCTCAGTCAATCAAAATTTGACCAAATCGAGGGGTAATATCATAAGATTATGGGAAAACAACTTGTTAAGTACTCAAAATCATCTCAAAACAAATCATTTTTTGCCCAATTTTCCAAAAATTTTGGAAGAATTTTCAATTTTGCACAAAATTTTTTGAAAATTGCTCAAGTTAATCCCCTCCCCCAAACTAAAAGTGCATAGTGTCCTTAGTGTGCAAATAAAATAAAGAAATGAAGCGCAGAATAGGAAAACTCCCCTAATTTCGTACAGATGATCACTATGACGCTTAAAGAAGGGTACTGCTTCAAAGAGTACTAACAAAAGCAGACAAAGAAAAAAACAAGCATCATATAGAAAAAAGAACTATACAAAAATGAAAAAGAAAGAAAATAAAAGAAAATAACAATGAAATAATGAAGATGGGCTGAGTCTATTGCCTTAGCAGAACTCTCAATCGTTATGTGTCAATTTGGAGCAAGAGCAATGGTGGGAGGACTAGGTTCAACTAATATGTAACAGAATGCTGCCTATCATACCTTATTCCATAATACAACTTAAGACTATGCCCATTAACCTTAAAGGCTTATCGAATGGTCTCATCCATAATCTCTATTGCCTTACTTGGAAAGACTTGTGTAATAGTGAAAGGCCTTGACCACCTAGATTTAAGCTTACCTGGAAACAACTTCAAGCATGAATTAAATAACAAAACCCGCTACCCTTGTTCGAAGTGTTTTACCTTAAGCTTTCTATCATGCCACAGCTTAGTCTTTTCCTTATAGAGCTTGGCATTCTCATATGTTTATAACCTAAACTCATCTAACTTATTTAACTATAGCAGTCTTTTCTCTCCAGCTGTCTTTAGATCAAAGTTCAGGTTCTTAATAGCCCAGTAGGCTTTATACTTTAACTCTGCAGGTAAGTGGTAGCCCTTCCCACATACCAACTTATATTGTGACATCTTTATAGGTGTTTTGAATGCAGTCCTATAGGCGCATAATGCATCATTTAGCTTAAGAGATCAATCTTTCCTATTGCCTTTTCTAAAATTCCCTTAATCTCCTTACTAGAAATCTCTGCTTGGCCACTAGTTTGAGGGTGACAAGCAGTAGCTACCTTATGTTTGACCTTATATATCTTTAAAAGCCCTTCTAAAGTCTTATTGCAAAACTGGGATCCCTCATCACTAATGATTGCCCTAGGTGCACCAAATCTCCAAAGAAACTTCATTACTACTCGAGCATCATTAGTGGGTAATGCTACTACTTCAGCTCACTTAGAAACATAATCCACTACCAACAAAATGTACAAATTCCCATAGGAAGGAGCAAAGAGCCCCGTAAAGTCAATGCCCCACTCATAGAACAATTCCATTTCTAAGATGTTTGTTAGAGGCATCTCATTTCTTTTAGATATATTGCCTGTCCTTTAAAATATATCACATCTAGAGGTGTCGTAACGATTTCGTCCAAAGACTTGACCGCTCAACGAATTTGAAAATATTTAAAAACAGGGAGTCGCCACCAATCTTTTTTATTAGGTGTGATTGGCCACCTAAAAATATCTTATCTTTTCAACAAAACCTTAAAAATATTTAAGTTTTATTGAAAAGATAATTTTAGGGTATACGAAAACAAAAACGGGTTCGGGAGTACGATTACCCATGGGGAAGGATTAGCTCCCCTACAACGCCCATTTAAAAACGGTACCATCTTAATAACATGTTATCCTTTAATTTTAATAAAATGGTCTTAATTTAACATTTAAAAATAAATTCCTTTTTATTGTAACCAATTTTATTTTTTTTAAAATCATTTTTTATAAAAGAAATAAATTTTATTATTTTAAAAAAAAGTGAATATGAACCCTGTGGTATTGAAAAATTAAGTCAAATACCCCAATACCTTTGGTAATATTTGAAATAATATTCTCACCTAGAGATTTCTTAGGAATTGCTACTTGCGATTTCTAAAGATTCTCATCCTAGGAAGATTCACACTTTGAAATTAGCATGTTTGCATATGATGCAAATAGATCATCTATGAAGCATATGAAGTTTTTAAAATTATATTTTTCTTTCTTAAAAACTTTATTTACTTTTAACAAAAATATATAATAATGAAAAATCACACTAAATATTCCAATGCTCTGGTAATATTTAGTAGATTTTTCACACTTAGGGATTAGTTAGGAATCACTACTTGTTACTTTCGTAACATCCCATCATAAGAATAATTTCTACGAAATCTACGAAATCTAATCGTCGAAACATATATTTAAATTAAAATCTTATTGTTGCTATTTACTTCGTGGCTGAATGTTAATTCATAAATCAGCTTCTTGGTTTTTATTTTTATTTGACAAATGCTTAATACCCAAATATGTCATCCATGTTTGCCACAAAATGGAATTAAGTCCTCAACGTTCAATTGCATGAAAATTAGTCCTCAAAGTTTCAAAATAATAGAATTAAGGACATTTTCGTTAATTCCCTCTAACGCCGTTAAGTTTTATTAATGTGCAATGGTAACGAAAATCAAAGAATTTAACGAAAATGTCCTTAATTCTATTATTTTGAAACGTTTATGACTAATTTTCATGCAATTAAACGTTGAGGACTTAATTTCATTTTGTGGCAAACATGGATGACATATTTGGATATTAAGTCTTTGACAAATGATTAACCTCTCTTTCAAGAGTTACAAGTTGAAATAACACAACACCCATCATATGCATACACATAAACCAATAATCTAGTACTTGAATAAAAAAAATTACTTTGCCATATTAAATTAGGTAAGCAACTAGATAGCCAAAACACATCTACATCACATTACAAGTGAGTAAGTCGATTAATGAATAAATCCGAAATAACATTCAAATCAACATATTTTTGCATTGCATTAAAAGTAAACCTGCCAAATTAAATTAAATGAATAACTATATACAAAGGCAAACAAAGCAAATGGGTCTGACTTAAAATATGGTGAACAATCGAAAAAAGCAATATAAACGGATTTTTTCAAATCCAAAATAAATGGATCAGACTCCTACACATGTGGACATGCTGCACCATGGGTAAACATTCAACAATCAAAGGTAAATTAAACGAGAGAGAAACTAGTTTAAATAAAAGATGTACCTACCTACACACCCTTTTTTTTGCCTTTTTTATTTCTTCTCTTTATTTTCACTTTCCTTAATTTTCTTTCTCAGACCGACACGGTGAACTTTCCCTTTCCTTTCTTCAGTCGAGACGTTAAAGCCCCGTAGCCAGGTGCACTTACTTCTCCACCGCTCCTTCAGCCGTTAACTAGCGTATGCTCCCTCTTTCTTCTATACTCTCCCTGCTTTGGTTCCATCGAGAATGATTAAATTTTCAAGCCAGGCCTTTTTTTTTTTAAAATTATGTGTGTGTAGTTTAGTAGGTTGTTTTTTATGTTGGCTGTGATGGAAGGGATGAGCTTTTGGTTTGGAAATGGGCTTCGACCACTCGGGACAGGTGTGGGTTGTAGAGACTGATTTGATGGAGGCTTTGGTGAGAGTGTAGAGAAAGTCGAACCTCAGGTAGAGTATGGTCGAGGTGTGGCAGAGAGGGTCTCTTAGGGCTGTGACTTTTCTCTGTTCTTTTCGTGAAAAAGCCCCCTTCATGTGAAGAAAGAAATCACACTCTAAGCAATTATTATGAGGCCCGTATCCTAGTGGCCCATACCTCACTCATCCGTATTGTCCGCTTTGGGAGTATCATGTGGGGCCCTCTCACGGATTTCTTTCGCGTCTCGGAGGGTTCGAACACTTGATCTCAATCAAATGTCAAACACCTCCTACCATTGGACCTAGGAGGTGTTTGACATTTGATTGAGATCAAGTGTTCGAACCCTCCGGGACGCGAAAGAAATCCGTGAGGAGGCCCCACATGATACTCCCAAAGCGGGTAATACGGATGAGTAAGGTATGGGCCACTAGGATACGGGCCTCACAAAACAGCCCTCGGTTTATCGTTAACTCAAGACTCCTAGCTGAGAGAAGCCCTCTAATGGTATCCACACAAGTAGGATGCAAAACAAAACCTTTGTCTAAGACAATGTGTGACCGGAAGCAGAGGGAAGAGGAAGGGAATTATTTTCTGTGAGTGCTAGCTCCAAGAGGTAGAGCGGCTATCAAAAACATTTTGTCTAACTTTTAGACTTAATGTTGTTTTTATAATGCTTCTTAACAAAACCCTAAAAAGGCCTTAGCCTTAGTCTAACTAAATTGGGTCTTTTGGGCCTTTTAAAATTACTTAATCCAAATCCAATTGATTGTAGGGCATACTCTAACAATATCATCATGAGCATATGGAGAAATATCTATACATCTTAATTGCCAAGTGAAATTATTGGACTATTACCCATGGATTGTGGCTCAGTTGACAACGCAAGCTGAGTTTGTGGGAAGAGCTCTTGGGTTCGACTCCCACTAAACACATTTCTGGGGAGGAGTGAAGAGCCTTAACTGTGACGAAACTCCGAGCAGGATTAGTTTCAGACCGTTAAAACGGATGAAGATACCTGTGGTTTACACAAAAATTATTAGACTGTTCTTTTCCCTGCTTCTTTTCTTCGTCCAATTATTTGCATTAATTCTTCATCATTTGATAGGTCATCTTTTCTCTTTCTTGTATTATTATTATTATTATTATATTATTATTATTATTATTATTATTTCATACACCATCGGTTAACTTTTTTTATTTTACAAACGGAGTTAAGATCATGACACGTATCTTATTTTATTTATATTTTTATTTTTTAATATTTTTATAGGACATGTGTTATGATCTTAATGCCACTTGTAAAGTAAAAAAACTTTATAGGTAATGTATGAAATAATTATCATATATATATATATATATATATATATATATTTGTTTATGCTACTGCAAAGATTTTCAGCATATGACCTTCATTTATCAAAGTTGGTCTATATTCAACTGAAATATAATAATCAGTCAACCCAAGAAGATGTTTCTTTCTCTTAAAAAAGGAAAACTCGAAAGTAACGTCCTCAAAAAACTAAAAAAAATATCTCTAATATCTAAAGTAACGTCCTCATAAGTCGGTATCTCATGAAATATCTAACTAAATATCCAAAGTATCATTTAAGATATTTAAATTAAGTTTGACTGTATGCTCACTAAACATCAATGCTAGCAATCAAGAATAGTACTAACTACTAGAAGTTTTAACGACTGCCTGTGTTCTTTTGAAAAACAAGTTAATGTCGAACCAGATTCAAGAGGGAAGGATAGCGAGGCATGAACGAATGCCAGCCATAAATACGCTTGGGCCATGGTTTTAATAATTTTGTTGAGATTCACTCGTGTGAGGGAGATATCCTCATGATTTAAAGGTAATAGATCCAGTGAAAGATCTAAAAATCCATTAACTTAAAGCTTTCGAACCATTTCAAGTGGTATTCAACATGCATGTAAGAGTTCACTTGGTGTTTTATCTTGAGTTCAAAATTTGACTTATCTTATCAACAAAATAATATTTACCAATAACTTTTTGATCAAGTGGTTAAAAATGAGTTATGACATCTTGTAAGATCTGAGTTCAAATTCAAATAATTACATTCTTATTCTCAGTTATTTAATATTTTTCTTATAATAAAAATAAAATATTTGAGCTGAAGTTTTGATCCTGAAGCAACTGTGTAGAATCAAGAGGTTTTAACATTTCTTTTCGGAAGAAAAAGACAAAAGCAAAAAAAATACATATATTTTTATTTATTTTATTTATATATGAATTATAATCAAATATATTTGACTTCACAAACGTAATTAGGATAATGATACATATCTTATTTTATTTATTTTTTTATTCTTTTATAATTTTTTAGACATGTGTTATCATCTCAATTTTACTTGTAAAGTAAAAAAATTTTACTGCTGATATATTAAATATTAATCCTTTATATATTACCCTTTAAATTGGATTTTTTGTGAGATAAATTTTAATATATTTTTAAATTTTTATACAAATAAAATTTAAAATTTAATGAAATCAACTAGACGTAGCCGCTGTCTCCGCCACAAATTTGACTCGTGTGACTTGTGTCGTGGACTGCATGGAAACGTACAAAACGGGGAGGAAAAGAGAATGACATACTCAAAATTTGAATTCTCTCCGACCAGACTTTGATGGTGAAAGCATCAGAGAAAGAGACAGATTTATAATTATAATTATGCGTGCATGGGTTTTGAAAGTGTGGCTGAAGGAGCTGCGTCGAAAACGGGCAAATATGTACGGATGCAGAGTCTGTAGTTTTCAACTAAGATCTTTCATGCATGAACTGTAAATTAATCATATAGATTATACATACTTCTACACAATATGAAACATGTTAAACAAATAAAAGCGGAAGCAAGAGATCCTAACCTCCAGGCCATTAGACTCTGTTATTTGTTGTTCAACAATTCTTGGATTTATAGTCGTTTATGATCACTACCAAGCCTTCCAAGTACTCAGAACCGCTTTTCGATGATGTCTAGCTATAGTGGTAATTGTGCTTGGGGATCGGAATCACTCTGTTGTTTTATAAGCTCAGAGCTTGAATTTTTTGACAAATTCAATCACGGTTCTTACCATCATACAGATTATACATGCTTCTACACAATATGAAACATGTTAAACAAATAAAAGCGGAAGCAAAAGATCCTAACCTCCGGCCATTGGACTTTGTTATTTGTTGTTCAACAGTTCTTGGATTTATAGTCGTTTATGATCACTACCAAGCCTTCCAAGCACTCAGAACTGCTTCTCAATGGTGTCTAGCTATAGTGGTAATTGTGCTTGGGGACTGAAATCACTCTGTTGTTTTATAAGCTCAGAGCTTGAATTTTCTGACAAACTCAATCACGGTTCTTACCATCATAGAACGTGTTTTTAAAAGGCCAGAGAATCGGTTGATATTAACGTGAAATTATGGACCATAATCTTGGCATTGATTATCACAGGTTGTATACGGTAATAAACTGATTTGGTCAACCTGGGATCAAGGGATATGCCAGCATTCTCCTACTTGGTCCATTTATTTCACTCACAGAAGAAACAAATCACATGAATCATGGCGATAGTTTCTCTAATGGTGAGTATTATCTTCCATGTATTACTATGTAAAATGTTTCTAAATCAACCCATTTTCACTTAACGAATAAATCCTATGTTTATTCTCGGTCCAAACAACAGGATATTTCTCAAATAAAAATTAAAGTGTACACAAATCAAAATGAGAAACATCAATCATTAATAAGAGTTTCAATTACAATCACAATGTGGGACCAAGTCCCATTCTCTTTACATGATCCTTAAATTTAAACGATGGCATGCCCTTAGTCAAAGGATCAGCTAACATCAATTCAGTGCTAACGTGTTCAATGACCACTCTTTTATCTCTAACACGTTCTCTAATGGCTAAGTACTTAATGTCGATATGCTTACTTCGACTTCCACTCTTATTGTTCTTAGCCATGAATATCACAGCTGAATTGTCACAATATATCCTCAATGGCTTAGATATGGAGTCAACAACTCTAAGCCCACCAATGAAACTCTTAAGCCATACACCATTTGAGGTAGCCTCAAAACAGGAACTCTTCCATGAAACAGCTCCACCGGCAAGCATGAAGACGTAACCGGATGTTGATTTCCGGGTATCAACACAGCCAGCAAAGTTTGAGTCTGAATAGCCAATCACTTCCAACTCATTGGTCCGTCTATACATAAGCATGTAATCCTTAGTGCCTTGAAGATATCTAAGCACCTTCTTTGCAGCTCTCCAGTGGTCCATCCCCGGGTCACTTTGATATCTATCCAACATTCCCACAGTAAAAGCAATATCGGGCCTGGTACAGACCTGTGCATACATAATGCTTCCAATAGCTAAGGTATATGGAATGTTCTTCATTTGTTCCCGCTCAAGATCATTTTTCGGGCATTGGTTCAAATTGAACCTGTCACCCTTCACAATGGGAGCTAGGCTTGGTGAACAATCTTTCATTCTGAATCTTTCCAAGACTTTATTGATATAGGCTTCTTGTGACAGACCTAATATACCTCTATGTCTGTCTCTATGGATCTTAATGCCAATGACATAAGATGCATAGCCCATATCCTTCATATCAAAGTTTTCAGAAAGAAATTGTTTCACCTCACGTAGCATCCCCTTATCATTGGTTGCAAGCAAGATATCATCCACATATAGCACAAGGAAACAAATCTTGCTCCCATTGACCTTCTGGTATATACATTGATCCATGATGTTCTCAAAGAAACCAAATGATGAGATGACTTCGTGAAATTTTAAATACCATTGGCGGGAAGCTTGTTTCAACCCATATATGGATTTCTTGAGCTTACAGACCAAATGCTCACCATCACTAGAGGAAAAGCCTTCAGGTTGTTTCATGCAAACCTCTTCCTCTAGATCACCATTGAGAAATGATGTTTTCACATCCATTTGTTGCAACTCTAAGTCAAAATGTGCAACAAGTGCCATTATGATGCGAAGAGAATCTTTCTTAGATACAGGAGAGAAGGTCTCCTTGTAATCGATTCCCTCCTTTTGAGTGAATCCTTTGGCTACGAGTCTTGCCTAATAACGCTCAATGTTGCCTAATGAGTCAGTCTTGGTTTTAAAGACCCATGTACAGCTTATAGCCCTGGCCCCATTAGGCAACTCGACAAGATCCCATACTCCATTAGATGCCATCGAATCCATCTCATCCTTCATAGCATCGAACCAAAGTTTTGATTCTTTGCTGTTCATGGCTTGTGAAAACGTCTCTAGATCATTAACGGGCCCAATATTGAAATCATACTCTTGTAGATACACAATGTAATCACTAGGAATAGCTTATTTCCTTTCCCTAGTAGACCTTCTTAATGTTGGTTCAACATTCTCCGAAAGATCATGTTGTTTAACTGGTTGCTCATTCAATTCTAGTGTATCTAGAAGAGCCTCGTCTACTGGTAAGTTATCAACTACTTGTGGATCTTCAATGATTGGTTGTTCAATGTCCAGCTGCACTGAAGGGACATTGTTCATGATAACCAATCCTTGACTCGAGTTAAAGGGTTGATCTCTCACAGAAACTAGTTCTTCAGATTGATCGCTCCCACTAACTAAGTCATTTTCAAGAAACTTGGCGTTCCTTGATTCCACAATTCTAGTGCTATGAGATGGACAATAGAATCTGAAGCCTTTGGACCGTTCGACATATCCAATGAAATACCCACTTATGGTCCTAAGATCCAGTTTCTTTTCCTTTGGGTTGTAAACTCTTATCTCAAAAGGGCATCCCCAAACGCGCATATGTCGCAAACTCAGTTTCCAACCTTTGAATAATTCAAAAGGCGTCTTTGGAACAGCCTTAGTTGGAACCCGGTTCAATATATACGCTGCCGTTTTAAGAGCTTCAATCCACAAGGACTTAGGCAACTTCGAATTGCTAAGAATACTATGCACCATTTCCATCAAAGTTCGGTTCCTTCTTTCTGCAACACCATTCTGATCTGGTGAACCAGGCATGGTATATTAGGCAACAATCCCATTTTCTTGAAGGAACTTCGCAAATGGTCCAGGTGCTTGTCCATCTTCAATGTATCTACCGTAATACTCCCCACCTCTATCAGTTCTTACTATTTTTATGGGTTTTCCACATTGTTTCTCTACTTCAGCCTTAAAGATTTTAAAGGCATCTAATGCTTCGTTCTTGTTATGAAGCATGTAGAGATACATAAACCTCGAGTAATCATCAATAAAGGTGATGAAGTATTTCTGACCATATGCATCAATGTCTGGACAACATATGTCAGAATGTATGATTTCTAATATGGTTGAACTCCTATTGGCACCTTTCTTAGACTTGTTGGTTTGCTTACCCTTAATGCAATTCACACAAGTGTCGAAATCAGTAAAATCGAGAGTACTAAGTATTCCGTCATTTACCAATCTCTTAATTCTATTTATGGAGATATG
Source organism: Heritiera littoralis (assembly GCA_031772115.1). Taxonomy (NCBI): domain Eukaryota; kingdom Viridiplantae; phylum Streptophyta; class Magnoliopsida; order Malvales; family Malvaceae; genus Heritiera; species Heritiera littoralis. The sequence goes on along the minus strand of JAPDPK010000128.1, from coordinate 1,078,836 downwards.
ACCTAATCTCCGGTGCCATAACGTGGAGGAGTCCTCATTCATAACACATCTTTTAGTGCCAGTTTGCACATGCAAGGTATTATGAGCAGTGTCATTTTGCAAATCAATAGAGAAAAGACCATCACATAAGGTACCATTCCCAGCAATATCAGACTTAAAATATATCAATACTGATTTATTTGAAAATTGAAAGGAATATCCATAAGGTACCAGCCTAGAAACAGAGGTTAAATTTCTTGAGAAACTAGGAATATAAAAGGTCTTTTCTAATTGCAAAATAAAACCACTCCTAAGAACTAAAGTGCACGTTCCAACGCCTTCAACATGAGAGCGCATCTTGTTTCCTGAATAGATGCTCTCCTCATTTCCCATTGGCTTCCTTAGGTTTGTCATACCCTGTAAGGAAGTCGAAATGTGAATTGTAGATCCAGAATCAATCCACCATGTGTTATGATTAACCTCAACCATATTTGATTCAAAACAAACATATGAGAGTGGATTACCTTTCTTAACGAGCCACTGTTGAAGCTTGGCACAGTCCTTCTTCATGTGTCCCTTCTTTTTACAGAAGAAACACTTAAACTCTTTCTTAATGTCAGCTTGGGCAGGGATTTTCCCTTTTCCCTTGTTCTTGGCTTGATCCTTGGTCTTTCCTTGGCTTGCAAAAAATGCACTTTCATCCGATTCCATAAGCAGTCTTCCCTCCTCTTGAACACACATGGTCATCAATTCATTGATGGTCCACTTATCCTTATGTGTGTTGTAGGATATCTTGAATGGTCCGTACTGCTTTGGTAGAGTGTTCAATATATAGTGCACAAGAAAAGACTCAGACATCTCCACCTCTAGCTTCTTGAGTTGGGCCGCTATATCTCTCATGGCCATTATGTGCTCGCGCACTCCTTTGACATTGGTGAGCCTCATCGATGAGAACTTCATTATTAGGGTGCTGGCCAACGCTTTGTCTGAAGTGACAAACTGATCATCTATGGCCTTTAGTAAGGTCCTAACGTTGGTATGCTGTTCGACTGAACCACGTATCCCAGCAGATATCTTTGTCTTAATATACATGACACTAAGGCGATTGGATCGCTCCCAACGTTCATGTAAAGCTACTTGAGCAGGAGTGCTGGTCTCAGTCAATACGGGCTCGTCTTTCCTTATAGCATAGTCTATATCCATGCACCCTAATTGGAGGAGAACTCTCTCCTTCCAAACCTTGTAGTTCTCTCCATCCAGCTCGGGGACTTCTAGGTTAATACTAGCCTGAGGAAACACTGCATATAGAAAATAAACATGCTTATGTATATAGAATTTTTTAGGCAAACTTAATTATATCTACCAATGTAAACATATTTTATTAATGAATCTTAGACATAAAACTTGTCTGTGGGCTAAAGTTCTAATTCTAATAGATTCATATCATAATGATAAAACTATCAAATTATATCATTTCCTAATTCCTGTGGGTAAATTAAGAAACTAATTTGATATTTTATCCTAATTAGTTATAAAATTATCATAAAAATTCCTGTGGGATAAAATTTACTATAACCTTATAACTAATCACAATTTATGTCTAATACCATAATGTGATTCTTAGAAATATAATTTTACTTAATTAAGGTTGCTTGGCTAAGTCCAAATTAAATAAATTATAAATCACTTAGACATATTGTCAAAATTTTAAATTTATTCATATTTTAAAATTGCAATTAACATAAGGCTTGCAATTTTAATTCTTAATAATATGAACAAACTCAGTTACATGTGCTTAAAATCAATCATAGTATAAAACAACAAAAATTATACACAATGATAATAAGCACACATAGTATCCAAATTCAAATTCTCATAATTTTGGCAATTCAACGATAAATTTTCATGAATATTTTCACAATTCATTTATGAATTATTTATTAGGTTCTAAATTATACAAAAATTCATAAATGAAAATTCACACAATTCATGAAAATTTTAAATATTATGTAGGAAAAAAATCAAAATGCCAAAATACTTAATTTATCCAAAATATTTTGGCTTAAAATAATTTCATTAAATGGCTCAATCAAAACAATAAACAAGACCCAAAAATAGCCCATTTTAAAATACATAAAGGCAGCCCAAAGGTAAGCTAAGCCCAACATAACGGCCTAGCAAAAAGGTCAAAACAGCCCTTTTTTTATAGTCAAAATAGCCCATTTTTATTTAAACAAATTGGCCCAAAACGTAAAAAAAAAAAAAAAAAACCCACCCAACAAAACACCAAAATTTGAGTTGCATACTTTTTTTTTGTTGGTGGCCCTAAAAGTGACAAGTATGGCCCAAATTTATTTAATCAACATGGTCTCCAACACAAGTGCAAAGAGTTTCAACTTTGTGAGGCAAAAACACGTGCATAGATCGTCTTTTTTGCCCAAACCAGTTTCTTCCTTGCCCGACTGCTCTGTTTTCAACCCGACTCATGACCCGACTTGAAAACGTCTCTCCATACACCGATTTGAGTGGTTCTCGATCCCAAACCGATCATAATGAGACGAAAACAAGCATCATAAATCGGTTTTGGTTGAAAACATCTTAAAAAAACAACTCCAAATTTTCAAGAATTTATGCTTTCGGTCAAATGTACAAGGCTCATTCAACATTGTTTTATTTGGTTCTTTGATTCTTAAATGGCTAGAAAATCAATTCTAAATCATTTCCCAACCATATTATGACCAAAAACATGTAAAAACAAAAATTGACAATTTGGCAGAATGAACAAAAATTACAGAGTATATTTTTCTCACGCAAGATAGAGGTAAATACAGGCTCTGATGCCAAATGTAAATTAATCATACAGATTATACATGCTTTTACACAATATGAAACATGTTAAACAAATAAAAGCAGAAGCAAGAGATCCTAACCTCCAGCCATTGGACTTTGTTATTTGTTGTTCAACAGTTCTTTGATTTATAGTCGTTTATGATCACTACCAAGCCTTCCAAGCACTCAGAACCGCTTCTCGATGGTGTCTAGCTATAGTGGTAATTGTGCTTGGGGACCGGAATCACTCTGTTGTTTTATAAGCTCAAAGCTTGAATTTTCTGACAAACTCAATCACAGTTCTTACCATCATAGAACGTGTTTTTAAAAGGCCAGAGAATCGGTTGATATTAATGTGAAATTATGGACTATAATCTTGGCATTGATTATCACAGGTTGTATATGGCAATAAACTGATTTGGTCAACATGGGATCAAGGGATATGCCAACATGAACAGAATGGTAGGCTGCTTCCAATGGAAGAAAGAATTGTTGTTGTGCTAGCCGTTGATAAGGATTTCATGCAAACCTTCAAGGAAAGATGTTTTTGGAAAAAGACTTTTCTATATAGAGAAAAAGGAGGGAGATGTTGGGCCCCTGAGATTATCTTCGATATTTATTTCTACCATTGTTAATTGTTATGGTCTAGTCTACAAATTTTGCCAAATAAGTCGATGGAGGTAGCTTAGCTAAAATATTTGCTTTGGATTGATCAGAAAAGCTCAAGGCGGTGGCTTTAATTGCTTTGTCGAGTTTGGGGTTTGGGATCTAATATTATTGTGATTGTGACTTGTTAATTTGGGGTGTGAAGTTGGAAGTTGTGATTGTGATTACCACACGGGTGGGTTTCTTTTGAAACATTGAAGATTATGACTAGAAATCATTTTCTTGTACACGAGAATGATTGGAGGATATTTCCTAAAATCTTGCCGATTATTGCTGTAAGGTTTCGTTCATGAAAAACAAGCAGAAGAAGCAGCAAATTAGAAAAGTAACAAAATCAAATCATCAAGATTATGTAACGAAATTGCTTTCGGAATTAAAAAAAAACCTTACCTTTTTGGTGTTGCTCGTGTAGGAAAGTTCAACTTTTGAAATTGACAGCCCTCGGTTTATCATTAACTCAAAACTCCTAGCTAAGAGATACCCTCTGATGGTATCAACACGAATAAGACGTAAAATGGGACCTTTGCTTGGGATAGGATTGACTGGAGGCAAAGGGAGGAGGAAGGTGATTGTTTTTTGAGTGGTAGCTCCAAGAGGCAATCCAGCTATAAAATAATGTCTTGTCTAACTTTTAGACTTAATGTTGTTTATATAGTACTTCTTAACAAAATCTTAAAAAAGGACTTAACTTAGTCCAACTAGATTGGATCAGATTGGGTCTTTTGGGTCTTTTAAAATTACTTAATCCAAATCTAATTGACTCGTAGGTATATTCTAACAATCTCCCACTTGCACTACAACCAATTGGTCATGTATTTGGATTAATAATTTGGAACAACTATGAGTTATTAAATTAATAATTCATAATTATATTCTCGTTATAATTGAAAAGACCAAAATAACCTTTAGTCATCTCGGGCTCAAATTACCATTAATTAGATCTCGAATTCCAGTTGGAACATATTCAAGTCTCACTAGGAATCCTACTTGTATTAGGATTCATCACATTAATCCTACTCCAATTACCTTATTTTGGTCATACTCTTATTGTGTGTGAACCTTTAGGTTTCCATTATATTAGCAGTGATTTAGAATCTTATTCATAAATCACAAGCCAAGATTGGCATCTAGCAATGTGTCATGGCTACCCAAGTAAAAAAAAATGTCGATGAGTTGATGACAACCTTTTCATGAGCAATTACCATATAATTCGTTCTTTTTGTCACCTAATATCTCAGTTGAACATAGAGTATGGAATGTGTCATCTCTATTAAAGTTAAACTGCATTGTTTCTCAATCTCAAGATAAATTATTTAGTCAAATGAATTCAAGATCTCATTTTGAATCTCATTTGTACTGTGGCCACAAATTTCCAATCATCTATTTCTATTGAGAGGCCTTGAGATATAGACTCTTGTTACCAAGAGGGATGAATCCTATCTTGATCAGTTACAACCCTCATATGATTCATGATATAGCCAATTACTGTCTTACTTGCAATCCTTATTAAGCTACGTTTACGAGTATTAAAGTACACTAATCCACTTATAAGATACCATGGTGATCTCAAGTCTAAGGATCACATATACCATTGCCATTTGAGAACATCTAATGACACTCAATGTAACGATCCACATAGAGTTTTCAAGATGGGTCAATCCAGGTTATTCATTCACAATGATCACCCATATGTTGATCTAGATATCACCATATCCATGACTTAAGAGATCAATCACCCAAAGGAATCCAACACATATTAGCCTTACTGTGTCACTGATGACCCTTCTTTGTGACACTATGATTAAGGATATTTAAGAGTAGTATTCTTTGTAACATAAGGATCTCATCATCAATGTCACTACTTTGATTCCCCTTATACGAATCCACTATTCTAGGTACTTTATCATTTGATTCTTACTTGATCAAATTAAATATAGTCAATAATGACAAATAAATGCCATGTATTATTAAATAAAATAAATAATCACAATGTCATAAGTGTAATACAAATCTAAATTCAATTGGCTCATAACGCATATACTAGTATTCTCCCAATTACATTATAGCCAATCGGTTATAGAAGTGTCTGAGTATCTGTTTAGACCACTAGTGAGATTAGGATTCCTTAGCTTGTGTAATGACTTCATTGTTGTCACAATAGAGTGTCACCGGATCAATAATGCTAGGGACCACTCCAAGTTTTGTGATGAACTTCTTGATCTAAACAGCTTCCTTAGTTGCATTTGAAATTGCTATATACTTAGCCTCGATCGTAGAATCGACCATTGCTTGTTGTTTATAACACTTCCAACTTATAGTGCCATCATTCAGGAAAAACACATAGCTAGATTGCGACTTAAAGTCATCTTTATCTAACTGGAAACTAGCATCAGGGTAACCATTTACAATAAACTCATTCTCTCCTCCTTTGACTAAGAAAGCATCCTTAGTCCTTCTAAGTGCATAAGGAAGTTCTTAACTACTACCCAGTGACACTTGGGTCAGCTTTATACATGCTTGCAATGCTTAAAGCATGAGACATCAAGTTTAGTACATAACATGGTATACATGATAGATCCAATAGCTAAAGCATATGGAATCATAGCTATTTTATCTCTCTCATCATGTATTTTTGGACATATGTCTTTGGTGAGATAAATGCCATGTGACATAAGTATGAATCCTTTCTTGGACTCTTCCATGTTGAACATTTTCATCACTCTGTTTATATATGTACTTTGATTTAGACCAAAGCAACCTGCTCGATCTATTTCTATAGATCTTTATCCCAAAGATATGGCTGCTTCTCACAAGTCTTTCATGGAGAAGCAAATCCCTAGCTAAGTTTTGACAAATTGTATGGTAGGAATGTCATTTCCTATGAGTAGTATGTCATCTACATATAACACTAGGAATATAACATCACTCCCACTAACCTTCTTGTAAACACAAGGTTCATCTTCATTCTTGATGAAGCCAAACTCTTTAACTGTCTCATCAAAATGAATGTTTTAGCTTCGAGAAACTTGCTTCTTCATAGGTGGTAGGCTTATCATTATTCATAAGCAATACGTCATCGTGCTGAGTGAAGAGAAGGCTAAGCTTCTCAAGCTCTTAATGTATCATACTAGACCTACACGGGCCTTGGGTTTCTAAAGCAACTTCCTATTCCACAACATCTTGTAGGACTTGAACTTCTTCAAGCTTAATTTTCCTCCCATTAGTTCTTTTAGAAAGGAAATCCTTTTCTAGGAAGACACTATACAGAGCCATAAACACATTGTGTTTTGTGGGATTGTAGAAATAGTACCCTTTTGTCTTTTTAAGACACCCCACAAATATGCACTTATCATATTTGGGTCTTAATTCATTTGAGACTTGGTTTTGACATAAGCCTCACAACCCAAAATCTTTAGAAAAGATAGATTGGGCTTTTTTCCAATTCACATCTAATATGGCGTCTTTTCAACCACTTTAGTGGAAACACGGTTCAGTGTGAATGTTGTTGTCTCTAAAGCATAACTTCAAAATGGACAAGGAGGTCAGCCAAGCTCATCATAGATCAAACCATATCTAACAAGGTTCGATTCCTCTTCTCAAATACATTGCTCCATTCAGGTGTACCAGGTGGAATGAGTTGTGAAACAATTCCACACTTCTTTAGATGATCTGTAAATTTTATGCTCAAATGTTCTTCACCACGATTTGATTGGAGTGTCTGATATTTTTACTCTGTTGGTTTTGTACTTCATTCTTGAATTCCTTGAACTTTTCAAAGGATTTTGACTTGTGTCTCACTAGATACATAGAGCCACATCTGCTGTCGTCATCAGTAAATGTGATGAAGTATTGGAACCCTCCTTTAGCTCATGTGATTAACAAGCCACATACATCCATATGTATTAGCTTTAGTAAACCACTAGTCCTTTCGGTTGTTCCTATAAAAAAAGTCATTGGTCATTTTACCAAGCAAACATGATTCACATACATTATATGATTCAAAATCAAATGAATCTAAGTATCTTATGGAACTTAGATATGAGTTTTTCGTTTATGTGACCAAGTCTACAGCACCAGAAGAATGTAAAGTTAATCTCATTATCCTTTGACCTCTTAAAATCAACACAACATATGTGATTATCTAAGTCTAGGACATATAATCCATTCATAATGGAAGCACTGCCATAGAAAATATCATTAAGGTAAATTAAACTATTGTTCATTATTTTAAAAGAAAAACCTTTTCTTGTCCAAACAAGAAACAGAAATAATATTCTTGGCAATTTTTGGAACATAATAACAATTATCAAGTTCTAGAATTAGACTCGAATGCAATGATAAATTAAAAGTTCCTACAACTAATGCTACAACCCTTGCTCCATTTCCAACTCATAGAACGATCTCACCCTTGGCAAGTTTTTTGCTCCTTATTAGGCCCTGCACATTCATGCAAATGTGAGAACCACGCTCAGTATTTAATACCCAAGATGAAGAAGTAGATAAATTTATCTCAATAACATATATACCTAAGGTGGAAGTCTCATTTCCTTTCTTTTTTTTAGCTCCTCAAGGTACACAATGCAATTCTTCTTCTAATGACCAGTCTTATCGTAGTAAAAGAACTATCCAGTCTTAACAACTCCACTAGATGGCTTAAGATTCTTAGTCTTTTCCTTCTTGTTACCCTTAAGATTGCCTTTGCCTTTGGATTTGGTATTGTCGACCACTATAATAGAAGTAGGCCTTGACCTCTTCAAGTCTTACTCAATAGTTCTCAACATGTTTAGCAATTCTACCAGTGTCTTATCCATACTATTCATGTTGTAATGCAACACAAACGAAATATAGCTATTTCGTAAGGATTTAAGGATGAGATCAACTGACAGCTCTTTATGCATGTGAGGCCTAGTGCTTCTATCCTCTCAATGTACCTAATCATATTAAGCACATGAGTGTGCACCAATGCCCCTTTCAACCATCTTACTCTGGAAGAGCATCTTAAACACCTCATAACGTTCGTGTCGTGCTTACTCTTGGAACATTTCCTTGAGATGTTCAATCATATCAAACAGTGTCATATTCTCATGTTGCTTCTGGAGTTCAGAACTCATGAAAATTAACATTAGGCATTGTACGTCAATGGCATCATCTAAATGCTTTTGATAAGCTTCCTTATAAGTAGTAAAAGCATTCTATCGGGGCTGAGCAGGGATCGCACTCTCTAGAATAGATAACTTCTTTTCCTGAGCAAGGGTTATTCTTAAATTTCTATGCCAGTCCAAGAAGTTTGCCACAACCAACTTGTTATCCTTCTCACGGATAAAACATAAGGATAAATTGTTGTTTGCCATGATAATTCTATAATCATAAAAGATAAATACGCAAGTAAGTAACATAGTGATTAAAATAATTTAATTATGGTCTTTTAATTAAATGAATTACTCCCATTATTTTCCTCAAGCTAATAGCCCATACATACTATCAACCTGAAAAGCCTTTTCACCTAGACTTCCTAGTGGGCGAAGATCCATATTTGGTCCTGTTATGACTTTAGTTGAGCCAATGCATCCAATGAGCTTATTTAGGTAAACAACTCTCGTCGATTTCATCTCTTGCAACTACTGGATAGTTTGGTGAACAACTCTTGTTCTAACTCATCATATGAGTTAAAGCTCAACCTATGCCTCTAAATCTTATCAAGTTTGGTTAAGCGAATGCCCTAATTTGATTTAGTTAAGTTTGACCCAATACACTCAGAGATTGCTCTTATCTCATGCAACATGAATTCCTAAGGTAGGTATGACCTTGACCGAGCCAAAGTAGCACAATACCGAATAGAGTCTCTTTTACATGCACTGCATTAGAAGCCATCTTTATTTGTTATCTTTGACTTAATTCTTATTTTGAGGGATTTTTAATTTTACCGTCTCACCTAGCATGCTGTTCTAACATATATATCAACATATATAAGTAAAAGCATAAAATTAAACATGACATAGTTATGGCTTTTCTATTACAAAAGAACCTAGGGATACATTGTTTTCTAAATACCTTCTCATTGGTTTCCTTTTAAGCGTCATCTTGGTTCACCCTGGCTTTGGATAATCTTGGCTCCAAATGTTGTACATTTTACAAGTAAAGTACAAATAAACTACAAATAAATTTCATCTTGGTTCACCTTGGCTCTGGATCATCTATGTAACTATTACATAAATAAATTACAAATAAAATCAAGGCTTGCAAGCTTAATTTAAATCTATTTATATAAATTACAACCCACATCTGGGCCCATGACCATACACCATGCATTCATCCATATCACACGCGAATCAAGCATCAAGCATACATAGCAATATCACATATTAATCTGCATGCTTCCTAATTAAAATCTAATTTCAATTAATCAAATTTTAATTAATTATGGGTATCAAGGACTGTTTTAATTTAATTTTAATTACCAAATTTCAATTGGGCTTAATTGAAATTTTAATATCATTAAAATCTCAAAAAAAATCATTAGATAACTATTATCAAATTTTAATATAGAAAATAATTTATTTTAAAACAAAAATTTTTTCAAGATAACTTATTTGAAATTTTAATCTAATTAAATTATCAAAATCATTGGATAACTCTTATCCAATTTTGATTTTAAAAAATATCTTTCTTTAAAAATATATTTAATTTAAAACTATTATAAGGATAACTTTTATCCTAATTTATTTTAATTAAAATTTATTTTAAATAAATAAAATAATTTATTTTTTTGGCAAAGGTGGCAACTACAGGGTTTCTGTCAAACAATTAAGACAACTACTCTAAAAACTGCTTTCATATCAATTACATTAGATAAAAGCCTGCAAAGTTTCTGTCAAACAATTTTAACAATTACTCTAATATCAATTATATTATATCATAGCCAGCAGGGTTTGTGCTAAACAATTTTGACAACATTTTGCTTACCAACAGGGATTACAAGTTTGAAAGGAACTCTAATATGCAACTCTTAATTCAACAAATCTCTATAGGGTTTCTTTAAATCTATAATTGTCTTACAATTATTTTAGGGTTGTCCAAATAAATTCTAAAAATTAAAATCAAACCTATAGCAACTTACAGTAAAAACAGGCATCACCGTAAATTGAGTTCGCTATTCGAAAAGGCGTTTGCACACCAGCTCGAATACCATTATAAGGTTTTGTTGTCTCAATTTATCATGTTATACATAGAAGCAACTAGTGGATTAGAAAAAAAAAAAAACAAAACCAAATCACTAAGATCATGCAGCAAAATTGCTTTCAAGATTAAAAAAAAAAACCTTAATTTTCGGTGTTGCTTGTGTAGCAAAAGTTCAACTTTTGAATTTAGCAGCTCTCGAACAGCCCTTGATTTATAGTTAACTCAAGCTGAGAGAAGCCCTCAGATGATATCCAAATGAGAAAGACATAACATAAGACCTTTTCCTGGGACATGGTGTGACTGGATGCAAGGGGGAGGAAAGGATTGTTTTATGAGTGCTAGCTCTAAGAGGTAAAACAATTATCAAAGAATGTTCTGTCTAACTTTTAGACTTAATGTTGTTTATATAGTGCCTCTTAACAATACCCTAAAAAAGGCATTAGCCTTAGTCTAACTAGATTGGGTCTTTTAGGCTTTTTAAAATTACTTAATACAAATTCAATTTAGTGGTAGGGCATGCTCTAACAATTGCACCATCTTGTTTAGCAAATTAAACTAATGATATAAACACAGATTTACTAGTACAATCTTTTCGTGAAAGCCATAGTTAGGATTTATGTTGCTTTTTATCTGTATCTTTTTTTAATGAATCTATTTTTTTTAACATCATATATGTTTGCTAGGATTAAAGAAGAAAGGAATGATGTGAAAATAAAATTTATTTTTTTCTATCATTTTTTTCTTTTTGTAGCAGGAGAATGATAAAAAAATAAAATACCGGTGGATTTAGACATTTTTTTTTCTTCAAATCTAATTATTTAAAATGTGGGAGGAAAAGACTATTAAGCTTAAATTAATTATTTATAGTTTTATCCTTAATCAATTCTTTTATTTCTATTTTTCAATCTTAAAGCCAAACACCATTTAAAAAAAATTCTTTCTCACTTTTTTTTTCCTTTTTTCTTCTTTTTATACCAAACATAGTGTAAATGCTCAAAAAAATTCATATTTTTTTAAACCTTCGAGAGCTTTGCTGGTAATGTAAACTTACTAAGGTAATTTTTTTAATCAAAGCAAACTTCCTTTATTCATCACCGGTAGAAGAGCTTGGATTACAAAAAGAGAATAGTGGTGTACCATTCTATTCTTGTTGCTCTCCAATATTACATTCAATTTTTACTACATTATGAGCAAATTTATTTACATCTAGAGAAACATGAACAAAATTATTAAAAATTTTCAAAATAAAGTGAAAGATTGAAAAAAAAAATGTTGTTTAGTTAATGTACAATAATACTAGTGTTAGGCATGATTCTAAATTAAGTAAAATCGAGTTAAAGCGAACAACCAAGGCTTGGCCTAGTGGTTGTTACCCCTCATTAGGAGGAATTAGGTCTAAGGTTCAATTCTTCACTCCCTCTTGTACCTCATATGAACCAAAAAATTGAGTTAAAGCAAGTTTAACTAAATTATAAGGCAGTCAGCTGCCTTTGTGCAGTAAGATTTTTGTTCCAGCACAAAACCCACTGTTCCAAGCCCCAAAACCTTGCCACGATCCTCAGCCTTTTAGCCCTTATTTACTGATCGTTCCTTGCAACTTTGATGGTAGCAATAGCATTGAGTTCAACCTCCTCTCAACCTCAAATCAATGCCTAAATGGCCACGTTCCAGCCTCTAACTCTACTTGTTTCTTCCCCAATCCAGCACCTTACATGGTTGTCTCCTCCCTAGTCAAACTCAGCCTTCTTTCTTCCTCACAGTTCAGCAACTCTCCTTCCCTTCTCTTCTATTGGTTCGATCCTCTCTGTATTCCTTTATGTCAACCCCTATCTCCCTCTCGGCCACCCTTTTTCCCTTGATTGACTTTCTCTCCTCTCATCGGTTTGTTCTCTTCTTTTTTTTCATTTATTTCATTTGGTCTGCCACACGATGGGGCAGATGAGCTTCTAAAGGAAGCTTGTCTTCCTCCTTTTTTTTTCTATTATTCTCATATTTATTTCCTTTCTTTGAATACCATTTATATATATTAAATAATACATATATATACACATATATTATAATTATATTTCCTTTTATGTTTACTTATTATATATACTTTTGTTTAATACATAAATGTTTATATATTGCCTTAATTTAAATCCTTTCTTTTTTTATTAAAATTTTAAAATTTATTATCGCTTAGTTAATTAAATTCTAATTACTTTTAAATACTTCATATTAAATTATAATAAATTATAAGAGTCTAAAATAAATAGATTCACTCACTAAGTTCAAAAAATCGTGGTTATCACAAATGACTACAAAATGTGGAAAGTCATAGTTAAGGATCTGTCTATCCTAAAGAAAATAATAAAAGACGTAGAATTTCTTTAGAGTGTCAAAAAACGGGATGAAAAGGACATAAACTTGGCACAATTGAACCCTAAAGCAATGCATACTTTATTTTGTTCCTTAAAACCTATTACGCAATAGAGTTTCTCTAAGTGCCAATGCAAAGGAGATATGAGATAAATTAGCCATCACACATAAGGGAACAAACCAAGTGAGAGAGACCAAAATAGGAATGCGTACCCAAGATTACAAACTCTTTACAATAAAATTGGATGAGTCTATAGGAGAAATGGCAAATAGGTTCATTAACATAGTGAATGGTCCCAAAGCTTTAGGGAAGACTGTAGCAGCCTAGCCCACTTGTGATATTGTTTGCTTTGGTGCAATCCATTTGGGTCACCTCACGATTTTAAAATGCCTCACAAGTGGTAGAGGCAAGCTAAATCTTTATACTCAGCATCTCTTTCGCGCTTTGTCGACGTGGGATTTGCTTAGGGATGTGACATACACCCCTTTTTAAGACTCAACATCCTCGTTGAGGTTTGCCACACCATTGCAAAAGAGGCCATGCGAAGTAGCTCTTATACCAACTGTAGCAGTCCAACCCATTCGTGATATTGTCTACTTTGGTGTAACCTATTTGGGACACCTTATGGTTTCAAAATGCATCATAAGGGGTAGAGGTAAGCTAAGTCTTTATACCCAACATCTCTCTCGTGTTTTGTTGATGTGGTATTTGCCTAAGGATGTCACAAAGACCTACTCCAATGTGGAGATGGTGAAGAAAATTTTAAATATTCTTCCTAATGGTAAGAATATCAAGGTTATCGTAATAGAAGAATCAAAATATTCTTACAAACTTTCAATAGATAAGCTTATAGGGTCATTATTGAACTATGGAATGAAATTGAAGAGAATTGAAGAACCTCTAAGAATATAGAGATGGCACTAAAATCCTCTACTCATGAGAACTCTAAGATAGAAAAGGAGGAATTGAAGAATTAGATATGGTAATGTTTGCCAAAAGGTTCAACAATTTAATGAACATTAAAGCTTAGGAGTAGTGAAAAGGATGAAAATCCTATCATATGTTATGAATGCAATAGGTTAGGACACATTAGGCATGATTGTTCCATTGCTTAAGAAAATAATTGAAAAGAAATCTAGAAGGAAAGCAATGGTAGACACTTAGAGTGATAGTAATCATTCTAATGAGAAAAAGGAAGAAAGAAATTATGAGATTCATACTTCCTATTACTGTTATATGTTGTTAATGAAGCTAGGAAGATAAGTTATCTCATAATTGCTCATATGCCTTATGTTTCATAGGTGTAATTGAGATTTGGGTCGTAGGCTCCACTAGAAATTATACTGTTCTGATGGAGGTGAAATTTGATAATACCGATAATTGGAGTAGAATATTGAGATGGTAAGAATTTACATCTCAAAATTTCTCTATTTGTGTATGTTTTGAAAAGCGTGCAATGAATTTGAAAATGACAGTTACACTTATAGGCCAGGAAAATTTTCTTAAATAATGATCAATTTAATTTAATTTATGACCAATTGACAGTCATAAGTTAATCTTTGTGTGAAGTAGTCTCATGCCATGTTAAATTGTAGATTGAATCACATGAAAAAGAGGAAAACTACGTGATTGGATGGTCAGGGCTATTTTGGTAGTTTTACCCTTTGACCAGTTGAACCTTATCAAAGGCCTATTCAATGATTAGAACATGTTGAATAGATATGTTTATGATTGGATGAAATATTTTGGGAGTTAAACTGACTGTTTAACGAAAATTGAATGGTAAAGGGCAAAACGGGAACTTTAGGAATAACTTAAGGGCATATTGGCAATTTACCCTTAAAGATATTAAATAAATTAGATTTTTCTTCTCTTTTCCTCTTCATTGCCAACCATCTTCATCTTCTCTCACTTCTCTCCATTGTTAAACTTCTTAAAGAGAGAAAAAGCTTCTAAAAACCATAGTAAATGACCTCTAAACCGAAAACTTTCTTGCTTAGCTCTTTGAGCTTTATAACATACCTCCAAATTAAACCTTGGAGTGGCCACTTTCATGGTGAATTGACTCCCTCTATTTTTGACCAAGGTGAAGAAGGTGAGAGAAAGCTTTATTCATGTGTTTTAATGACTCCATGCTATGTGATTAAGGTGTTTAAGCATGTGTTTAAGCTTGAATTGAATTGAAACCATGAGAAACACTACCTTAGGGTTTTGACCAATAGTACCCATGCTTGAATGTGATATTGTTCAATGCAAAAATGATGTAGAATTAGTGTACAGAGTGTGTGGAACGCGTATACGGCCTTAGATTGTTGAAACGAAGTGTGTAGCCTAGTGAAGTGAATTCTGCCAAGTGAAGGGCATGATGAAATCATGCTCAATTCCATGTAAATTGGGTCCTAGGATACTGTATAAATTAATATAAAACTGCTGGTGAAATTAGAACTGAAAAAAGATGTGTTTTAATGATAGTTGCAGTGTTAGCACCAGTATGAAATAGATCGAATTTGCAGCTGCAGTAGGCAATGTATTGATTATAAGAAGTTATAAACTTGTTACAACTGAAGTGTGAAGAATAGACTATGTTTGTGTGCTGTTTTGCAGCTCAAAAGTGAGGTGTAAGACACTGTGCTATCAAGCCATTCAACAAAATCTGAGTGGTAAGGGATATATGTAAGAGGCGTAGGGATACTATGTTGCATTGATAATGATTGAATTGAGATTATATGTTCTTCATTTTTGTGAATTGATTGAGATTGGAAAACTATGATTGTGGTTATTGAACTGCATTTTAGTGCATGAGGGTTATGATTGATTGTACCGTTATATTGCCAAAATTTTGTAAATCAAACCTTAAACCTTAGAATCACAAGGGTAGACTATTAATGCAATTGAAATGAAGCTAAAGAATGAATGAATTGAAAGTTGCATACAGGTCACTTTGTAATTCAGTTTTTGAGGTTGATTTTAATGATTTTCCGAGTTTTCAAAATACCTATGAGTGCTAGTGCCATTATTATATGTAAATAAAATATTTTGAACATTGGATTTTGAATAAAGAATATTTGCCAAATTTTTTTATATCAATTGTCATTATTACTGACTGAAAATTTGTTTTACTAAATTGATCTCTGAAGAGGGTTTTGTATTGTTTTATACACTGTTTTGAGATCGTTGGCCCCATAGCAGCCTTCAGATTTATCATGATGTACTGAGTGAGTGAGTTTGTTGTACTGTTGTTGATTGACCTTAGTCACATTTTTAGTACTAACAGTTGTCACCTGACTAGTGTTCATTGTAGACCATTGTTGACTATGGCCATATGTCTTCTGTTACTCCCTTTTGGGATACTGAAGACTGCATGATTCTATTAGGTGTTGCTGGTCTCCATCGTACTGTTACTGAACTATTTTATCATATTATTTATTGAGTGTTCACTGAATATGAATGATTGAACTGATTTACTGCATTGTTTTTTTAAACTTCTATCGTACTAGTTACTGATTTATTTACTAAACAGTTTACAAAACTGATTACTGCACTGCTTACTGATTGAAATATTGAACTGCTTACTGAACTAATCGTCGTACTGTTTACCTATTGTTTTATTGAACAGTTTACTGAACTGATTATCATGTTCTTTACTGAAGGATTTGCTGAAATGTTTGACTGAACTGTTTATTATATTGTTTACCGAAGGAACTGTTAACTGTTTACTGAATTGCTTAAGTAATGGTTTATTGAAAACTGTACCACTGAACTATCTATCAAGCAAACTATAGTAAACACCCTATAATCGGAGCTAGGGATCAGGACAAGTGAAGTACTTTGAAGTATCCTTTTGTACTCAGCTTGGTTACCTAACCGATTATAGTATCCTTTTTGATAAAGTGCCTAATTCTGTACTAACAATGATTTTGAGTGTAGCAGCATGTTTAAGATACACACACGTAGTTATGCATAATATCAACTCATTTATATATATTTCTTAAATTTATAATTTAAATCACATTTTTCAAAATATTTCATAAAGGTATAAATCATATTTTTCATACGGTGAAAACAGTTATAAAATAATCACACTGTAAAATAAATCTCATGACATTGTCTTTTTCACCGTAACACATGTATGCACGCCTTTCCGTGCTATCAATCAAAAATATAGTTTTTAAAATCATCGGAATTCAATTCAAATATTTTTGTAATTTATGGAAAAATAAATTATTTATTTTCCAATTTTCAATAATTCCGTCACCATGTTTTCTTCTAAAAACACGTGTAGAGACCTCTAATCTCGAAATCATAGTTTTCCATCATTTCTTAACCTTTATGGAATTTATGTAATTAATTATTTTCATAATGAAAATCGTAAAGGTTTTATATAAAATCAAGTGAATATTTAAGAAATATTTATGAAATATTCACTTCAGTTCTTTTTATTTTCTATCTCGTTTCACGTGAATTATCACCTACCGGGTGAATTTTCGGTGATTCCATTTTCACCATTCTCGAAAACATGAATATTTTAAATTCAAACTTCCATATATTCATGTTTTATGAAAAATACTTGATTTCTCGATTTTTGTGACTGAAAATCGATTCTCGTGAAATCAAATCATTTATTATGATTTTCAATAATTTTTGTAATTTTCGGTAATTTTCGACAGTATATCGACTGCTGATTGGCTAGCCTCTTGCATGAAAAATACAGTTTATATTTTCTCAACCGATACTTCACCACAATTTTAAACCAATAAATCACCACAAATTTCAAACCAATCATTACAAATTACATTTATAAATTAAATGCATAATTTAAAACATGTGATCGAATATCCTTCTAGGCGGCACGTCTCCCTTACCTGTCTCAGGTCGACGACTGCCTCCGAAGGTCGCGCCTGTGTTCACCTCGCCCGATTCCATTAGCTCGGTTATTGAGGAAATTTTCTAGAAATTAAAATTCTAAAAATTAGAATTTTTTTAAATATTTTATTAAATTCACTTGAAATCCATTTTTCGGAATTCTTACCGAATTTTCGCAATTTTTGAGTTTTCGAATTTCCTTGGATTTCCTGAATTCCTAGAAATTCTTTTTCTCTCTCTTTTCTTCTTTCCCTTTTTTTTTTCTCTTTCTTTTTCTTTTTCTTTTTCCTTTTTCTTTCTTTTCTTTTCCTTTTTCTTTCCTTCCCTTTATTCCATTGCTGGCCGGACCAGTTCAGATTGGTCAGTCTCCTCCACGGCCGGTTCTCCTCCGATGGTCCGTTCTCCTGCGGTTCGATGGCTCCATAGCTGGCCGACGTCAAGGAGAACCTACCGGTGGCCTTCATTCAGTCTGGTTCGGCGGCACAGCGGCGGATCTACTCGGTTTAGGTCAGCGTCTTCTCCTCCTCCGTTCGTCCTTCCTCCGCCATTTTCCTTCACCGCCGGTGGCTTCTCCACCTTCCTCTCGCCTCCGCCGAGGTCGACATTGGGGTGGCGGTGCCTAGACCGGCCGGCACCGCCGTTTTCTTCCTCCTTTCTCTTTGATTTTCTCCGCCAGTTTCGCCTCTGTTCCGTTTTTATTTTCTTCCGTTTTTCGTCGTTGGTCGTATCGTCTTCCTCTCCTTGGTTCACTAGCGACGTCTTTCACCTCGCCTCCTCCTCCCTTTTGGTCGGCCGACGTGGTCGGCTTCCTCACGGGAAGAATCGAGATTCTTCCCGATTCTTTCTTCCTTTTTTTTATTTAATTTCCTATTACAATTATATAGATATATATATATATATGTTGGCTCTATAGGCTATACCGAGAAGAGGGGTGAATCGGTTCTTAACTAACCTTATGCCCGTTTTTCGATTCTTCTTAGTTCTCTAGCCTATTTGAATGTTTTCTAAGTTCTCTAAGCTAGGCAAGCATGCAATTCAAATTCAATACAATAATCACAAATATAATTGCAAATAAGTAAAGAGAGTAAGGATAGAGAAATTTACGCAAGTGATTTATAGAGGTTCGGCAACCTTGCCTACGTCCTCTACCTTGAGACGCTCCCAAGGATTTTCCCCAAATTCACTATCTTTGAATTTGTATTACACTCCCTCTTTTTCAAGGCTCAAGAGAAACCTCTCTCTTTTTCTAGGCTCAAGAGAAACCTCCCTCTTTTTATAGGCTCAAGAGAAACCTCCCTCTTTTTCTAAAGCTTAAGAGAAACCTCCCCTTTTTACAAGGATTGAATTGGTTTACAATGTGTAATCAAAGAAGACCTCTAAGTAGGCAAGTGATTACAGAAATTAAGCACAATGAAAACCTATACAAGATTTGTGCTAAGCTATACAAAGAATATGAGAATGATGGAAGATGAAGACTTTGTAGCTCTTGATTTGTTGTTGAGGCTTGAGGAAAATGAAGAAGATGATGAATAGAATTTCTGAGCAGTTCCTCTTACTTTCTTTAGCTTCTAAGCCTCTATTTATAGTCCCTTTGATGTATTCTAGCCATTGGGTGGAGCCAAAAACTTGAATATGACCGTTGTCTCACAAAAGCTAGCCGTTACAGGCTATTTTCGGGCAAAAGGATCGATCCCTTTCCATAGGGGATCGATCCCAAGCTTCCAGATTGCTTATTCTGGGCTTGAGGATCATTCTGCCTTGAAGGGATCGATCCCTTCCCTTAGGGGATCGATCCCATGCCTCCAGAGAGCTATTTTCCTGCACTTTTGGGTTAGAAATTATATGACCTTTGATCCTAATCCAACCCAAAACATTTTGACATTTTTGTGGGAGTTTTTCTTAACTTTCTCTGATGAAAACATGGTCCAAAAATTTATCAAGTGATTTTCTAAAATATTCAAAACATTTATAAAGTATTAAGACTAATAAGGATGTATCACTAAATCATGGTCTTAATGTTTGATATGATCACTTGAAAATGGATTGAGAAAATCATGTGTGATAAGGCAAATTTACAATATGAATTAAAACATTAAAGCTTACTTAAGTTTTTGTCATTTCAAAATATATATGTCAATTTAAAGCTAACAATATATATTACACTTATAATATATATATATATATATAATATATAAAATTAGTATTTTATATATATAGTATAGTACTATATATATAGACCTGATCATGGGCCGGGCCGGGTTCGGGACGGGCCCATGACAGGTAATAAGAGTGATAAGCAATGCCCAAGCCCGGCCCGGCCCGGTAAAACGGGCCTGATATTTAGTCTAGGCCAGTTTTATTTTTTATATGATAAGCCCAAGCCCGAGCTCGGCCCTCCCGAATTTAATTTTTTATATTTTTAATTTTTAATTTTTATTTTTTATTTTTTTATTTCCTTTAAAATTTAATTTAATTTGTCAAAATTTGTCTATCAATTTTCATATTAAAAATTTTATAATCATGTTTTTTAATTAATAATGTTTTTTATATATATAAAATTATATTATACTTAATAAATATATTAAAAACATACTTAATATTATAAATATATTAAAAAATATATATTTAATATTAATATCGGGCCGGGCCGGGCCCGGGCTTTGAAAGGCTAAGCCCGGGCCTAAAATTTTTGTCCAAGCCCGATAATTACATCAAATATTTTTGTCCAAGCCCTCCCAAATATCGAACGGGCCTTCAGGCTTGGGCAGTTAGCCGGCCCTTGAGCAGGTCTATATATATATTTATATTATATATATATAAAATGTATATATATATATACTATGTATTAACAAAATACATATTTAGTGTGTATATATATATTTGTTTACTTTAAATTACATAACATTTATATAAACATTTATATAAATGTAATACTACTATATATATTATATTTACAATATATATCTATTCAAACTTTAGTGTAAATTAATATTTACATTTTTTTTTCTTATATGTATATATTTATATATACATACTTATATACATAAGTACTATTTAAATTAATCAAAGAGTATATATACATATATACATACCATTGTATTTTTTTAATGTATATATATACTATACAGTATTTAAGTACCTATATATTTTGTATAAAATACATTTATATAATATATAATTATATAAATATACTTTATATTATTTTCTTCATTTTTTTATTTAATTTGGACTTCCATTTATCCAAATTAAATTTCCTTTCTTCATTATTTTCCATAACTCCAACCTTATTTTCCTGATTTAATTTTTCCTTCACTCAGATTTCCACCATCCGTTCCTTTCTCAATTCTCGGGATTTTCACCAATATCCCGTTCTCATAATTTTATTTATTTCCACTGATTTATTTTCTCCAATATTTATTTCCAATAAATGGAAAATTTACGATTATCACATTCTCCCCACCTTAAGAAATTCAGTCCTCCGAAATTAACTTAAGTCCAAAGGTGGTATATGCCGTATGCTAATCGTCTCTGACCTTTAACCTCTAATCATCCTTTGAGTAATACTGCTAGTACACTTTCAACATCAAAATTACTTTAGACCACTACATGTTATCTTTCATTATATATTTATACTCCCATAAGTTCATTTATCAAATAAGGAGTTATTCATTTCCACTCTTTCCACATAAGAGTCTATACACAATATTTTTCATATTACAGCTAATCTATGCTGTTCATCATCCATTTTTCTCACTTAGTGCCAAGTCGATAAAATTTGGTACTATCATGTACACATGTCAATCAATTGTATGTAATTGTCCTAGTAGCTTTCACATCTCGTGCACACACTCTCTCAATATATCTTCAAGCGTCTCAATACCACGCTAAGATATTTACATCAATACGGAGCGGTGCTGTCAGTACATTTGGGATCTCAATGCCTTTTGCTATTTCTCATTAAGCATATGGTAACTCAGAGATTCCCATCACGTGTAATGCTCACTGGAATTGTACATATACATTTACATCATTTCACACTCATATTCCGACCACGGCACTGGAGAATCTAGGATTCCAATAATGGAAAGTGATTCTATTTAGATTATCAATCTTTAATCACTTCCATATCATCATTTCTCTTTTGGACTCTTTATTATCCACAGTATTCATATTATTAAGGCTGCATCTTACTTGCAGACTTTACTATTTATCATCTCTTACAGTCATAATTCATGAGCCAATCTTGTTTCTTCATGTAGTATGATCTTTACATCTCTTTTCATAATTTAGATTCTACAATTGAATTCTTAAATTATTCATTTGCTCACCACATTATCTATACAATTTCACCGTTTTTATTATTTCGAGGTGGTTATATGTATAATCATTTCCCATTTATATCTTGGCAGTAAACATATCAATTATCTTACTCCTTTGAGTATCATTAATTTCGCTTATCAAATTTGGCTTGATTTTACATCTTGCCACTATCATGTGATAACCAACACGAGTCACTTTTCAGTCTTAATTTTGAGAACTATTTCATGTTCCCTACTCATCATGCAACTTATCTCCTTATTTCATTTTCATATTTCCACTCTCATCATCTTAGTCGATTTTCTCAAGTGGTATGGTACTTTACTGTTAAAATTTTTTAACATTTTACATACCATCTTCTCTTCCCACTTATCCGTTTACCGACTTTAGTTTCTTTAGTTATATCTCATTAGTAGAGCAGCTAGTCCCATAACTCTTTTATATATTGGCAGTAGTATCTAGCTAGAATTATTAATTCCGTATCTCAATCCTTATCTCTCTATCATAGACAGATTCACTGTCATTCTGTTATCTCGAGATCATATATCTCAGAAAGAGATATTGTCTAGCCAAGTCTCTTATTTGCCAATCTTAACACAAATCCACAGTCTCTGAGAGTTTAAAGGATTATATATCATAATGCTACTCCTGTTCCATTTGTATCCTTAACTATTTCGATATCTCACTCCTTAGGTTTATATTCCTCACAAGGTAATTCATTAACCTTTTAACCTCAATAGGAACTCATAAAAATTTTATCGAGTTCAAATCATTATCTCATGTACATCAATCTCCAATCTTTTATCTGATGATGCTTTGTACTGAGGCTAGTCTTATTAGCTCCTCATGTATCTCTGATCAAATCAATAAAGCGTTTATTTTCATGTAGATGAATACTTGTTCTTCACAAGAACTTTATTAATGATAGGAAATTAATACATCTTTTTTAATTCATCTACGTCTCGATATCATATGTGTTTCTCACATTTACCCTTATACAAACAACTTCATTATAATCAATTTATGTTATCTGTATTTTCATCAGTTACACCTTTACATGTGAATTTCATTATTCACACAGTTTCCAAAGTTAATTCTTAAGCTTTTCGGATTCTTTCCATGTTTCCGATATACGCTTATAACCAATCGAGTCAAGGTTAGCTCGATTTTCTCCAATCTATACAACTTTGAAAATTTTATCGGGAATTACATCCGATACTTTCTTTAATCACACATCTTTTATCATCTTGGACATTTCCTCCTCATGTCCTGTCATTTTTCACTGTGTATTCTCAAGGCAGAGACATTTACTATTTAAATCATTTTGATACATACTCTACCTTGATTTCATTGTCTACTCATACTTTACAGCATTACGAATTTCATTCTAGTAAGCAGTATCAAGTACAACAGTTATCAACACATGTTACAGCTAACCGATTCATTACAGTTATTTACTTTAAAATCACTTTCATTTAATGAACTCAGGTTTAATTCCCTTGAGCATGTTTCGAACCCTGGCACCCTTACGTACCTGGTTCCTTTCACTCGTGTTACCATTAAAATAATTGTAAGAGTCCTGCCCGTTTCGTATCAGCCGTCGGCGAGCATCCCCTAGGAGATTCTTTTGCCCCAAGTTTACCCTTACTAGTGAGTTGGCAATAACATAGTTCGCCCGCATCTCACAACACATGATCCATTACGGGTTGCCCATCATTGGGTCGCCTATTACTATTCTGTCTCAAGGGTCCTGAAGAACTTAGGTTAGTTGTCATCTTCTTTTGTTTATCACTTTACTGTTCTTATGCCTACTATTCAATTCACAATATTCCATACAGTACATCAATTTGCAAGGCATATCTCAAATGCTCCGGTTCTATAATTAAATATTCATTTAATACCTCATAATTAGTATAAATATATAGAACCTTAATTAACCATACTGCTATGGATTTCATTATCTGTACTATTCACTTTCTCAGTTATTTTCTGTAATCATTTCACTTTCATAATATCCACGATCCCGTAATAATTATCCGAGTTGATACACTCGTAATTCAGGCCCTTACAATCAATAACCGGGTCAATCATCTTGCAACATCCCACTACACTCTTATTGGATCGCATCATATAAGGCCTCGGCCCGTCCGCCGTCCGCCTTTACACATGTGTACTGTCCCTTGTGAGAATGCCCAACCCGTTCACTAGGTCACCCCTTAAGGTTTTATCATGAGGCCTAGCCCGTTCACTAGGTTACTCACAATTCGCGTCTGTAATCTAAGTGTCAGTGGAATCAATAATAGGGATCGCTATATTCATATGACATCCTTTATGCCATTAATAACTCCATTACTCTCAATGGATTCAAAATTACTTAATTTCATCACTATTCAGAGTTTTGCCCAACATAGGGGCATTTTCGTCATTTCGACGTTTATTTCTTTCTCCTCAGTATACGTTGGAATCAATGGTCTCATTATCCATGTGCTGATATTATCCTTTCTCATACTTATATCAACAATTTCAGATCTTGTTCGATTTCGACAGAGAAGTCCACTAAAATCCATAATTGAATTATTCTGCTTGTAATTCAGCTTTACATCATCAATTTCTTTGTCAAATTAGTCAATTCCAACCT
Organism: Heritiera littoralis; assembly: GCA_031772115.1. Taxonomy (NCBI): domain Eukaryota; kingdom Viridiplantae; phylum Streptophyta; class Magnoliopsida; order Malvales; family Malvaceae; genus Heritiera; species Heritiera littoralis. The sequence continues at coordinate 1,054,006 of JAPDPK010000128.1, read as the reverse complement.
CTGTTGGTTTATTTTAACTCCCTGTAAAATTTTGGAGGCAGGGGTATTTTGGTCATTTTTGGCTAAAAATTTTCTCTCTCTTCAAATTACCCTCGATCGGTGATCTTAAAGTCTATTTAATGATAATATTTTATTCCCCTCCGTTTATATAATCATTCTCAAGTCTGAGTTCTATCCGAACCGGAAAGTACTGGTGAGGCCCTCACCAAGTCTTTCGGTTCCTTATCGAACAGGCCTTCATTTAGATTATAAGAATCACCAATTTTTCGGTAATTTCTGAGCCTATTTTTCACTTTAACATTCTAATTCAATTCTCACTCCCTTTAAATCAATTTACTGAATTGACAATCATTTATTTTCTTTATGTTTTTAGACGACACAGTACTATCGGGGATGTTTAACACTTTTCCTTCCAAAAGTATCCACAGACATCAGGCCAACCATGCTATGATACCATTAAATCTCTAACGACCCATTACCACATTTTTCACGTATTTCTATACAATTTATCCGGTTGGGCTGTTTGTGATACTTCACTTTTCCTTACATGTTAAACAAATTTATACAATATTGTTAATATTATACACATCCCCTATCTTATAAACAAAAATGTAGTACTGTAGACATGTCTAAATACAGAAAATAAATGATCGTACCTCATATATCTCAGACGGTCTGTCATATTGTTCTTTGTGTACAGCCGTAATCCACAAATACCGGATCTCACCATCATCAAAAACCTGAAATGTTGAAATTGGGGAGTAAGCAAACCACGGCTCAGTAAGAGAGTTATATGTCACACTTGATATTCAGCTACCTATATGCTAAAAATATTTTTCTCATTTTCTTTAAAATCTTCCTAGTAGGCTCTAGGCACACATGTAGGAAGGATACTACAGTCGGCTAGGGATCCAGATAGAATAAGGTAGGTATTTTAGAATACCATACTTGTTCCGGAACTTAGAAGCAACTGTAGAGAGTACTAAATCCATTGTTCTCAAAACGATATAATTTTCGTTTTCCACGGAATAAACCACTTATTTCTTTTTATTTCAGTATACTTTAAAACACATGACAATTCAGTAGTAAATAGGTGGTTTACTTCTCTTCTCTTCAGTACAAAAAAAACACGTGACAGTACAGTGATTTGTAAATATCCAATTATTGGATAAACACTTCTTCGATTATTTCTATCTTAGAAATAATTCTTATGTTATTCTTTTAGAATAAACATTTATTTCTCTTTTCAAATCAGTAACTGTATCGTACAGTTCAGTAAAACAGCGTGTTCAGTATTCAGTAAAACAGTATCTCGATACAGTTCAGTCTGTAAATAGTAAACAGTAGCTACCAATTCATTAAGCAGTATACGGTAGCTTTCAGTTCAGTAAACAGTAAATTGTAGCTTTCAGTTCAGTAAAACAGTAATCAGTGGCTACCATTTCAGTATACAATGCAGTTCTGTAAACAGTGTTTTGGTACGATTTTTCATCAATAACCAGTAAACAGTACAGTATAGTAAATAAGATTCCGTAAATCCTTTCAGTAAACAGTAAACAGTAAGTGAGACTAGGCATCACCCTACAATTAAATCATGCTATCTCGTCCACTAGGAACACAGTAATAGTAATGAGATCTATGGCCATGATCTATTATATGTCCTCGGTTTACACTTGCTAGGTGACAATCCGGGACGCTGATGACTAGCTAGTCAATCGGCCACGTGACAGTAACAGTATGTGTGATACATGAAGCTCGGGGCCTAAGTTTTAAAACAGTATAAAACCGTACCATAGCCTTTATGGATTTTAAACACAGTATATTGAAATATTTCTCAAATATCCATAAGGCTCACATGTAATAAAATCATCACCTTTATGAAATTTATAATTTAAATGACATTTCTCAAAATATTTCATAAAGGTATAAATCATATTTTTCATACGGTGAAAACAGTTATAAAATAATCACACTGTAAAATAAATCTCATGACAGTGTCTTTTTCACCGTAACACATGTATGTACGCCTTTCCGTGCTATCAATCAAAAACATAGTTTTTAAAATCATCAAAATTCAATTCAAATATTTTTGTAATTTATGGAAAAATAAATTATTTATTTTCCAATTTTCAATAATTCTGTCACCATGTTTTCTTCTAAAAACACATGTAGAGACCTCTAATCTCGAAATCATAGTTTTCCATCATTTCTTAACCTTTATGGAATTTATGTAATTAATTATTTTCATAATGAAAACCATAAAGGTTTTATATAAAATCAAGTGAATATTTAAGAAATATTTATAAAATATTCACTTTGGTCCTTTTTATTTTCTATCTCGTTTCACGTGAATTATCACCTACTGGGTGAATTTTCAGTGATTCCATTTTCACCATTCTCGAAAACATGAATATTTTAAATTCAAACTTCCATATATTCATGTTTTATAAAAAATACTTGATTTCTCGATTTTCGTGACTGAAAATCGATTCTCGTGAAATCAAATCATTTATTATGATTTTCAGTAATTTTTGGTAATTTTCGGTAATTTTTGACAGTATATCGACTGCCGATTGGCTAGCCTCCTGCATGAAAAATACAGTTTATATTTTCTCAACCGGTACTTCACCACAATTTTAAACCGATAAATCACCACAAATTTCAAACCAATCATTATAAATTGTATTTATAAATTAAATACATAATTTAAAACATGTGACCGAATATCCTTACAAGCGACACATGTCTCACTTACCTGTCTCGGGTCGACGACTGCCTCTCGAAGGTCGCGCCCGTGTTCACCTTGCCCGATTCCATCGGCTCGGTCATCGAGGGAATTTTCTGAAAATTAAAATTCTAAAAATTACAAATTTTTTTAAATATTTTATTAAATTCACTCAAAATCCATTTTCCAGAATTCTTACCGAATTTTCGTAATTTTTGAGTTTTCAAATTTCTCGGGATTTTTCGAATTCCCGGAAATTCCTTTTCTCTCTCTTTTCTTCTTTCCCTCTTTTCTTTCTCTTTCTTTTTCTTTTCTTTTTCTTTTCTTTTTCCTTTTTCTTTTCTTTTCTTTTCCTTTTTCTTTTCTTCCTTTTTTTCCCTTGCTGGCCGGACTGGTTTAGACCGGTCAGTCTCCTCCACGGCCGGTTCTCCTCCGACGGTCGGTTCTCCAACGGTTTGGCAACTCCACAGCTGGCCTACGTCAAGGCGAACCTACCGGTGGCCTCCGTTCAGTTTGGTTCGACGGCACGGCGGCGAATCTACTCGGTTTAGGTCAGCGTCTTCTCCTTCGTTCGTCCTTCCTCCGCCGTTTTCCTTCACCGCCGGTGGCTTCTCCACCTTCCTCTTGCCTCTGCCGAGGTCGACGTTGGGGTGGCGGTGCCTGGATTGGCCGGCATTGCCGTTTTCTTTCTCCTTTCACTGGCGACGTCTCTCGCCTCGCCTCCTCCTCCCTTTTGGCCTGTCGACATGGTCGGTTTCCTCACGGGAAGAATCTGGATTCTTCTCGATTCTTTCTTCCTTTTTTTTATTTAATTTCCTATTACAATTTTATATATATATATTACACTTATATCACATATATATATATATATATATTATATATATAATATTAGTATTTTATATAAAGTATAGTACTATATATATTTATATTATATATATAAATGTATATATATTATGTATTAACAAAATACATATTTAGTGTGTGTATACATATATATTTGTTTACTTTAAATTACATAACATTTATATAAATGTAATACTACTATATATATTGTATTTACAATATATATCTATTCAAACTTTAGTGTAAATTAATATTTACATTTTTTTCTTATATGTATATATTTATATATACATACTTATATACATAAGTACTATTTAAATTAATCAAAGCGTATATATATACATATATACATATCATTGTATTTTTTTAATGTATCTATATACTATATAGTATTTAAGTACCTATGTATTTTGTATAAAATACATTTATATAATATATAATTATATAAATATACTTTATATTCTTTTATTCATTTTCTTATTTAATTTGGATTTCCATTTATCCAAATTAGATTTCCTTTCTTCATTATTTTCCATAATTCCAACCTTATTTTCCCGATTTAATTTTTCCTTCACTCGGATTTCCACCATCCGTTCCTTTCTCAATTCTCGGGATTTTCACCAATATCCCGTTCTCACAATTTTATTTATTTCCACTGATTTATTTTCTCTAATATTTATTTTCAATAAATGAAAAATTTACAGTTATCACAGTATATTTTCTCTTTTCTTATACTGTTTACTTTATTTGTTATTGACTTGTTTATTCAATCATTGCTTTCAATTATAGGGTAAGAGGAATAGAGAATTTAGTTTAGGATAAACAAACTTAAGTTTAATGCCAAGCCGATTCACCTCTTCCCCCACTCAATTTAGATAATTGAGCCAACAAGCCTAAATATAATTGGTACAATATCATATATGCCTTCTTCAAGACCAAACCAATAACTTATCAACAACAACAACAAGTTCAAACTAAAAATATGTGAGTGCCTTAAACTCAAGATCCAAAAACAAGGTAACCCCAACAACAACAACAACAACCAAAACCCTAGCCCATCTCCACCCCTTTGAAACCTTCATCAGCAAGCTTCAGACCAATTCAAATAAGAAATGAAACAATATTAGGAAAACCTTCAAATTTTGAGAATATAAGAGAAAGCACCATATCAACCTCAGTTATTGATTCTCGGCATGAGACTTGGTTGATGATAGATGAGTGGATGGCAAGTGGCAACAATGGACGATCGGACGACAAGCAATGATTGTGGAATAACACATGACAAGCAACGACTAATCGAGACTAGTGTCAAGGTTGAGGATGTGCTTGGAAAAGAGTGTTGAAGATATTTAGGAAATAAATGATTTTATGAAATATATATTAGTTTAGGATATAATAGAAGGTGAAATGGTCCCAAAGGTGAAATAGCCTGAAAATGCAAATAAAGTAAGGAAAGGTTCTATTCATACCCTATTGTATGCTAGGCATACCCTAAATTAATGAAAAAATTTTATTACAAAAATACCCTTGTACAAAATACCTATTTTATCCTAAAAATTTGGTTTTGAAACTCCCAACAGTGAATTATCAGGAGCAAAAAAAGGCTCTCGGCAGTTGATGTCGACCCTAAAAGGTATCTACACGTAAGTGCACATGGTCTTCAAGTAATACGGAGGTGAGTCTGGAAAATATCGTCCCACAGAGACTGGTGTTGCAAAGGCTAGCTAAGTATTGGATACTATTACCTAAGGTATATCCTAGCAAATTATAAATGTTTGATTATATGGGTGATCCACAATGGCTAACAAAATAAAATAAAATAAATGGAATTAATAAAATAAAATAAATGAAAATAACAAAATTAAAATAAAATGAAATAAAAAAAATACTTACAGTGGAAATGATATTTGAATGATTGAAATGACTATGTAAATGCTAATAAGACTAATCAAATGTAACTCCTAAATTTACCTAATTAATATATAGACCTAATATGAACTTAAGACACTTAAATGACATTTAAAATGAGACAAAAACAGAACCTAAAAGACCCTATAATTCACGCCTAAACAGAATTTGCATAAAACAACTAATTAAATGCTACATGTAATTTAATCAAACACCTAATAAACTCTAATTTTAAATGCATGAAACTTTAACGTACCCAAAGACTCACTAAATGACATTAAGAAGGACTTAAAACAGAACCTAAAGACCCCTAAAACTAATGCCTAACGCTGACCTAAAATAATGCAGTAAAATGCTAAAGAAATTTAGGAAAAATGCTATCTAATTCTATCTAAACAATTCCCCAAAATTATCCCTAATTTATATGACCTAAACCTAACTTAACCTTAATAAAATGTAGCCTAATCTAGTCCTAAACAGCCATGGAAACTGACCAAACAGATTTCACAAAACTGACCAGGAAATTTCACATAACACGAATACATGGGAAGCAATGACTAAGTATACTATGCCAATTAAATTCTAAAAATTCTTAAAAATAATATGACCCTAATATGACAAAAAGCTACTGGAAATGCACTGAAAACAACTTAAAAACAGGCCCTAAAATATCCTACTAGTTATGCCAAACATTGAGCAGAAAAACCAATTACAGGACATTAAATATGCCAACCTATGACATTCAACAAATACTTAATAAACGTGATCCCTAAACTAATGAAATGATTGCTAAACTGCTGGACACTTAAAAGACCATAAACATGCTCCAAAACAGTAGCCAAAACTCACTCCAAATCGAAACAAAAGGAGCTGACAAAGGTGAAAACCGAAAATAAACCAAGAGAGGTCATTCACGCCAACCTCACTGCACTACTCCATTGTGAGATTTTTTTGTATTTTCTTTTAAAAGAAACACTTAAAACCAAAAATATGACATTAAAGTAGACATACGAAATAGTAAATAAAAAATTATTGTTAGCTTTAAATTACCATATATTTTGAAATGACAAAAACTTAAGTAAGCCTTAATGTTTTGATTCACATTGTAAATTTGCCTCGTCACACATGATTTTCTCAATCCATTTTCAAGTGATCATATCAAACTTAAGACCATGATTTATTGATACACTCTTATTGGTCTTAATACTTTATAAATGTTTTGAATATTTTAGAAAATCACTTGATGAATATTTAGACCATGTTTTCATTTGAGAAAGTCAAGAAAAACTCCCTTAAAGCTTATAAACATTTTGGGTTAAATTAAATTCAAGTCTACATCATTTCTAACCCAAAAAGTGCAGGAAAATGGCAATCTGGAAGCATGAGATCGATCCCATAGGGAAAGGGATCGATCCCATAGGGAAAGGGATCGATCCCTTTTTGGCAGAATGCCCTGGAAGCCAAGAATGAAGCATGGGATCGATCCCTTTTGCAAAAGGATCGATCCCTTTTGCAAAAGGATCGATCCCTTTACACCAGAAAGTCCCCAACGGCTAGTTTCTGTGAGATACAACAGCTAGTTTCTGTTTTGACTCCAACCAACGTTCACAAACCATCCAAGGGACTATAAATAGAGGCTTAGAAGCTAAAGAAAGCAAGAGGAACTACTCAATCAACTCCATACTCATTTTCCTCAAATCCTCAAGTCTCAACAACAAATCAAGAGCTACAAAGTCTTCATCTTCCATCATTCACATATCTCTTGTATTGCTTAACACAAATCTTGTATAGGCTTTTTCTTTGTGCCTAATTTCTGTAATCACTTGCCTATCTGGAGGCCCTTCTTTGATTACATTATTTGTAACAAACTATTCCTTGTAAAGGGGAGGTTTCTCTTGAGCCTAGAAAAAGAGGGAGGTTTCTCTTAAGCCTTAGAAAAAGAGGGAGGTTTCTCTTGAGCCTAGAAAAAGAGGGAGGTTACTCTTGAGCCTAAGAAAAAGAGGGATTGTAATCACAAATTCAAGATAGTGAATTTGGAGAAAATCCTTGGGAGCTTCTCAAGGTAGAGGACGTAGGCAAGGTAGCCGAACCTCTATAAATCGATTGTGTAAATTTCTCTATCCTTACTCTCTTTACATATTTGCAATTATATTTGTGTTTATTGTTTTGAATTTATAATTGAGTAGCCTAGAGAACTTAGAAAATATCAATATAGGCTAGAGAATTTAGAGGAACCGAAAAACGAACTTAAAGTTAGCAAAAAACCGATTCACCCCCCTCTCGGTATAGCTTATAGAGCCAACAATTATAAACCACAAAAAAAATATGCTGGAAAGCAGTAAATAAAATATCACTAAAGAAAAGTGTAGACAAAGTTCAAGAATAAGAACTATGGAGGTATTGTTTCAACCTTTTGAATCCCCATTCTCATATAACCTCATCAACAATCAAAATAAAATAAAAAGAAAGAGTAGAAGATGAATATAGTTGCTGGAAATTTAAAGAAACAAAAATCTTAAGTAAAGAGTGCAAGAATGTAGTAAAGAGTAAAGGAAAGCATCATGAAAATTTGTATTGAAATTGCACAAATGTAAAGAACATTAAGGAAATAAAAATGGTGGCTGCTTTAAACTTGTAAAGAAAGAAAAGTTGCTAGAAAAGTAAATCTAAGAAACCCTAGGCAACCTCTCCTAACCTAGGTCTCATAAAGTTGCTTATATAGTCACTTAACTTAGGGATACAATGGTAATTTTCTATCCTAGATGAGCTGGCATTAATTGCCACTTGTCTTCATGTCCTTGGCTCTTCAAAATAAATATTTCCATGTCACTTAAGTGCCCACATCAGCCATGGACACCTCTCTCTTTCTAGCACCTTCCTCTTTGTCTTCTAGTCCATATAAGCATGCAAGGTGGCAAGGGCATGTGTCCTCCATGTGTTGGCATGTGTCTTTTGTTCTTATCTACTAAGAGTGAGTAGGATGATGACATGTAGCATGTTAGATGTCAAAAGATGAGAGAGAAAATGAAGAGTCATGCTCCCTTGTCTTGTAGTGGTTCAATCTCCTTTCTTACTCATTTTTAGTCTATTTTTTACCAAAAAGACTGAAATTCATCTAGAATTTATTTTTCTGCACAATATGAGGAATTTAATAAAATTAGGGGAATAGTTAATAAAATAACGAGAGAATTAAATAATTATTAATCAATAAAGTATTAAAATAACTCTATTTTCATAGAGTTATCAGTTGATTGCAAGACCTTCTAAAGGGACTTGGCAATCAACTGTCGAGAGCCCTTTATTGCTAGGAGCCTTTAGAATATCTGCCTGGACCCCACTCAAAAATAATTATTTTTTTGGTTTTTTATTTAGGTATTTAATTATTTAATAAAGACTGACAAAAAATTATTTAATAAAACTAATAATTTTTTAATTTTTTTACGAAAATGTGACATGGCTGCACTTGAATGCTGTCAGGTAGCATCTTGCTTCATCTTACTGCCTGGGTAACACTTGGTCGTTGCCTGGCAGCGACGCTACCCAGGCAGCATTTGCTTGCTGTCGGATAGCATTTGTGGTGATTTGTAGCTCATCGAAGAAAATTTCAAAAAAAAATTTTGGATCAAGGATAAATTTGAAAAAATATTAAATTTTTTAAGGTGTGAGGCGTGGTTTTAGAAGGAAGATTTTAAGGTTTAAGGTTCTCTAATAATTAGGGTGTGTCTAATAATCATAGGGTGTGAATAAAAGTTCTCTAAAGTAAAGGTTTAATAACAAAAGTTTTAACTGCTTCGATGAAAATCTAATAAACACATCTTTGAGAAGGGGTGAAGAGCCTTAACTGTGATTAAACCCTGAACGGATTAGTCTCATACCGTTAAAACGGATGAAAATACATGTGATTTACACACAAAAAAATCTAATAAAATCCGAGAGGAAAAAGGTTTCATATTTTCACTTTTTTCTTGTCTTTGGATATTATTGAAAGTATAAGATTCTTAACATTGGAAAAAAACTATAATCAAACTAAAAAAATTTAATTAAAAAAATTGGACAAAAAATCTAACTTTTGTAGCGTCAATTAATATGAAGAAATTTATATTAAAAAAAATGAAATTTTCACATTTTAGACAAATAACAACAATCATTGAAGATGATTGAATTCAAGTATAAATATCCATTCAAATATCTGCTTCTAACTAATCATTAAAAAGTGCATGCCCACACCAACTTCACCAAATATCTCCCTCAAAGGAACCTCCCACTGCAACAATTGCAGACACCCATGTCCTCCGCCGCCAGTACCAACGCCACCACAATTTCAACCCCAACCCTAGACTCCGAGTCCCCTGCCCTCTTGCAATCCATCACCTCCCATGGAGGCTACGCTTATGCTCGCATGTCCACTTTAGCCGCTGCTGGCGACCAACGCGCTGCCGAGGCGGCGCGTGAGATGGCATGGGAGCAACTTCACTCCGGCCCTTGGCACTCCGTTCTCCCTGCCTGGCGTGACGCTTATTCTATGGCGTGCCTTCACGTGGCAAAGTTCCATTTCTCCAATGGTGAGTTCAGAGATGCTCTTAGGGCTTTGGACATGGGCATCATAATGGGCGGTCCTTTGCTTAGGAAAGATTTGGACTCGGCAATCGAAGTCGTTTCGGCTGCCAAAGCAAGACAGTATAATAACGGAGGAGCTAATGCTGATAATGGGAATCGTGAAAAAGCAGGGTCTCGGTTGCTGGTTTGTCCGGAGGAGTTTGATAAGTCCGAGGTGAGATTCGTTTTATAAATTTTTATTTTATTGTTTTTTCTGGTTCTTACTAAGTGGACATTGTTAAAGGCGGGGGATATTTATAGAAAGAAATGAAACTGTTATTCAATATTGTTCAAACTGATCAGTTTAGTAAAGACAGGGTAACTCTCTTTTTTTTTTTACAAAAAGGAAAAAAAAAAAAGACAGGGTAACTCCCCCATTTATCGTTATTTTTAGTTCTGCACTTTAATAAATTTATTTATTTATTTATGTTATCATTTTATCTTGTTGATTAGCTCCTTTGTGCGTAACTTATTGTTTATGAATAAGATGGTTGGTATGTTGCCGATAAAGAGAAATTGGTATGGTGCCACCGATAAGTTTTGGAAGAAGTGCAAGTGAACTTCTTCCCCAAACATTTGGACATGGTTCGAATTTTAAAAATATCACTTTTAAGAGGATTTTACTGTTTACCACTTTTAGTCCGAACAGAATTAATCTCAGATTGTAAAATAAATGAGAATACTTGTGATTAAAAAAAAAAAAGAGGTATTGTAGTATGATATCTGGTATGATATATGAAGTTAATGACTGTTTCGGTTTCCTTTTGATCCTGTAGGTACTACAAATTTTACCAATAGGGTCCTTCTCTTCTAAGATTGTGGGAAAGAGGTCCGCCCTATCTTTGGAGGGATTTTTAGGTGAATATTTCCTTCCAGGTTCTCCAGTTGTACTTACTGATTGCATGGCTCACTGGCCAGCCAGGACAAGGTGGAATGATGTGGATTACTTAAGAATGGTTGCCGGTGATCGTACAGTTCCAGTTGAGGTGATTAATCTTCCTGTTATTATTGTCAAATTTCAGCAGAGATCAAACTGGCAACAAATGCACTTTTCTGCTGTGTTTCTTCAAAAAATGTTTTAGACCTCATATCTTAGCTACATATATGTTTTTTGTTTTTCTTTTTAAAACAGTGTTTGGCATTTAATTTTTCAACATAGTTCGAAGTTTTAGGTGTTACTCTGATTTAGGGATGTTTGAGTGCATGATACAACAATATTGAGTTGCTTTATTGAGAATATTTACTCTGTTACGAATCTTAACTGGTTGCTCCAACCATTCAAGCTAAGGTGCAGTCTTATGTGGACCTTGATAATTTAATGTGGCTTTTGTTGTATTCTTGTATAGATCCTGACAGTTTTAGTTTGGTTCCCAAGGCAAACTGTCTATTCATATGCTCAGTGAGCTATTGCTAGGTTCAAGATCCTAATGCTCTATTTCTTTTTGTGACCGTGTAATTAATTTACACCATCTTTATGTACCTGCCGTGATTCATGTAGTAGGGAGTGTTTTACTGACTGTAAGGCTAACTAAAAGATGGATCTTCAAGTTTATCCCAACTGAGTTATTAATCCTTAGTGGATGGAGCCATTGTCGTAAAGTTTGAATCCAAATTCCTTCTACACGTGGATTCTGAATATTTTTTCCGTGGCAAGAACAGTTTTCAACTAGAGCTATAATGTTCTTATCTTGTCAGAATCAGCCAGTCTAATGAGTACACACACACACACCTAGTATTTACAAATATTCAAGCTCTTTTCCTAATCAAACCCTTTCTAGTCTGCGAGTTACTTTTGCCTTTTCTGACATGGTTGAGCTTGACTAATGATTACGTGATTAGGTGTAGTTCTTAGGCAATTTTGTGGGAAAATGATATGAGAAATGGAATCCTTTGTGAGGTAAAATGATTTTTAATAATTGTAATCCATTGAACAAGAATGAACAAAAAGCTTCAGATTTTCTCTTTGGATAAATCTTTCAGATTTGGGACCGTCTCAGTTGGGCCTATGGTGAACTAAACAAGTTTTATCTTTTATTCTGCAAAGATGTAAGAAATGCTGTATTGGAATCTTTTTTACTATATTCTTGATGTGAAAAATGATCGATTAACTGAAAGAACTTGGGGATCGGCCTCGATGGTTCATCAACCCGCTTTAGGATTTTGACTTCCTGCAGAGCTGGGCTCTAGCCTCAGCTCCTGCATATCCTATGAACAAAAAAAAAAAAGAGGTTTACTAAAGTATTTAAAAATTTGTAAAACTATTTTTATCTTTACTATCTGGTTATTGTCACTAAGAATTCTTAGTAATGATGGAGGTTGTATTGCAGAAAGCTATTTTGTTCCATTTCGTTTTATCCATTTATTTTTTATTTTTGGCAAGAATAATTGATGCAAGGATTATTACTTTCTAATTTTTAACTGAAAGCTGGTAAAGTTTGAAATGCTTTTCAGGTTGGGAAAAACTACTTATGTTCAGAGTGGAAACAAGAGCTTATTACATTTTCCCAGTTTCTTGAGAGGGTTCAATCTAAATGCTGCAGAAGTAAGGTCCCCACATATCTTGCACAACATCAATTGTTTGATCAGGTAGTGTTATCCTCTTTCTTATATTTATGTTTTGGAAAATTTAATTTCACTACTTTTGTACTGGAGCCTTCACATTATTGCTATTATATAATAATGGCAGATAAATGAGTTGCAGAAGGACATTTCTGTTCCTGACTATTGTTATGCTGGTGGTGGAGAACTGAGATCACTCAATGCCTGGTTTGGTCCTGCTGGGACAGTGACACCTTTGCACCATGATCCACACCATAATATACTTGCTCAGGTATTGTACTGGAAATGCATGCATTTATTATTAATTACAAATTGTCGAAACTAATTGTTGTCTCGTAAAACTGCTTTAGTTGCTCATGTTGCTTAAGACAAATACCTTAGGAGAACTTTGAAGCTACCAATCTGAAAAGTTAAGTGTGTTCTTTATTTTGGGGCTTAGAGGATATTAGAAGTAGTAGCTTGTCTTGTCTTACCTGTGGTACAATACATTTTACTGGCTCCAACTGTTTCCTCCCTTTGGTTGGGATAGGTGGCCAATTCTTCTTAAAGTGTCCCATGATGACAATTTATTTTGTATACTGCAACCATTATATGCATAGACTGGTTTTAGTGCAATAATACATATCATCCTTTCGTCACCGCTTGGCTGGCTTCTGATAGATGTCCGATCTGGATCTTCTCCTCATAATGAGTTAAAACTATCATTGACATGCTATCTTGTGCTATCATTTTACATATTATGTACTTGTGTGTATGATAGGCATCAAATCAGTAAACCTCAGTGGTTTAGTTTTGAAAATGAGTACCTTCTCCGTGATCAATCACAGAAGAAAATTTCCATTTTTTATTCAGTAAATATGAGTAGCAGCAGCTAAGGGCTGCCTAAAATGAATTTTAAACAGGGATGTTTTCTTCCATAGTCAGGGAAATTATCTTAATCAACATTGTTGTGTATTTCCATTATTGCTTTTTGATATATATAGGTTATCATGCATTTCATCTGCTTCAGTCTTTGGGTCTGTTGTAGTATTTATGTTCAAAATTGGATGTCAAGATTGCTAAATTTAGAACATAGTGCTGTTCGATTTGTGGTCCTTGAATGGAAAACCAGACACATTTGGTTTGCATGAAATTAGAAATTTTTTAATCTGTTTCCTCTTCCACTTTAAATAAATATAAACAACAAAGTTTCAAGTTTTAACATGCTTTCCAGTAAACTCCAAATCCTCGGTAGGGTCACTTGTCTTAGTGTACATGCCATGCTAAGAGGCCTTCCGTCAATTATCCACTTTAGGAAGAGGGTAATGATGATGTAGCACTGCTTGAGATGTGTTATTCAAAAACATTGGTAATTCATTGATGATGGTTGACTTATGTTTTTCTTGAGGACTATTTCTTCAAATAGCCAATTCTAGCCCTTCACTGTTTAACATGCTTGATTACAAAATCTCTGGCATGAACTTTTTCTTTAGATAGTTTTCTGGCAATTTCCGTTTCCCTTGTGCTGAATTTTCTATGCACCTTGGTTGGTGAGTAATAGGTCCAGTTGAAACCTATCTCTCTATGGATTTAATTTCTCCTAGATCAATATTCTGCTCCCTTTTTTCAGGTTGTTGGAAAAAAGTATGTGAGACTCTACTCTGCTTCATATTATGAGGAGCTTTATCCATACAGCGAAACCATGCTAAAAAATTCTAGCCAGGTACTGCTTACTTGGTTCCTCTTTTGGATTGATGATTAGGGTGTATGGTTTACATGCATGACCAAACACACTCGCAGGCAAACATGGAAACACCTTGGCTGTCTATTGTTTTAATCTATTTCTCTGTTAGTTAAACACCTCATTTTTTCTGTTATCTTGATGAGCACATGTGCCTGTCTAGTGTCAGATAACCACCTTTTCTGGTCAAGGCTTGGCCACGAATTTAGTTTAGGTACATCGGTTATTTTTCAACTAGGTCATACTGCCTTAAATTTCTTCCTGCTTTGCAGGATAAGTTTTTGCTCCATTAATTCAAAGCTGAGCAGACATTTCTTTGATTAGGTTAGAAGAAGCTTGTCTTGTATCAATGTTAAAGAAATGCATTCACTGCTAACAAGTAGTTGAAAGAAGTAAAAGTGAACTTCTTTCCCAAGCATTTGGGCATGGTTCAAATCTTAAAGTCGTTATTGTTGGGAGGGTTTTACCATTGCCACTCTCGATCTGAATAAAATTAGTCTTAGACCGTAAAACGAATGAGGATATTTGTGGTTATATCTAAAAAAAAAAAAAAGAAATGCATCCACTAGTAGCTTATTGTTCATAGGTGTTCTAAGTTGCCTTTTCTATTTTCCCAAAACTTGATATCTCTAACTATCATGAAAATGATAAGGCTGCAAATTAGCTCCGTTGATGGATCTCCTCCATTATTATAATAGGCAGTTTAAGATATATATATATACACGAAAGAAAATCGTGCTGAATACTGACTGATTATCTTCTGTTTGAAGGTTGATCTCGACAACATAGACGAGGTAGAGTTTCCAAAGGTGTGTGACATAGAATTCCTAGATTGCATTTTAGAGGAAGGTGAAATGCTTTATATCCCACCAAAATGGTGGCATTATGTGCGATCCTTAACAACAAGTTTTTCAGTGAGCTTTTGGTGGAGTGATTCTGGAAGTTCGACGGCATCATCTTAATATTGTTGTAATTCTTTCCATGTTCTAATTCGTTTGGAATGGAACTGGACTTAATATCAAACCTTAGCTGCTAAATTCACGTACAGGTTGAAACAGAACAATGATAGTGTATTGTATCGTGTACGGAGAGAGAGTGTGTCTACTCAAAAGGTCGTTGGTAATCTTTTACAATTTTGAGTGTACTTTGACTACTTATATGAACTTAACTCAGTCTAGTTTAGTTTACTGAAATATATGATATAATAATATTATATGAAGTTATGCTCCTACTTGCTTTCGCCTTTGAGGTGTAGCTTTGTAGAATGATCAAAATTTGGGCATTCCATTGTTGATTGAATTATTATCATTGACGATATAGGAAAAATTCGAGGGTATGTTCTATCAAAGTTTTTAAATTTTGAACTTAATTTAATTTTAGTCTATTAGTATGAAAAATAGACATTTTATCTCAAATTTTTTTATTTCACATGATAAGTTTTTGAGTTAGTCCTTAAGTGAACCATTAAAGATATAAATTTAAAATCATTTTTGTTCCTGAATTCATTGAAACATTTTAAATATATTCAAAATCAAACAAGAATGATATGTGGAAGAACTATTGGGCTTTCGAAGGTTTATTTTATTTTATTTACCTCTAATTTATTTTGCGTTTATTATTTATTATATAAACAATTTTTTATTGAATATTATATGAATACGCACTTGTTATATGGAATTTTCGAGATTTATGAGAAATATTATTTTTTGTTTATTGGATTCAATATCAGTAAGTAGCGCATTATAATTGTTTTATGTTTTACTCTTTTTGTTACAAGTTAGGTAAAGTACATAACTTTGCTCAAAAGAAAAAAAAAGTACAGTAGATAGCTTAAAATTGATGTAGGCTTAAAAAATTCATTCTACTTTATCGAAATTGATTTAATAAAAATGTAAATAACTAAAATTAAAAATAACATAACCCAAAATTATTTATATTTAAAATTATTCAAAATTAAAATAATTTAAAATTTGAAAAATTTAAAACATTGGTTGAAATTATTAAAATTCAAATTAAGTATATTTTTTATTTTTAAAAATTAATAGGATTAAATATAATATATTTGAGAAAAAAATACCCGTGAAAATAGTGAAAATTTTGTAAAAGGAAAAAAAAAGAAAAATCATGGAAGATAGAAAAAAAAGAAAAGAATGAAGTTGAATTGAAAAACTTAGGGTTGAGTGATTTTGTAATTACTCACATTCTATTAATTTTTGTTAGCAATGGATTCCAACACTAAAGACAAAAAAAAATGTAAAATTATTGTTTTACCTTTTCTTTTAAATATTTTATTATTATTTTATTAAAATTATTTTTACTTAATGGTCATTTTATTTTTTCAAACTCACCGAAGCCAATCTTATCACCCATCCAAACTAGTCTTTGGGTAAAACAGCCTTAAACGAGGCTTTTTAGCTTGTTCGCTTTATTTTTAGCATTTTCATGTAAATCTGTTAATCGGATTGGATTAAAGTTTGACTTCTTCACTAGAAGGTTTGTCTATATTCAATCATTGGTCAAAGTTAAACTACATTAGTCAATATTAAAATATTTTATTTTTGACTACGGACACAACTGTTATTATTGAATTTGTTGGCATGTACTCTTAAGTATACTAAATCGAGTGCAAATCAAGTTGCGATTTCTTACCGTCTCTGAGTTAAGCTCTCAACATTAAAAATCTACTCCTTCCACTCCAATTTGGATTGTAGGGAATCCTATAGAGTCCGAGTTGTGATATTCTCTGGTCCTTGCAAAGCATAACATTTGCTATTACTCCTTTTCAAATTTGTCATTCTAACTTCAAATTCAAATATATTGATGGAAAGAAATTGTGGATCTCACATTATCATACTTTTCATTTAAAGTAAGTGAAAGTTGATAATGTAGTACATGGAAGGAAGTATGTTGGTAAGTAATCCACCATCTCCCATTAGCTTTTACTCAATAATCATATCTAATGTGATCAATGTATGAAAGATTTTAGTTTATACTATGCGGATTATGTTTTTATTTAGAATTCCATAAAGAAAAATATATTACATGGGCCAAGTAGGAGAGTGTAAGAATAAATGTGGCTCGCGTATATCATATTTTAATATAAGGGTTATCTAAATAAATAATTGCTAAAATTTTATATGTTTATTTTGAAAAGTGATAATTTTATAGAAAAAATAACTGTATTTTGATGGAAGGGAATTTATTAATTAGAACTCTATTAAAACATACTCTCTCAATCATATTATAGACATATTTTTTTCAGAAAAAAAAAAAAGAACGTAGGAAGACATAAAGAAAAAGAGAGAGAAACACATTTTTTCTCGTTATCAAGAAGTTGATCGTTTTCTTCAATTAAAAGTTTTCATGGAATAAGGTATGCTTACTAATTTATTATTTAATGGATAAAAATTATTAAATTTGAAGATTTTATTAGTTGAAAAATTAGAGTTTATGCATTTAAGAATTTATGCATATCATTATTGAAAATTTATTATACCCTAGTCGATCGGGTACAAAATATGGAGCTTTTTCCAAGGGATCGGTACTTTAAAATTTTTACTCCCAAACGAGGATAGTTTCAAACTTATTTACTTAAAAGGTGCATTTTATCTCTTCAAATCATGTTTTCAACCCCATGGCATTGAAAAGTCAAAAAAAAATTTTTATCAGAAACTGGAAGTTATTTATTTATTGCTCCAGAAATACATCAGGATCACTAAAAGGTAAGGAATATGTTGAATCCCACACCTTAAGCTCTCCAAAATTACAATCAATCCTTGCCAACTTATGAGCAAAGGAATTTATTGACTTACTAATATACTTAATGCTAATTGAACTAAACTTGCCCATTTGCAAGTGAATATCTACCAGGAGACCACCTCCCTCCCAGTATGAAGTTTGTGCAAAGTTTATCTCTTGGACCGCCAGCAAACAGTCACTCTCCAAAATGGCCCTCTCAAATCCAGCCCTTAAAGCCATGTCCAAACCAAACCGAATGGCCAATACCTCAACATATAGCACTGTAGGAATATTTAGCATTGCTGTCACCGCACACAGATGCACCAAACCTGAATCAGTCCTTATAACCAACCCCAACGTTGCTTGAGAAAGGGAAAATGAGGCATCAACATTAATCTTAACCTGACCCATAGGTGGCAGTTGCCAATGTAATTCCTGATTCAACATTCTCTCTGTCCCAGACTCTGTACGAATAGACCTAGTATCATGGAGAAGCAGCGAAACCCGAAATGCTAGAATCGAGGACATCCAACACTTTCCATCGTGAAAAGCTGTATTCCGATTATTCCACAAAATCCAGCAAACAACAGCAAATTTGTCTTGAACTTCCTTTGTCTGCAGTTGAGTAAACAAACCATCCCAAAACTGTAAGTCAGATAGAGGATCTAACTCAACCTCATTAATCCAAGGAACCGTTTGACTCCATACATCAACACTAAGTGGACACTGGAAAATTACATGGTACCAGTGTTCCTCAGGCAACCCACAAACCGGACATAACTCCTCCACCGGAATTTGCTTCCTTCTTAACTATTGTGTAGTGGGCAATATATTATGCAATAGGTGCCACATGAAAAACTGAGTCTTAGGTAGTGTATGAAGAGACCAGATGGCTTTCCAACATGATGCCTGAACCATCTCCGAATGTTTGCCCAATAATTTCCTGGCAACATAGTAAGCCGACTTCACTGTGAACTGCCCCAATTGAGAATCAGCCCAAATAAGCTTATCAGGTAGCAAGGTTGAGGATAAAGAGATGGATAGGATTGCATTGCAGTCCTCCCTAACAAAAAGTTCCTGCACCATATCCATAATCCATGTTCTGGAATCCTTATCAATCAGAGTAGCAACTCTCATAGGTGTTAGAGTACCTGTAAACTGCTGCACCGGTCTATAATATGGAGGTTTATGAAGCCACGGATCCTGCCAAACATCAATTAGCCGCCCATCGCCAACCCTCCAAATAGATCCTGCATCCACCACTGCTTTACCGTGCAATAAACTTCTCCACAGATAAGAAGGTTGGTAGCCCGGTGTGGCATTCCAGATAGGACCATAGGGAAAGTATTTCCCTTTCAAGACTGGAAAATACAAGGTGTTATCATTGTGCACCAGCCTCCACCATTGTTTTGCTAGGAGAGCTAGATTAAATGATTCAAAATCTCTAAAACCCAGTCCACCCTCTGACTTAGAGTGACATAAGTCATCAAACCTCTTCCAATGTATTTTCCTTTTAGCCATAGTTCCACCCCACCAAAATCGAGCAATCATGCCATTAAGTTGTGACAACAAGGAGACAGGTAATCGGAAGCAAGACATGTAATATTGCGGTAAAGCCATGGCCACAGATTTAATAAGTACACATTTACCTGCATATGATAACAGATGGCTTTGCCAGCCTTGGACATGATTCCAAAGTCGGTCCTTAATTCTTTGGAACTCCAGCCTTTTTGATCGCCCGAACAGAAGTGGCAAACCAAGATACCGGTCATGGACAATTAGGCTACTAACATTTAACCTCCCCATCATTGAAAGTCGTTCCTCCCGAGACACATTGCTACTAAAGAAAACAGCAGATTTTTAGAGGTTTACAAGTTCCCCTGTCTCAGTTTCATAGATTTTAAGGATTCTCATCACCGATTCACATGCTCTGGTTGTGGCTTGGAAGAATAATACAGCATCATCTGCAAACAAAAGATGAGAAATCGAGGGAGACTGACGTGCAATTAGTAAACCAAAAATAGTGCCCTGTCTCATAACATCCTGTAGCAAAAAAGATAGTCTTTCAACACTTAGAATGAAGAGGTATGGGGAAAGCGGATCACCCTGGTGTAATCCTCTTGTCGGAATAATCTTTCTACTACTCATCCCATTAATCAAAACTAAATAACTGACCATACGCACACACTTCATTATTAATGAGATCCATCTCTCTGAGAAACCCAAAGCCCTCGTCACTCCTTCCAAATAATGCCACTCCACTCGATCATAGGCTTTCGCCATGTCCAATTTCAAAGCAGCCACACCAATGTTCCCCTTTCGTCTCCACTTCATATAATTGAACAATTCAAATGCAACCATTGCATTGTCAAAAATACTCCTGCCTAGGACAAAAGCACTCTGCATATCTCCCACAATCTTTGGTAGAACCTGTTGCATCCTATTTACAAGAACTTTAGACACAATTTTGTAGATAACATTGCACAAGCTAATGGGCCTATAATCCTTGATTGTCTGAGGTGCAGTAACTTTCGGTATGAGCACAATGGTAGTGTTATTAACACTGCTAATATCAAGATCCCCATTAAGAAAATGTAGAACAATACTAACCACCTCCGGACCCAAAATATGCCAATAAGTTTGAAAGAAAGCCACCGTCATGCCATCTGGTCCCAGTGACTTTCCTTGTCGCATATTCCTCACCACCTTGGTCATCTCTTCCTCTATAAACTCCATCCCAAGTAAAGCATTATCCTCCTCTGAAACCCTACTATCTATGCCAGAAATGATGACATTAGTGGGAGGGAGACCTGTTGTGGTGAAGATATTAGTAAAGTAATTCATTATCTCACAATGAATGGCTTCTAGAGTATCAAGAAGACCCCCCTTAGCATCTTGCAACCACGTAATAGCATTATGCCGTCTTCTATGAGCGGCTTTGGCATGGAAAAAATGGGTGTTACGGTCGCCAGCACGCAGCCAAAGTGCTTTTGATCTCTGCCTCCACAAAACCTCCTCCGAATGTAGTAATTCCTGTAGTTGGGACTGTATACGACTAATCTCCAACCAATCTCGACTAGGCAACGACATACTCATAAGATGATCAAGAGAAGCAGTATAACACTGTATCTGATGGCCCACATGACCCACTTCTCTCCAATTCCATTCCCGTAAAGCCAAACCGCAAGCAGTAAATTTAGAGTTGATACCTTGGAAGTCAGATGCAACTTGATCTTTCCAGACACCCAATACAATCTCCTCACACCCACTATATTTAAGCCACATATCTTCAAACCGAAAGATCTTCTGGCCACGTATTTGTCGTTGGTTGCCCATAGTGTCAAGCAAAACAAAAGAATGATCCGAGGTAGTGGAAGTCTGATGCTCTTCAATGGCATTAGGAAATATTCACCAATCTTGGGTCCCAAAACCTCGGTCTAGTCTTTCTTCCACTCTATTGATACCCTGACCACGCCCCCAAGTATGCCAATCCCCTTCACTGGAAACTCCAAGAAACCACATTCATCAACAACTTGTTGGAAAGCTTGCAATTGCCCAGGAGGCCACATGTGACCTCCTTGTTTTTCCGCACTCCTCAAGATTTCATTAAAGTCGCCTGCACAGCACCAAGGCAATGTAAACCGTCTACGTAACTGGCGTAGAAGAGACCACGAATCACACCTCCGGCTAGTAACAGGGTTGCCATAGAACCCCGTGAATCTGAATGATGAACCCTTGGTGCCCTCCATAATACAAGCATCAATATGATGAGAAGAGTAGGAAGTAATGTTCACTGGGAAACTATCATTCCACATAAGACTTAGACCACCTGATCTACCGCAACTATCAACCACAAAACAACCATCAAAGGCCCATATACGTCGTAACCAAACCATTTCAGAACTTTTCCTCTTCGTTTCAGAAAGGAAAAGTAGTTGGGGTCTATAAGACTTGACCATTTTGGTCAACTTATGAACTGAGCGAGGGGACCCCAACCCTCGACAGTTCCAACATATTGCTCTCATGGTGCCCCGCAGGGCTGGCTTGAAGAGCCAACCTCTGCCAATTGGAAAGTATCATGAAATTCAGCCCCAGCTAAAGCTTCTTTCTCCTTAACCCGCTTATTATTAGTATCACAGTTCAAGGAAACCAACACATCCAAGCCACGTTTCTTGATCTCTGAATTCGCATTCTTCTGCATAGCCCTTGAACCCTGCCACATTTTCCTCGTTGAATTCCCAACACAAACATCAGTATCTGTAGGCATAATTGATGGCAGCACCTGAGTCGCTGAAACCCCAGAAACCGAACTGAATGACCCTAACATCTTTGCCCGCAGCCAAGGTCCATAGCCCCTTTGCATAGCACCCATTGTCTTCCTCTGGCCAATAGCAATATCACAATCAGCCTCCATATGTGTAAGGCATCCACAAACATAACAGAAATCAGGAAGACGCTCATAACGGAAAGAGACCACCATAGAACCACCATTATCAGGCAAGTGAATTCTCGTCCCACGCTTCAGTGGCTGCATCACATCCACGACAACTCGTATGCGCAACCATTTACCCCATGCCACCGTATCCCCATTCATATCGACCTCCTCTACAAAACCAATACTTTCACCGAGAACAATTCCCATCTTTTGCGTCATCATGCGAAGGGACAAACCATGAACCTGGACCCAGAATGGGCAGAAACGGAGGACAATCTGCTTTGGAATGACTATACTATCAAGTTCTGACAGTAATAGTAAAGACTTATTAAAAGACCACGGTTGGAAAACCAGAACATGATCTTTATCAGTAGAGTTCCCAAACGAAAAGATAAACATGTGATCACCAATCTCTCGAATGGACAAGTCAGCAGTAACTCTCCAAACTCTTGCGAAAACAATCCTTATTGCTTCAAGATTAACCATTCTCTTGGAAAGTAATAGTCCCAGCAAGCAATACTTTTCAGTTTGAGATATCGAAGAAACCCAGTCTTTCTCAATAACCAGATTATGGTGCTCATCGTCATTGAGGGAGAGCCTCGCCCAAACATCCTCTAGACTCTCAGTCATCACGCAGTATCAGATTAAAATGCAACAGCAGCAACAAAAACAAAGGACATAATCACACGGTGCATGAGAACACAGTGAATTGGCAACAAACTTGCACGGAAAGACAAGAAAGAGACTCTCACAAACTGTTCTAAAACATGTAACCGTCAGAGAGAAAAAAACATAGGATTAAAAAAACTTTTATGTAGTCAAAATTCTTAAAAGCACAGAAAAAACCTTGAGGAATTCGGCTCCACATTTTCTCTTTGAAATATAGATAATTGATAATAGGATGCAGCCTAAACTTTCAGAGATGAGAATAATTTTATAGTGGACAATCCGTTGGTAGCAGCAAGAGAAAAAATTTCCGCCAAGATTCCAGAGAAGAAAGTTTTACTGGCAAAGAAGAACACTAATGTGAAGGCAAAAAAGAGGTAGACTCCTGCTTTTCTCTCCTTCAATCAAAATTGCTAGTGCATACTTGGGATCGTTCCAATGCCCAAGAAAAAGAAAACAAATATTATGCAAAAGTGAACTTCCCCTATTTCCCCTGTTTTTGTCACGTACTGCAACTTTGCCCCAATTTAAAGGTTTTAAAATTGATGAGTGTTCCGCTGCTTGTTCCATACTCTGAAAATACAACAAAAAATAAAGTTTAGATGCTTATGGAATGAGAACTTTTTGGAGAAGGGAAGAAGATGTGTATTGACTATGATCTTTTTAAGCTTTGTAGGAAATAAATAGTATTTAGGGTTTATATGAGATTATAAGATTGTAAAAGATCTCTTAAACATACAGTGTTTTAAGTTTTGAAATTTTTATTTTTTAAAATTTATATAATTATTTAATAAATCTGACAATGCATTGATATGGCATTAAATATCCCTTTAAAAAAATAAATTTAAAACTTTCTTGATCAGAAAATAAAAATTTTAAAATACCCTCTTGCGGGAAAAAAACTCGCAAAATTTGTATATCACTTCATTGTAGCTGTCTTGATTGATGGCAAAATAAATGCACAAAATTGGTGCTAGGCTCAACAAAAATTTGAAAATGTTTTTTTTTTGGGTTTATAGGAGGTAAAAAAATTAAAAATTTAATTTTGAATTTAATTTTTTAAAAAATAATAATTATTAGATCAAATTAAAAAAAATCTGAAAGTTAAAGCCGCACCATCATTGAAGAGCATAAAAAAACTTTGGTAAAATAATCATATCACACGTCAGCGTATATTATATTTTAAAAATTGTGATTCACCAACTAATTTTTAATAATAAAAAATTTCATATCACTTCGAAATCTTTAATAACAAAAAAATAAAGAAAAAGGAAGGAAATAAAAAAAAATTGTATAAAATAATTATTTCACACATCAACTTATATTATATTTTAAAAATTGTGGTTCACTAACTAACGTGGTAATTTTCTAAAAATTGTGGTTCACCAACTAACTTTGTACTTTGGAGTCTATAATAATAATAATAAACTAAACAAAAAGGCAAATAGTGCGTTTCAAGCTACACATACAGCCTAAAAGGTTGACCAAAAATATATTTGGTCGAAACCTCTAATTTGAATATTAATTTGAGTTGCGAATAAGTCAAAATCGAATTATGATAAAATTTGATGCAGAAGAGATTTTTAAATATTATTTTTCATTCACAAAATTTAAGTTCGATACTTTATTTAAGAGAAATTAAACTTTTTTTTATTCAATTCAACAAATATTATGATGAAACAATATTTCTAGAACATAGAAAAAAACTTAAATTATTCAATGCGGTGGAACTTGAAACAGTAGAATTCAAAGACGAGCACATAAATAAGAAAATTCAAAGAATTTTAGGTACATGATCTCCCACAGTTTTGTTGCTTCTGTGTTTTTTTTTTCATTTGTAAAATTCGAATTCGATATTTTATTTAAGATTCATTAAATTTTTTTATTCAATCCAACAAACATTGATGATGAAAAAATATTTCTAGGACATAGAAAAAAAATAGCTTATTCAATGTGGTGGAACTTGAAACAATAGAATTCAAAGATAGATGAGCACGTAAACAAGAAAATTCAAAGAACTTTAGGTACATGACCTCTCACAGTTTTGTTGCTTTTGAGTCTTTTTTTTTTTTTTCATTTGCAAAATTCGAATTCGATATTTTATTTAAAAGTCATTAAATTTTTTTTATTCAATCTAACAAACATTGATGATGAAAAAATATTTCTAGAACATAGAAAAAAAATAGCTTATTCAATGTGGTGGAACTTGAAACAAGAGAATTTTAAGGCGAGCACGTAAACAAGAAAATTCAAAGAATTTCAGGTGACGTCACACAGTTTTGTTGCTTCTGAGTCTTTCTCCTCGCTGTCCTCGTTGCGTCGAAGAAAATTCAAAGAATTTCAGGTGACGTCACACAGTTTTGTTGCTGCTGGGTCTCTCTCCTCGCTGTCCTCGCTGCGTCGAAGAAATTGTCCATGGCTTTTACTGAAGTACCCTTGAAATCTTTCTCATCTCTCATGGCGTTCTTGATCATCTCCCTCACTTCAGAAGCTTTCCATCTCATCTTCTTTCCTTTCTCGCAATCACTCATCACTAATTCAATCTTTGCTGCCACATCTTCATGATTAACTTCACAGATTTTTCCTCTTGCCACTTCCACACAAACCCCTATCTCCACCATGAGCTTCACATTGAAAAACTGCTCAGCAGCCATGGCCCACCCAAGCAATGGTAAACCATGACTAAGAGATTCAAGCACAGAATTCCATCCACAGTGGCTTAAGAAAGCAGAGGTAGATTTGTGGGATAGAATCTCCAGTTGGGGTGCCCATTTATGCACCACCAACCCTTTGTTTGACTCTCTGATTCTCTCTTCAAAGCCTTCGGGCAACCATTCATTGGCTTCGAATTCTGAGTTTATGTCAAACCCTATGGGTGGCCTGACAACCCAAATAAAATTCTTGCCGCTCAACTCCAAAGCTTTGGCTAACTGCAACATTTGTGATGGATAGATGGTGTTCATTGATCCAAAAGAGACAAATAACACTGAATTTGGAGGCTTTGTGTCTAACCATGCTTTGCAAAACTCAGGTGTGATTCCTGCTTCTTTGCCGGTAAGTGCTCTGTTTTCAATTGACAACACTATTGGCCCGACTGACCAGACTGGCCTACCTAGCTTTCGCTTGAAATACATCAATCCAATATGGTCGAATTCCTCCACTGTGTTGAACAAAATGGCACCAGATTTAGCCCATTCTGGCAAATATTTACCATGGAAAACCGACCAAGAATCTGTCCCATCTGCCTCTGACATCGTTAAAGGCAACTGGGTCAAGTGTATTTTTGAAGCCTCTTGGAAATCTGGCAGCAAAAAGTGATCATCTGCAAGCTTTACTTCCTTGTGAGGAAGATTTAACCAGATGGAGTAATAGCAAGCCAAACCGAACCCACCAGCCCCGCTAAACACAGCATGAAACACGCCTAGCTCCTCAGCAACACCAGCCATCCATCCAAAAAAGATGTCTGCGATTATGCAAAGTGGGCGGTGGCCGTGCTGCTCTTGTATGATATCTTCAATAAGTTGTTTAAAAACAGTCCTTAGAGAAGCTGAAGCTTCAAGAAGTCGAACGACAAAGTGGTACGGAACAACATCACAATTTTCAGTGTTGGGAGGGAGGCCATGGTCGGAGCTATTGAAGGGGATTTCAGTCAGCTGAATGGAGGAGTTTGGAGGCAGCGATGATCTCAGTTTATTGATGTTAAGTGGGGTGTTGACAAATGTTATTTTATAGTTCCTTGTTTGTTCAATGTGAAGGGCTAATGCGAGGAAAGGGATGATATGGCCTTGCGCCATGAAGGGGAACATCACCACATTTTCTTTCTTTTCTGCCATTTTTGCGTCGGTGAAAAGCTAAAGAAGTTGAGAAAGTGGTTTCTGTTTACTGGTTTCTTTTTTTTTTCTTCTGTTTGCTGGCTACAATGTGAATAATGATGCACAACCAGCTTGAAATGCTTTACTTGGTGATGGCCTCTCTGACATCTATACTATTAACAAGTTATATAACCGCGCGATGTTACGAATATATTTTTATTTTTTAATTTTTAAAGTTAATAAAATTAATTATTAAATAAGAGTTGTTGATCATAAAAAAATATTTA
Source organism: Heritiera littoralis (assembly GCA_031772115.1). Lineage (NCBI taxonomy): Eukaryota > Viridiplantae > Streptophyta > Magnoliopsida > Malvales > Malvaceae > Heritiera > Heritiera littoralis. The sequence continues at coordinate 1,026,717 of JAPDPK010000128.1, read as the reverse complement.
ATTTCTTCATATTGTTTAGTACAAAAGAAAAACATGTTTATTAAGAAAAAAGTTTATATATCAAACAAAATATCCAAAAATAATTTTTTGAGAAATTTGGATCAACTAAAATTAAAGAAAAATACACACTACTTAGAGTTAAATAATATGACAAATAGATAATTTGCGCTAAAAACAAATAAATTAAAATAATGATGCAACAACAATAAAAAGTATAAGCACCAACATATATATATACACACACAGAGCAAACTTGTTCATACAATTTAACAAAGAGGTAAGAAAAATTAGTTAAGAATCTTTGTTCATATTATTAATCAAGTGTAAGGTTTGAAACCTATCTGTATGTATTTTTATTTTAAGAATAATTAATTGAACTATTTATATTTACTCCAAAGTACAATATGTAAAATAAAAGTATTTTTTCTTTTAGAAAAGTTAGAAGTAAAAAAACATTTCATATAATAATTTTCATTCGAAAGCAAAGTATATGTGAGTAGAAGAAGCAAATAGATAAAAATATAAAATAATACTATAAAATAATAATAGAATACTGGATTAAAAAGAGTTAAAGAGCAATATAAAAACATGTTGAAGACTTAACTAAAAAAAAGTTGTTGAGAAAAAAATAAAAGGACTTAACTAAAAAAAAATTTTTGAGAAAAAAAACAAAAAGACTTAAGTAAAAAAATAAAAGTTGTTGAGAGAAAAAAATTGACATGTGTCAAGCTTAAGCAGAGAAAGAGACAAAAATAATATATACTAGATATAATCCCGCACGATGCTACGGGTCTATTTTTATTTTGTAATTTTTAAAGTTAGTTAAGTTGATTATTAAATAAGAGTTATTAGACATAAAAAATATTTATTTCCTTCATAATGTTTAGTACAAAAAAGAAACATGTTTACTAAGAAAAGATTTATAAAAGAAACGTGTTTACTAATAATAGAGTTTATATATCAAACAACATATCCAATAATAATATTTTGACAAAAATTTAGATTAGCTTGGATTAAAAAAAATACACAATACTTAAGTTAAATAGTATGACAAACAGATAATTTGTGCTAGAAACAAACAAATTAAGATAATAATACAACAACAATAAAAACTAAAGCACTAATATATCTATATATATCTTTATATTCGGCATAATGGTTCAGACAATTTAAAAAAGAAGTAAGAAAAAATTAGCTAAGAATGTTTTGTTCATATTATTAATTATGTGTAAGGTTTTAAACTCATTTGTAAATATTTATTTTAAGAATAACTAATTGAATTATTTATATTTACTCCAAAGTACAATATGTAAAGTAAAAGTATTTTTCCTAGAAAAGTTAGAGAAAAAAAAACCTTTCATATAATAATTTTTATTCGAAAGCAAAATTTGGAAAATACATAATTTATATGTATTTGAAGTATTATTTATTTTTAAATATTTGCCATGTGTCGGTTAAATAATATATTTGAATATTGTTTTTATATTTTTAAAATTATTATCATTATTAATAAATATAAAAAATGTTTTAAAAAATTTATTATGAGGCGAGAGAAGAACCTATTATTGTGATTTGATATTGATTTTATATAGCTAGTATATTTTTCGTGTTTAGTAAGTTTACATCTGCTAGTGGAGATATAATTTTAAAAAATAGATTTAGAGAAATTAGATCTAAACTTTTTTATTTAAAAATATCTAAATCAATTAGCTTTTGTGTTGTTTGATTTTTTTTCCTTGATTAAAAATCAACTCAAAGATAAATGAATTTTTTTTATTTTATTTTTTAATAATTTTTTATATTTAGAATGCATCATTTGTTAAACCCTCTATCATATTTTTATTTTGAATTTTTTTAATTTATGCGCCGAATCATATTATTGCTGGAGAAAAAAATTTAAGATTTAAAATTAGATTAAAAGGCATAGCAAAAAAAATTCAAAAATAAAATAAAATTAAAGAACTTAACTAAAAAATGAAAACCTAAAAATAAATTAGAGGGCATAATAAAAAAAATATTAAAAAAACAGAAATAAAATGCTAAATCAGTTGAGACACGACACATGGCTCGTATGAGAGATAAAACATTGAATGGTATGGGTTAGAAAGGTGAAAGAAAATGAGTGAAAGACAGAACCAATGTGAAGCTGGACGTGGAGCAAAAAAAAAGGTGATTTTTATATAATTTAAATAATATTAAAAATTATTAACTTAATTAATTTTTAAAATGTTTTAAAATATATATTTAATATTAAAATATTTTATTTTATTAATTATCAACATTAAATATACAGAAATTAATGATCTACAAAATATATACTATAAATGCATTTGTAAATGTAATCTATCGTTAAAAAATGTACTGTATATACATTTGAAGAATTATTTAATTATTGAGTATTTGTTAATTGTTCTGTGTTAGTTAAACAATATTTTTGGAGAATGATTTTATATTTTTAAAATTTATTATCATTATTGATAAGTATTAAAAAATATATATAAAAATTTATTATTTGAACGAATAATTTTTTATGAAAATAAATATATAAAATTTAAAGATCAATTTTTTATGTTGTTTATTTTTTTTTATATTAAAAATAAAATTCACATATAAATGACTTTTTTTTTGTTCTTTAAATTTATGAAAAAAAACAAATAATTAAAAATAAAATTCACATATAAATGACCTTTTTTTGTTCTTTAAATTTATGAAAAAAAAAACAAAAGCTATATCACCTACACTCTGCGTAAAGATTGAGAAATTAAAAAAAGGGAAAAACTGAAAAAAAAAAAGAAAAAGCCAAAAGTTGACATGTGTAAAGATTTGGAGACAAATATATATATATATATATGTATGTATAGATATAGTATTGATTTGCGTGCAATTCTCGTCTCCTAGTGCTTCCGCGATGATGGCTTCTCTTTTTGACACCTCAGTGGTTACTGTTGGCTTTGCTTTTTCGTTGTTTTGGTTTTTTTTCCCTTCTCCGCTGGCCTCTTTTTCGTAGTGTTGGGGTTATTTTTTCCTTTGTGCCCTTTTCTTTGCTTTGCTCTCTCGCCTAGTGCTCTTTATTATGGATGGGTAAAAGGGTCAGTTTGTAAGCTTCGTTATTGACTTTTGGTGTTGTGGTCCCCTATTGTTTGGGAATGGTTCCATTCTTTCCATTCTCAATAATCATCAAATAAGAACGTTTGCATCACAATGCCCATCTCCTCCGTTCTTTTGCTTTTCCATTTCTCTTCCAACCGAACCCTTGGATCTTCGTAAACATATCTTTATAGTATATTCATTTTTTTTATCACATGAAAATTAAGGTTATATCTTCTCTTCCATCCATAGCATTGTTCATATTTGTCCTGCATTTCTCATAAAGTGCAATCTATTTTCTTAGGGATACTTAGAACAACCATTTCAAAACAAGAGAAATTTAGAGTTTTTTTTTTGTTACAATAAAAATATTAAATAATTGGAGACATGGAGTAAGATTGTTTGGATTCAAACTCAAATTTTACAACATGCAACAATTTATCTTTAACCATTTGATTAAGAGGTTAGTTAAATTTAGAGCTTTTGAATGACATTGTCATTTTTTTGCTACATGTAGAATTAAAATGTAATAAATGTATTCGCATTTATCCCAAAATGAATATTATCTATTGCTTCCTTATGTTTTTTATTTGTTATGCCCTCAATATGTATTAATATTCTAACTTTATCAATGTCATAGAGATCCCGCTCATCATTTATATTTGTATGTATATTTTACAACATATTCATTTCCTGATCGCATGGAAATTAATGTCATATATATTCTTTGTTTATGCATTTTCATGAATGACCATACACATATTTTGTTCATATTCTTTGTTTCATGCACTTGATTTTTCTCTTTTATCCACTTGCCTCTTACGAGAAAAAAAAAAAACACATCAAGAGTGATATATTTTGCTCCAAGCACAATAAATTGTTTCAAGATCGATGACCAATGCCTTTTTGTTAAGATTCAACTATTAGTTGTTGAAGTAACAATTTAACGTTGCAGATTTGCAATAGTTGAATCCCATAAGAATACATGTGATCTTTTGTGCTGTTTTCAAGGATTTCTTTAGTTATTTTCTTCCTGCTTGCTTTTAAAGGTTTTTTTGGTTTTCATCTCTTTGAATTTTTTTTTTTTGTGTATTCAAATCATCACCATCTTTTAATGTATACTTCTCACATCAGTGAGCGGGTGTTACCTAGTGTTGTATTAAAACCATTAAACTAGAAGACAAACCAGCCCTTTTACTCATTTTGGGCGTATTCTTCCTCAATTTCGTGTTATTAGAGCTGTAATCCAATTGAAAAAAAATAGTACAAATTTGAATTTGATTGAATTTAGTTTTAAAATTTGACTTTATTTTACTTGATTTAATATATTTGATTTGTCAAATTTTAACCATATATCATAAAACTATAATATTTTATTAAAAGTATATATTACAAAAAACTTTAATAGGTTCACAAGCTACTTGAGCTGATTAAAAAAAAAGCTTTAATAAGTTCGACTCTAAAATAAATAAATTAAACACGAGTATTTATCAAGTCTAATTTGAATAGCTCATGAGTAATTTTACTTGTCTATGCCTTTACGCGTGTTCACTATCTTTCAATATTTTTCCTTTTTTAATTTTAAGAATTTTTTAAATAAAATATTTTTAACGTTATTTTTTTTATTTTTTTCAATTTTTTTAACAAAAAACTATTTTTGTTAGAGGTGGCAAAAATCGACCCGATCCAAAAAATCAACCTGATTAATTCGAAATCAAACTCGACAGATCTGATTTGACTAAAAATGTCAACAACCTAAATCAAACCCGATCCAAAACCAAATTTATTCAAATTCACATTAATCCAAACTCGACCTGATCCGAACCCAAATTGATTCGAACCCAAATTGATCAAAATTCAAATTAACTCAAATCCAAAAAGATTCAAACTTAAATTTAATATTATCAATAAATATTTAAATATTAAAATTAATTATCAATGTATTTTAATATAGTAAAAATATAATTTTTTTCAATAATATGAGTGTTATATTTTTTTTTAATCTAGTTAAACTTAAATATTCATTTCTATATAATATTCATTTGAACCTAATGTATAATTATTTAATAGCTAATCTATAATAGAGTACAAAAGCTATATCACCTACACTTAATGTCTCCAATTATTCTATAAAAAATCAAGAGAAATTAAAGAGATGTATAGTACTGTATTATGATATTTAGTAGGGATTATTAAATCACTTTGATTCATAAAGTTATTAATTATTATAGATAATAAAAATAAAATGAAAAAATGTAATTAATTTATGAATATTGATAAATATATAATAAAAAAACTATCATATAGATTATTAAATATTTTGATTATTTCAATCCCAATTTTATTATAAGTCATGTAAGAAGAAAATTTTATTTTCATGAGTTTTTCTTAGAAATATGGTTTCAATTGATTTTTATACCAAACAAATCACATCGAGATGATTAAGGCTTAACCCAAAAAGCTTGTCTACTCGACCCGAATCCAAATCTGACTAACTCGAATTGACTAAAAAAGTCAACGACCCAAACCCGACCTAATCCGAACTCGAATTAATCCAAACCCGACCTTATCCGAACTCAAAATAGACCGATTTTTTCTTGACCCAAACCTGATCTTATTTGAACCTGAAATGATCCGAGTCTAAAATGATCCGATTTTTCCTTAACTCGAAATGATCCGAGTTGATTTTCATACCAGACAAATCACATCGAGATGATTAAGGCTTAACCCAAAAAACCTGTCCATTTGACCCGAATCCAAATTTGACTAATCTGAATTGACTAAAAAATTCAACGACTCAAACCCGACCTAATCCGAACCCGAATTAATCTGAACCCAAATTAATCCAAATCTGACCTTATCCAAACTCAAAATAGATCGATTTTTCCTTGAACCAAACTTGATCTTATCCGAACCTGAAATGATCCGAGCCCAAAATGATCTGATTTTTCCTTAACTCGAAATGATCTGATCCAAAATAACCCAACCCAAACCCGATTTGACTTGCCCATTTGCCACCTCTATTTTCAGTATCTCAAAATTTTAAAAATAAAAATAATTGTTTGAAAAATAAAATTTTTCTATTTTCCATTTTCCCATTTAAAAATACTAAAATTATTTCAACTTTTATTATTTAAAACATTAAAAAATAAAAAATTTAAGTTTGATCAACGTCGCATTAACCACAAGCAGCATGTACCCAAAAATGGGAAAGTTACAAAGACATGCTATAGAACAATAATAATTATTTAAATGGGTAAACGTGTTTTGTTATGTACCAAAAAAGAAATAGGAACTTTCTTAAATTACTAAAAAGGTGTAAGACCTCAAATTTCAAGTACTGTTTAATTTTAATTAAATAATTAAGAATTAAAGAAATATTTATAATTAATTTATAACTGATTTTATCTTAGGTTTTATGGTTAGTTAATAAGTGGGCCCCACTGATTCCCGGAGGTCCGAATGAAGGTGAAACTTCATGGATTCGATATTGAGAGCCAAAAAATGTTATGGCAAGAGTTTCATCTTTAATCTCAATTATTTTTGCATATTTTGAAAAATGTGCAACAAATTATAAAATGACGATTTAATCCATAGGCCGTTAGAATTTTTGAAAATAATAGTTAAATTAAAAGGAATTAAGACCTATTGATTATACCAAATAATTCCTCATAAAATATAGTTTTAGAATATTTAGATGGATGGTGGAAACTAGATGTGAAGACAGAAATTTACGAATTTTATGGTTATGGGTAATTTGGTAATTTCACCTAAACCGGTATCCAAACTTCATTAAAAGCTTCACCAAACATTAGAGCAAGCTAAATAGAGTTGAATTATGATTAAATAAAATATTTTGGTGTTTAGATAGATTGTTTTCAACCAAGTCAAAGTTTAGGGGCAAAATTAGAAAGTTTTAGTAAGTAAATGAGCATTTTGGTCATTTTGCTTGGGAGGCCTTTCAAATCAAAAAATTCCACATAATTCTACACCATGACAGCCGGCCATCTTCAACCTTCCACCCAACCTCCATAGCCAAGCTTCCAAAAAAAAAATGCCTTAAAAACTTAGTGAAAAATCACTCGAAACCGAAAAATTTCTTAAGAGACCCAGTCTAATTTTCAATGTTCTTTCTCTTGGTACCAAAATCATAGTTTAAAGTGGCCAAAATCAGCCCTCCAGCTTTCCCATTAAATTCGGCCAAGGTAAGTTTTGAGGAAAGATGGAATTTTTCCATGGTTTCTTACTTATTACCATGTGATTTAATGATCCCCATGCTTCTTTTAATTAGATTCATGCTTAAATCATGAAAGTGAGTGGTCAAGGGTTTCGGTCAAACATTCATGAAGTATGAATATGGTGAATTTTGATGGAATTTATTGTAGGATAATGAAGTAAAAATTATGACAAGTTTGAATTCAAGCTTAGATTTAGTTAAATTGAGAAAAATCAATTTATTGACCATTGAAGGGGTTTCGGCCATGACTAAGAGGATGAGGAATTGATTCAATTTGATGTAAATTCCATATGGAAAAATGTAGGAAAATTAAATAAGCAAAATTGGATTTAATAGGAAATTAAATTTGGAAGAATTTAAGTTGTAGGGAGAAAATGAAGTTTTGGTCAAAGCATGATGGGTTGGAATTTGATGTTAATTCATATGAAATTCATGTGGTTATGGTGTAGAAAATTAGTAGAAATAATTTAGAATTAATAAAATAATTAAATTGAAGAAAATAAATTGTAAAAATTTAAGGAAGCAATCAGCCTTGATGAAGGGGAAGGAGGAATTGAGTGGATTTCAATGAAATTTAGGCCTTGAAATAATGTAAAAATTATTCTGAGAATTTTGGCGAAATCGGAATCGAAAACGGAGTTATGTAGAAAAAGTTAGAATTTTGCACTCGTAGAAATTAGACTGCATTTAGTAGATTATATTGACAATTCATTAGCATTTAAATTGTTAAATATTCTTTTAATTAAAGAATAGTGAATTTATCAATTTTGAATAAATATTTGCAGTCTCTAAGCCTAAGAGTACTACCAGTGCCGGGGGATTTGATACCGAGAAAATAAAAGGTAAGGGGTGTTTGTATGAAGCGTAGGGATATAACACTGCATGTTTTAATATAAATTTCAAATTGTGGAATTTGAATAAATATTTTGGATGGAATTTTTGGAACTGTGAACAGTGGTTGAAAGCTGGATTTTATGCAGGAAGGGTTAGGATTTTATAAACCGTTATACTGCTGAAAATTTTCTATACTAACCTAAAATCCTTAATTTATGAAATCCATGAAGTTTAGGCTTTAATTATGAAAATTTTGAAATATTGATAAAATTAAATTTAAGGATCCAAATTATAAGTATTTGATGATTTAATAAATATTAAATCACAAATTCAATAATTAAAATATTTTGTGGTATTTTATCTTTTTATAAATGTTGAATATACTTGAATTGGATTTTGAATAAATGATTTTTGAAAAATTAAAATTTTAATTTAAGCTTTATGATATTTTATATGTTTGTTTAATGGAATTGATTTTATGAATATATTTATGATATGTTGTTTTCATACCCTAGTCTCTGTAAACTATTTTGGAAATTATTTATTTAAATGTTTTAAAGACTGTTGGCCCCTTAGCTACCTTCGAGTACATGCATTTCCATTCTGCTCTGATTGTCGTTGACTTTAGCCCAGTCTTCTAGCTCCCATAGGGGACACCTGGCTAGTGCTCCCACTGTGGCCCCCTGACTATGGCCATACGTCTATTATAGTGCATGTGTGTGTTGGGTGTAGCCTAGTCTCCATTAAACTTATATTAAAGTGGTAAATCTCTGGTTAACTTAGATCCAAGCACTCCCAGTTTGATTTCTATATTTGGATTTGATTTATTCATAAGATCTGCTTTCTGATCGAATAATATACCTTGTGAAATTATTATTTGATTTAGATGTTGGAAAATTGATATGATTCTTATTTAAAATGTTTACGGAGAATTTACTTAATTTCTGATGCTTTATATTATGTTTTACAATATATTTAATTTATATTGAATTTGTGATTTAATTAAATCAAATAAATTCCCTATAGTGGCTTTGGATACCGGAACACGACAAGTACTCCAAAGTACCTCGCATACTCCACCCGGTTAACTAACCCACTATAGTATCCTTCCAAGTAGATTGTGTCATATTTTATTCATATTTTAAATTTATGTTTTCCTATAAATATTTGTTTTATGAAAAATTGCATATAGGTTACATTATATCAACTTTGGTATAAATGTCTTTTACTGAGCACGTTTCGCTCACCTCTTTATTTTTCTCTCCCTGATTATCTGTAGTGAGTTCGGGTCTGCTAATTCAGGAGGACCTGATTCTGGTATTCCTTAGGCGACTCCTTCAGTTCGTCAAGGTATACTTGGTATATTTTATATGTTCAGATTTTTGTCCAGTACTACTTTTACGTACCTTAAAACTTGGGATGCAAATATAAATCTTTTGTGATATAATTAAATTTTCAGATCCTAGGATTGCATATAAATAAATTTTTATTTGAAGTTGAATTGACACTGCAGACGAGCCCAACCGATATGTGTGATTTATATATGTAAAATTAATAAATTATAAGGTATTTCGGACCGTGACAAAAGGAAACAGAAATGACCATTTAAATCTCATTGCTATCTTGAGAGAAAACCATCACCTTTTTCCCTTCCTTCTTTTCTTTTTCTATTTCAGCATTACTTATTGTTTGGCTTATATATTTAGCAGCTCCTTATTTACTTCTCATTTCCTCTCTTATTCAGCTACTATGTGCATTAAATTAGGAAGAAAGAAGTGAAAGACCCAGAATATGATCGTCGAGTCATCTTGCATGAATGAGCCAAAAAATCATGAAATTCTAATGCCCTAGAAGATGTAATCGATTACCTATAAGAGCTAAACTATAAGATCATGTACAATTCATGATTTCTATATGTACATCATGGATAAAAAATATGTACAACTCAAATAACATAACGATATTCGAATACTTTGATGCATGAATCGAATACCTACTTAGCTAAACTCTTGGTAAAAGTGTTCAAATATCCATGAAGAAGAACTTGAATAACAATATCTAGAAAGCTATAAATTGATATGTACATTTTATTTTGCCATATGTACATCCTATATGAACATGTTTGCATTACTTCAAATTTAGAAAATCATTAAGGGAATTCTAATACATCAAATAAACATTCTACTTTGATAAAGCTTTATTATGAGAAGCAAAATAATAAGAAGAATCCAAATATCATTTTTTTATTCGAATACCCAGTTTTTATATATATATATATATAAATGTACAATCAACACAAACATATATACATATCTTTGAAGAATTAAAATTTTTTGAAATATTCGAATACATTAAGTAGGAATTCAAATACTGGTTTTAATAATAATGCACCAAAAGTAATATTGAGAATTTTAATAACCTTCGTTGATATTTGAATACCTGTGTGAACAAATCACATAATTATGTGATTTTTGTATGTACATCATGGATAAATATATGTATGTCTCTTGCACAGCACTACTAGAAAAAGGGTTTATCGCAACAGTTAAAGTCATTGCAAAACACATATTTATCGTTGCTAAAGCTTTGTCGTAACAACTAAAAGTCATTGCAAGGTCGTTGTGTTTAATTTCGATGCTAAAAGTATATGCAACGATTTTTTTGGTTACAATAAAAAGTATTTATTGCAACAACTTTTATCGTTTCTAATTAAATTTTGTTTTAGCAACGACTTAACATTGGTTGCAAATCTTATTTGGCAGTGTTATTTTTATTGTTATAAAAGATAGTTTTGCAACAACTATTTGTTGTTGCTAAAATTTAATACAAAACGACAATTTTATCGCTTCTAATTTTATTTACAACGACTATAATTGTTGCTAAAAATAATTATGCAACAATAAATATGTTGTTTTTAATTTTTTTTAACAATGATTATAGTCATTACTAAATAAGTTACAAAACAATAATTTTGTCGTTTTTAATTTTTTTTAATAACGATTATAATCGTTACTAAAAATTTTACGAAACAAGAATTTTGTTGATTCTAATTTAAATAAATATTTTTTTAACAATGATTATAGTATAGTTGTTGCCAATGGTTTTTTCACTACAATATTTTTTATAATTAAAAAAATGATAATTTTAATAAATTTCAATAAAACTTAAAATTAATTTCAAGACTTTAAAAAAATACAATTTAGCAAAAAAAATTAACATTAATAAATTAAAAATATTGTTTTTACTTACAAAGGGAATTAAAAAACATGAAATAAACAACCCATAAACAACTCTAAAAGCTTAGGGATAAGCCACTCCCCAAGCATCAGCTACTAAAAGGTCTTGAATCTCCTGTGGTGGGTCATCCTCCAATTCACACATTGCCTATGACAAAGCATCCGCATAAGAGTTACCAATCCGAAAAACATGTTGTCTAGTGACTTGCCATGTTCTTCCCAACAACAAGCGAATGAAATTTCCCCATGAATGCCAGGATATATCAGCTTTTATAATCAAATGAGCTACTATTTGTGCATCAAGCTAGCACAGAACCATGGAAAACCCTTTTTGCCAAGCAAGTTCCAGCCCATGTTTAATAGCATGCAATTACGCTACCATGTTAGTGCAGCAGCCTAGATGGAAATCCCTTTGTCTATTTTGAAACGTCCACTGAACCTCCTCTGCCCCCTTCCGAATAAAGACAACTAGTTGTTAAGAGTGTCGTTGCACATGCTCAGTTTCACCAAATACAATCTACACATGATTTAACAGTTTGTTAACAATGACACAAAAATTAAAACGAGTGCATTATAATTAAAACAATAAACAAAGAACCATGTTAAAGATCCAAGTAAAACTCTGAGTCTAGACAACAACAATGTCTACATAAACAGTGACAATATGAACATAATCAGAAAATCATATGCTTAAGGTCAGAAAAAATCTAAATTGACCAACCTTAGAAATAATTGGAAACTAAATTTAAGTCTTCTACCTGCAATTGCAAATTAGGTCCTGTGCCAATAAAGATTCCCAGGATCATCGCTGTAAGAAATTTGGGAATCGAAAGCAGGAAACCACAAAATTTGAATACTACACCCAAACATAACTTAAAGCAGTCTATATTACCACCATAAGACTCAGTGTAGAGAACTTAAAAGCAAATGCATAATCTCCAGAAGAGATTACATATTAGCATAGATTCTTAATGCTAATATGGGAATCAACCATATTAGAAAGAAATAGAGCAGAGAAGTTAGATCAGATCAAATTAGCAGACTTACCTAAGGTTTACTAATAGGAAAATAAATAATCTGCTCTTTTAGACTGAAACTGAAACTGATCTAGCTCATAGTTACAATTATCATACTAAATCTACAATTACAGCTCACTACAACTCCTTAAATTAATTACCTTCAGCCTTTCCAAGACCATGACTTTATGGGAAATAAACCGGGGAAGAAGTTACAACGATTTAGCCCTTCTATTCATAGCATGCCTTGCAAGTAAGTGGGAAATGAACGAGTTAAACAAGAATTCTAGTGAAGGTCTTCAAAAAAATTGAGCAATAACACAAGAACACCGGTATAATCACAAGACCGAATACTAAATAATAGAGTATTAAGAATTTGTATATGGCAACATATTTAAGCTTGTCCTGCATCGCATTATTCAAAAAACTAAATACCCAAATCAAGCAAAAGCCTTAAATCAGTCAATCCAGAAAGAAGAAACGCAGATAAATAAAAGAGAGTAGGAACGGGAAATTTCTTCAGATTAACAACACAGACGGAGTCTTTCCCACGAACACCAATCGATGTGGTCACAGCTGCTTTCACAGTCTTAAACACACTCTGCTCAATTTAATCAAAAATCAAAATTGAGTGAAAAAATTATAACAATAATAAGTTCTTGCAGGAACCCAAAGAAAAAGTAGAAGGTGAGAGAGTGAACTTACATACCGACTTGGAAGAGACACCTTCAAAAATATAATTGGAACGGCGCAGGGAAAGGGATAGTAAAGAGAAAGTGTTGAATTAAGGCTTAAACGTTTGGGTAGGTGAGGAATATCTACGTTTAGTTATAATATATATGTGAATATTTTTTTTCTTCTTTACTCACTGCTAGTTACCAAATATTGTAGGAAATATTATATATATATGTATATATCTCTGCCTGCAACTATATCTCTATGTGTAACTATATATATAATGTATTATAATATATACATATATATATATGTATATTATAGATGTTATACTAATCTTTCAACCTCATGTATTAATTGTATAAAATATTATTTATTATATATGTGTGTGTGTTTTAACGCACCATCATTTCACAAAAATATTATATGTATAGTCATAATAAAATATTATATATTGCAACAAAAAAAAATAAAATAAAAAATTATATACAAAATATATATTTTATAATATTATATTATATTACATTATACATAACTCTATATAAAATATATTTTATTATAAAATATATATTATATATTATTTATTATAAATATATATCTTTTGACGCCACATGTATTAAAGGGGATAATTATTTGTTTGTTTGTTTTGTCTTCTTGAGCTTAACGCTTTGAACGGGGTTTGGGTCTTCTCGCTTGGTTTCTTTTTGGCTCTGTCAACTTTTGCTCACCAAGTTCTTGTTCTTTTGCCTAAGAGAGATGGTGCGTTCTCGTGGGTTTGGAGTCTGTTGCTTCTTCATATGGTTTTAGTCTGCCCCTATTTTGTTTTGTTTCACCCCTGTTCTATTTTGTCAAGTGTCTGTTCTTTTTTTATCATCTCTCTTTTTGCTTCGGATTCAGGCTTGTATTCTGCTGCTTGCCAGGCTTGCCTCTTGGGATCTCTGTTGTCCCTTGTGCTTGTCTTGGATTTTTTTAAATGAAATTTCCTGCCTTCCAAAAAAAAGAATAATTATTTTTCTTTTTTAATATTTAATCATAAAAATAGTAGATAATTTCATTAAAAACAATAAAAATTCAACTTTTTATTTAAATTTAATAAATTTGAGTAGCAATTACATTAATGTCACGACCGAAGGTCGCGACTTTCCTTTAATACTTATACTTTTCTTAGTCTACAAATTTATGGACTAAATTTTTCTTTTTTCATTTTAAGGTTTGTATTCGGTGTCAGTGTAGTTACTATACTATCTAGGTGACCTATAGTCATTTCATTTAAATATTAAGATAACAAGGAAATGGTTCTTAGTTACATCCCGATTTGTTAAACAGAATATGTACTGTGCATCAATTTAAGTCTTACATGTAAACAAGTATTTTATAAGGAACATATACCTCAGAAGACTAGTACCAAGTCCATACACCGTCTCCGATGCCCAGTTAGCAGCTCACATGGCAGATGTTAACTTCAATAGTCTGAAAGAGATGAAATTTAGTGGGGTGAGCAAAACCACAGCTCAGTAAGATACTAATATAAATACAAGAGTAGGATTATACTATCTTAAACTGCAATGCTTAAAACTTGCAAGTTCGCAATTACAGTTAATCCTTTTTCATCGATAAAATCTCATTATCTCACTTCTTCTCATCTGTCTATCACTCAGACTTCTAAATAAATCATCATAATCACTTTTTAGTTTTCTCATCACTATACTATAGTGCATCGCACAACAATATGTCGTGTCGAATTTGAATATCATGTACCATTAGTCCATATTCTCATCAATCTCATATTATATTCTGTCTAAATGAGATATCGTATCAAGTCACTTTTTATTTCATAATCGTACTTCTGTATTCTATCATCTCATATCACTTCTCATAGAGGGACTTATAATCACAAGAGTTCACAATTCTCTTCATATCAATCTTATGTTCATGTATCATATCATATCATATCATGTCATCGTATAGATGAAATATCATTAATATCGAGTCATGACATTCCTCATGTAACTCTCATGTACGAAGCATATTATCATGTCAGGGTTTAATTTGCAATTTATTTAACTTTACTGTACAAACCGCTATCATTTCAAATCGTATCATATGTACTTTAGAACATGCTCAACGTATGAATTTTCAATTCATTCAAATCTACCGTTACGGTATGATAAAAACATGTTCAATTTCAATTCATGTATTCATTTTTAGAGCATGTCTAAAACATGTGCGGTTTTAAAACATTTTTCATATACTATAAATCATATCAGGTCTAGAGTTCATATCAAATCAATCCATACTCTAGACCGCATATCATTTCAAGTTCGACACAAAATCGTATATAAATCATAGAAGTGTCGAAATCATTTATCATGTACTTTTAAAACATATACTGTAAGTCATATCAGGTCTAGAGTTCATATCAAATTAAACTATACTCTAGACCGCATATCATGCCATGTTCTACAAAAAATCATATATAAATCATATAGGTGTCGAAATCATATCTCATGGACTATTAAAACATGTTTAAAACATGTACTATTTCAAAATATATTTCATTTCAAACATGTCTCATGTATTGTATAAATCATGTTAAGTCTAGAGTTCATATCAATAAAATCATACTCTAGACCTCATATCATATCGGTTAGAGACTAGGCTAGATCCCTATCATCTCTATCAATAAAGACTTAAATTACTGTAGCTAGCAGTGAAAATCATGTCATCGTCCCCTGGAAACCAACTAGGACGCTATCTATGGCCATAGACCTCATCTCTCTCAGTCCCACTGATCAGGCGTGACTGAGACCTGTCCACGACTATTGTCGGACAAGCATCTCTGCCTAATGAGCAAAACTCCAATTAGGTGGTTTCCACTATGCTTTATTGAATTTAATTCTTTTAGGGTGCCTACAATCTCATAAAACATTTAAATCTTTAGCTTTCTTCTCAATATCATGTAAAGCATATGGTAAAATGTCACGACCCGAAGACCGCGACTTTCACTTGATTCTTATACTTTTCTTAGTCTACAAATTTATGGACTAAAATTTTCTTTTTCATTTTAAGGTTTGTATTCGGTGTCAGTGTAGTTACTATACTATCTAGGTGACCTATAGTCATTCCATTTAAATATTAAACAAACATGGAAACGGTTCTTAGTTACATCCCGACTTGTTAAACAGAATATGTACTGTGCATCAATTTAAGTCTTACATGTAAACAAGTATTTTATAAGAAACATATACCTTAGAAGAATAGTACCAAGTCCATATACCGTCTCCGATGCCCACTGAGCAGCTCACATGGCAGATGTTAACTTCAATAATCTGAAAGAGATGAAATTTAGTGGGGTGAGCAAAACCACGGCTCAGTAAGATACTAATATAAATGCAAGAGTAGGATTATACTGTCTTAACCGCAAATGCTTAAAACTTGCAAGGATGCAATTACAGTTAATCCTTTCTCATCGATAAAATCTCATTATCACTTCTCATATTCACTTTTCATTCCATACATACTTTTGTATTCTATCTTCTCATATCAATTCTCATATTTACTTTTCAGTTCATAATCATACTTCTGTATACTATCATCTCTTATCAAGTCTCATATTATGGGTCATGATCACGGTGGTACGAAGTCATAATTCTCTTCGTGTGTTTCTATATTCATGTTTCATATCATATCATATCATGACATCATATCGATGAAATATCGCTACCACTGAGTCATGACACTCCTCATATATTCTCCATGTTTAATGCAGATATCCTATCGAATTCACTTTACATTTAATAATCATATTCCCGTATTACATCAATTCATATCACTTATCGTCTGGGAATTTATGATCACGATAGAGTGAGATCAGAATCCTCTTCATATCAATCTCATGTTCATATATCATATCATGTCATGTCATGGTATAGGTGAAACATCATTTACGTCGAGTCACGACATTCCTCATGGAATTCTCATATACTAAGCATATTATCATATCAGGGTTTAATATGCAAATTCATGTAATTTTTCTGTCTAAACCGTTATCATTTCAAATCATATCATATATACTTTAGGACATGCTCGACATATGAATTTTCAATTCATTTCAAATTTGCCTTTAAGGCATGATAGAAACATGTTCAATTTCAGTTCATGTATTCGTTTTCGGAGCATGTCTAAAACATGTGCGGTTTTAAAACATTTTTCATATATTATAAATCATATCAGGTTTAGAGTTCATATCAAATCAGTCTATACTCTAAATCGCATGTCGTTTCAAATTCGACACAAAATCGTATATAAATCATGTAAGTGTCGAAATCATTTATCATATACTTTTAAATCATTTACCGTAAATCATATCAGGTCTAGAGTTCATATCAAATCAAACTATACTCTAGACCGCATATCATGCCATGTTCGACACAAAATCACATATAAATCATATAGTGTCGAATTCATATCTCATGGACTTTTAAAACATGTTTAAAACATGTACTGTTTCAAAACATATTTCATTTCAAATCTGTTTCATGTACAGTATAAATCATGTCAAGTCTAGAGTTCATATCAATAAAATCATACTCTAGACTTCATATCATATCGGTTAGAGACTAGGCTAGATCCATATCATCTCTATCAATAAAGACTTAAATCACTGTAGCTAGCAGTGAAAATCATGTCATCGTCCCCTGGAAACCAACTAGGGCGCTATCTATGGCCATAGACCTCATCTCTCTTAGCCCCACTGATCAGGCGTGACTGAGACCTGTCCACGACTATTGTCGGACAAGCATATCTGCCTAATGAGCAAACCCAATTAGGCGGTTTCCACTATGCTTTATTGAATTTAATTCTTTTAGGGTGCCTACAGTCTCATAAAACATTTAAATCTTTAGCTTTTCGTTTTAAAATCATGTAAAGCATATGGTGAAATTCTTTAAGAGGTTTCGTATATAAAAATACGTATATATACCATATACTTTATTTTTAAAGCTAATCTATACTTTATAGCATTTATATAAATGCTATTATGACATCTGAAACTATAGCAAATTATGCTTAAAAGCGATGCTATGAAATCATCTCCGTAATGTAATTTTAGTAATAGTTTCAAATGTCAATATAAGTAATACATTCCTCTAATACGGTGAAACAATTCATTTAACTTTATCACTATCAAACTATCCTTCTGACACATCAGTAAATCAGTGTTCAAATCAATTCAATATTCATTTCATTCAGTTTTCAACTTATTCAGTACTCCGATTATTCAATAATCAGATCATTTGGTATTCAAGTCATTCAGTATTCGATATCCTTTTTCGATAGCTATAAACTATACCAATCATTTCTACCTTTCACTATTAATACTAAGACCACATCACTTGCATGAATCCTCTTAGTGTTCATAAATATTTAAATATCATGTCACTATATAGCCATCAAAATACTGAAATTATGCAATATTAATATCCTCATTCGTTATCTATTCCAGAGTCGACATCGAGGATTATAGAACCACAAGATCAATAATCGCTTATCAAATCCATTTATGGTTTGACCTATAGGTACATATTTAGAATCCTCAACTTGCGGTTCAATTTCATTTACTATCGTAAAATCAAATCACAATCCTCAATTCACTTTTTGATTGGCAATTTACCACTTAAAAGAATTTGCCAATTTCTACTATCAACAGTGTTTCAATCATTTAAGTCGCCTTGCGACTATCCATATTATTGCAAAAATCTCAGTTCACATCTATTTAACTTCGATATCACAATCTTACCACTAAGACGGTCCATTTATTTGAATCTATCAATTCTATAATCGTCACTCGATTGATAATTCCGCAAATTCTATCATTCGACCATCTAAATCACAACTTCAATTTTTTTTCTCTTTTGAGTTGTATCATATAATTATCATCACTTTTATCTGTGATCCGTCTAATAAATACTTCTACCTCAATCTCAACTTGATACCAATTGTGATATTAAAATTAATTGATTTATCGGTTCTATAAGGTTTAAACCATATAATTCGTCACATTATCGTTTTCAACGATCTGTCTTCTCATCGATTTCAATATCAAACTCTTTCGGTAATACTGTAAAATCCTTTCAATATTTATTTTCAATAATTATCTCCAAGATTCCATTTATGTGAGAAACTTAATCTTTTCCTCAATTATTTTCCTAAAAATTTCGGCAGCATAACGGCTTAATTTTCCCTAACCTCCTGCAAGGGAAACACAATTTATACTTGCAGCCGTTGATTCTCACCAATTTTACCTCTTACTAAGACCCCCACCATCAGTTGTGGGTCCTCTTAGCATTTTTAGCAAATCAATTTAAATCGATGCATCATATAAAAATCACAATTCCATTTAAAATCAATTAAATAAATGCATCATATGTAAAATCATAATTCCCACATACAATATAAAGCTACTAATGCTTTATAAAAGTATCTTACCTATTTGCCAAGCTTAGCGCACTTTCCGATTTTTCGAGTCTTGCCGAACTCCACCATTCGTCTCATTTCCATTTTTGCTACAATTTCAAAAATTAACATATATTTTCATTTAGAAAATAATCCGAAAATTTCCAATAAAACCAATAGACATATGGCGAAAAGACTTAAATTTTCCTTACCACATTTTTTTTTCTTTCTTTTTCCTTTCTTTCTTCTTCTTCTTCCTTCTTTTCTTTCTCCTTTTCTTTTCTTTTCTTTTCTTCTTCTTTTCTTTTTTCTTTTTTTTCTTTTTTTTTCTTTCTTTTCTTTTCTTTTTTTTTTTTTTTTCTTTTTTTTTCTTTTTTTTTCTTTTCTGAACCGGGTCGGGTCGGGTTCGGGTTGACCGGGTCAAATCGGGTCGGGTTGATCGGGTCAGGCGGGTCGAACCGGGTCGGATCGGTTCCGCCGGTTCAATCTTCTGCTGGCCGGTTCGGTCACCGGCGGCCACCCATTCCGGCGGTTCAGCCACTCCACAGCTTGCCGAAGTTGCGAGGATGCCGGATCTGGTCTCCGTTTCGTCCCATCACCGGCGACGGTGCCGGATCTGGAACGGTGGCTCTCGGTCCCTTCCTCCTCTGTTTCTTCCTCCCTCCGCCGTCCGTAGCCTCGCCGGTGGTCTTCCTTTGCTTCCCCTCAGCTCCGCCGAGCTCGGGGTTGGGGTGGCAGTGGCCAGATCGGCGGCACCGCCACTTTTCCTTCTCTCTTTTTCCCTCTTTTTCCTCTCGGTTTCTCTTTTCTCCCATTTTCGCTTCGCTTCTGTTTTTCGCTTCGGGTCGCCGCCGGTCGTTTCTTCTCTTCCCCCTCGGCTCGCCGGTGACGACCCTCTCCTTCCTCCTCCTCTTTTGGCCGGCAGGGGGCCGGCGGTTTTATTTGTCTTTCTCCTCTGTCTATAACAGAGGAGAAAGAAGAAGCTGGGAATCGGGTATCCCGATTCCCGCTTCTAAATTTCCTTTTTTTTTTTGGTATATATATTTTTATATATATAATAATAATAATAACTATAATATATATAATTATTATACACCATAATTATATTATAATTATATATATATACACTATTCTTAATATGTATTTAAATACATATTTTGTATTAAAATATATATTTATATATATACTTTTACACTTTTAACACAAAATAATATTTATATAATATACATTATATAAATATACCAAAATATTTTTATTTCTTATTAAGTTTTGGATTTCTAAATATCCAAAATTATTTTCTCCATTTTCTTATTTAATTTGGATTTCCATTTATCCAAATTAAATTTCCTCCTTCATTTCTTATTTCCAATTTAATTTCCCTTTTAATTTCTTATTTGAATTTGGGTTTCAATTTGTCCAAATTAAATTTTCTGAATACCTTATATTTATTTAGAAATTCTCGGTCTTCACATTTTTCCAAAATTATTTTCTCCATTTTCTTATTTAATTTGGATTTCCATTTATCCAAATTAAATTTCCTCCTTCATTTCTTATTTCCAATTTAATTTCCCTTTTAATTTCTTATTTGAATTTGGGTTTCAATTTGTCCAAATTAAATTTTCCGAATACCTTATATTTATTTAAAAATTCTCGGTCTTCACATAAAATTCTGTATGAGGCTTCATATATCAAAATATATATATCTACCATATACTTTCTTTTCAAAACAAATCAATACTTTACAGTATTCATATAAATATTATTATAATGTTTCAAGTTATAAGAAGGCATGCTTAAATGCGATGCAGATTCAATCATTAGTTTTCGAATAATGAACTATCATCTTCGTAAAATATATCATTTAATTATAGTGTTAACTATAATGCAATTCTCTCATTTCCATCCTTTTGATTTCAATCAGATCATACCTAATAGGTAAATTCGATATTATTTTCCAATATCGATATAAGCAATATTTTCGTCTAATACGATAAAGCAATTCGTCTAAATTTATTACCATCAATTATTCTTTTTCAAACTTTCTCTCTGTCAAATCAATAAATCAATATTCAAATCATTCAATATTCATTTCATTCGGTATTCAAATTGCTCAATACTCCAATTATTCAATAATCAATTCACTTGGTATTCAAACCATTCGGTATTCAATATCCTTTTTCATAATTATTGACTTGAGGTTCAATTTCATTCACTATCACAAAATCAGATCACAATCCTCAAATCAATTCTTCTTATGGCCTGTATAATTTAATATTGAAATTGTGAAATTGTCAAATCTTATTATTCAAGGCCTATTCTATGGTTATAAGTAAACCATATATTCACATATTTCATCACTCATTTATTTAAATCTATAAATGATTGGATTGTGTCGTAATTCAACCTCAATTTCAATAGAATTATGTCTGCATAAATTATACATTCGTTATGACTCAGTATCATAACTATCCATTATGTACCACAGTATTGATACTAAGACCCATACCACTAGTATAGGTTCGTTGATTATCTCACATATATCCAACAATACGGTGTGATACTGTGAAATCCTTTCAGCACCGACCTCTTGAATTAATCATGTCATTACATTCGGAGCTACTTCAAGATCAAGAGATCAATTCGATAAATCTTATTATTCAAGGCCTATTCTATGGTTATAAGTAAACCATATATTCACATATTTCATCACTCATTTATTTAAATCTATAAATGATTGGATTGTGTTGTAATTCAACCTCATTTTCAATAGAATTATGTCTGCATAAATTATACATTCGTTATGACTCAGTATCATAACTATCCATTTTGTACCACAGTATTGATACTAAGACCCATACCACTAGTATAGGTTCGTTGATTATCTCACATATATCCAACAATACGGTGTGATACTGTGAAATCCTTTCAGCACCGACCTCTTGAATTAATCATGTCATTACATTCGGAGCTACTTCAAGATCAAGAGATCAATTCGATAAATTCTAGAATCATTCGCCATTAATAGTTTCACAATTCAATCACTCGACCATCGAAATTTCAACTGTGATCTTCTCTTCCAAGCTATATCATATAATTATCATCACTTTTATCCGTGATCCGTCTAATAAATAATTCCACCTCAATCTCAACTTGATACCATTTGTGATATTAAAATTACTTGATTTATCGATTCTATAAGGTTTAAACCATATAATTCATCACATTATCGTTTTCAACGATCTATCTTCTCATCGATTTTAATATCAAACTTTTCCGGTAATGCCATATGTAGACACCCCATTTTGTCCGGGGTCTTTAATAGTTTTGGTCCAATTAGATTATTTTCTTTAATCCGAGCCTCAATTCTCCTGTGAGTCCAATGTTCTTTCATTTCACCTTTGATTTGAGTTTAATTAGACTTTTGGATATGAAACTATGATTTTGGACTTAAGATTAGATTTGACTTTAGGCCCGATGATTTAAAAGACCAATTTTTTATATTTAAATTTAATTTTTAATATATTTTTACATTTATTAAGGAAAAATAAAAAAATGAAAATTCAAAAAAATCAAGGAAAACAAAAAGGGGGAAAGTCAAACTTGTATCACAAATTGTGGAATAAAAATCAAATCTTTTGGTTTTAGAAACTTTGGACAAATCTAGAATTAATTAAAAGAATCAAATTAGAATTTGTTTATGGCAAGCTTTAAAAGAAAATATGTCAACATTGAGATTATGGGATTAATTACCAGGAAAGAATCAAGGAAAATGAAGACCAATTAAAAGATTCTAGGTCATATTAAAAGAGGGGAGAGGACAATACAAAGAAAAAAAAGAAAAACCCTAAAAAAATTTTCTACTGCTCTTAGTCACCAGCCGACCTTCCACAAACCACTATAACCTTCCCTGGCTGTCCTCACCGTAACCTTTACTGCCACCCTACACCTCACTTGCCGAATGGTGCCCTGCTTCACCAACAAAACCCAAGCCTTGAGTCTTCATTGTTGGACCATCTTCATCATCTTTACCGTCAAGCCTGCACTGCTCCCGTTCCACCTCTGCAACCATCAAGGTTGGCTCCATTACGCCACGTTTTGTCGTCACCTCGCCACAAGCTTCTGTATCGCTGAAGCTGCCGCTGCCTCGCACTGCATCGCCGAGCCTATCCTTGCTACCTTGCGCCAGGTGTCCCTGTTGTGTCTTCATCATCAAGCCACTGCTGCAGCTTTCCTCGTTCAAGCCCCCATTGCGCCACTGGTTTACTGCCGTTGTCCACTGTCCCGAGCATTACTGCACCATCCTTGATCTGCTACGCCCAACCACAACTTGCTACAAAAAAAAGAGGGCTGCTCCTACCCTTGTAACTCCTTTCACGACAAAAAAAAACGTGATTACGCAGCCATCGAAGAAGAGAACAAAATCGTAGCCAAAACAGAAACAAAGTAGGAGACCCCAGGGAAGCAAGAGCTGAATGAAAGGGAGCAACTTGTCTGAGTAGCGAACAATAGAATCGAGACAGAGGAGAAACAGGAGAATCTTGCTTCTGTGATTGTTTGCTGTAGCAATACAGAGAAGATGCTGTGAAGTGACTCATGTGAAGGAGCTTCAACACGTGTTGGACACCAAATCAAGGAAAGTTGGAAAAGAAAGAAATAAGAATAAAAACGTGCAGAAGGAAACAAGGTAAGTTTTTTTGTCATAAATGATGAATGCACTTGTGTAAAGGTAGTAATGCTACGTGATCATCACTAGCATTTTGTTTTTTAATTGCTATTATTTTATTTATTTAATAGGTTCAAGTGTATTAATAGTTCAGTTTGATTTATATAATTTATTTAAGTAGGTATTTGAGTAAGATAATAGTTTAGGTAATCCAATTGGAAATATAATATAATATTAAGATGATTTGAAAACTTGATAATAAATAATTAATATGAATGAAACGATTTGATTAGGCATGTAGAGTATTTGTTGATATATTGTTTGATTTCACATATTATTTGTTTAGAATTAAATAAAATTTAAAATAAAATTAAGAATAGAATAAAATTCAAAAAAATTTAATTACGAATTTAATCATCCGATGATGGAACTCTTAAAGGCACTGCGCTCAAGTGGTACTTTTAGATGAGAAAGTTCTATTCAAGGCCTCACCAGCTTAATGGAAGGTCTAAATAGGGTCTTCAATAAAAAGTAATTTATATTCATTTTTTAAAAAAAATTCAAGTATGAATAATTAGTATATTAGAACAAGAATAATTAGTTATAAAAATTAGAAACGATATTAATGATTCATGATAATACAATAGAAATAATAATAAGAA
The DNA here is from genome assembly GCA_031772115.1 of Heritiera littoralis. Classification (NCBI taxonomy): domain Eukaryota; kingdom Viridiplantae; phylum Streptophyta; class Magnoliopsida; order Malvales; family Malvaceae; genus Heritiera; species Heritiera littoralis. The sequence continues at coordinate 1,001,854 of JAPDPK010000128.1, read as the reverse complement.
ATGGAATAAATAAAATTAGATATGAAAATTATAAGGAAGTTGAATATGAATTACTCCAATGATGAAATATCGAGAGAATTACGCATAAGTGATTTTCTTGAAATTTTCTAGGTGGGAAAATTATTTTTAAGGTCTCACCAGCTTAATGGATGGCCTAGAGATAGTTTTCAATAATAAGTGATTTTTATTCATCTTTTAAAAGTATAAAATAAGTTATTTTTATCTAAAAAATATTATTAAATTAAAATTAAAATTAAAGTAATTAATTAAGAAGATAAAAAACTTCAATAATTCATGTTAACTATAATAATAAAATAACAATAATAAATAGTAATGAAATTTGATGAAATAATAAAATGATAAATAAGAGTTATTGAGAAGGAATATTGATTGTTCCTATGATGAGATTCCAAGTAGATTTATGCTTAAGTACTGCTTTGGAAATCTTTAGGTAAGAAAATTTTTTTTGGGTCTTACCAGCTTAATGGAAGATCTAAAAGGAATTTTTGATAAAAATAATTCATATTCATTTTCGCATAAAAATAAACAAATAAAATTAAGAATTAATAAACAATAGAATGGTAAGAATAAATCGGGTAGAAGGAGTCAAGGTTAGGAATTTCTCATAAAATATTAAAATGAATCCGACGACGGAGCCTCTTCAAGTAAGTCGCATAGTACTACTTGAATACTCTTGAGGTGAGAAAGATTTTTGAGTTGTCCCACCAGCTTAATGGAGGACACTTAGAAATATTTTTCAAATAATAATTATATCGAGATTAAAGATCAACATAAGCAAGTTTAGCAGATGACCTAAAACTAAGTGGTACCATTTTAGGATGGGCGTTGTGAGGGTGCTAATCCTTCCTCACACGTAACCGTACTCCCGAACTTAGAACTTTTAATGTAGACCAAGCCTCATCCTTAGTTTGAATAGGTGACCAATCACACCTAGGCAGAATGGTTGGTGGCGACTCCATATCTTTGTGTCTAGCTATTAGGTTTTTCTCTAAAAATTTAAAACGTTATGACACCATAAAGTCCTTTCAATGTTTATTTTCAATAATTATTTCCAAGATTCCATTTATGTGAGAAACTTTATCTTTTTCCTCAAATATTTTCCTAAAATTTCGGCAGCATAACGGCTTAATTCTTACTAAACCTCCTACAAGGAAACCATAATTTGTAACTACAACCGTTGATTCTCACAATTCCTACGTCTCTACTAAGACCCCCACCATCAGTTGTGGGTCCTCTTAGCATTTTTAACATCAATTCAATCAATGCATCATATTAAAAAAATCACAAATCCCACATACAATATAATGCTACTAATGCTTTATAAAAGTATCTTACCGAGCGTCAAAGCTTAGGACTTTGACGAACACCAAGATTCATAAGCAAGTGCTTAATCCAAATTTTTGCAACTCGCCTCTTGTGTCATTCTCTACAATCTCAATCCATTTTTAAACTTAGAACCTTTCACAAACAATTTAACAATTTATCAATTAAATAAAGATAAACTAAATAACATGAAATAATTTACCATTCTTCCAATTCTATCTTTTCTTTTCTTCTCTTTTTTTTTCTTTCCTTTTCCTCTTCCTTTTTCCTTCTTTTTCGATCTACTGTTTTCTCTCTTTTTCTCAGTCGCCGGTCAGCCATTTTCCTCTTCTTGGCCGGCGACATCTCCAACCCTTTCTGATCGGCTCCTCCGATCTGTTTCTCCCTCCTTCCTTTCTATTTTTTCCTTTTTTTATAAAGCCTTCAGCAGACGCGACACGGGTCTGCTGAAGTGAAGCAAAACTGAAGCTTTTGCTTCAGCAGACACGGGTCTGCTGTAGCAAAAGTTTCTTTCCTATATATATATATATATATATATATATATATATATATATATATATTTTTTCTTTTTAAATATTTTTTTTCTTTATGTTTGCCTTAGCAGACAGTGTGGTTAGAGGTGGCAAACGGGCGGGTTCAGGCGGGTTTCAGTCCGGGTTTTTTTGGTTACGGGCTTTTTCGGTTGCGGGTTTTCTCGGTCTCGGGTTTTCTCGGTTGCGGGTTTTTTCGGTCTCGGGTTTTCTCGGTTGCGGGTTTTTTCGATCTCGGTTTTTCGGTTGCGGGTTTTTTCGGTCTCGGGTTTTCTCGGTTGCGGGTTTTTTCGATCTCGGTTTTTTCGATTGCGAGTTTTCTCGGTTGCGGGTTTTCTCGGTTTCGGTCCGGTTTCGGGTTCGGTCCGGTTTTAATCGGGCGGGCTTAGCGGGCTTAGTCAAATTATTTTAAAATTTTATAAATTATAAATATTTTATAATTTTGAATGTAATAAAATAATTTAATTTTATATAGTTAAATAAAAATATAATAGAAATGCTAAATTAAAGTTAAATTTAATAAATGGGAATTGTATAATATATATATATTGAGAAACTTGGTTGGGATGATTTTGAAAACATTGGGAGTGGATCAATGAAGAATATAGTTATCTACAATAATAAAAGAGAACATATCATTTATAATTATTACATTATAATTAATTAATTAAAATTTAAAGTCACGTGAGATCTATCAAAATAATATATAAAGTTCGCACTTGTAAATGATGGACCAGTACATAATTTTTAATTATAATTGATTAATTATCATAAAAAGAATTACAAGTAAAATACTCGAAGACATAAAAGACATTGAAAAAGTTTTAAATCTTGCATTGCATTTGCAAGAAATGAAAGCACTTCTGCTATTGTAAACTTTTGCCTTGGGAAGCATCTGGATTTCTGTACTAATTAATTTTTTTGTCCACAAACTCCAATTACTAAAAATCATCTTTGAATTGCCAACAACCTCTTGGCCTAGTGGTTAAAGATGAGTTGTGGCATATTATAAGTTTTGAGTTTGAATCCAGCACCCCCATCTAGAGCTGTTAGTGGGCCGGACCGGGCCGGTTCTCACCGGTTCCGGCTGACTAACAACTTAAACCGGTTCGAACCGGTAGTGGACCGGTCCAAGCCAGGCCGGTTCGCATTATTTTTACTTGCAAACCGACCCAATTCATGGACCGGTTCGTTATTAAACCTGACTGAACTGGTTTAAACTGGTTCGGTCCTTTTTTAATTTAAATTTTTTATTTTTTTAAAATTTATATTAATTTATTTTAATAAAAATAATATATATTAATATATTTTTATAATTTAATCTAACAAATTTATTTTTATAATAAATAATGTTAATAGTTTAATTTAACAACAATTTATTATAAAGTTATTATAATTTATTTAATTAATGTAACAATAATGTAAAAATAAATTACTATAAAATTATGTAATAAAACTATTGTTATAATAAAATAAAATTATATTATGAATATGATATTATAATAAAATTATTATGATAAAAAAATGAAATTTAGAGAATAAAATGATAATATTATAAATTTGAATTAAGAGAATTTAAGTGAATTTGAGAGAGTTTGAGTGATTATTGAGAGAGTATAAGTGACTATTAAAAAAATAAGAGTGGATGAGTGTTTAGATTTGAGAGAAAATATGGAAAAAAAATAAAAAAAAGAAAGAAAATAAATTGATATTTATGGAGGAAAAATGAAAATTTAAAATAATTTTAAAAATTTTAAAAAATAAATTTAAAAAAAAGGGAGGGAAACGCTCCCTCCCTTACAATTTACAAAGTTGATGCCGTTGCCCATCAACATAGGACATGCCTGCCACTGCATGCGCAGTGGCAGGCTGCTTTTTTTTTTAATTTTTGTTGAACCGGACCGGTTCAACTTGAATCGGTCCGGTTCGTAATCGGACCCGGTTCAGAATTAGTTGAATCAGTCCAACCCGGTATGGGTCGGTTCGGAATCGGTACTGTATCGGTTTGGTTTTTGGGCCGGATTAATCCGATCCTGTTGTGAGTCGGGTCGGGTCAACTCGGCCCAATAACCACCTCTACCCTCATCTTCAGTTATTTAATATTTCCCTTGTAATAAAAAAAAGGATTTATATATGATGCACTGACAGTGTATAGTTTCTATACACTGTCAATGCATCAGAGGTTGACACCTCATCATTAGGCCCTTATATGCAAATATAAATAAATTTTTTTTATTTGCCCATAAGGGTCTATTGATGAGGTGTCAACCTCTGATGCATTGACAGTGTATAGAAACTATACACTGTCAGTGCATCATATATAAACTCTAAAAAAAATCATCTTTGAATTTCGATTATAATTAAAACGATTATAATAGACATTACATTATATTAGACTTAATAATTCTTATATATATATATTTTGTATTCGTATTGCATCAAATATATTTGTATCATATAAAATATAAAAATTATTGTATTAAAATTTATATTGATATACCAAACACAATTTTTTTTCTAATTTTTATCAAAATTTGATCTAATGTCATGTTCATTTTTTTATTATCATATCTACATTGCATGACAGTAAATTGAGATAAAGATATTTCAAAGTTTGCTTTTGAAGTTTTTTCATGTGATTCTCAAGGGAGGGAAAAGGCATATTCCTAAAGAATTTGAAATTTTTTGGTAATGTGGGAAAAGCTTGTTTGGAGGAAATTGAAAAATGACAATCAAACAGATCTCCTTTCACACGAAACTCTTATAAATAAAATATTATTATTCATTATTTTTAATTTCTTTTGTTATTTTGACTAAATTTATATAAATATAAATTTTTACATTTTAATGTTTTTATTACTTGATAATTATTATTTATTTTTTTAATTTCCTGTGATATTTACATTTGTTATAAAATATATAATTATATATTAATAATTATATAAAAATTTATTTTTTAAATGAGCCAAATATATAGTAAAACTAAAAGAAAGTGAAAATCCAAAAGTATTAGCTATACAAATAAATAACTAACAAATTATAAATAAATCACACTAAACAATTAAACATTTATATAAATAGCTTTATACTCTTAACAATAACTTATTGAGTCATTGTTTTTTTTTTTGGGTCAATATTGGGTCATTAGCATTTAGATACTCTTAGTTCAATAAATTTTTTTTTAACTTTGTTTAATTAGCTTTTTTAATAATTATATTATATTTTTAATAAAGTTTTAAATTTTTAAGAATCTTTTTTACATTTATTTTGTCTTTTAAATACCAACATAATTAGTTATTAAATTAAATTTAACCGCATAACTAGTTAACTAATTCTTCAATTATAATGTTGAATAAAATTATAGTATACATTAAAAAATAATTAATATTATGAATAATTGGTCAATTAATTATCTCAATTTTATATTTATTTTGTTTTTAGTTTATATATAAATCATAATATAACATTATTTTTATTAAATATGATCATACTCAAACACATGAATTAATCAAATATCTCATTAAAAATTTAGAACGTTAAATTAAACAAGTTATATACATCAATTAACATTATATTATAAATAATAACATTTGATATAATGTACCAAAAAAAACATTTGATATAATGATGTAAATGGGTAATATATAATCAGGTATCTGACACTACCCGACTCTATAATCGAATAATTATGAGTTCGGATAGTGTTCTTATTACCTGTATCGGATTCGGGTAGTACCCTTAGGGTATGCTATACTCGATTAACTTTTGATCAAGTAGTATTTGGTACCTGAATTTGTTCATCAATTATATGAAAGTAATCAAAATTATATGCTTGTACAAAGATTTGAACCATGGTCTCTTATATTTATTGTTATATGTTTAACCACGTGAGCTAGATTGGGAATTTGTTATATTTGTTGTAAATTTTATTTTTATTTTAACACAACTTGCAATTTAAAATTTAATGAAACATTGTTGGCCAAAAAAATAGTTTACTGAATAATAATAATAATAATAATATAATAATAATAATAATAATAATAATAAAATAATAATAATAATAATAATAATAATTTTACTTAAGATAATAAGATTTTAAAATTTTAGACATAAAGTACTAAAATTAAATTAATAGAAATTTCATAATATGTTAAGATACAATTCTTAAGATATTGATAATTTAACATATATGACATTTTATTATAATGTAAATCTATATATATATATATATATATATAGTATATTATGTTTATTATTTTATTTGTAACTCATTATATAAATTTAAAAAAAAACACTTTTTTGACTAAAAAAGTAGTTGAGAAGATCAATATCTATTTAATCATCCAATATTATGATTATTAATTGATCAAGTTAAACTAAATTACATGAATACATCATAAGAGATTAAATGTTTGAAATTAAAAACAAGAGTATATTCTAAAAGCATGATAAGAAATTGGAATGAAAAATGTCTGAAATTAAAACTATAATATGCTATGAGAGATTGTTTAATTTATTCTATATTACATGGTAAAAGATTATTATAATGAAACATACAAATCATTATGATAAGATAAACATATTAATAATATATTTTATATAATTAAGAGCTTGTATAGTTGATTATATATCACATGATAAGATATTATTTTTAAAGTTATAATAACATACAAATCATTATGATAAGGCGTTATTTATTAACTATATTATGTATTTTATTTGCTATCAAAAAAACTATTCCAAATTGAGTACTAATTTTTTTTTTCATATTCACATTAACATAATAATATTAGATTAACATAATAATATTAGATATACACAAATTGATTGAATATCTAATTAAAATGTTAAATAATAGATATTACTAAATTAATTAATATAATGCTAGTTATTTAAATATAATTAATAATAATATTAACAAAGTATAAAAAATAAATTTTATTAAAATTACCACTTACATAGTAATACTGTGAAGACCGAGAATTTTCTAAATAAATATAAGGTATCCGGAAAATTTAATTTGGACAAATTGAAACTCAAATTTAAATAAGAAATTAAAAGGGAAATTAAATTGGAAATAAGAAATGAAGGAGGAAATTTAATTTGGATAAATGGAAATCCAAATTAAATAAGAAAATGGAGAAAATAATTTTTGGATATTTAGAAATCCAAAACTTAATAAGAAATAAAAATATTTTGGTATATTTATATAATGATATTATATAAATATTATTTTTGTGTTAAAAGTGTAAAAAGTATATATATATATTTTGATACAAAAATATGTATTTAATACATATTATAAATAGTGTATCTATATAATGTAATTATGGTTATATGTATAATAATTATATATTATAGTTATTATTATTATTATATATAATAAATATATATAGTATAAAAAAAAAATTTTAAAGAAGCGGGAATCGGGATAACCCGATTCCCAGCTTCTCTTTCTCCTCTGTTTCAAACAGAAGAGAAAGACAAAACAATGGCCGGCCCCCTGCCGGCCGAAAGAGGAGAAAGAGAGGAGGAGCGAGCTGCCGCCGGTCAATGGGAGGAGTAGAAGACCACCGGCGACAGCAAGGGGCGGAGAAAAGAGAAAATCTGGGAACCAGAAGCGAGAGAAGCAAAGGCCAAAAAGAGAAAAAGGAAACCGACGATGCCACCGATCTGGGCGTCGCCACCCCAACCCCGAGCTCGGCGGAGCTGAGGGGAAACAAAGGAAGACCACCGGCGAGGCAAAGGGGCGGCGGAAGGAGGAAGAAACAGAAGAGAAAAGGATCGAAAACCCACCTCCAGATCCGCCACCGCCGGCGCCTCCGCTGGGGAAACGGAGACCAGATCCGGCATCCTCGCAACTTCGGCAAGCTGTGGAGTGGCTGAACCGCCGGAATGGGTGGCCGCCGGTGACCGAACCGGCCAGTAGAAGATTGAACCGGTCCGACCCGACCCGACCCGGTCAACCCGACCCGACCCGACTCGGTTCAGAAAAGAAAAAGAAAAAAAAAGGAAAGGAAAAAGAAGAAAAGAAAAGAAAAAGAAAAAGGAAAAGAAAAGAAAAGAAAGAAGAAAAGAAAAGAAAAGAAAAGAAAAGAAAAGGAGAAAGAAAAGAAGGAAGAAGAAGAAGAAAGAAAGGAAAAAGAAAGAAAAAAAAATGTGGTAAGGAAAATTTAAGTCTTTTCGCCATATGTCTATTGGATTTATTGGAAATTTTCGGATTATTTTCTAAATGAAAATATATGTTAATTTTTGAAATTGTAGCAAAAATGGAAATGAGACGAATGGTGGAGTTCGGCAAGGCTCGAAAAATCGGAAAGTGCGCTAAGCTTGGCGAATAGGTAAGATACTTTTATAAAGCATTAGTAGCTTTATATTGTATGTGGGAATTATGATTTTACATATGATGCATTTATTTAATTGATTTTAAATGGAATCGTGATTTTTATATGATGCATCGATTTAAATTGATTTGCTAAAAATGCTAAGAGGACCCACAACTGATGGTGGGGGTCTTAGTAAGAGGTAAAATTGGTGAGAATCAACGGCTGCAAGTATAAATTGTGTTTCCCTTGCAGGAGGTTAGGAAAAATTAAGCCGTTATGCTGCCGAAATTTTTAGGAAAATAATTGAGGAAAAAGATTAAGTTTCTCACATAAATGGAATCTTGGAGATAATTATTGAAAATAAATATTGAAAGGATTTTATAGTATTACCGAAAGAGTTTGATATTGAAATCGATGAGAAGACAGATCGTTGAAAACGATAATGTGACGAATTATATGGTTTAAACCTTATAGAACCGATAAATCAATTAATTTTAATATCATAATTGGTATCAAGTTGAGATTGAGGTAGAAGTATTTATTAGACGGATCACAGATAAAAGTAATGATAATTATATGATACAACTCAAAAGAGAAAAAAATCGAAGTTGTGATTTAGATGGTCGAATGATAGAATTTGCGGAATTATCAATCGAGTGACGATTATAGAATTGATAGATTCAAATAAATGGACCGTCTTAGTGGTAAGATTGTGATATCGAAGTTAAATAGATGTGAACTGAGATTTTTGCAATAATATGGATAGTCGCAAGGCGACTTAAATGATTGAAACACTGTTGATAGTAGAAATTGGCAAATTCTTTTAAGTGGTAAATTGCCAATCAAAAAGTGAATTGAGGATTGTGATTTAATTTTACGATAGTAAATGAAATTGAACCGCAAGTTGAGGATTCTAAATATGTACCTATAGGTCAAACCATAAATGGATTTGATCAGCGATTATTGATCTTGTGGTTCTATAATCCTCGATGTCGACTCTGGAATAGATAACGAATGAGGATATTAATATTGCATAATTTCAGTATTTTGATGGCTATATAGTGAAATGATATTTAAATATTTATGAATACTAAGAGGATTTATGCAAGTGATGTGGTCTTAGTATTAATAGTGAAAGGTAGAAATGATTGGTATAGTTTATAGCTATCGAAAAAGGATATCGAATACTGAATGACTTGAATACCAAATGATCTGATTATTGAATAATCGGAGTACTGAATAAGTTGAAAACTGAATGAAATGAATATTGAATTGATTTGAACACTGATTTACTGATGTGTCAGAAGGATAGTTTGAAATCAAACGATTGATAGTGATAAAGTTAAATGAATTGTTTCACCGTATTAGAGGAAGGTATTACTTATATTGACATTTGAAATTATTACTAAAATTACATACGGAGATGATTTCATAGCATCGCTTTTAAGCATAATTTGCTATAGTTTCAGATGTCATAATAGCATTTATATAAATGCTATAAAATATAGATTAGCTTTAAAAATAAAGTATATGGTATATATACGTATTTTTATATACGAAACCTCTTAAAGAATTTCACCATATGCTTTACATGATTTTAAAACGAAAAGCTAAAGATTTAAATGTTTTATGAGACTGTAGGCACCCTAAAAGAATTAAATTCAATAAAGCATAGTGGAAACCGCCGAATTGGAGCTTTGCTCATTAGGCAGATATGCTTGTCCGACAATAGTCGTGGACAGGTCTCAGTCACGCCTGATCAGTGGGGCTGAGAGAGATGAGGTCTATGGCCATAGATAGCGCCCTAGTTGGTTTCCAGGGGACGATGACATGATTTTCACTGCTAGCTACAGTGATTTAAGTCTTTATTGATAGAGATGATAGGGATCTAGCCTAGTCTCTAACAGATATGATATGAAGTCTAGAGTATGATTTTATTGATATGAACTCTAGACTTGACATGATTTATATTGTACATGAAACAGATTTGAAATGAAATATGTTTTAAAACAGTACATGTTTTAAACATGTTTTAAAAGTCCATGAGATATGATTTCGACACTTATATGATTTATATGTGATTTTGTGTCGAACATGGCATGATATGTGGTCTAGAGTATAGTTTGATTTGATATGAACTCTAGACCTGATATGATTTACAGAATATGTTTTAAAAGTATATGATAAATGATTTCGACACTTACATGATTTATATAAGATTTTGTGTCGAATTTGAAATGACATGCGGTTTAGAGTATAGACTGATTTGATATGAACTCTAAACCTGATATGATTTATAATATATGAAAAATGTTTTAAAACCGCACATGTTTTAGACATGCTCCGAAAACGAATACATGAACTGAAATTGAACATGTTTCTATCATGCCTTAAAGGCAAATTTGAAATGAATTGAAAATTCATATGTCGAGCATGTCCTAAAGTATATATGATATGATTTGAAATGATAGCGGTTTAGACAGAAAAATTACATGAATTTGCATATTAAACCCTGATATGATAATATGCTTAGTATATGAGAATTCCATGAGGAATGTCGTGACTCGACGTAAATGATGTTTCACCTATACGATGACATGACATGATATGATATATGAACATGAGATTGATATGAAGAGGATTCTGATCTCACTCTATCGTGATCATAAATTCCCAGACGATAAGTGATATGAATTGATGTAATACGGGAATATGATTATTAAATGTAAAGTGAATTCGATAGGATATCTGCATTAAACATGGAGAATATACGAGGAGTGTCATGACTCAGTGGTAGCGATATTTCATCGATATGATGTCATGATATGATATGATATGAAACATGAATATAGAAACACACGAAGAGAATTATGACTTCGTACCACCGTGATCATGACCCATAATATGAGACTTGATAAGAGATGATGGTATACAGAAGTATGATTATGAACTGAAAAGTAAATATGAGAATTGATATGAGAATAGAATACAAAAGTATGATTATGAAATGAAAAGTGAATATGAGAAGTGATAATGAGATGTTATCGATGAGAAAGGATTAACTGTAATTGCATCCTTGCAAGTTTTAAGCATTTGCGGTTAAGACAGTATAATCCTACTCTTGCATTTATATTAGTATCTTACTGAGTCGTGGTTTTGCTCACCCCACTAAATTTCATCTCTTTCAGATTATTGAAGTTAACATCTGCCATGTGAGCTGCTCAGTGGGCACCAGAGACGGTATATGGACTTGGTACTAGTCTTCTAAGGTATATGTTTCTTATAAAATACTTGTTTACATGTAAGACTTAAATTGATGCACAGTACATATTCTGTTTAGCAAGTCGGGATGTAACTAAGAACTGTTTTCGTGGTTGTTAAATATTTAAATGAAATGACTATAGGTCACCTAAATAGTATAGTGACTACACTGACACCGAATACAAACCCTAAAATGAAAAAGAAAAAATTTAGTCCATAAATTTGTAGACTAAGAAAAGTATAAGAATCGAGTGAAAGTCGCGGTCTTCGGGTCGTGACAAATACAACTCTAATATATTATTAAATTACACTTTAATTTACTATTAGAATTATTTTTTTTATCCACACTTTAATTTTACATTTAATAGATAATAAATAAATTATTTTTAATAAATACTTAATTCTATCAAAATAATACTTACACACTAAGAGATTACATAATTTATTCTTAAAAGATTATTATAATATAATATACAAATCATTATTATAAGATGCCAAATTAGTTTATTCATGTATAAGATTATTATAATATAATAAATAATTAATTATCACTAGCTTGATTTTTTAATATCTTTTGTTTTAAGGCTTAAAAATAAAATTACCACTATAATTTTCTCTTTTAATGATACCCAAGTATAAAAAAATTGTACTTGTATTGTTTAATTTAATTACTTAACTTTTTCTAATTTTAAAAACTTTGAATTTTAATTTTAAGATTATGTGTTTTTTAATCTAAATTTAATATCTTTCTATTCTTGAAACTTTAAGAAAATATAGTTTAAATTTAATTTTATTAAAAATATTTTTAATGTGTTGCACAAAATATCAAATTGAAAGTTTCAAACAAATATTGAAACTATATAATTTTTATATATTTGATTTATTATTGTATTAAAATTAAAATTTTATTATAAATAAAAATAATAAAATGTTAAAATGAATTTTATAATAAAATCAAATGTCAAATTAATAATATATTTATTATTATAAATGCAATAAGGATAATATTAAAGATTATTTGATATCATATATTATATCATATATTATGGTGTTTTAAATTAATTTAATTTAATTAAAAAGATTCAATATTTATTATGCTAGTAATATATAATTGATAAAATTGTATAATAAATAATAATTGTTTTCAAAATTTTAAACTTTTTAATTAAAAAAGTGTATCAATTATTTATTTATTTTTAAATAATAATTATAAAATTATAATTCGAGTTTTCTCGGGTTATAAATTCGGTTTTTTCGGTTTTCGGTTCGGGTCGGTCTCGGTTTCGGATCGTATCGGGCTCGGGTTATGTAGGGTTCGGGTTGTGTCGGGTTCGAGTTTTTTCGGTTTCGAGCTTTTTCGGTTTCGAGTTTTTTCGATTCCGGGCTTTTTCGGTTACAGGCTTTTTCGGTTACGGGCCTTTGACTTTTTTGGTTAATTCGGGCTGGTCTCGGTTCGGTCTCGAGCGGATTCGGACGGATTTTCGAGCTCGGGCCAATTTTTGCCACCTCTAAGTGTGGTCTGCTCAGCAGACTTGATAAGTCTGCTGAGCAGACTTTGGAATTGGGACAAGCTTCCTTGAGAAGCTTGCTCAATTCAAATATGTATTATTATTCTTTTTTCATTTATTATTTTTTTTATTATTTTTTTTATATTTTTTTTGTGCCTGCTAATGCAGGGTTTTAGTGAGTGGGTTTTCCCGCTCACCTTTTTAAATCAACGTGACAAGCTTCAGAAAGCTAGTCACGTTGGTTTGTTATTTATTTATTCTTTTAACTTTCTTTTTTTCTTTTATATATATTTATTATTATATAATTATATTCATATAATTATATATATAATTACTATATTTGACATATATATTAATATATATATAATTTGTATAAACCATATATATATACTTTAATTTAAAATACTATACATATATTTCATATATATATAAATACATATTTCATATAAACCATTTATATATATATATATATTATTTTAAAATGCTATACATATATATTTTATATATGTATCATATATACACAAATGTATAATAAAATACATATGTATTCATTTTGTGATATAAAATAGTATTTCAACATATGATATGTACCTATATTTCATATATGAATGTATATATTTATTTAAAAATATATTTATATAATAACCTTATATAAATATATAAAATTACATATCTTTATTTCTTATTAAATTTGGATTTCTTTATATCCAAATTTATTTTCTCCATTTTCATTTCTTATTAAATCTCGATTTTAATTTGTCCCAATCAGTTTCTCCGGATATCTAATATTTATTTGGAAATTCTCGGTTTTCACAATTAAATATAACATGACTGTTTAGAATTGAGTTAAAATTAAGTAATTAAGCTTTTAATTAGTATAGTTATATTTAGAGGGATCAATCCTAGAATTATTAAAAGTTTTAATTAATAAGAGTTTTAATCTAAGAATAATTAGGAGTTTCAATTCAAGCAAACTATGATTTTGATTTTTTTTCTTATTTTCGTTATTTTTTTTCTAAAATTAAAGTAATTAAGAAAAACCAAAATGAACAAGCAAGTGCTAAACAAAATAGGGTGTCAACATTAAACATAGCAATACACAAGTAAACATATATATATATATATATATATATATATATATATATATATAAAGAAAAAATATAACAAATCTGCAATGTTGATATTTTGAAGATAATAAAAGTAATAATTTTTCGACTATTATGAAAAAAAATATTAATTTTGTACAAGATAAAACTGTTAAAAATCACATTTTTCATGTGAATATAATAGAGTTTAAGAGAAAATTGTATTTAGGATTATCAATGAAAATGACATTGACCATGAGATTTCATAGCAATTAAATGTTAAGAAAAATTTTAATTTAATAACAACTATGAAAAGTCGTTGCAAATTTGATAAAATTTCGGAACGATTTATTTTTATTGTTATATGAATATGATATACATATATTGCAACAATTTTTTTAGTCGTTGCATAAAATTTTTTAAAAGCTTTTAAGGAAATGACAAAGAAAAGTCGTTGCAAATATAATAAGATATTATAACAACTTTTTTTTAATCGTTGTTAATTTGATATAAATTTGCAACAATAAAAAATATCGTTGTGTAAAGTATTTAAAAAAATTAAATAAGTAACAACTATGAAAAGTTGTTGCAAATATAATTACATTTTGCAACGATATTGTTAGTCGTTGTATAAAATATTTTAAAAACTTTTAAGGCACCGACAATGAAAAGTCGTAGCAAATATAATAAAATATTGTAACAAGTTTTCTTAATCGTTGTTAATTTGATATGTATTTGTAACAATAAAAAATATCGTTGTGTAAAGTATAAAAAAATTAAATAAGCAACGACTATGTAAAGTCGTTGCAAATACAATTACATTTTGCAACGACATTGTTAGTCGTTGCAAATCATGGTTGCTAAAGACCTATTTTCTAGTAGTGCAGATTGAAAAATATCTATACAATTTGAATACATACTAATTGGAATCCAAATACCGCTTTTGATAAAGATCGATTAAGTGGACTGAAAATAATATCCAAAATTGGAATACCCTTGATAAGTATTCGAATATTCTCATGAACATTGCTATAAAAGGATATGTTTGTTTCTTGTCGTCTATATGTACAACTTGTTTTAGCATAATTACTACACTTTGAAGAGTGAAAGTAATCAAGAGAATTTGAATACCTTTATATAAGAATTCGAATACTACATTAAATTTGAAAGTAATGTTGTGTATAAAATTACTGTTTTACCCTTAATGAAAGAATTTTGTAAGCCTTTCTAGTGAATCCATCCATTCAAGGCAACCTTCTATATTCTCGCTCTTTTGTATCTTCTTTATTCTCTGTAGTCTCGTTCATCATCTTCTCCATTTACATTCGAATACATAGACTGTGCATTCTCTATGTCTTCACATTTTCAATTATTTATTCTTTTCTTTGAATATTCATCATTTGTTAGTATTTTCTATTTAAGGTTTTTCTATGGTTTATTGTTTAAAGTTAGGGTTTGGGCGAAGTTAGGTTAAATAGTTAGTTTTTGCGTTAAGTTTTTTGATTGCTAGAAGGGTTAATTTTAGAGCATCTGGACAAATGTTTTGATTTTGGTCATTATAGATGAAAGATGAAATATTTCCTATGTTGCTTTGTTTTATATATTAACAATGGTAGGAAGGGAAGCTATAAAGAAAAGTGGAAGAGAAGTAGAGGTGATTTTACTTTTAAAGAGTTGCATATTATTTAAGAAAATATAGCTTAAATTTAAATTTGTTAATAATTTTTTAATGTGTTGCACAAAATATCAAATTCAAAGTTTTAAACAAATATTGAAATTATATAATGATTTTTTTATATATTTGATTTATTGTTGTATTAAAATTAAAATTTTATTATGAAATAAAAATGATAAAATATTATAATGATTTTTATAAGAAAATCAAATGTTAAATTAATAATATATTGATTATTATAATAAAATAAGTATAATATTAAAGATTATTTGATATTCATATATTATGGTGTTTTAAATTAATTTTATTTAATAATTAAATTAAAAAGATTTAATATTTATTTTGTTGATAATACGTAATTGATATAATTGTATAATAAATAATAATAGTTTTCAAAATTTTAAAATTTCTAATTAAAAAAGTGTATCAATTATTTATTTATTTTTAAATAATAATCATATAATTATAATTCGGGTCTTTTCGAGTTATCAATTCAATTTTTTACAGGTTTCGGATAGGATCGATCTCAGTTTCGAATTGTATCAGGTTCAGGTTTTGTCGGGTTTGAGTTTTTTCGGGTTCGCGTTTTTTCGATTTTAAGGTTTTTCAGATTCAGACCTTTGACTTTTTTTGTCAATTTGGATTAGTCCAAGTTCAATCTCAAGCAGGTTCAAGTGGGTTTTCGAGCTCCAGCTAGCTTTTGCCACCTTTAATTTTTTTAGTAGTATTGTTTTTAATTGTGAATTTACCAACTTCTGAGCACTATGTCTTTATCATTTCATTGCATATTTAGGGAAGGCTTATGTGAATATGGGATAGCATGAATTTTTAAAGTTATGTCTTTAGTTCTAGAATTTGTTTTGATTTTCTCTAGAGGCAAAATCCTAGATTACACTTGATTGAGAACATGATTTAAGCCATATTCGAATTGTTTGAGCCTTTCTAGCCTACCTTGTTATATATATATATATATATATATATATATATATATATATATATATATATATATATATATATATATATATATATATTTATCTTCGGTTATTCCTTTTGAGCCTAAGTATACCTTTCTTGTTGAAACCCAAATTAATCAGCTTAGCTTTATAAATAATTCCCTGTTCTTTACCTTAAAAAGCATGTGGATCGTACGTAGAAAAAATTATTGAGAGCTATGCTTAATTAAGGGAAGAAGGGTGGAGTTTGAAATTTCAAAATTAAAAAAATGTTGAAAAAAAAAGAAAAAAAGAAGAAGAATAAAGGGTGAAGACAAAGAAAGGAAGAAAAAAAAGTCATAAGTTTGGGGGTTGCTATGTGAGTTCTTAAAAAGATCCATGAAAATAATACATGCTTAGGGGTTTAGAGCCAAAAAGTATGTTTTATCCTACCTTAAACCTAGCTTGTCATTACAAGCTTAATAAAGACCTAATGATCTTTAGTCAGGTATAACTACATTAGTGGAGAGAGAAGAGAAAAGCAAAACTATGAGACTTGAATATGCTTTAAAATTTTTGTTCATTTAATTGCATAATTTCATCTAAATTGTATGCAATGAAATGAGAAAAGATTCTTCACACACACAAATGAAAATTCCAATTGGATATGAAGCTTGCTTTTGAATGATTTTTGTTGTTTGGTCAATATTTGTATTCTTTCATTGAGCTACGAAATTTTGAAGTTTTAGAGAAATTTAAGGAAGATCATATTTTTAAGGGTATATGTCTCACAGAATATGAGATATGTTCTAAAACTGAATATACTTTAAACACGCTATAAATGCACACGTGATATGATTTGAGAATTGTACATGCTTTAGTCTTCTCTAAAGTAGAACATGAGATGTTTTGAGATTATACATGTTTTGAACATACTTTAAAAGTATTTGCAATATGATTTCGAGACTGTATATGTTTCATATATGATTATATTCCAAATGTGATTTGAAATGATAACCGCTTTACACAGTAAAACATGCTTATGTTTGCATACCAAATCATGATATGACGCTATGCTTTATTGATAAGTCTCTAAAATATATACTTTTTAAAATATTTTATTACATGAATTTTGATTAAATTTTGAAAATTTAATTTAATTTCTCCCAATTTAATTAAATTGTCTTCATGTATAGGAAATTCAAGAATAATGAAAAAATCAAGAAAACAACAAGAAAGTCAAGGAAAAATGCTTGAATTTGGTATTTAAACCTTAACCTTAACCTGACCTCGTAAAATCCCCAAACTTATCTATTTTCCAAACCCTAAACCTTTTAAATCCCAAAAAATATAATAATAATAAAATAAAATAAATATAATAATTATACCCCTAAACCTATCTTTAAAACCTTGCATCATTTAATTCTTGCCGACATTAAAACCCTTTTATTTTCCCCCTTTTACCTTACACTTGCTACCCAAAACCCTCCTAAAGCCCACACCCAATAAACCACGTGTTAAACCCAACCCAAACCAGCATTGGACTTGAACGTCGGCCTTAAAGGGAGCTAGCCCATGACAAATGGGTCTGTCAAGGAAATTAAGGAAGCAGCCGGAAGTGTGGAAGGAAGGGGAGAGTGTGGCTGGTAACAACCAAGAATCCTCTTCCACTGCTGCGTTATTTTTGTTTGTTTTCCTTAGATTACGTTAGATTTTCAGTTTAGATTTTAATTAGTTTATTTAAATGTTTTAAAACTCAAGCTTTATTTCTCAGTTAAATTTAGTAGAATTGAAGTTCTGTTTCCCTAGTTTTTTGTGTTCTGCAATTGCTCGTTTACTGTTTCATCGCCTCCTTTTATTTCATGCTTTAATTACTCTAAGTGTCTGTCTAAAATTTCAAGGTCTGATTTAGTTTAGTTGCTGTAAGTGTTCGAATTTCCTGTGTGATCCTACTCTGCTGGTCTTTGCTTGCTGAAGCTTTGGCGTGATTCATTGCCATGCTGTCATGACTGCTGATGCGCGATGTTGTTGAAGCAGAACCGGCATTGGATTGAAGCAGAGGAGGGAGGAACCGCTAGTGACAGCAGCTGACTTCTCCTCGACGCTTTCTACTTCACCTTTCAATTTTAGCTTTTGTTAGTTTAGGATCTAGACTAGTTCTTAAAAACTTCCTGCACTGAAACTTTAATTTTTAATTCAGTTTCCAAGTTTTTAGTTCAGATTATGTTTTAGCTTTTCTTTTATTTATTTATTTTTTCTTTAAATACTTTAAGTTTATATACATAGTTTTAATAATATTACTATTCGCAATTTCCCGATCTTTTTCTGGCTCTATTTTCTGCTTCAAGTTCGGGGTTGTTTGTCGTTCGTATTCTCTTGTGTTGATGTAGTGCCGGACTGAAGAGGAAAGGCTGGACGTGCGGCCAGGAACTGTTGCGGCTTTGTGCGGTGTGGCAAGCGATCTGTACCTGGGCTGAGAATTGCAGGGCAAATACACGTGATAACCCGAAGCTACATTGAAGCGGTGCTGGACAGGGTTTATGTTGAGCGCAGGAGAAGCAAACTGTGGCAGTGTTGGGAATAAGCCCGAGCGTTGAGGTAGCAGAAACCTTGAAGCAGGAGGTGGCGTGATAAGCCTGTGCTAGAAGCAGTGTGTGAGTAGGCTGATCGTGGCTGGCATGTGGTGGTGGACTTGGGCAGTGCTAGCAAAACGTGATGAAACATGGCATGAAATTAGACCTAGCAATCTTAGACACGACACGAACACGATATGAATAAATGATACGAGATAACACGAGGTTAAAATTAAGTAAAATTAATATATGAATATGATAAAAGCTAAAAATAACATTTTGAGTTTTCTGTGTCGACATGAATTTCGACATAAAATTTTCGTGTTTTACACGACACGAACACAGTTTTACATAACACGAAAATAAATTATGAACACGAATTGCCAGGTCTACATGAAGTGGACGATGCAAGCTGGGCTGTGCATGTGGCGCAAAGCCGCGGGTTGGCTAGTTAGGTTGTCCTAATTGTTTTAGTTTGCATGCGTTAATATATTAGTTCGTTAAATTTAGTAGATTACGTTAGACTAGTTTATTAATGTATTTAATTAGATATTAGTTTATTAGTTCATTAGATTTTAATTTTAGATAATTTAAGTTTTAAATTTTTTATTTTTTATTTATTTGTTATTTTTAATTTCTTCTTCAATTTAATTTTTTTTATTTTTTGCATTTCAAATTTTATTTTGCAAAATTAAGTTCTTGGTTTATTTTAATGTTTAAGTAGTTAGTGTAGCTTAAGAAAATTACATATTACTTGAATAAATCTAGGGTACTTATTTTAGTATCTAGCTAAATCAATCTAACTAATCCTTGTGGGACGATAATTTGAGACTCAAATCCTCTATTACTTGTATGACTGCGTGTGCTTACGTGGAGACACCTATAGGGTAGAATTTAGTCAACATTTACACCACTGCATGACAGGTTGTGATAATGATATATCAAGAATGGAATATAATGTATGGCTTTGATAGAATATCCATAGTTAGAGAAGTCTTAGGGACAAGGATAATGAGGTGCTTTAAGCACGCTTCCATGATCTGTGTAATCTATATTACAAGCATGAGTATAATACAATTGTGGATTCTTAACATGTAGACATCATGCATTTGCATTAGAACAGTATAAGGTTAATTTTGCACTCATATAAATGACTTGTGAGCCATCGCTCATTAAATGTTGTTTACCCCTTTTTCAAATTGAGCACAGAGTTGGGGGAGTATTTCGGAGCTATTCAGAATTGCCTCAAGCCTGAAATATTGTCCCAACTCTCTGAGAAGAATATTTTTGAGCAATTTGAGTATACAAGTATTCTTTTGCTCCTAATGTTGATTTCAGGTTGTCTTTGATTCAATACTATAAGACGGGATGTAATTTAGGATAATGAATAATACTTAGTTAATTTGATGCTTAACCTTATAGAATTGTCTATGCTTACATGGAAATGGGCATATGAATATAGTATCATGGAATATTTAGTCAAGCTAAAAAATATGAACTTATGGATGGGATTTTGTATAAATTGGAAATAAACTGATATTGTGGAGAAATTTAGACCTAACAAATGAATGAGATAATGTAAACCAAGTGATGATAGCATAAAGGATATAAATCAATTGCTGTTGTGGGAATTGCTTAGCCATACATAGATTATGTGCTTTGTACAGCTACTTAGTCTGGGCTAAATGCTAAAAACAAGAAAGAGAGTTAACATTCTTAATTAAATTACATGCACTGCACTTAGACAATAAGTTTAGAAAGCGAAAAATTAGCTCAAATTTCTACGCTATCGTATAAGACAACAGTGATGTCAAAGCTTTCGAGTCGTGACATGACTGGCTCCCCAACTTAGCATTTAACAAACTGGCATGAGGAAAAAAAAACAAGCTCGTAGGATCTTATAACAAAAAGAATTCTTATTTTACATTAACCTCCGACATAGCTCAGTGAGTAATGCCAAGTTAAAAGCTTCAAGATCCATGAATCCAACAGCCCCATCTAGCTTTGAACAACACAAATCATCCCATTTAAGCCAATGTATCTTCCTCTTACCTTGTCCGTCTCCCCACCAAAATGCTGCCACCATTCTATTCAACTTATGGATAAAACCTTTAGGGAGTTTAAAGCAACTCATCAAGTAGATTAGGACCGCTTGTGCTACAGCTTGAATCAAAATTGCCTTTCCTTCCTTAGACAAAAGTTTCGCCTTCCACCCTTGTTTCCTCCATACTCTATTCTGTATAACTTTCAAGGCCGAACCTTTATTTCTCCCAAAATACAATGGCATTCCCAGGTAATCTCCATTATCCAACAACTTATAGATACACAACTTTCTTGTCACTTATGCCTTTATGAACGCCATGGTATTAGCACTAAACATAATTGCTAACTTTCCAATATTAACAACTTATCTTGGTGCCTTTCCATATTGCTCAAGAATATGTAGAACTTTGTCATAATGCCTCAAATCTGCTCTAAGGAAAAACAAACTATCATCTACATAAGGAGATAAGACACATTTGAGGCCTCCCTCCTAATCCTAACTCCCTGTATAAAACCTCCATTTCAACTTCAACCAATAGGCTACATGGGCCCTCTACACAGAAAATAAATAGATACAGTAAGATCAAATCCCCTTGTCTTAACCCTTTTGTGGGAATAATATGACCACATTGATTCCTATTAATGCAACTATATAAGTTACCTAGGCACACACATCATTACCAAGGAAATCCATTGTTTTGGGAACTCTATCTTTTGCATAATCCTTTCTAAATATTTCCACTCTACTATATCGTACACCTTTGTCATGTCCAACTAAATAGCCATTATCCTCTCTTTTCCTACTCTTTTATGCTTCATAAAATGAAATAATTCATTAGCAATCATAACATTAGCAAGTATCATTCTACCCGGCCCAAAAGCAGCCTGAGTCTAACTAATAACATCAAAGGACCCTTTTCAACCTATTCACAATAACTTTAGAAATAATTTAGTATACTACATTACAAAGACTTATCGGTCTAAAGTCTTAAACCATACAAGGATCTTCGGAACAAGAACAATTTTAGTGTGATTCAAGCTATCTAAAGAAGTCCTACCTCCAAGGAAATCAAAAATGACTTTAGTAACATCAGTGCCCTCAATATTGCAATACTGTTGGTAAAACAACGCTGACATTCCATCCAGCCAAGGAGCTTTGCTTGGATTCATCTGTTTCACAGCCTTAATAATCTCTCCAGTAGAGTATATATGTACCAAATCCTCCTTCATGGCTTCTGATAGAAGGTATTTAACCTTCCTTATGTTAGCAATCGACAATTACAGTAAAGCACACCAGTGCAAGAGGAAGAAGAAAGAAGAAAAGAAAGAAGGAGGAAGAAGAAGAAGAAGAAGAAGAAGAGAGAAATAAAAGAATGATGAAGACTTGAATTAATTGATCGTTATTCAATACAGAAGCTAAGCTATTTATATACAAAGTTAATTAACTAACTATCAGTTAAACTAATTATGTAACTGATATAACTAATTCAACTGATAGTTAGTTAATTATGTTAACATTCCCCTGTAAACCAAACCCTCTGCTGACTAGATTAAACTTGCTTCTGTCATCATTCCCCTGTAAAATGAACCTTCTTCTAATCATTGAAATCTGCTGGACTAAAAACAGTAAGCTTGCTTCTTAAACGAGCAAAGCTAGGTAAGGATAAGGGCTTGGTTAAAGTGTCTGCAACTTGATCATAAGCAGGGATATAATTGACTGTTAGCAGCTTCTGTAAAACTCTTTCTCTCACAAAATACATATCCAATTCCATATGCTTTGTTCTAGCATGTTGAACTGGATTTGCTGATAATGCCACAGTAGATAGATTATCACACCAGATGATAGGTTTAGTAGGCAGTGTAACACCAATTTCAGACAACAGTGATTGAATGCAAGTAATCTCGGCTGTAAGAGTGGCAAGGCTTCTAAATTCTGCTTCTGTACTTGATCTAGAAACAGTATGTTGTTTCTTTGAGCTCTAAGAAATAATATTTGATCCCAAATAAACACAATAGCCCGAGACAGATCTCCTATCATCTGGATCACTGCCCTAGTCAACATCAGTGAAGCCTGTTAAACTAAGGACAGGTGATGCTTTTAACAAAATTCCATGATTCATAGTACCACACAAGTATCTGAATATACGTTTTACAGCCTTCCAATGTGTATCCAAAGGTTAATGCATGAATTGAGAGACTTTACTCGCAGAATAAGCTATCTCAGGCCTTGTTACAGTAACATATTGCAATGCTTCTATGGCACTCCAATATTGCTACACATTTTCAATAGGAAAGTCCTCACTAGCTGAGAGCTTTAAAGAACTCACCATGGGAGTAGGCAAGGGCTTGGCATCCAGCATCTTAAATTTGATAAGCAAGTCTCTAATATACTTTGATTGTGTAAGTAGAAGTCCAGTAGGCAGTTTAACAACCTCAACAACAAGAAAGTAGCTTAAGGATCCAAGGTCTTTAAGAGAGAAAGCTTCATCCAGATTATGAATTAGTTTATCAACATCTTCAGCTGAACTACCAGTGATAATGATATCATCAACATACACCAACACATATAAACTTGCAGAAGCTGTGTTTTTAAGAAAAGGGACTGATCGGATTTGGATGAAATAAACCCTTGTTGATGAAGAAAGGATTTAAGCTTGTCATACCAGGCTCTTGGAGCCTGTTTCAATCCATAAAGAGCTTTATTCAACTTACAAACCAGATTTTGGTTACTGGTATGAACTTCAAAGCCTGGTGGTTGCTGCATATACACTTCTTCTTGTAGAGTACCATTCAAAAATGCATTGTTCACATCAACCTGTCTCAAGCACCAACCTCTCGACATAGCAAGAGTAAGAATGATTCTGATTGTGGCTGGTTTTACAACAGGGCTAAAGGTTTCACCAAAATCTATCCCAGGTTGTTGAAGATACCCTTTAGCAACTAGCCTGGCTTTATATCTAGCTACTGAGCCATCTGAGTTCCTTTTGAGCTTGAATACCCACTTACATCCTACCACTGACCTGTCTGTAGGACAAGGTACTAATGACCAAGTATTGTTCTTCATCAAAGCATCATATTCAGCCTTTACTGCCTCAGTCCACTGTCTATGTTGAAAGGCTTGTGCAACAGTATCTGGCTCTTGACTATCAAGATTAACCATGTAAGTCTTTGGTTTAAAAATACCTCTCTTGGATCTGGTTTACATGGGATGCTGGTTACTTACAGAGGTAGGATATGGTCCTAAAATAGAGGCTTGATTATTATTCTGTCCAGAAGATGAGGTAGGATGAGAGTGGTCAGTTTGGGGAGAAGAATGAATGGAATGATCAGTTTGAGAGGATTCAGTAGATGGTTCTGGTAGTATTTGGTGTGAGTCAGTAGGCATAGGAATTGGTGAATCAGAATTTGAATGAGAGGAACTTGAGACCAAAACAGGAGGTGAAGATAGCATAGAAGATTGAGAATTTGGTTGAATAGAACTACTTGAACAGAATAGTTCCAGAAAAGGAAATTTGGACTCATCAAACACAACATGTATGGATATAAAAATACGACCATTCCTATCTAAACATTTATAGCCTTTGTGAGCAGAACTATAGCCTAAGAAAACACAAAGAGAGGACCTGAATTTTAATTTATGCTTATTGTAAGGTCTAAGGTAAGGAAAACATAAGCAACCAAAGACTTTGAGAAAGAAGTAATCTGGTGGTACCTTGTGCAGGACTTCAAAAGGTGACTTTGATTGAAGAACAGTAGTTGGCAACCTGTTAATAAGAAATACTACAGCAGAGAAAGCTTCAGATGAAAACTTGAAAGGTAAGGAAGGTCAAGCCTGTTTCAACGACATGCCTATGTTTTCTTTCAATAACACCATTTTGTGCAGAGATATGAGGGCAGGAACGTCTGAAAATTATACCTTCAGAATTAAGAAAGGAGGTAAAACTTCTAAACTCTCCACCATAATCTGTTTGTAAGGCTTTAATAGAGGTGGAAAATTGTTTTTCTGCCATTTTCTTAAAATGTATGAAGGATGGCAATGCTTCATCCTTGGATTTTAAAAAATAAATCCAGGTATATCTAGAGAAGACATCTACAAAAGAAACATAATATTTGAACCCTTCACTAGATAGATAAGGTGCTGGACCCCAAATATCAGCTTCTATTAATACAAGAGGAGAATTGTATGAAGTTGTTGACAATGAGAATGGAAGTTTATGACTCTTAGCTTGTTGACAATGTGAGCAAATGAAATTTTTATTCAATTTGGTTGAGATATTACAGCTTGACAAGACTTTTGAAACAATATTGAAATGTGGATGGCCTAAATGCCTATGCCACTGTACAAAGGTATCAATTGAGGAACATGAATCATTTATTGGATTTGAAACACAGGAAACTTGGGACACTAAGGCTGACTTCTGATTTTTGAGATGTGCTGCAGTAGACTTATTGATATCCAGGTTGAACTTGTACAGTCTTCCATTAAGAATCCCTTTTAGAAGTATTTCCTTGGAAATAAGATCCTTCACAAAACACACATCAGAATAGAATTCAAAGACTACATTATCATCTTTACAGAATTGCGAGACTGAAAGTAAATTTTTGGTAATTTGTGGAACGTGAAGAATGTTATTGAGTTGAAGTGATTTGGATTGATTTTGGACAGAAGAATGACCAAAACCTACTATGTTAACACCAACACCATTCCCCATGTGAAGTTTTCTAGTACCTTGATACTCAGAACCAATGTTAACATTCTCCATTGCATTTGTCACATGATTAGTAGCCCCAGAATCTGAATACCAAGAAGAATCCATAATAGAAGTAGGTGTGGCTATCATGGATTCTGCCAGATGAAGTTGTGGTGAAGCAGTATCAGAAAATTTGTTTTGATGAGCAAATCTTGTATTGTGGGATGATTCTCCTGGATTAGGATTAAAGGATATGTCAAATCGATAATAGCATCTATGGACAGTGTGTCCAACTTTACCACAGAGCTGACATTGTGGTTTGGAGTTGTTGAAACCTCTGCCTTTGAACCTCCCTCTGCCTCGAAAACCTCTGCCACCAATAAAACCCTGAGAATTCTCAAAGAAAGAACTTCTTTTCTATTGCATGACCATATTTGCAGAGGGAACTGCTACTTCTGTAAAAGAATTATTTTGCAAGATTCTTGATTCAGTTGAAAACAATAAGGCTGACATTGTTTTCCAATTAGGCAGTTCTTTTTGAGTTGATATAGCAGCAACAATAGCATCATAATCTTGTCCAAGTCCAGCTAGAGCTGTATGTACAAGTTCATTATCGCTCATCTTACAACCACAAGAGATCAAAACATCCCAGAGAGATTTCACTTTAACTAGATATTCTTTCATTCCAAGAGATCCCTTCTTCATATTCTGCAATTCTCTCTTATATTGCATAATCTTGGCACTTGTTTGAGAGCCAAAATATTCTTCAATTGCTTCCGACAAATCTTTAGTATTTTCACAACCCACAAAACTTGGCAGAATCTGATTACTAATAGAAGAAAGAAGCCAAGATACTAAAAGTTGATCTTGCCTCTCATATACGTCATAATCAGAAGCAGTTCTTGAAGGTACAGATTGACTTCCATCGATATATCTTTTCAACCCATAGCCTCTCAAGGTTGCTATCAGCTGCTGTCGCCATAGCAAGAAGTTATCATCATCTAACTTCACTGTAATGATCTGAGAGCCAGGATTGAAGATGGAACTTGAAGATGAACCTTTAGAAGCTGTCGAACCAGCCTCCATTTGCAGCTCTGATACCATGTTAGCAATCGACAATTACAGTAAAGCACACCAGTGCAAGAGGAAGAAGAAAGAAGAAAAGAAAGAAGGAGGAAGAAGAAGAAGAAGAGAGAAATAAAAGAATGATGAAGACTTGAATTAATTGATCGTTATTCAATACAGAAGCTAAGCTATTTATATGCAAAGTTAATTAACTATCAGTTAAACTAATTATGTAACTGATATAACTAACTCAACTGATTTGAAGAAAAGAACATGGATAGAAAATATTCCCAGATAGTACCTTAAACCCCTCTTAGATCTTTAATATGTCTAATGTTATTAGATTCCTATGCATAAATGTCATTTGATGAAAGAACTTTGTATTCCGATCACCATCCTTCAATTATAATGCTTTCGATTGCTGACACCATAAAACCTCCTCTTGGTGCAGCAACAAAGCTAACTCATTTTGATATGAAATAAACAACTCTGATTCCTGGGTATACTATTTCAGTCTCTCATGCCTTTCTTTTATTTGCTGTTGAATATTCCCAAAGGCCTCATACTCCAACAGCAAAAGCGTTCCCCACATCTTACCAAGCTACTAGCTAATTCACCAACTGTTGAAAGCCCTTGGTGTTGCCACACTTCTTTAATGACTTATTCACATTCATTGTTGCAAACTCATAAATTCTCAAATCTAAATGGCCTTCTTCTACTAACTTCCCATAACTATATCCGAATTGAAATAAAAAAGGTAAATGACCCAAAGTAGAACCCGCCAAATGATGTTTTATGGTAGTTGGAAAACAATCCATCCATGCAGCATTGACTAACCCTTTGTCTAACCTCTCTAATATCATTTGTCCTTCCCATCTTCGAGACCATGTAATCTATGACCCCTATAAGGTATAGCCAGCAACTCGCAACTATCCGTTACCTCTTGAAATTGATCAATCTACCTTTTTGGTCTCTGTTTACATCCTTTTTTCTCTCCAAGAAATAACGCCTCGTTAAATCACCGGCACAAAGCCAAGGCAACTAACTTCGAGCCCTCAACAATGCCCACGGCTCTACTCTCCTTGATGTTTCTGGTTTACTGCAAAACTCGATAAATCTCCAACTCTGTGTCTCGATCTCCTCCTTCAATGTAACATTCATATTATTTAATGAAAATGACCTTACTATCACCTCCGTATCATTATTCTAAAATAACGCTAAACCACCACTTTTGCCCTTATTGTCTACCACAAATATAGATTCATATCCCAATCTAAAGTGAATCCAATTCATCTCTGTACTTTTCCTTTTTTGTCTTAGATAGGAAGAGCAACTAGAGTTTGTATTCCATAACCATCTTGGTCAATTGGTGAACTACTTGAGGAGCCTCCAAACCCCGACAGTTCCAAGCTAGGCAATTCATTACCCTTGGAGGGATTGGCTCTCAACACCAATCTCTGCCAATGAAGAATTCTTGTAGAAACCAACAACATATCTAAACTCATCATCTCATAACTTTTTTACTTCATTAACATGCATAAACCCCGATATAACTGGCTCTTCCTAAGCTAGTTTCCTGCTCACCACAAACGTTACTTTCAGCTTTCATGTAGAACTGTGTCCTCTTCCACGTATCCATATTCCATGGGAAGAATCATTAGAAACTGGGTCTTAGTCTTGCAAATAAAACCCTCATATGAAATGGGAACATTTACTAATGGACCACTTATGGCATGACCCATATTGCCCAAAACCTCTCTTTGGCTACCGAATATCTCCCTTTTTTTTGTTGTAGAAAACCCAGTTGCATGTAATTAATCTACTTTATTAACCAACAGGACCCTCGAATTAAACACCCCCAATCCATGCAAACCGTTACGTACACACCCACTATCCCCCAAGTTTTCCTCTACTTCTTTTGGGACTACTGCCACCACCCTACTTTGATAATCCCTAGCACATGATTGGTTATCTCCAACCTCCTTCATGTAAGGTTTCATTGTCTCGGTTTATCATGTCATACACAAAAATAAGCAGCAGATTAAAATCAACAAAACCAAAATCACCAATATCATGCAACAAGATTAATTTCGGAATAGAATCTAACCTTTTGGTGTACTCGTGTAGGAATGTTCGACTTTTGAATATGGCAGCCCACGAACAGCCCTTGATTTATCGTTAACTCAAGACTCCTAGTTGAGAGAAGCCCTCTAACGGTATCCACATGAGTAGGACGCAAAACAAGACCTTTGCCTGAGATAAGATGTGATCAGAAGCAAAGGGAGGAAGAAGGGAATTGTTTTCTAAGAGTGCTAGCTCAAAGAGGCAGAACGGCTATAAAATATTCTGTTCTTTTGTCTAACTTTTAGACTTAATGTTGTTTTTATAGTGCCTCTTAACAAAACCCTAAAAAGGCTTTAGCTTTAGTCCAACTAAATTTGGTCTTTTGGGCCTTTGAAAATTACTTAATCCAAATCCAATTAATTGTAGGGCATACTCTAACACTTCACCACCGCTTTACTACTGCAAACCATCCCACAGCTGTCGATTCTTTATACGAATTTGGTTCCAAACGTGTACTAATGATTTTCCCATTAATACTAGCTCCATTGATAAGCCAGCTCTTATGAACATCCGCTCATAACCAGCTCCCATACTTCCTAATCACACTACCCTGTCATTTGTATAGCAACCTCACATTCACTTTCTAGGTGATCGAGCTTTTCGTAGACAAAGTATAGATCCAGCAAATGTTCATATTTAAATGTTGCTAAAACCTTCTTAGCTCTTGGCATGGCTACATTGGTGCATCATTTTAGTGGTTTATGAACATTCAACAAGACTTTTAATCGTAGAAATCTACCCCAAATTGTCTGATCTCCACTTTTGTCTATCTCTTCAACAACTCCCAAAAACTCCTCCAACACAATTGTTACTTTCTCACATATCATCCCCAACGGAAGCCCATGCACTTGAACTAAGAATGGGCAGAAATCCAAATTGATAGACTCAATCCTTACTAGACCATCAAACTCATTATGCACAAGCAAAGCCTTATCGAATGACCACGGTTTTTTTTTTGTTCATAGGAGGTACAAGAGAGGAGTGGAAAATCGAATTTTGGATCTAATTCCTCTTAAAGAAAGATAACAACCACTAGACCAAACTTTAATTGTTATTGAATGACCATGGTTGATTGAGTAGAACTCTGTCCTTCTCCACCCTATTTTCAAATTGAAAAATGAATAGTTTCTCTCCCGCTTCTTGGTTAGATAATCCATTAGCTACCTTCCAGATCCTCCATAGTACATTTTTCATCACCTCGACATTCTCACAGCCTATCCCATGTCAATAATTACCTCTTCTTCCTCTTCCTCTGTCAAAGACAGCCTACCTCACTGCTCCTCTGAACTTTCCATCAGCACAAGCAGACAGAAATAATACCAGACCAAAACAGAGATGTTGGATAAACCAAACAGCAAAACTTTAGAACACTTTTAGCAAAGTACAATAAACTCCCACTAAGGCTATGCTTGGTACAGTTGAAAACCAGAAGGAAAGAAAGTAAGGGAGGGAAAAGTGGAAAGAAAACAAATTTTAAAGTTGCTTGGTAGAACAGAAAATGAGGAGGAAAGAAAAGACAAGGGAAAAACATTTTCTCTTCTTACAAAAGAATAAAATCCATCCAAATTGGGCAGAAAAAGGGAAAGAAAACGTGGGCATGTGAATATATTAACTAAAAATACAAAATTACCCCTTATAAAATTTTGTAGATACGCAAGTTTTATCAATCAAGAAAGAGCATTGACTGTGATGATGAAAGGGAGTCACATTCCCCTATATGGAGGCGGGGCTAGCTTGGGAAGTCTCAATGGCGCACCGACTCAGCCAGTGCCGTTGACACTGAACTTCAAGGTTCGATCAAGGGCATATTTTCTGGGCAGGCTGGTCAAGCCCAAGTTCTATAAGAGAATTGAGTGTTCGCTCACCATGGAACCCAAAAAGATGAATGTGGCTATTTCACTAAGAAACAAATGCAATTACAGCTATAATTCAACAGAGCTGTACTTTTATCGTTGTTGGACTAGATTTTGACTAGATTATTAATGAATTATTTTGACTAGATTTTTTTTAAAAAAATCTCATTAAAAATGAAAACTCAATAAATGTCAAAAAAATATTATACAAAAACAATTATAGTTAATAAATTTTTGTATAAGGGTAGGATGGTAAAATTATTTTATTTTTAATTTTCTTTCCTCTCACTTTTTTACTCTACCAAACAATAGGAGGAAAGAAATATATTTTCTATCTATTTTTCCATTTTCATACCAAGCATACCTAAGGAAAAAAATTAAAGTTATCCATCTTTCCAATTTTCCCTCCCTTCAATTTTCTTTCTTTCCATTTTTCTTTCCACCCTACCAAGCAAAGCCTAAGAGAATCCTAAGAGAGACGAAGAACACCCTTTACTGTACCTCTCAACTCAAATGAATTTTTAATAAAATATAAAAAAATTCATGCCCATACCCGTAAGTCGTAGCTCATAAACGTAAAATTGCACTCCTATTGTTTTTTATAAAATATAAAATAACAAATTAGAAACGTAAATGGTCATTTTTTGGTGAAATGATATTTTAAAATTTACCTTTTGTAATTAAAAAAATGATTTTTTTTTTGTCTTTTGGATACTTTCATGAATTTTATCTACTTAATGATAAATTTTATCTCTTAGTTAAAAAAAAATTGTCATGATTTTTTTAAAAGGATTAATATCCAATATACCGTCAGTAGAGTTTTTTTGAATTCATAAACGAGGTTAGGGTGATGACACATGTTTTTTAAAAATATTAAGAAAAAAATAAATAAAACAGAACATGTGTAATCATCTTAATCTCGTTTGTAGAGTAAAAAAACTCTAATGATGATATGAATAATCATCATTTTAAAATATATAGTATTTTTTTTTGGAACTTTGGATTTGTCCATCAGTATTCTTCCTTTACCCTCTCCACTATATTGGATCAAGATCTGATGATATGTGTTTGTTGTATTATCTAAAATTGTATTCATATAGTATAGAACACGAAAATTTTGTGTTAGAATTTGTGTTTTTCTATTGAACACAAAATATTTTTTTAACTTTTACCCAATTCATTTACAATTTTTATCAAATATTTTTTGTATTATTTTTGTGTTTTTTTCTTTGTCATCACAACATTTATAGAATTGCTAGGCAAAAGCATTCGATTTTCCATTCTCCCATGGTACCTTTTATGAGTCAAACTAAAAAAAAAAAGGCAAAGAGAATTATCACAGTAAAAGGAACAGAGAATTGGCAGATGATGTCTAAAGTTCCAAAAACAAACTCTTCACTATTGACTCCAAGAGATCTGGGCCAATCTAGAAGGATCAAATCTTTAATCTTCTAACAACATTCTCCCGTAGTTTGATAATAATAATAATAATAATAATAATAATAATAATAATAAAAGGTATCTATTTGAATGGTTTTTGGGTTGCAAGAAAACCTTTCGGAGGTGAGAATTTGGAAGAAGTGAGGGCAGCTGCAGTACTCCTACTTGCCAGTCCTAACCATTTGCATTTTTTTGGAAGAATGAAACTTTTAAAAAGATAATCAACCTAGGATTGAAATACAAGGAAAATTATTCTATAATCCTTAAAAATAATTC
Organism: Heritiera littoralis; assembly: GCA_031772115.1. Taxonomy (NCBI): domain Eukaryota; kingdom Viridiplantae; phylum Streptophyta; class Magnoliopsida; order Malvales; family Malvaceae; genus Heritiera; species Heritiera littoralis. The sequence goes on along the minus strand of JAPDPK010000128.1, from coordinate 969,128 downwards.
TCCCATTTAAGAGAGAGCATATATAACTCATCTTATTTGTGCTCGTATTTTCTTAAAATGTATATAGAACGTTGTACAAATTTTTTTGGTAAAAATAAGTCAAACATTAAGAATATTAGAAATGATTATAAATGTTAAAATTTGAACTTCAAACTTTTTTGATGTGATATGTCGCTTACTAAGGGTCTGTGTGGCACATCAATTGCCACTGATGTGGTGCAATTGGTATGTCACATGAAAAAAAGATAAAACTACTTTTTTAACTTTACTTTTTAAAATTATTTTATTAAAAAATAAATATTTTTTATGATCATTTTATCATTTTTAATCTCATCAAAACCAATCTCATCGTCCATCTAAACTAATCCTGAAATTATTTGCACGAATCATTTGAATTTTCTTTAAGGAAACTAAACTTTCATTAATTCGAATCTGGATTACAAGTCGAAGCTGGAAGCCCATTCAAACAAACAAACTGATCTTCCACCTGCAGTCTTGCCACAGAGTGGGCAGGTCGGTTTGCAACCCTACTAACATGAATGAAACTACAATTATCAAAAGTTAAAGCTAGACTACTAATACCAATAATTAAACTTCCACCATCCCAGAATGATTGATATTCCTTTCTTATCTCTTTTATAGCAAGCAAACAATCACTTTCAATTTGAATTATTTCAGATTCAATGGGATATTATTTTGGTCAGTTACAAAAAACTACTCAGTTATTAAAATATCCGAAAAATTTCGGTTATTCAATCATTGCAAAAAAAAAAAAACTTATGTCAAGCGGAAGTAATATTGAAACGCCTATTTGCACATTTATAAACATCTATTTGCTAGTTACAAACATTCCTACTTCAAACTGCCCTGAAAAACCACTTGAAAAAATTTTTTTGTTCATAGGAGATACAACAAAGAGCAGAGAATCTAACATTGAACTTAAATCCTCCTAAGGAAGGATAACAACTACTAGGCCAAGCCTTAGTTGTTACTTGAAAAGAATTTTTAGCAAATTAATTAAGCTACACTTTTATATCTGCAGATCACCTTACACCTTAAAACCTTCTCCTGAACATAAAATCCTGGCATCACCATGATCTTAACCCGGCTCGGTCCCTGTGACCTTTGTCTTTCCATGAACATATCTTCCATGAAATGTGGATCGAAGGTTCTATTTCCTTCTACCCTCAAAATTCCCAATGGGGGATTGAATGAGAAAGCCAGCAAATGAAGCAACCATATACATTTTGCAGCAACAAAGAATGCCTGAAGCAGCAGTTCAGGCCATGGTCTAGTCCAATTCAGCATTGAAATGATTAAACTCATCTTCTGATCACAGAACTTACTGAATTCTTCACTGTAATATTTGGTCCCCTTCCTCAGCACTTCATTCCAGCTTAGATTTCTAAGTGCCACAAATGATGAAAATTGAGCTTGGCGATCCTGGTGAGGGTCCAAGAGCTTTGGTGACCCATTCTTTTGAAACACACAATTCTCAAAATCTTGGTAGAGTGATTGGTTTATAATTGCTTCCAAATGGTATAATACAGCCTTGGAGTACTTTGAATTCAATGAAAGTTTGTATGGTTGAAGAAGCAAATTCAAGTTCTCCATTAAAGCATTGTCAGTCTCTTCAATCTGTCCTACAAGTGTCTTGCAGAATTGCTTCACTGACACTCTTGCTTCTGATACTATCTGCAAGAAACCTTCTACCATTACCTCCTCACTGACAGGCATCAGGTTTTCAACATTCCCATCAATGGATTTCCCTCTCCTAGGAAAGTTTCCAAGCTTTTCGTTGATTTGAGAATCCCTTGTTTGTCTTGCTTGCCTTAAGGCTTTCTTGAGCTCTTCACAATAGGTTTCTAAATACTCCAGCTTCTGCTTCAGCTCGCCTAATGAAGATCTCATCTCAGCAACCTCCGTCAAGGCTGCATCTCGATTCTCATTTGCTTCTAGCAGCTCTCTCTTCAGTGTTTCAATTGACAACATGCCGAAGTCCTTGAATATTTGTGAAACTTCCTCAGATTCTGTTCGGTTTGGTGAATTCTCACTCTTCTGTTTCTTCTTTAACCGAGGGAATAACCATGAAATCACCCCTCGGTTCTTCGGCTGTGATTGAACTGAAGAATGAGAATCTGTTAATGGCACCACGGTGTTGGAATTCCTGATGTTCCTAATGACATTTTCGGATTCAGTTGTTATAATAGCGGGCTTGCATCTATTGCAAGAAGACACCGACTTGAAATCCCCCAAACTGTTTCTCCTACTTCTACTGGACTTGTAAAATTCTGCTCCCGGTGATGTTTGTAGCACGGTGATGTGATTTGCACAAGAACCAGCAATGGATTTTTTATGTTCAGCAGGACAAATGTGGGATTCTAAGGCGCCCAAAGCCGGAGAGAATCCTTTCCTCGAAGCTGAAATCTCCTTATAATCTGATAAAACAGTTTCACTGCCATTTCCTGCTTGCAAGCCATATTCCTCCCAATTTTCAGATGAAGTTTGCTTATTGGTATGGTATCCGGATAATGCTTCATCTTCATAACTCTGTCAAATATTCCAAAATTGTTAGTGAGAAATGAGGATAACCATCGACAGTGCACTGGAACTTAAACAGTTAAACCAGGCAAATCTTATAAGAATAACCACAACCTACATGATTCCTAGTTATTCTTTCGTAAATCCTAGAGATACATTATATTTGCAAGTCCTGTACACTAGAGTACATCCTGTTGGCATAAGTGGTTAAGCTTTGAACCTTCGTGCAAAGCACTAGGGTTTGAATCTCATGGTCCCTCACTGGTAGGCAATCGGTAAGTCCAAAAAATTTGTAGGTGAAAGTCTGTAAATCCCAAAATAGGTTGGCCACTTGCCCTGGCCTTGGAGATAGGGTAATCTCCCCTACTCCTAAACTTTTTTCAACCAAAAAATAAATAAATAAATAAATAAATAAATAAATCCTAGAGGTACTAAAAATTTGAACTCCAGCTTTAAGAATTTGCGTTATAGGAGATAAATTTTTTTGACAAAGGTACTAGTAATTGATGAAGAATATTGGGACTAAAATTATTGTCAATCATTCCTGGACCTCTTGTTTCATTGCTCTGGAGACTCAAGACCAGCAACGGGCAAACCTTATCTAGCGAGTTCAACAGGGAATAAAATACTTTACCATTGGTCATATTATAACCATCATGATTAACTTAATTATATCATAAATCTCACTGTGACTTTTTCACATAGAATTCAATAAACAAGGGTAGCTACAATTAGATAGCAACAAAGGAGGAGCCCCATTTAACAAGAAATTAGAAATACATTACATAATTCAAAAAAACTCATTATAATTTATAAACAGAAAAGAGGAAAATATAATGGAAAACCAAGAGAAATGTTAACTTACAGGATTGAAAACAGGGTAATCTTGACCAGAGAACTGAGACAGAGGGCGTGAAACGGGGGAACCAGAAGCTGGGTATTGAGAGTTGCAGGGCTGTTTCCTTGCATCAAAGCTGCATGTAAAGCTCTAAGCTCCACAGCTTTGGCAATGGCGGCTTGTATCTCTTGCCTGCTAACCTCATTGTTGCTGTTACTGTTATTTTCTTTATCACCTTGGTGGTATTGAAAGATTTGTGAAGCAGTAGCAGCAGCAGCCATTAACAGAGGACGAAACAGAGCAGCACATATACAGACAAGGAATACAAGAAGGAAAAACTAATTGATTTTTTTTCTTTTTTCTTTTGTTTTTTCAATAAGAAAACAACAACAAAGAGGATCAGAAAGTGGGAATTTCACGTTTAATTTTGATTTGCAGATTTGAAGATGATACCCAGCTTAGAATCTTGGAGAAACAGAAACAAGAAAGAGGGATGAATGTAGGGTATCTCAAATCCAATGTGCTTTTGTCATTGCTCTCAATGAATAGATAGAATGACAGCATGTGAAGCAAGGATAGAAAGAGAGGAGAGAGCAGTAGTTTTTACTCAATGTAGCAAGTAGCAACAATGGATGGGATTTCTAGTTTACAAGAATGCCCATAATTTTTATCAAAATAACCATGATAGAAATTAGAAAACTGTGGTACCACATTTTATGAACATGATTACTTGAGTACTGTTCCACTATTTACACCGAATAGTTTTCACCTGCTAGCTTTCTTACGGTGTAAAGAAATATAGACGCAACGGTAAATATTATTTTTTTGTAATACGAAGATTATGGGTTCAATGAAAATATTTTTTTTATTAATTTTGGGAGAAGATTGCTTATATACGTTTTTTTTTAAGACTCCATAATATAAAAAGTTTGAGAATATTTTAAATTATTTTTTAGCTTTGTCACTATACTGGCTTTCTTTCGTGTAGTTTTTATTACTTCCTTCCTCCAATCATAACAATTGAATTTAACCATATTCGTGAGTTGCCTGCTAGGATGTATTTAGACCCACAATGACCTTTGATTAGACGTGTTATTTAAAAGATTACAAGCTGTCTTGCAAGTTAGGTCTAGATTTTTTTTTTGGTTACAAGTTAGGTTTAGATTTCAAGTTTTGGGATCACTTCTCCAAAAAATTAATTTTCTAAAATATACTAAGTTGATGTGAGGAGTGTGTCTTTAAGATCGCCCAGTGAATAATCAGTCTAAAGGTGTGTGTAAACTGATCAAGAAACTCCTTGATCGTAAAAAATGAAGACTACAATTTTTTTTTTAACATTTTCTTTTCTTGAAGAATATAGTTAAAGCATTTTTATAATTAAATATCTATAAAGTCGATTTAGAAATTATTTTACATCTATTAACATTAAATCTATATTGAGCATAAAATTTATGTCAATGACATAAGTAGATGATAATAAGCGCAAAAACATAAAAAAAAAAGCATAGACGTATAATGATAAGAGTAAATATATGAATTAAATGTAGACACATGAAAATAAGTATAAATTTAGTGCCAACAGAATAAATTAGGTTATAAGTAAGTGTAAACACATGAAAATAATTGTAAATTTAGTGTCAATAAGCATAACGTATATTAATTTTACAATATCCACCTTATTGTAGAATCCCCCCCATTGTTATGTAATCTTTCTAATGTTATTACCAATTTATTTTTGTTAGAATTAAGTATAGGAATTAGATGGGTAAAAATGAGTAGAATGGATCATTTTAGGGAAAAAAAATTATTTCGGATCAAATTATTTTAGGTTGGGATCTTTGAGTTTGATATTCTAACTAGTTGTTTAGCTTTCATTTATTTCAAATTTAAATTATTAAATTTTAAATTAAGTTAAATTAATGTTATGTTATTTTAAATTGAAATTTCTATTATTCGGATTTGAATAATTTCTAATTTAAATTATTTTAAGCTTAAATTGTTATTTTTCTATCCAATTGAATTGGTTCAAGTTATAAACTAAGTTTTTGTGTGGTTCACTGAGAATGATTTTTGAAAAATTATTTTTGTTTCTGAATAAATCATTGAAAAATATTTTTTGTTGTTTGGTTATTTTATTTGAAAGATATATTCTTTTTCAAATGATATTAACATAAATAATAAAATATTAAAAATTATATATTATTTAATAATATTAAAAAATAATTGTATTTTGAAAATAATTTTTAATATTAAAATATTATATTATTAAACATTTAAAAGAAACTATTTATTGTTACTTACATTAATATTTTAAAAATTTGAAGTAATATTGCAATTTTAATATATATATATATATAAAATATTAATAAATATTTATATTTTTGAAATATTAATAATATTCATACTATTAAAATAATTATATTTTTTACTGGAAGTATTTATCACTAAAATCATAAAAAGCATTATATATTTATTGTATAAAAAACATAAAAAGATTATATCTTAAATTAAAATATTAATAAATTATTTAAAATATTAATTTTTAAAATAATAAATATATTATTTCTTAAATTATTATTAATTATTAAAATAATAAAATAATATTGTTGATTATTGAAATATATTAATGATATTTTAGATTAATAATATATAAAATAAAATATTTAAACTTAAAATATTGAAAGATTTTTTTATGTTAATAATTTAAAATTTAAAATTTTAATCTAAATTAAATAAAAATATTTTTTATTAATATAATAATATTTTATGTAAGGTTAAATTAAATCAAATTTTAAAAAATCATATCCAATGTATAATTTGACTAGAATTATATAATAATGAACTTAGTAAATAACGTCACATGTAGATATATTGTAACGAGTTTGATACATATATAATTAATAAAAGACGGTTTCAATGGTAAGTAAAACAGGCTAAACGGGTTTCTATATTTTTTTTTTGTCATTACTCATTTTATAAAGCATTTTGACGAAGCTTTGGGCTGAAAAAGGGCGGAAAAAGAAAGTAAACGCAATACTAGTGGCACCCCAGAACCATCTTTGTGGAAGCAGCATCACATCTCCTTCAAATCATGGCTATATTTGACATAAGGAAAGGAAGCTTTTCCATTGGTTGCTGCTTAAGAAAGTGCGAAATCTGTTGTTGCAATGGAAATCATTTGCCATTAGAATCTCTGTTCTCTCTCAACCTTTCTCACAATTGCTTTTGTTTTTATTTTTAACTTTTGTTTTGAGAAAGAAAATTCAAATTCAAATCTTTAAATAAGAAATACATATAATCGAAGAGTGTATATATGATGCATTAATAGTATATAGTTTTTATGCGTTATTAATATACTAAAAGTTGTCACTTTATTAATAAGTAAATTAAAAATATTTTAAGTCCTTAAAAATAAATACAAATAAATTTTTTTCAATTTATTTATAAGAATTTACTGTTGAAATATCAACGTTTTGTGTATTGACAGTACATAAAAATATACACTATCAATACATAGAGATTATATACTATAAACGCATTATATATAAATCCATAATCAAATTGCCAAATGTATTTTTTGGTACATACATTATTTATACAAAATAAAAATAGGAGAGGGCAAGTTGGCTTACCGCGTTGTCCAAATGCAATTTTTGCCGAAAGGAGACAGCAGGTGGGGGACAGACAGAAATCCAATTCCTTCCAAACACACAATCGTCTTTCTCAATTTTATTTTAGTTCTTTCTTTCTTTTTTACTTTAAAACAGTGAAATCTTGTGAGAAGATAATGCCGGAGTGGGGACCAAATATGGCCCGCTCTTATTTCTCAATTACCCAAAAAAACCTCATGTTGATTTTATATGAAAATTGCAAACCTCCTAGAGATATATTTGACAATTTTAAATTTGACACAATACGAATATAATACTTGAAAGTAATATATATTAAAATTAGATAAAAATTGTACATAAATATCATAAAAATTAAAAATAAATTTTTGTGATTTATGCATGAACACAGAATCTTTATTTTTTACGCGATATGAATATAATTTTACATGACACAAATACCAAATAGAAACATGAATGATCAGATCAACCAAGACGAGAGAAGAATAATTGTGGGGGCTAAATGGACTTTCAAGAAATTAAGGGTATGTTTGTATAAATAAAACTACTACAAAATTTATATTGATTTGGCTTAGTTTTGTTTAGTAGAAATGGAATTCCACGTAGGATTAAGGAAATATTTAACATGGGGATTTCGTTGTTTCCCATAACTACTTTTGTTGAAAAACAATTACTTAAAATTAAATTAAACTTTCAAGCCAACCACCCTCCCTTTAAAGTAGGCATGGTTTGTCAACCTCCACATGCAAAAAGCTTTCTACTTATTTAATCAACGGCAATCCAACAAATCATACCTAAATTAAACCTTAAAAATTGAAAAGTTTTTTCCTTGAATTTTTTTATGTTGATTTTAAGTACTCAAATCTTGTTTTTCGAGCTCTAAATCCAATTGAGTAGTTGAGGTGAGACATGTAAAGTAAGAATTGTGGCGGGACCTAATAATTAGGTTTAGTTTGTGTTAGACAATAATGAAGTCAAGAAATGTACTTTACGAACTGTTGTCAGACGAGGAACAACAGGAGGTGACAAATGGCAATAACATACGGGTATCTTACAAATAATTATTAAATATTATTTGATTCTATTAAGTCGGATTAAAATATTATAAAATAAAATTTAGATAAAATTTGTGTAGTGAAATTATTATCTGTCACAGATTCAAATAAGATTTGGATAATAATTTTAAGATAACCATTACTTGAACTCGGTTATAAATAATAATTTTTAATATGATATTTATATTCATTTATAAATTATTTATTATTAATATAATATTTAACTGAATTTATCATAATTATGATTTCACTTTAATTTATATTCATGTTGAATTAAATTTACTAATTTAATTTTTTTAATATTTTGTTCTAAAATTGATTTTAAATTTAAATTGAAAGCCAAACTTTGACTTAATAAATAAGTATTTATGGGGTTTGGGTAGTTAACAAGTATATTCTATATTATATGGATAGCGTTCCGGTAATGCAAATAAAAATAATCGAGTAGTTAATCAAATTCGAGTATTATGAAAAATAATTGGGTTCAAGTATGGTATCTCAAAATTAGCAAGTATATCTATTTACATCCTATGCAGTATAAATTGAGATTGGGTTGGGTTTTCTTTAGGTTGAATTATTTTGGGTTAAGCAAAAGTTGAATCATTTTGGATTAAGTTTGGATTATGTTATATAGGTTCAAGTAAAAAATAAATAAATTCATTTTAGGTACGAATCAGGTCTAGTTCAAATCTATTTTAATCGAATCAATTTGAATTCAAATCTATTCGGGTTCAATTCAAGTTGTTGACTTTTTTAGTCAAATGAATTTAATCGAGTTTGGGTTCAGGTTAATCGAATGAATTTTTTGGGTTAGGTTAATTTTTGTCACTTTTTTTTGGGTTGGGTTAGGTTAATTTTTGTCACCTTTAATATGATATGTTTAATATGGAGATGAATTGGAATCATATTTTAGGAATCACATAACTCATGAATTAAATTCATCTTATTGCATGAATAATAAAATTGGAATTAAAATGTTCAAAATATTTGACAATTGATGTGAGTTTTCTTTATAATATTTTTACTGTTGTTCATAAATTGATGATGTATTTTTCATCTTGTTTTTGTTTTCTATAATAAACTATAAATCTCTTTAATGTCTCTTAACTTTTTCATTGAATAATTGAAGATACTAAGTTTAGGTATAGTTGATGTGGGTTCTATGGTTGGTGACATGTTAGCCATTGCATTAATTCACTGGATGCAAATGAATGGATCATAAAAGTGAACATTTAAGTTCAACTAGGTCCAAAAAAATATAGCTATCATATTATCAGAATTCAGATTAATTTGGATTTAAAACAAGTTGAGTTTGGGTCAATATAAATTTGACTTAGTTTGAATTCAATTAATTCAAATTTAGATTAAGTTAGATTTGTGTTGTTGACATTTTTTAATTGTCAACAGAATTAACTAACTCAATTAGTTAATCATAGTAGTTAATTTTGTTAAGTCTGTTAACCAGAGTAGTTACTTTACTAGCTTTAAAAACCCAGTTGTAATTCAGTTTTGATTCAAGAAAGATTATAATACAGAAATCCATTCTTCAATCCTTTCTCTCATCTATCTTCTTTCATTCTTCATCTTGAATAATATACATTCTCATCATGGTATCAGAAGCTGTTACAGAAAGCAATTCGACAACCTCATCTTCTCTTGTGGTTCAGAATCCTAGATCTCAAGTCATCACCATGAAGCTTGGTGATGATAACTACCTACTGTGGAAGCAACAAATTGTGGCAAATCTAAGAGGATATGGCCTGAGAGGGTTCATTGATGGTAAGCAAGCCATTCCTTCTGTTGGAAGTACTGAGTTTGAAATCTATGATAGACAAGATCAAATTCTTGTTTCTTGGATCTTGTCTTCTATTGATAGTCAGATCTTGCCCAATTTTGTTGGCTGTGAAACAACAAAAAATTTGTGGGAAACCATTGAAGAGTATTTTGCATCCCAAACTAATGCAAAAGTGATGCAATATAGGAGGCAGTTGCAGAATATCAAGAAAGGGTCACTTAGCATGAAAGAATATCTTGTAAAGATTAAGTCATTGTGGGATACCTTGATTTCTTGTGGATGTGCTATGAATGATAATGAGTTAGTGCATATAGCCTTGTCTGGTCTTGGATCAGAATATGATGCCATAGTTGCTGCTATATCTACCCAAAAGGAGTTGCCAAATTGGAAAACCACTTCAGCTCTCTTGTTTGCCACAGAATCAAGAAATTTACAGAATTCTTCTTTTACAGATGCTGTTATATCCTCTGCACATATGGCTACTCAACAGAAAAGGTTTTCTTTTGAGAACAATCGAGGCTATACTGGTGGAAGGAATTTTAGAGGCAGGGGCAGATTCAAAGGTAGAGGCTTTGCTGGTTCAAAACCACAATGCCAACTTTGTGGCAAGATTGGGCACACAGTACATAGGTGCTATCATAGATTTGATTTTTCATTCAATCCTGACCCTGATGAATCTACTCAATTATCAAGATCTTTTGGTTCTGGAGAAGCTCCCAATAATCCGAGAGTTTTTGGTCAAAACAGCAACTCTTTCCCACATCAAGCACGTACAGCAGAGGCTATGATAGCAACGCCTTCCTCTATCACTGATTCATCCTGGTACTCAGATTCTGGAGCTACAAACCATATTACAAACTCCCTGGAGAACCTGAATCTTGGAACTGATTATCATGGAACTGGTAAGGTTTACATGGGAAATTGTGCTGGTCTCAATATATCAGGTATAGGTCATTCCTTTGTTAAGTCTCGATCCAAATCTCTTCAACTCAAAAATATTTTACATGTACCTCAAATAACCAAAAACTTGCTTTCTGTTTCTCAATTTTGCAAAGACAATTCAGTCTTCTTTGAATTCCATTCTAACTCTTGCTTTGTGAAGGATTCAACTACCAAGGAAGTTCTTCTAAAGGGGACCCTTGACAAGGGTCTGTACAAGTTCAATCTCAATAAAGATGAGTCTACTGCAGCTGTTTCATCAGACCAGAAAGAAGTCTTAGTATCAACATCATCAAATTTGTCCGAAGTTTCAGTTTTGAATGTAGATCCTTATGTTCTTTGGCATAGGAGATTAGGCCATCCAAATTCTGTTCTCGTCTCTAAGGTTCTGTCCATTTGTAATATTCCAAACAAAATAAATAGAAATTACATTTGCTCTCACTGTCAATATGCAAAAAGTCATAGACTTCCTTTCTCACCATCCAAAACAACTTACTCCACTCTATTTACTCTCATTGAATCTGATCTATGGGGTCCTGCTCCCTACTTGTCTGGCAATTGTTGACACCTAATTTTGTCCCATTTTTGTTATTATTACTGTTATAATTATTATTATTTGTGTTATTTATTTTTATTCTTATATATATTTTGTATTTATTTTTATTTTATTTTATTTATATTTATATTTATATTTATATTTTCTTTATTTTTATCTTTTATTTTATTTTTATTATTATTATTATTATTATTATTATTATTATTATTATTTTTCATTTTTTGGGGTCCAATCTGTCTGTCAATCACCGGCCACCCTCAGCTACTGCCACCACCAACTACTCCTGTCTACCCATCCCATCCATGCCCAGCTCACTTCCTCTAAAAGCTCTCACCCTCACCCGAGCATCATCTTCACCAACAAGACCCGGAACCCCCGACCCTTAGCCTCACATCTCAACCCTTACAACCGATAGCTACCAAAAACCCAAACCCACGACAGACTCGACCCCACGCTCACACAGATCACCCTCACCGCCATCACAAAACCTCAACCCACAGCCCTCACCCGAGCCATCACCCAAACACCACCACCATCATCACCGAAACCTAACCTAGATCCGGAAACCCAAAACCCAAAACCCCAGATCTCGAAACCGAGACCCCCAAAACCCTAGATCTCAAACCTGCAAAAACACAAAACGAAAAAAAAGGAGCAACAACAAGAAAAACCAGCAGATCCAAACATCCAAAGTCATAAAAAAAAAAAAACAAAAAACAAAAAAAGGGGGAGGAAGCCGAGGGTTTCGACTTCAGATCTAGTAGGCTAGGGAGTTTTTTAGGTGAATCGGAGGCCGGAATCAAGCTCAGGGGGTGGAAAGCCTTCGGAAAGGGGTTTTCTTTTTTGGTTTCCGTCACCGGTGAACGGCGGCCGGCGGCGGAGGGCGGTGGTCCGGCGATTGCCGGAAATCGCCTGGAGGGGGAGAGCTTCAAAGCTCTGAGCTTTTTTGAAGGAGAAAGGAGAAAAATAAAGAAAGAAAAAAAAAGACAGGATTTTATAGTTGAAAGAAAAGAAAGAAGGGGAAGCCGGTGACCCGCGCGCGACCCGGGATCCGACCCGGGACCCGCGCGCCTGCCCGGCCAGCTGAGAGGGAAGATCCGCGCGTCGCCCCATCGCCCGACCCGGATCCGCGCGTCCGACCCGGCTCCAGCCCTCTTCACGACCCGCGCGCCCAACCAAGATCCGACCCGATCCGCGCTACCCACCAGACCAGGCCCAATCCGAAAAAGAGCCCTTTGGTGTTTGGGCTGGCTTTTTGGGCCATTTTGGAGGGGCCTTCCTTTGGGTTTAAAACCCAATTAATTTTGGTATTCTTTTTAGCCCTATCTTGTTTGTTTTATTATTATTATTTGTGTTTTATTTATTATTATTATTATTATTATTATTATTATTATCATTATTATTATTACTATTATTATTATTATTATTATTATTATTATTACATGTTGTAAAATAAAAAATGGAAAAATTTTCTTTTACTCGTATTTATTATTATTATTGATTAGAAAGCTTATTTAAAAATAAAGAAAAATAAATAAAATTTAAATTAAATTAAATAAAGTCCGATGATGGGATGCTACGGAAGTCACAAGTAGTGATTCCTAGCTGATCCCTAGGTGAGAGGAGTCGTACTAATTGTTGCCAAAAGTATTGGAATATTTAGTATGATTTTTCAATAATTTTTATTTTTATTAAAATGAAAATAAATAAGTTCTTTTAAAATTAATAAGAAAATTTAAAATTCAATTAAATGAATTTCCGATGATGGGATGTTATGGAAGTCACAAGTAGTGATTCCTTAACTGATCCCCAGGTGAGAGAAATCCTACTAAATGTTGCCAAAAGTATTGGAATATTTAGTACGGTTTTTCGATAATTTAAATTTTTACTAAAAATGAAAATGAATAAGTTTTGTTAAAAATAAAGAAATATAAATAAATCAACAAATAAATAAGGAAATTTGAAATTAAAAATTCATTTACATCATTTTATCTGTTTGCATCATATGCATTCATAATAATTTTCGAAATGGGTGTGAGTCCTTCCGAGGATGAGATTCTGTAGAAGTCACAAGTAGTGATTCTTAAGAAATCTCTAGGTGAGGAAAATTATTTCAAATGCTGCCAAAAGTATTGGAGTATTTGATTTAATTATTCAATACAAAAGGGTTCACACTCACTTTCGATAAATAAAATTTAACCCTTTTTTTTTAAATAAAAAAAATAATTTTGATAAATAATAAAATGCTTCAAAAATGGAGTAAAAAGGAATTAATTTTAAATATTAAATCAAGATCATTTTATTAAAACAAAAAGGATAACACATGATTATTATGGTACCGTTTTTTTTACGGGCGTCGTGGGGGTGCTAATCCTTCTCCACGCGTAACCGTACCCCCGAACCCAACCTCGTTTTCGCAGACCAAAATTGTCTTTTTAATGAAACTTAATTAATTTTGAGATTTTGTTAAAAAGATAAGTATTTCAGGTGGCCAATCACACCTAGACAAAAAAGATTGGTGGCGACTCCATTTTTGTTTTTAAACGTGTTTTCCAAATCGTCGAGCGCGAAGCCGTTACGACAGCTTGGCGACTCCACTGGGGACGCTTTTTGAGGGTCAAGCCATTTATTAATCATGTGTTATCCAAAGTTTTAATTTAATAGTTTTGATTGATATTTAAACTTAATTCACTTGGATTTTGAAAATGATTTTTGTTTGCATTTGCATTTTTTATGTTATTTATTTTATGTTTTATATTTGTATATACTTGTTGTTAATAAATTGTTAAGGCATTTAGGATAGAGATAATAATTTAATTTGAGTCTGACATGTTCCCTCATGCACACACTTGCACTTGCATTTGCATAACATGAGCTCTATACCCGGGTTCTGTCCTTCTTAGGAGGGAGTAGAGTACCTTTGCTCTCGTGAGGTAATCACCTCCGCAATGGCAATCGAAATACTCCCACTCAAATTAAATCTTACTAGTCCAGTGTGGATGACAGTAAGGTATAATTTGGGAACCTTTTGACCTTTTAGAAACCCAGCTCAGCATATAGAAAAACCTAAGAGGCCAGCCTTAGGTAGAGCCATGTCCAATTTTTGTAGAAATTATCCCGATATTAGGACACAAGAGGGAATATTATTTGACCCCATTTCTTGTATCAATAATAAAGGTATTATGGATTTTGGTTTGAATTGTCCGTAATTAAAGTCTTAGAAATTTTTCTTGTTTTTCAAAAAGGATTTTTCAAAAAATAATAATAATAATAATAAAATTGTGGAAAGAGATTTTGTAGAATAAAAAGAAAGAAATCTAAGTTTTAATAAAAAAGGGAAAGTGTGAGAAAAATAATAAAACAAACTTTTTTTTCAAAATAATGGGAATAATTTTTCTAAAAAAAAAAAAAAAGAGGAGGGATTTCTTTCAAAAATATGGACATAAAAATGGGAATAAATGGAAAAATACGGAGAGAGCTGACGTTTTTTCTAAATAAAGGTAAAATAGAATCTTTCATTGATTTTTCTTTTTTCCTTTTTTGAATAATTTATAGAATAAGTTGACAAAAAATAAAAATAAAAATAAAGAAAAATATTTTTATTTTTGGGTTGTATAGGAGTTTTAATGAAAATATAAAAATAGAAAAAAAAAATTTTTTTTCCTTTTCTTGATTATCTCATAAAAAAAAAATTTTGAACAAAAAGATGTTAACAAAAAAATTGTCCTTGAATTTGTGTGGAAAAGAATTCAAAAAAAAAAATAATAGTTTGATTTGGAATAAAAAGGAAATAAAATCAATTTTTGGAAAAAGAATAGAATAGGGAATGTGAATTTTATTTTTTTAGAAAAAATAGAAAATAAAAAAAAAAATTGTTTGGTGATCAGAGAAAAATGATTTCTAGAAAAATGAAGAAGAATGCTCAGGTTTAGTTAGGAATTCCATCTTTCTTGCATGATTGGATTAAGGAATAATAAGATTAGTGTCTAGGTATTGTGAATACAAATATTCGTTTTTCTCAAGCATGTTAGGGACATACATCGTTTTAATTCATTTCATCATCATTGTGTATATATATGTTGATAATCATGTCATTTGCATTTTAGAATCATGAAAGTTAGGTGAAATAAAACAAAATTTGATCTTCATTACCGTTGCATTGTGTATAAATTACATTTTGTATAACATCATGTCTAAAAAAGAATATGTTTTTTCTCTCATAGAAAATTAAAAACAAAGGAAAAAGAGAGAGTTTTGAGACAAGTTTGGTATGGTTCAAGGTTATTCTTCAATTTCCTTGACTTGTGTCAGACTTAACCTCTCGAGTTAATAAGTGAATATGTTAAGTAAGGGGCAAATTTTAGTTTGAACTTTGATATGCATTGTTGCATCACATTTTGTAGATAAATCTTTGAGAAACTAGACTATGTCTTTTACGATTTTGAATTTGTTTATTCTTTCAATTTTCTTTTCATCAAATTTGTGCACAGATGTTATTGATTGATTATTTTCATTGAAATTATTCCTCCCTAAGATTTGGTTAAAGTGAAGACCTAAATACCCAACATGTAAAATCAAGAAAGTTATGCAAACTAACCACAAAAAAAAAACCAAAAAAGAAAGAGAGAGCAAGGAAAAAAGAAGAAGAAAAATTGTTCCATAGATTTTGTCATACATCCCCCTTGCATACATATACAAATAACATGATTTTCATAAAATTCACATCATAGACTTGTTATACTTCAGTAAATATGTTAATACTCTTCGTTTTTCGAAAAAAAAAGAAAAAATTCGTTTGTTCCCAAAAAAATTGATTGAGAGAAATAAGATAAGATTTTTCTAATTAGAAAATTGTGGTAATAAGGTTCAAGGCCTCTCGACCATCAAAGATTACAAAGTAATTCAGGACTCTCACAAGCTTAGACCATGGAAGAAGGACAAGCTAGCCGAATGGAGAAAATAGAAAAGGCGCAAGAAGAGATGAAGGGGCAATTGGCTGCAATGCTGGAGATGATGACCAGGATGAGTAGAGGAAAGGAGCCATTGCAGGAAGCAACTACCCAAGAAAGGCGGGCACAAGATGGTGGATGTCCATATCCACATAATCCCATTCCACCCCAAGTCTATACTTCACAGCATACGTCATTTTCAGGGTATGACAATCCAAACCCCAGCAAGAACCCATCAGACCCAATCTCTGTCCATAATTCAGATGATCCTAAAGAACAAAGGAAATTGAAGATGAGTGTATCAACAGCGACAGAGAATTCAAAGTCTCAAACCAAGTTTGATCTCCTTGAAGAAAGATTACGAGCTATCGAAGGGATGGATTTATATGGCTCTTTGGATGCAAGCGAGCTTTGTTTGGTACCAGGTGTAGTTATCCCACCAAAGTTCAAGGTTCCAGAATTTGAAAGGTATGATGGAACTAAATGCCCGACAAGTCATATTAAGATGTACTGTCAGAAAATGGCTGCCTATGCTCAGAATGATGAATTATTGGTGCATACTTTTCAAGACAGTCTTACCGGATCAGCTGCCAGGTGGTACACCCAACTAGATCGAGCCCACGTCCGCTCATGGAAAGAATTGGCTCGAGCATTCATTGCTCAATACAAGCACATTGAAGATATGGCACCAGATCGCTTATCCTTACAGGGCATGATGAAGAAACATGAAGAGAGCTTTAGAGAATATGCTCAAAGGTGGAGGGATGTAGCTGCCCAAGTTCAACCACCCCTCACAGAGAAAGAAACCGCCATCTTGTTTGTCAACACACTCCCAGCACCATTCTATGAAATGATGGTTGGGAATGCTACAAAGAATTTTGCAGACATGGTGATCTCTGGTGAAATAATAGATAATGCAATCAAGAGTGGCAAGCTTGTAGGAGATGATGCCATGAATGCAAGAAAAGGTGATGCATTGGGGAATGGAGGACATGTTCATGCTATGAATTATGAGGGGCAACATGTGGGAGACTTTGCTCCATATCATCCTTATCCTATGTACCAAACCCACTACCCCATCACAAATACTACCTTTCCAAACTTGAATACCCATCAGCCAATCCCGCAATCTAGTTGGCAAATAGGTCTCCAAACACCTATGCCTACCCAAAGTAACCAAAGAGGATCTCAAAAGAAACGGAGGAGGATCGACATTGATCCGATTCCTTGGTCCTACACTGAAGTATTTCAATACCTTCTTGAGAACCAACTTGTTACCCCAGTCCAATTAAAGCCTTTGGAACCTCCATATCCAGAATGGTATGACCCGAATGCTCGGTGTGACTATCATAGTGGAAACATGGGTCATTCGATAGAAAGTTGCCCTGCTTTCAAGCACAAGGTGCAAAGTTTGATTAGATCTGGTTTGTTGGATTTTGGGACAAAAGAAGGAACGGGTTAACCATGCTACAATATGAGGGCAAAAGAAGACTTTTGATTGGTCACTCATGGTGGTATAAAGTTGTTTCTTTTTGTAATGCCCATGAACTAAAAAGTGCTTTTTGTGTATTGACTTTCATTTATCTTTTGTCATTTCAACGGAGTAATCGATGCATTTTCATTACATTTTTCTCTCCCCTTTGAAATCATATATTCTTTGTGCATTCGCCTATATTTTACCTCTTTCTCCTCCTTTTGGCTTCTAAATGATTAATTTCCATTCTTTGCCCAATTTTGTTGATAAATGATGAATATGATGTCGATTTTGATAATAATCTGGGATAAAACTTTAAAATTCTATTTGTATTGACAATTTTGTCCCCCATGATCAATGAGAATGTTGAATCAACTGATGGAGCGTACACAAGGAAAGTAGACTTTTCAGAATGTTGTAATGGCTCAATAAATAATTCTTTGATAAGAGTATTTATGTTCGAAATGAGAAATGGCCATCTTTGGTTTACCCTTCACATATGAGAAAAATTATCCATTGTTACCCCTTTTGAGCCTTATAGTCATATATGTTTTTTAAAGAAACCCGCCAAGGATCACCCTCCACATTGGGGGGCAAAATTGAGAAAAATGAAGTAAGATTTGCCCACAAAAAAAAAAAAAAAATTTTCAAGTCATTAAAAATCTAGGGGGCAAGATGAAGAAAAAGATATCTTCATGAGGAAAAGAGAGAATCAAAAGAAAAAAGGAAGTGAACAAAAAAGAAGGGAAAGAGAAACAAGAAACCAAAGAAGAATAAACAACGAATGGGGTAGAATGCTAGAATTCTTAATATGATGAGAAACGATCCTATGGCTTGAAACCCTTGAAACACGTATTTTGGGCCTGTTTATCCATTCTTTCAAAACCCTGAACCATGGCCTACATTACGTACCTCAAAAAGTCCATTTTGATCGAATTTGAATGCTTGAGTTAAGGAATCATATATTGAGCCTAGACATGTTACAAGTTCATGATTGGGAGCTTGATAAGTGTGTTCATTATAGATAAGTATGGTCCTTGAAAAAGAATGAAAACGTAAAAAGGAAAATGATGAAAAAATGAAAAAGAAAAGAAAAAGGAAAATGAAAAGGAAAAAGCTATAAAAAAAAAGAGGAAAGAGAAAAAAGAAAGGAAGGAGAATAAGAAGGGGCTTAAGTTGAAAACCCGAAAGGGCGATTTGAGTCAAAAGAAGAATGGAGGATTTGGCTAAAATCTCGAGAAGATAGCCTTTCATAAGGGAAACCAGTCCTATTTGATGATTTCATGAAGTGGGGGGCAAAGCATTGATGGAACCAAAATGATTAGAATGTCAATCAAATAGAATTTTGGGAAAAATCCTAGATTAGTTTATCAAGATTGATTGAATATTCATTGTTTAGATATTGTTACCTTCCCTTGACCTCTGGAAATTACCTATTATTCTTGGTTAAATTTGTTCTCGTTTACTTCATCATAAATGTCTTCCCTTCAACCTTCAACCAATCTGCATACTCATGATTATTGAAAGAAATGTGATGGCATTACATCTGTTATGAAATTGAAATGATGATAAATAAATAATTGACAATATTTGTGAAAGCCCGACGCATTACAAAAGAGAAAAGTCGAAAATGATATGGGGCAAAGAAGGAAAAGATGAGAATCGTGGGAAGGCTTGTAAGTGTACCGAAGAAATATGAATGTATGATCAAATGGTGAAGAATAACCAAGAATTAATGGTCTTTCGTGGGATTAGTGGAGGTACGGAAGCTTATGTTTTGAAAAGAGTCAAAAAAGGTGAGGATGGTGGTCTTGTGAACCTTGTTACTGCAACTTTTGATTATTTTTCCTTATCTTTTTCTTTCTCTTTTCCTTTTCTTTTTTCTTATTTCTCGACATTTGCATTGCATCCATCACATACATTCAGAAATTAAAAAAAAGAAGACAAATGAAAATTTAACCTTTAAGGAACAAAATTTGTACATTTTCGATCAAAGAAGGGGCAAAACACAAGACAAAGGAAGGAAGCAGGGTTCTGAAAATTTTTGGATAAGATGATAAGATTTTTAAAGTAAAAAGTTTTAAAAGGATGATGCATCAAGAAACTAAATCTTTGGATGTGAACCTCCAATTCAGAAAATTTTAAGCAAGAAGTTGAAAATTTGGATGTGAATCTCCAATTCAGAAAATTTCGGGTGTGAATCTCCAAGTCAAAATTTTGGGTGTGAATCCCTAAGCCAAAATTTCGGGTGTGAATCTCCGAATTAAAATTTCACAGGGTGTGAATCCCTAAGCCAAATTTTCGGGTGAGAATCTCCGAATTAAAATTTCACAGGGTGTGAATCCATAAGCCAAATTTTCGGGTGAGAATCTCCGAATTAAAATTTCACAGGGTGTGAATCCCTAAGCCAAATTTTCGGGTGAGAATCTCCGAATTAAAATTTCACAGGGTGTGAAACCCTAAGCCAAAATTTCGGGTGTGAATCTCCGAATTAAAATTTCACAGGGTGTGAATCCCTAAGCCAAATTTTCGGGTGAGAATCTCCGAATTAAAATTTCACAGGGTGTGAAACCCTAAGCCAAAATTTCGGGTGTGAATCTCCGAATTAAAATTTCACAGGGTGTGAATCCCTAAGCCAAATTTTCGGGTGTGAATCTCCGAATTAAAATTTCACAGGGTGTGAATCCCTAAGCCAAATTTTCGGGTGTGAATCTCCGAATTCAAATTTTTGGATGTGAATCTCCAAGTTAAAATTTCGGGTGTGAATCTCCGAATTAAAATTTCACAGGGTGTGAATCCCTAAGCCAAATTTTTGGATGTGAATCTCCAAGTTAAAATTTCGGGTGTGAATCTCCGAATTAAAATTTCACAGGTTGTGAATCCCTAAGTCAAATTTTTGGATGTGAATCTCCAAGTCAAAATTTTGGGTGAATCACTAAGTTGAAATTTCGGATGTGAATCTCCGAATCAAATTTTTAAATGTGAAATCCCTACATTTCAAAAACAAAAAGAAATTTAAAGTTTCATTGCCTCTGCTGCAAGAGGAGCACATTTCAAAAGAAAGAAAAATTTTAAAGTTTCATTGCCTTTGTTGCAAGAGGAGCACATTTCAAAAAGGAAGAAAAATTTAAAGTTTCATTGCCTCTGCTGCAAGAGGAGCACATTTTTAGGAAAAGAATTTAAAGTTTCATCGCCTCTGCTGCAAGAGGAGCTTTCCCGAAAAAAGAAAAAAAACAAAAAAAAAAAAGAGAAATTTAAAGTTTCATTGCCTCTGCTGCAAGAGGAGCTTTCTCGAAAAAAAAAAAAAAGAACAAAAAAAACAAAAAACAAAAAACAAAAAAAAAGAAATTTAAAGTTTCATTGCCTCTGCTGCAAGAGGAGCACATTTCAAAATAAATAAAAAAAAAGGGAGAGAACAAAAAGAAATTTAAAGTTTCATCACCTCTGCTGCAAGAGGAGCACATTAAAACAAAAAAAAAAAAAAACAACAAAAACAAAACAAAAACAAAAACAAAAAAATGGATGATTTAAATTTAAAGTTTCATTGCCTCTGCTGCAAGAGGAGTTCATACAAAAAAAAAGGAAAAGAAAGAAAAAAGAAAAAGAAGAAAGAGAAGAAAAAAGAGAAATGAGTCATAAGCCGGACAAAATTACTGTCAATTGTCTTTGCTCTATTCCTGATCCTCAGCAATGAGCAAAGAGGGGCAGCTGTTGACACCTAATTTTGTCCCATTTTTGTTATTATTACTGTTATAATTATTATTATTTGTGTTATTTATTTTTATTCTTATATATATTTTGTATTTATTTTTATTTTATTTTATTTATATTTATATTTATATTTATATTTTCTTTATTTTTATCTTTTATTTTATGTTATATTATTATTATTATTATTATTATTTTTCATTTTTTTGGGGTCCAATCTGTCTGTCAATCACCGGCCACCCTCAGCTACTGCCACCACCAACTACTCCTGTCTACCCATCCCATCCATGCCCAGCTCACTTCCTCTAAAAGCTCTCACCCTCACCCGAGCATCATCTTCACCAACAAGACCCGGAACCCCCGACCCTTAGCCTCACATCTCAACCCTTACAACCGATAGCTACCAAAAACCCAAACCCACGACAGACTCGACTCCACGCTCACACAGATCACCCTCACCGCCATCACAAAACCTCAACCCACAGCCCTCACCCGAGCCATCACCCAAACACCACCACCATCATCACCGAAACCTAACCTAGATCCGGAAACCCAAAACCCAAAACCCCAGATCTCGAAACCGAAACCCCCAAAACCCTAGATCTCAAACCTGCAAAAACACAAAACGAAAAAAAAGGAGCAACAACAAGAAAAACCAGCAGATCCAAACATCCAAAGTCATAAAAAAAAAAAACAAAAAACAAAAAAAGGGGGAGGAAGCCGAGGGTTTCGACTTCAGATCTAGTAGGCTAGGGAGTTTTTTAGGTGAATCGGAGGCCGGAATCAAGCTCAGGGGTGGAAAGCCTTCGGAAAGGGGTTTTCTTTTTTGGTTTCCGTCACCGGTGAACGGCGGCCGGCGGCGGAGGGCGGTGGTCCGGCGATTGCCGGAAATCGCCTGGAGGGGGAGAGCTTCAAAGCTCTGAGCTTTTTTGAAGGAGAAAGGAGAAAAATAAAGAAAGAAAAAAAAAGACAGGATTTTATAGTTGAAAGAAAAGAAAGAAGGGAAAGCCGGTGACCCGCGCGCGACCCGGGATCCGACCCGGGACCCGCGCGCCTGCCCGGCCAGCTGAGAGGGAAGATCCGCGCGTCGCCCCATCGCCCGACCCGGATCCGCGCGTCCGACCCGGCTCCAGCCCTCTTCACGACCCGCGCGCCCAACCAAGATCCGACCCGATCCGCGCTACCCACCAGACCAGGCCCAATCCGAAAAAGAGCCCTTTGGTGTTTGGGCTGGCTTTTTGGGCCATTTTGGAGGGGCCTTCCTTTGGGTTTAAAACCCAATTAATTTTGGTATTCTTTTTAGCCCTATCTTGTTTGTTTTATTATTATTATTTGTGTTTTATTTATTATTATTATTATTATTATTATTATTATTATCATTATTATTATTACTATTATTATTATTATTATTATTATTATTATTATTACATGTTGTAAAATAAAAAATGGAAAAATTTTCTTTTACTCGTATTTATTATTATTATTGATTAGAAAGCTTATTTAAAAATAAAGAAAAATAAATAAAATTTAAATTAAATTAAATAAAGTCCGATGATGGGATGCTACGGAAGTCACAAGTAGTGATTCCTAGCTGATCCCTAGGTGAGAGGAGTCGTACTAATTGTTGCCAAAAGTATTGGAATATTTAGTATGATTTTTCAATAATTTTTATTTTTATTAAAATGAAAATAAATAAGTTCTTTTAAAATTAATAAGAAAATTTAAAATTCAATTAAATGAATTTCCGATGATGGGATGTTATGGAAGTCACAAGTAGTGATTCCTTAACTGATCCCTAGGTGAGAGAAATCCTACTAAATGTTGCCAAAAGTATTGGAATATTTAGTACGGTTTTTCGATAATTTAAATTTTTACTAAAAATGAAAATGAATAAGTTTTGTTAAAAATAAAGAAATATAAATAAATCAACAAATAAATAAGGAAATTTGAAATTAAAAATTCATTTACATCATTTTATCTGTTTGCATCATATGCATTCATAATAATTTTCGAAATGGGTGTGAGTCCTTCCGAGGATGAGATTCTGTAGAAGTCACAAGTAGTGATTCTTAAGAAATCTCTAGGTGAGGAAAATTATTTCAAATGCTGCCAAAAGTATTGGAGTATTTGATTTAATTATTCAATACAAAAGGGTTCACACTCACTTTCGATAAATAAAATTTAACCCTTTTTTTTTAAATAAAAAAAATAATTTTGATAAATAATAAAATGCTTCAAAAATGGAGTAAAAAGGAATTAATTTTAAATATTAAATCAAGATCATTTTATTAAAACAAAAAGGATAACACATGATTATTATGGTACCGTTTTTTTTACGGGCGTCGTGGGGGTGCTAATCCTTCTCCACGCGTAACCGTACCCCCGAACCCAACCTCGTTTTCGCAGACCAAAATTGTCTTTTTAATGAAACTTAATTAATTTTGAGATTTTGTTAAAAAGATAAGTATTTCAGGTGGCCAATCACACCTAGACAAAAAAGATTGGTGGCGACTCCCTTTTTGTTTTTAAATGTTTTTCAACATCGTCGAGCGCGAAGCCGTTACGACAGCAATGCCTTCAAATATTATATTTCGTTTGTTGATGCATATTCTAGACATACATGGATATACTTTTTACAATCTAAGGGTGAAGCCTTGTCTTCTTTTATCCATTTCAAAAAATTAGTAGAGAAACAATTTTCTGCTTCCATAAAAATTCTTCAAACAGATTAGGGTGGTGAATTTAGGAGTTTCACCTCCTTTCTCAACTCAGAAGGCATCCTTTTTAGGCATTCTTGTCCCCATACATCTCAACAAAATGGAATTGTTGAAAGGAAACATAACATATAGTGGAAACAGGACTTACCCTACTGTCTCAAGCATCATTACCCTTCAAATTTTGGTCTGATGCTTTTTCAGCTGCAGTTTATCTCATCAACAGGTTGCCAAGTACTGCCCTCAGTTCAAAATCTCCTTTTGAAGCACTTTACAAGGTAAAACTAGATCATACATTCCTTAAAAGTTTTGGTTGCTTATGCTATCCCTATCTTAGGCCCTTTCACTCTCACAAAATGGATTATAGATCTTCTCCATGTATATTTCTAGGCTACAGTCCAAGTCATAAAGGCTATAAATGCCTTAATCAAAATGGTCACTTATTCATCTCCAGACATGTTGTTTTTGATGAAACTAGGTTTCCTTATATTGAACTCTTCTCAAAATGATGTTCTCCAACTTTAGACTTTAGCTCCCTTTCCTTACCATCGCCTCCTCTTGTTACTCAATTGAATCCTTCATTATCTTCTTCTATTGCTCTAAATTCAATTTCAAATCAGTCACAACAGTTTCAAAATTCAGAATCCTCTTCAGTTCCTAGTTCAAATGAACCTCCTCATTCTAGTACCTCTCCATCCGATGCTTTTCAAATGAATGGCCAACCTTCTATATTAGGACCACCACCTAGTCATGTTCCTAACCAGCATCCAATGAGAACTAGGTCTAAGAGTGGTATTTTCAAGCCAAAAGTGTACCTTGCTGATCTTGACAACAGTGAACCAACAACCATCACTCAAGCCTTGCAACATAATCAATGGAAAGCTGATGTTAATGAAGAATATACAGCCTTACTGAAAAATGGCACCTGGTCTTTAGTTCCTTTGCCTACTGATAGATCCATTGTAGGTTGCAAGTGGGTATTCAAACTGAAAGGAAATGCAGATGGTACTGTTGCAAGGTATAAGGCTAGGCTGGTTGCAAAGGGGTATCTCCAGCAACATGGTATTGATTTCGGTGAGACATTTAGCCCTGTTGTCAAGCCTGTTACCATACGAATTCTTCTTACACTAGCAGTAACTAGAGGCTGGACTTTAAGACAAGTTGATGTGAACAATGCATTCCTCAATGGTACTCTTAATGAAGAGGTATATATGCATCAGCCCCTTGGTTTTGAAACTTCAAACAATGGACAGAAGCTAGTGTGTAAGTTGCATAAAGCCCTCTATGGTCTCAAGCAGGCTCTATGGGCTTGGTTTGAAAAACTTCAACAATTCTTACATCAGCAAGGTTTTGTCTCTTCTCGAGCTGACCAGTCCTTATTCATTCAGTACACAAATTCATGTAGCATATATGTTCTGGTATATGTTGATGATATTATCATCACTGGTAGCTCCTCCAAACATATTGATCAGCTTGTTTCAAACTTAGATGCTGCCTTCTCCCTAAAAGATCTTGGCTCATTGAATCTTTTTCTTGGTATTGAGGTTACCAAGTTATCTAGTGGATTGTTGCTCACTCAAACCAAGTATATTAAGGAGCTGCTTCACAAATTTCACATGCTGGAAGCCAACCCCTTACCCACTCCAGTGGTAAGTTCCTTAAGGCTTTCTGTCAAAGTTGGTTCACCAATTGAAGATGTTCAGATGTACAGAAGGGCTGTTGGAGCACTACAATATGTCACTTTCACTAGACCAGAAATTACATTTGCTATAAACAAGGTCTCTCAGTTTATGCATCAACCCCTTGATACACATTGGAAGGCAGTGAAGAGGATACTTAGATATCTCTGTGGTACCTTGCACCATGATCTTTTTCTTTAGCCTTCTCCTATTCTTCAACTCACTGGTTTCACTGATGCAGACTGGGCTACTAACCTAGATGATAGAAGGTCTACCTCAGGCTACTATGTCTTTTTGGGACCCAACCTCATCTCTTGGAGTTCAAAAAAGCAGACCACTGTGTCTAGGTCCAGTACTGAAGTTGAATTTTGAAGCTTGGCCAACTTAACTGCTGAAATCACTTGGATTCAATCCTTGTTGACTGAAATTGGTCTATCTCTTTCTATGAGACCTCATATATGGTGTGATAACCTATCTACAGTGGCCCTATCTGCTAATCCTACTCAACATACCAGAACTAAACATATTGAACTAGATATGTTCTTTGTGAGAGAGAAAGTTTTGCAGAAACAGATCACTGTCAGCCATATTCTAGCTTATGATCAGCTTGCTGACATCCTCACAAAACCATTGTCCTTAGCCAGTTTTGCTCGACTAAGGTCAAAGCTTACTGTTCGAGGTAGCAAGCAGGAAGCAGGGGAGCTTCAGTTACAGGGGAGTAAAAGTAATGTACAGAAGCTTGGAGATAGAGGCTTAGTTTGCGAGGGAATGTCAACAGAATTAACTAACTCAGTTAGTTAATCATAGTAGTTAATTCTGTTAAGTCTGTTAACCAGAGTAGTTACTTTACTAGCTTTAAAAACCCAGTTGTAATTCAGTTTTGATTCAAGAAAGATTAAAATACAGAAATCCATTCTTCAATCCTTTCTCTCATCTATCTTCTTTCATTCTTCATCTTGAATAATATACTTTCTCATCATTAATCAAATTGGATGGATCATATTTAAGTTTGGATTGGTTGGTTGGTTGAACTTTTCAATTAAATCAGTTTAAACAAATCGTACTACGAAATCTACTCAAACCCTTTACTCTTAATAAAGTTTCAAACTTATTTCAAAAAGTAAATAAAATAAGTTTCAAACTAATTCAGCCTCCTCAGGCATCATAATCAAACAAGTAATTCTCCCAGCTTGCACTTGATGAAGAGATATATTCTTCTCAAAGCCAATTATGTCACCAAAATTGATGTAGAGATCATTTACGCATGCTTTTGCCTGTTCAATAAATAACCAACACAACTACCATTTAGACATGCTTAATAATATGGTTTATTGGCATACACGTGATCAATCGCTTTTATTTGTTTCTTTCCGTCTCAAGGCATAGTTTGCATTATTTTGGATAGGGTTAATGTAAAATTTGGCTCCCTAAATTATATCATTTTTATTACTTAAAAAATTTTCGTTATCACTTTGGTATACAAACTTTACTTTTGTCACACACTTTAGTATTAAGACTAACGCCGTTTGAAAAAAATTGATATGCCATGGATTGACCAATCAAAATTTGACATGTGCCAATTTATGCCACATCATTTGCGCTCCACATCAGTTTTATTTTTATAAATATTTCAAAAATATTTTTAAATATTTTAAAATATGTAAAAAATTTTGAAAACTTTTCAAAAATATTTTAAAATATCTAAAAGTATTTTAAATATTTTAAAACATATAAAAAAGAAAAAATATTTACATATATTTTGAATCAATGATACAATAGTTTTAGGATTTGATTAGAATTATTTTTTTACTAGGATTATTATTAAAAAAAAAAGAAAAATGAAAAAAGGGTTAGTAGCATTTGGATTGGATTCAACTAGTTTTGCATTTTAAAATTCCAGATAATGAAAAAAAATGAAAATCTTGAAGTTGAATTCAACTAAAATTGAATTAAGCAAATTACGTCAAGAAAGGGAGAATAGTGAATAAAATTGGAGTGAAAATGAAGAGAACGCTGAAATCAGGAAGGGGGAATTCTTTGATAAACCAAGAATAGTCAAACCCAGAATCCCCATTGCCACCAATTCACACCCAGTTCAATTTCAACAAAAAAAAAGGAAAATCAGAAAACAAATTCATAATAATTACAGACATCATCATCAATCAAGAATACACCAAATCAAAAACACCTCAATACACAGTTAGCAAAAATCAAAAATAAAAAGGTGCAGTTTTGGGTTTTCATTCTTCAAGCAATGAGGTTTCTTTGGTTTTTGGTTTTAGATATACACTAAAAGGTTGGGATTTTAAGTCAAAAAATCTTGGATTTGGCTAAAAACCAGTTCTGGAGATTTTTATTGGGTTTCGAAAAAGGACACGATGGTAGGAAATGGTCGTAGCGGTGAAAGACAGTGGCAACCCATCAATTTCTGGAAAAAAGGGCAATTGTATTCTTGGGCTTTGATAACGATACAAGCCAAATATGAAGTAGAAATGCAGTACTTCTGGTTGTTTTGTTTAGGATATCAATTAGAAATAATAGTTAGCTAGTTATAAAACTCAGTATATAATTATAAAACCTGAGCATTGTGGACATAAGAAATATCATAATAGAATTTACAACTCTCTCTCGTCTTCCTCTCTTTTTTCTCTTTATCTTTCTCCCTCTGTTTTCCTTCTTCTCTTGTCTTCTCCCATTATTTCTGAAGCTTCTTGGTTTGGCTTGCATCATTGGTATCAGAGCCGACGATTCTTGATGATGGTGGACGGTGTGGCGATGCCGATGTTTGAAGGAGTTGTTCAAAGCATGGAAGAGCAATGGCATATGATGCTACAAGCTGATCTAGAGTATTTTCAAATGAGAATGGCTAAATGGGTTGATGAATTGAAGGAAGACATTTTGGCAAGAATTGATAAGGTATTTAACAATGTCTAGATAGCTATAAGATCTGAGAAATCTAGAATGGAAGATGAGTTGGATGTTGTTATTCATGATGAAAAAGAAAAGACAAAGGAGAAGAATATTGATTCGTATATGAGTTGGACTGTTGGAAATAAATGAGTCCCAAACCCTCTCTTGCAAGCGAGCTCGATTATGTAAACCAGATGATTGCACTCTAATCGACCATGATTATGCCAAGTTCAATTCTAAAGATCTACTTAATTAAGATCAAGTCAAGCAATAGAGTTCTTCTTTTTCATTCTATTCGTTCGATCCACTAAAAAAATGGTCACTATGTGCTTCAATTGAGAAGATTAATGGTGCTGATGGAAATTTATCTTTCATGATCTACTTATCAAAAGTTTACAAAGCAGTTCTCTGTCACGAACCATTTGAGGATTACGTGAGGAAGAAAGTAGGTAATCGATTCACAATTTCATTGAATTCACATGAGTTATTTGATTTTGATGTGTGCGAGCACAAGTTTCCTACTGATAGAGATCCTTATGGGTTTAGACTTTTGCTAATGGAAGGGATGAGTCACGGTGCTGAACTATTGACTAAGATTGATAAACGATTTGGCAAGGAGTTTGAGAAGGGGCCTTGGTTTTTGAACAAGGATAATGCAAAAAATGATGATGATGACTCATTTAACATAAGGAACTTAAAAATATGTAGACCAGAAAGTCATGATGTTCTATCATATGTGTTTGGGGACAAAACTTTTCCTACATTAATGCCTATTATTCAAATCAAGTTATCTACTAGTGCTAACAAGACTTGGAGTGAGAGAGTAGTTGTTGTTTGGGCTCTCGTTGCAATCAATGAAAGTTGCATTGTTGGTTTTTCCCCTCAAATGTCTGAGATTGCAGATAGTGGTCATCAAAAAAGCTATTAGCAAATTGATGTAACTCTTATGGTCAAAGGATATTAATTCCTAACGATTGGGAGCAAGAGAATGCATGTTCAACTTTTGCTATGCTTGAAGAATATTGCATAAGGGAAATGCTAATGCCACTACTCATGCTCAAGTTGCTTCAAGTTTTAAAGTTTGTCAAAGATTTTCCTCCTCTACTTCAGTGCTTCACATCCATAGCACACATATTGGCTGGGATTCCATATGATAAGAAATTCATTTTGTATTCACTTGAGTTGTTTTTGGGACTTACAAAGTGCCTAAGCAGTGGAATAGAGAGTTTGGCTTCAAAAAAAAATTTGAAGGATCTGCTTCTGCAATGTTGAATGGTTGATATTCCTGATAATAGACAAAGTGCCCTTGCACTTCTTGGGAACCTTGCAAGAGTTTGTCCTGTACATCTCCATGCTTGCTTATCTGAAATTCTTGTTGTTACTACCAAGCAATTGAACACTCCTAAGTTTAAGGGAACCATGTCAGTAGCACATAATGTATGTTGGGTTATTGGAGATTTAGCAATTAAGGGTTGTCAAGAAATTTCTCTTACCTTCATAACAGTGATCTCATGTTTGGTTCGAATCCTTCAGCAAGGCAATGATCATAATAAAGATTAGGTGAATGCCATTGAAAGTTCTTGACTTGCTCTTTCTTCACTCGGGATGCCACATCTGCTACCATTCTGGCCTCATGATTTACACCATTATAATTAGGCACCACAGGATTTGC
The DNA here is from genome assembly GCA_031772115.1 of Heritiera littoralis. Taxonomy (NCBI): domain Eukaryota; kingdom Viridiplantae; phylum Streptophyta; class Magnoliopsida; order Malvales; family Malvaceae; genus Heritiera; species Heritiera littoralis. Next base: position 938,669 of record JAPDPK010000128.1, on the reverse strand, counting down.
ATCAATGCTTTAGAATTGAAAGGGAAATTATTAATGATTGGATGAGCGACATAGCTAGGCTACAACAAAGGATGAATAATATCTGGAGGATGTTGGAGGCTAGTATGACTATTCAACTTGAGCTACAGCTACCAATACGACAAGAAGTTTTTATTGCCCTGCACCCTTCAGTTAATTCACAAGGAATGGTTGATAATTTTTGGTCCAAGGATGCATTAAACTAGGATCTTGTCGGGAAAGAAATCTGTTGTGTATGTTGTGAGGTCAATATCAATTCATTATTGCACAATTATGAGCATAGGTACACTTCCCCAAAAGGTGTCATTGGGTTGGTCTAATGTGGATGGAAGTGTTCAATGTATCGGGCTCTAGTAATTGGTAGCAATCATTTGACTAATCTGCCAAATATTGCTTAGACCTCTGATGCTATAGACTTTGACCATATATTGCCAATAACATTTGTTAGCATGGGTTCTTGGGTTACTGGTACATTCAATAGCTTTGATAAGGTAGCAAGTGATGCGAGGCAAAAGACAAGAATGGAAGCTCTAGCTGGGGTGGAACAAGCTCACAAATAGAGGACTTTAAACAAAGCTTCATCCTTGAGGACAAGGATGTTTTGAAGGGTGGGGAATTTGATACAAGCCAAATATGAAGAAGTAGAAACGTAGTACTTCTGATCGTTTTGTTTAGGATATCAATTATAAATAATAGTTAGCTAGTTACAAAACTCAGTATATAATTGTAAAACTTGAGCATTGTGGACACAAGAAATTTATAATAGAATTTACAACTCTCTCTCGTCTTCCTCTCTTCTTTCTCTCTATCTTTCCCCCTCTGTTTTCCTTCTTCTCCTCACTTCTCCCATTATTTCTGAAGCTTCTCAGTTTGGCCCACATTAGATGATTTAGAGAGATTGTAGAGGAAAGGGATGTAGAAAGAGAGAAAGACATGAAACTAAAGAAAAAGAAAGAAACATAAAGAAATAGAAGCATTTATATTCTTAAATATTTTTTAAATATTATAAATATTTTTACTTACCTTAAAAAATTTTTAAATTTTTTTATTTTAAAATTTTTTAAGTATTTTAAAATATTTTGACAAATTGACAAAGTTTTTAATTATTTTTAAAAATTTTAATTTTTTACTTATTTTTTAAATATTTTGAAAATATTTTTAAAGAAAAAAAAGTTGAGTGCCAATGACTTGGTATTTATTGCCACGTGTCAAACTTTGATTAGGCAATTCATGCCATATTAGCTTTTTTCAAATAGCGTTAGTCCTAGGAATTAAAGTGTGTGACAGAAGTAAAGTTTATATACCAAAGTGATAATAAAAATTCTTTATGTACTAAAGTGATAAAAGTGATATAGTTTGAGGGCCAAATTATACATTAACCCTTTTAAATAATACAACCACTACACACCATTAAGAATATATATTCTACAAAATATATATTTTATTAATTTTATAAATAAAAATATGATAATAAAAGATAAAGATAGATAATATTTAAAAAAGGGACTTTGATTTTAAAATTAATTGTATATTATATTTGGATTCTTTTGTTGCATTGGTTCTGGACTCATTTTTTAAATGAGGTTTTCTTTTATAAGGGAAATATTTGATAATTGGGAATGTAGATGAAGTTGTTTGGATTCCAACACAAACTTAACAGTATGCCATAGCTCTTCGTTAACCATTCGATCAAGGAGTTATTGGCTTTAGATTGAGTTTTTGTATTGAAAGATACTTTCTATTGGGAGTTTGAAACTGTTACTGTTAAAAGAGAAAATTAAGAGGATAGAGTTAGATTGAAAAATCAAAAAATTTCAAAAAAACAAACATAAAAGAGGAAAGAGAAGCAAAACAATTGTTTTCTACACTCTAATATTAGATAATTAAAAAATTATTCATTTTGTCATTGCCTATTAATTATCTAATTAGTTTTTAACATTTAATCTTTTATTATATGAAAAACGATTTGGAAGCACATAAAAGAGTTCATAGATTCTTTGTGCAGATCGAGAGCTGGAATAACAAAAAAAAGTTTGGAAATAGCAAATAGTCTTTCGATGGGTTTTGAATAGTTAAAGTTGATGATAAAATCTAAAAAAAAATGGTAATTTCATTGATTCCATTTTTTTGATTCATAGAAGGTACAAGGAGAGAAGTAGAGAATCAAACCTTGGATCTAAATCCTACTAAAGAGGGATAACAACCACTAGGCCAAGCCTTAGTTGTTAATTTCATTGATTCCATTATTATTGTTGAAATGATGTTATGGTTATTTGTATAGTTATTTATTTATTTTTATTTATCAATTTATCAAGTTATCCGCTCATCAAATGTAATATGTTGATTATAATTATAACTTCAAATGAAAATGTATTATTAAAAAAAATTGATGTTTTTGTAATTGTACATGTTAATTTGTTTAAATTAAATTTTAAACAGCACTAGACTACATAACTTTTAGACTAAATATCCCAAAAACATATAGATTTAAAACAAAAAACAACGATCAAATCCATCCAAATATCTTTGATATTTTTTTCCTTATGAAATTTTCCAAGTCATTCAAAAATATTATTCATATCTTTATTAGATTAGATTACACCAAGTGGTTAAAATTGGAAATAAGAACAATAACTTATATTAATGCATGTAAATTATGCAAAGCTTAAACACAACAATTTTTATCTTTTTTTTTTGTGTAATTACACTTAGCCTCATTGTTTTACGGTCTAAAATTAATCTTATTTGGGCCAAAAGTGGTTAATTGTAAAGCCGTCCCAATAGTGGTGACTCTTGGATTCTAACGATGTCCAAATGTTTGAGAAAAAAGTTCACTTTCACTTCTTCCAACCCCTTGATAATAATTATGCAAACACAACATTTTCAAACTCTCTATCATTCCTAATCATAAGTTAATGGTATATGGTAAAATTAAATAATCGTATTTTTTCCTTTAAAATCTCAATAAATTAATCTTGTTTTTTTTTTCCTTTAAAATATCGATATCTTATAAAGGTAAAATTTTCCATAAATGTGAAATTGATATACCCTCCTAAAAGTGCTCTTAATTGAGATAAAGTATACATGGCATCTTTTAATCTCCATTCTTCACAAATTTATTTTGACATGAACCATTTGTTGGGATCTTTCGACTAGAAATGTATTTAAAAACAAGATCAACGCAAAATTAAATTATACACATAAGATACAATATTTAACATGGTGTGGTCCAAGTACTTACATCTACGGATAAGAGAAAAAAAATATTATAAACGTAAAGATTACATAAAGTACAAAATGTTGGAAAATAGTAATTTAAATGAGTCATTCAACAGCCTTTTAAAGGTTACAATTTGAATGAAATTCACTTTATGTTAGTGAAAAATTTATACCCTAAAAAAGATATAAGGGTGATACACATTGTAACTATCATTAGTTTAAATTGCCTAAATTAAATTTCATATTTGAAACAACCATTGCTTTAAATTGTCTAAAAGAAATTTCAGACTTGAAACTACCATTAGTTTAAATTTCAAATGTGAAACTATCATCAGATTAAATAGCTGATTTAATTTTGAATTTAAATCCAAAATTTTGAAGGATTGAAATGCCCTTGGGTAAAAGCTATAAAAGAAGACATCCTCTTATTTGTTTTGCATGCACACGTATACACGCAAACAAAAAAAATTCTTTAGCTTTTCTCTAGTTTCTTTCTAAGATTGTTATTTCATAGCTCTTTTTTTAAGTACTCTAGATCAAATTTTTAGTGCAATACAGTTTGGGTACTTGAAATGTCAATTCAAGTAAATTGATGGTGCGTCTTTACCATTTTGTTACTATTTATCTTGGGAGATAGACTTTTATTTTACTCAAGCGTCCATAGTGAGAGGGCAAAATTTGGTTTAAAGAAATTTTGTGATACACAGTCCTTGTTTCACTTTGCTTGTATTTCTGCCTTATTCTGTTTCAGTTGTAATATTTGTATTATTGTTATTATATATTTATTCCGTAATTTATACATACATACATACATATTAGTTATTATTTTAATACAATCATAAAACAAATTCTAGGCATGGTGTTAAACTTTGAATTATTACAATTAACGAGTTTTGTCTACGGAGATTGGGTTCTAAGTAGGACTGTCTTAACCCTTCTAGCTTTTCTTGGAAACTTTCTAGTGAATAGTATTTAGTTGATCAACATCCTAGTTGGGAAAAGGAAATAATAAAATTATTGTACTTATTTTTTTATATAAATTGTTATTGGAAATTGAGAGAGTTTTTTGTTATTTTCTAATGACAATTGAAATTAATGCTGAGACCTCTCTTGTGGAGGCTCAAGTTTTGATCCTTATTGTACTTGTAATAGTTCTTGTGAACCATGGAGAGAAACCAAAGAAGTATAATGGTTTAAACTTCAAGTGGTTGCGGCAAAAATGTTGTTATATCTAACCACTTTGAATCTTACGAGATTTTTGATTGAGGATGCTGCTAAACTCGATAAGGATAAGCATGATATCCAAGTGATCAATTGTAACGTCTCTTTATGTGAAAATGTGAGCTAAGTTTTTTCTATTCTTGAATTGATTTGTCAATGTGCAGTGTAGGTTTTTGATTATAAAATGGAATATTACTTGTCTTACTTTAAGGCTAGTTGCCTAAGGACCTAGTTAAAATTTTCGTACTGATGTATACCATTCTCTTTTTAAGAAGATTATGGTTCTCTAAAATATTACCTAAACATCCACAACTAATATTAGTGTTTATACATCAACCTGTTTATCAACTCACAATACAACTCAACCTATAACACTCTGCACAAGTCTCCGATATATCATGCATCAGTTAATTGATCTACATCACAAGGTATATATATATATACACACACACACACACACACTTACTACCAGTAGTCTTAATGCTTACATCCCGACTTAATGTTTACTTAACGTGTCTAGAATATAAAAAAAAATTAAATTCAACGAGGTTATACCTTTAAAAATGTATGTGTGTGCCCTTGATGATGTGGTCGATTTAGGTCGAACCCCATTATCACATGTTAGAGCTTAACTAGACAGTTTGTAAAGGAATGAATAGAAGGGAGTGAGCTTACAGTAAGTAACATATATAAAAGTAGGTTAGGCTCATATTACAATAATGTATGTGTGTAGAATGCATAAACAAGTTGTAACAATATATATAAAATGCATTATGCGTCCATGTTATGCATTCCTAGAAATCCTTAGTCATAACCAATTCTATCTTTCATTTAACAACACTTATCTCCTCGATTTTTTGTTAGGGTTTTATGGGGTATCAATCAAAATGATACTTTTAAGTACCTCATTTTCTCGTGCCCTAACACCTAAACTTTGTGATACCACTTATATAGAAATCTCTAGGTTTGCATGCATGTGTTATGCATAAAGAAACGGTTGCAGTAATGTAATAAAAAACAATTGCAGTAATTGAAGACGAAAACAATGTAGTTATTGTAGTAGAAAACAATATAGTGTAAGATACAGTTTCAGTGCTGTAGTGTAAAACAATGCAATAAATGCAGTTGTAGATACTACAATAATTGTAGTAAGAAATAGTGTTGTATAATAGTAAGAAATAATGCATAACGAGACTAGGCATATCTTCTTATGATCAACAGTAAACAGTTATAATTCAATTTAAATTATAGCTTATGGTTCAGTTGCAATATTATTTCCAGCTATGTTTCCAACCTTAGGCACAATTTAATTAAGATTTGCATTTGCAGTTGCAGTGACTGTAATGATTGTATTTGCAGTAATAATTACAGTTACAATTATAATTGTAGTTACATTTGCAACTATAGTTACAATAGCAGTTACAATTATAGTTTGTAGTTACAGTTATGTTTATAGTTACAATATGGCCATAGATCTTCCCAGAATGGGAAAATAGGTCGACAACTTTTGTCGAACCGGTACAGTTACAGTTATAGTAATAAGTCTACGACTATTGTTGGACCTTGACAGTATAGGGCAGTAGTAAGTCTACGACTATTATTGGACTTTTATAGTGAAGAATAATAATATGTCTACAACTACTGTCAAACTTTTACAGTGCAATGTGGCTCCCAAGAAAGAATCAAAATCCTTGGTAAAGATAGTCAGTGCAGTAGGACAGTTTATAAAACAGTTGCGGTAAAATAATATGCATTACTTTTCAAATTAGTGTATAACTTTTGAATTTAACTTCCATGCCATGCATGTATATGCTAAAATGTAGTAAGGCATGAATTATCTATTACTCAGTCTTGTACTACACATGCTTAGGCTAATAGGCTAAGTTAAGCCTAACGTGGTTTCAATTTACACTTACTTATCGATTATGATTAAAATATCTATATATCCACTGTTTTATCGGTAGGACGTATTTAGCTGTATGAACTTATTTACACATGGAATACCATATGTTTTGTCTTTTTAATATCCATTTGCCTAGTATACATCCTTGTAGACATTATTGTCAACATACTACCTATAAATAAAGTCATTTACCTTTCCAAAATATATACTTAACAAATAATTTCAATATTTTATCGGTGATGGCAATTTCGACAAAAATAATTTATTCGCATCCCAAATGTAGTATATTTTGTAACGTAAAGGCTTATTAACATAATATACCTCCTAAGGTACAATGCTGCCTAAAAACTGCTTGAGCAAATAATTGTTTACTCATCAAAGTATTACCTCAATCACCATATACATGATTTTGATACTTAGCAAGCATATTATATGATTTCATATCACATGCACCACATGGGTCATTATACCTTCATTAAGCAATAGGTACACATAAGATTCTCATTTCATCTCACTTACACATATCCACTGCACATATCCATAAGCATAATTCACTTAATCACCCTTATCGCTAGTAGATCACTTACTAATCATCTTATAAGAATAACCCATCAAGACATCAAGCTTATAAAATGTCACCCTTAATGATCACAATCATGTGAAAATTAATCCTTAAACATCATTTGCTAGTATCACTTAGCAATATGATACTAACCATGTATTTATATACATTACATATCCACACCAATGCTTCGCCATTACCAACCCCTTACAAGCTTGGCTAATTGTGAAAATGGTCACCTTGAGTGCTTCCTCTACAATTCAAATACATAAAAACACATATAACAATGTCATACACATATTAGTAAATCAATCAAGTCATATTGGATAACTTTTATTATAGTACTCATACTAGGCCGTGAGGTTTCCTAACATATTCTTATGTTTTTTCTTCATTGAAATTATTCCAACAATCATTCACAAGCATGTATATGCCACTAGTTCATGCCAACACATAACCTTTAATACACTTACCCTTAGTTTAAGGTTAGGATTAAGTGACAACACCTACCTCCTAAGAGTTTGATTTTAATTCAACATTACCAATTTCTTTAGCATTTACATACACTTAACATATATTAAAGTCAAGGCAAGATCACATTATTTCATGGTTTCCCTTTACCTTGGCCAAATATGTACAAGTACCCCACACTTTGTTTTACTTCACTTTAACAGTAAATATGATCACTACAAACAATCATCATATATCAACTTTGAAGAATGGAAATAATATTTCCTTTACAAACCCTAACATGGCCCAAACCATAAGTCATAGCTCCACATGGTTTTATTTCATTCTAACACCATGTATAAACTTAACGTCATTAGCACACCAACATATCTTAAAACCATAACAAAAACACAGCCTTACTATTATAAATTCAAAACACTACACCTTGATGTTCCTTGAAGTTTTGCTTCAAAACAAAGCCATAGGATACCTTAGAATTGTTGTTTATACAACATATACAAAGATCAAAGCTACCAAGCCTCACTCATCCCTTAAATCCAAGCTTGGCTGAATTGATACTCACCTCACCAAGCTTTGTCTCATTTACTTTCTTGAAAAAAAGATAAGGAAGGAAGGAAGGTAGGTTTAGGAGCTTAAAGAAAGATGAGAAAACATGAAAGCATGATGGAAATAGCTTAGATCTTCTTCTTTTCTTTTTATTTCATCATAGTTTGGAGGGTTTCTTCGCTTTTCTTCTTTTTCTTCTTAGTTTCAGTTCATAGTGGTTTTCAATGTGGTTTCTGTGGCTTCCACTTCAGTTAGCAATATTTTTTAGCCTTTAATATGTTAACTACACATGACAAATTAAACGGCTTCTCCTATAAGCCTTATGAGATATTTATCCCATTAATACCTTAATTTATTTATTTTGTATTTTACTTGATTACGATTGGTTAAGGTATACTTCATTGATATTAAAACACTTAATTACACATTATCCTATAGGTGGCTGGCCATGGTAAGTTTAGCTAGGATTTTTACCTTGTTTCACCTATTTCAGTATTATTTCATCCGTTTAAGTCTAACTTGGTCAAAATAGGTTTGGGCGAGACTTATCATTTTAGGGTTTGACCATACTTATTTAACTTCCAAAATTCAAACCACATTGTTGGTTTTGACCAATTGGCTTAGCAACTTGTGGACAAAACTATCATTTTTTGGTTTATTTCACGAATTTTCTATAACTCGTAATCGTAATTATTTGAGCACAAATGCATTATTTGAGGTCATATACGTTTAAAATGGGATATTTTCATGATCTCGGGATAGGTGCACATGTTCGAAAACATCTACACATTGAAGTGTACTAGACTTCACAACCTTTCATAAATCTTTGAATCTCACTATTCTCTTATCACATATTTATCAATCATTAAGTAATTTATGTAATAGGATGGAAATTTTGGTTATCGCATCAATATTGTTGATGCTTGGAATCATTTTGACTTTTTGTGTCGAAATCATGTTATAAATAGGTTGACTGATTCTTTTTTTTTTTCATAGGGAGATACAAGGGGAAAAGGGGATTCGAACCTTAGACCTACTCCTTCTTAAGGAGGGGTAATAATCGCTAGGCTAAATCTTGGTTGTTGGTTGAGTGATTCTTTGTACAATATATATAGTAGAAAGAAAATAGTCAAAGATTTATAGGAGTTTTTGGACCATAAATATAAGTATGAAGATGTTGAACCAAGAAATTTTTTGTTGGTCGCTTTTATATTATTGTTCTTATAGAATTATTCTATAATATATATATATATAAGCTATTATTATTTTTCTACAATTTTAAAACAGATTCTAGGCATGGTATTAAACTTTGAATTAAGTGGGACAATTTATAACCCCTTCAACCATTCTTAGAAACTTTTTATTGAATAAATTTAGTTGATCAACATCCTAATTGGGAAAAGGAATAATTAAATTATTGTAGTTATGTTTTATATATTGTCATTCCAGAAATTAAGATAAATTTTATTTTTATTTTCTAAATGGCAACTGAAACTAATGTTGAGACCCTCTTGTGGTGGCTCAAGTTTTGATCCTTACTGTACCAGCAACAGTTCCTGTGAACCATGGAGAGAAATCAAAGAAGTTTAATGTTTTAAACTTCAAGAGGCCATAACAAAAAATATTGTTCTACCTGACCACCTCGAATCTTGAGAGATTCCTTAATAAAAATGCTCTTAAAAAAAATTAATGAGGATGAGCATGATATCCATGTGATAAATGTTGTTGATGTTTGGAAACATTTTAATTTTTTGTGTCAAAATTATGTCATGAATAGTTGACTGATTCTTTGTGTAATGTCTATAGTACAAAGAAAATAGCCAAAGAGTTATGAGAGTATTTGGACCATAAATATAAGTTTGAGGACATTGCGTGCGATCAAGAAATTTTTGGTTGGTCATTTCCTAGATAATAAGATGGATGACTCTAAGACAATGATCAATCAAGTTCAAGAGACCCAAGTGATCTTACATGACACACATGCTAATGGGATGAATTCGAGGGAAACCTTCCAAGTGGCTGCCATTATTGAGAATTTGCCTCTTGCATGGAAGGATTTCAATAATTACCTTGAGCACAAGTTAAAAGAGAGGAATATTGAAGAGCTAATTGTTAAACTTCTAATTGAAGTAAACAGTAGAGGTTATGAAAAAAAGGTCATCTCTCATCTGTGGCTAAGGAAAATGTGGTAGAGCAGAGTAAAGGCTTAAAAGCAAAAAAAAAAAAAAAAGTCAATTTTACCCTATTTAATTTTATAGCTTTTACTTTTCAATCCTTCTTTGAAAGTATTTCTTTTCCCCATTTTTACTTTATGTTTTTACTTTAATTACTTTATTTTATTGCTTTTTTAATTGCATGTTTTAAATCTTTGCAAATTGTGATTATGATTCTTTCAATATACCTAGGATGGTTAGTATATTATTTAGCTAGGCTAATTTCACCAATCCTTGTAGGATGATATTTTGGACTTACCTCTGTATTACTTGTAGACTGTGTATACTCGCATGTAGATCACCATTTAATGTCAAAGCAGGTTACCATATGATGAAAATGGTCTCATGTTTAAAATGAGATTACGGGGAAAATGGTTTTTGTTGGTCAAAGCAAGACAGAGAGAAGGGAAATGGTGTCTTCATAATGAGAGAAGGATTTGAAGAATGAGAAGTAAATCCTAAATCTGCTTATAAACTAAATAAAAATAGAAAAAAATTATGGTTATCATTTAAAATTGTAGTATTCCATAATAGTATTTTAATTTGAAAATACATAAAATGACTATGTTTAGTATAAAGACCATAGTTTATTTTGAAATTAGACTACGCTTAGGATAAAAACTTGCTGTCTTTGACTGTATGTGAGTCTCGAAAGGTGAAACATAAGACACAAAAGACTATGTTTAAAACCTTAAATCATACTTACTTTATTCAAATAGTAAAATGTCTATCATAAATGACATTGCATTAGCGTTGCTTGAAATTTGAAATCATTTCCAATGCACTTGAACTTAGAAAAAAAAACTGAGCTATAAAAGACTACGTTTGAAAAAAAAACTGAGCTATAAAAGACTACGTTTAAAAACCTAAACCCTAGTCTATTAATATATAAAAATCATAGTTAAATTTATTCAAATAACAAAATGTCTATTCATAAATGACATTGAATCAGCTTTTTCCTAAAACTGAAATGATTTTTTAGTGTACTTGAAATTGGAAGACGAAATAGTGAGCCTTGAGCCACAAAAGATTACATTTGAAACAAAAAATCGTAGTCTATTTATATATTTTTAATATCTAAATAATACAATGTGTTGAAATTTTCTTTACATGATCATAGATTATGAGTTTTTTTTACGTAATCATAGTTATATTATGTAATTGTAGTTAAATTTTTTTTACGTAATCGTAGATTATGAATTTTTTTTTCTAGTAGTGCAATATGGGAAAACCCCAACAATCTCTCCCTTCACACATTGATTCTTAAAGAAGCACTTCTATGCTCAACATAAAGGGAGATGTTGGTAACCTAAGCTCTGATGTTGCTTGCTGATTTATCTTGTTAATTGGTGAATTGATTTAGCTTTCTTGGGTTTGGTTGTTGTTGTTGTTGTTGTTGTGGTTTTGCTGGCTTGTGTTTTTTTTCTGTTAATGGGGCTGAAGTGAGAGACTGTTAGACGTGAAGACTTGGAGGTGGAAAATGAGCCAGCTCGTTTAGGTTCGATTCGGGTTGTCTTTGCCGACTGGCTTCAGATCATCTCAGGTTTGGATATTTTTGGGCTTAAGTAGTTTTGGGCTCGGATTTTTCAGGTTCAGATAATTTTGAGTTCAAGTAATTTCAGGTTCGAGTATTTACAACTCAAAAATTTTTGGGTTCAAATAATTTTGTATTTTGTTTGATTTGAATGTAGCGAGTTTGGATGAGTTCGAATGGTTTTGAAATTTTATAAGCTACAAATATTTTTTTTTATAATTTTGAATGTAATAATGAATTTATTTTTATATAATTAAATAAAAATATAATGGAAACACTAAAGTTAAAGTTTTAAAAATTAATAAATATTTATATTTATATAAATATATTATATTTTGATATTTTTATTATTTGACATTAATTGTTATGTACTTATATTTTTAAAATTTTTACTATATTTGATATTATATATAAGGATTATTATCTCATATGCTAACATTGAAGTTTTTTAATTCTACAAGCAAGGTTAGAAAACTATCACATGTCCCACTTTATTGTTTATTTAGTTTTTTTAATTTTAATTTTTAATATTTCTTAAAGGGTATGTATCACCTTGTCAATCTGGTTTATGGAATCTAAAAACTCTACTGATAGTATATGAGATAATAATATTATGTTTAAATATAATTAATGATTACATAAGAATATATTTTGTAACTAAACTAAAATATAGTGACACTATAGAAACGTAAGTATCCAAAATCAATAGGTACATAAAAAACAAAATCATTTCAAATAAATAACTAACAAGTAATAAATCAAACTCACTAAACATTTATAATTTATTTAAATAACATTTTACTCTTAAACCAATAAATCATTGGGCAATTGATAGTTAACCACTTAGTTCAACAAATTTTTATTTTTTTTATTTTGTTCTATTAGTTTTTAGTCATTATATTATAATTTGCTAATAAAATTTCTCAAATTTAAAAATTTTCTTACATTTTTTTTTCGTTTAGACACAAATTAAATGCTTACATAATTACATTAGATCTAATTGTATGACTAGTTGATTAAATGCTCAATTAGACTGTTGAATAATACTATAGTAGACTTTAAAGAGTATTAATAATTGCTTTAGTCTTCATGATAAATACATAGCAATTCTAGTTTGTTAAAAAAATTTAAATATTTTAGAAAATCAGTAGAAAATAATACACATTGCATATCTTATTTTAATACTTGATAATTTTGCTATTAATGGTAGATATAATTATTTTCATCAATTACCCAATGTTCAATTATAATGTTGAACAATGGACATTATTAAAAGGAGTGCCAATTATCACTTACAAAAATACTAAATATGAATAATTGGTCAATTAATTAGCTCAAATTTATCTTTTTGAATATGTTGGCTCTACTGAGAGGGAGGTGAATTGGTTTTTGACTTTAATTCTAAAATTTTAAAGCTAAATAAGCCAATCAAACAAATTGCACAACAAATTAATAAAAATAGTAAATAAAGAGTAGGGAAGAAGATGCAAACAGAATATTTATAGAGGTTCATAAAGAGGAGGGACGAAGATGCAAACACAAGATTTATAGAGGTTCGACCAATCTCTTGCCTACGTTCTCTCTCCTTGATCCTCTTGTCAAGGTGTTGATTCCACTCTCCTTTGTGATTCAATACAATCCACTTTAAGGTGTGGAAAGACCTCTTACACTTCCTTTTGTAGGCTTAGGAAGAACCTTCTATATTCTTTCCCTTGTAAAGCTACCCAAACTCTCACAAGATAGCCTCACAAGATTACACTCCCCTTTGAAGTACAGAATTGAGTTTAAGTGGGTTGTGTACAATAAAGAGCCTCTCAAAGGTAGAAATACACAATGGGAAGTACAATGGGTGTTAAGAATAGAAGATATGAGCTTTGAATTCTTTCTTGAAGGTTGAAGAAGTTGAAACAGTGCTTGTTCTACTCTTTAACTTCATAAATGCATGTATTTATAGTCCACCAAGAGCTGAGGATGGTTGTTGGAGCATTTAAAGCAATTCTTCCTGTTGAAACCCTAAAAAACTAGCTGTTGGGCATTGATTTCGTGGTAGAGGATTGATCCTAAGGGGTAGGGGATCGATCTTATCACTTCAGGACAATTTTCTTGAGATTCTGCCATTTTGGGATCGATCCCATGCCTTAGGGGATTGATCTTGCCCTTTAGATTTTACTTCCTGGACATTCTACCATTGGGGGATCGATCCCTCATCCATTTTCTGCACTTTCTTGGGTTGTTTTGAGCTAAAAATGATGTAATCTTTGGTTTTAATTCATCACAAAACATTCTTTCAATTTTATAAGGATGTTTCTTGACTTTTTCAATTGAAAACTTAGCCCAAAAACTTATTAAGTAATTTTCTAAAAATGTATTCTATATTTTCTTGAGAAAATTTCTTAATGAGAGTATTCAAGATCATTTAATAAAGGATAAGGACTAACAAGATTGAGCAATAATATCATAGCCTTATTTTTGATAAACACACTTAAAATGGTTTGAGAAAATCATATAATTGATAAAGCAAATTTACAATATAGAATCAACCATTTAATGTCATTTAAGTTTTTGTCATTTCAAAATACATATATCAATTTAAAGCTAACAGAATTATTGTTGTATTTAAATGAAAGTTTAAATATGGAGTAATTATAATAAAATATTATAAATGACTATTTTATAATAAAATCAAATGTTAAATTATAATTTTTTTCATTGTTTATTATTGTAAATATAATAAATATAATATTAAAAATCATTTAATATTTATATTTATTGTATTTTAAATTTATTTTATTTAATAATTGAATTTAAAGATTCAATATTAATTTTGTTTATGATACATTATTGATACATCATAATATAATTTTATAACAATTATTTTAAAAACTTAAAAATTTTAATTAAGAAAAATGTACCATTTATTCATTTAATTGTTTTAATTTTTAATGTAAAATTATATAATTATAGTTTAAGTTTTTTTGTGTTATAAATTTAGTTTTTTTTAGTTTCAGATCGGATTAATTTTGGGTTCAGATCATTATGGATTTGGATCATTTCGTTTTTTGTTTTTTTTTTTCGGATTTGGGTTTTTTCAAGTTCAATTTTTTTTCTAGTTTGGATTGAGCTGAGTTTGAATCTTTGACTTTTTAGTCAATTCAAGTCAATTTGGATTTAGTCACTGATAAGCTCAGACGGATTATCGGATTAGATCTTGCTTTTTCTTCTCTAGACATGGGGCTTAGCGCCACTTTGGATGTTTTAAAAAGCTACATGATTGGTTTTGGTTTTGGGTGGTTTAGATTAACCACAAATCTTTGAAAGGTTAGGATTGGTTTTGAAAACCAACAAAGAAAAAGTTTGGTTCTTTCCCCTAAATATAGCTGCATATACTAGCTAAGAAAAAAAATCAAGAGAGAGCTTCTTGAGAAAAAAATAAGAAGAAAAAGGCTTTTACTTAGTGCAAAAGTGGATTTTATTTGGTTACATTGAGAGAGCTGTAGAGAGATAAGCTATTCGATAAATATGGTATCTTTTGGTGCATCTTGAGAGTTAAACTTCATAATTTTGGGCTAATTGTTGAAATTTTGAGCTTTGAATAAAAAGGTTTGAGGTATTATACTTTTTTTTATTACATTAGAGTATTAAACTTTGTAATTGCTTATTTTGCCCTGTGATTTTTCTCTTTACATCAAAAATTTTTTTCACATTATAATTAGTGTTATTTTATTTTGTGGTTCATTATATGTATTGATGTGGGTCAGGTTAAAGACTACTGGGCTTTTCTATAAATCAAGTTGAAGACCATTGAGCCAAAGGATAATCTAAGTCCAAGAGAAAAGAGGACTCATAAGGCCCATAAATGATCCACTGGGTTATTATTTAAGCTGTGGGGCTTAAAGGTAATTACGCGCAAAATAACTCCTATAAATAGGTCACAGGTATCATTCTTAAGACCTAAGCTCTATTTGCCTACTAAAACCCTGCAAAAACCCGGTCTGACTTAAGCATCGGAGTGCGCACGCAGGGGAAAACCCCTGCGTCCCCTGATGGTTTTCTATTTTGCAGAACTTTTCTGGAGACACGTGGAAGAAGAAGACAATATCAACGTCAGTACTTATGTATTGTTGTTTTGTGCAACAACAATTGGCGCCGTCTGTGAGAAACAAACAAAAAAGCCACAAAAAATAATGAAAGACGATCTGCGGAAGACAAGGTACGTAGGCTGCGGCAGGGTGCACAAGTTACGCCACAAAATAGTCTGTCGCACGCAAAGTTCACGCGACAGAATAGCCTGTCGCGCGCGAGGTACATGCGACAGAGTCATTCGGGCGCCACAAACATGCGACAACCCTTGGCATGGTGAGAGAATAGCTCTCGCCCCTGAAAGGCTTGGCGAGAGAAAGGCTCTCACACCCGACAGCGTTGGGCGAGAGACATCACTTGGCGAGAGAATAGCTCTCACCCCCGACAAATTTGGAGAGAGAAAAGCTTGGCGAGAGAAAGGCTCTCGCACCCGACAGCGTTGGGCGAGAGACAAGCTCTCGCGCCCGACAAAAAGCTTGGCGAGAGAGGCATGGCGAGAGAGAATTGGGAGATAGCATGGTGAGAGACTAGCTCTCGCACCCGAGAAAAAGCTTGGCAAGAGAGGCATGGCGAGAGATTGCCTCTTATACCTGACAAAGCTTTGGCGAGAGAGAATTGGGCGACAGCATTGGCGAGAGACTAGCTCTCGCGCCCTACAAAGCTTGGCGAGAGAGGCATGGAGATAGATTGCCTCTCGCACCTGACAAGTTTGGCACTATAGCATTGGGCAACAACCTTGGGCGAGAGGTGTGGATCTCGCGTGCGATAGGTGTTGGCGAGAAAGCCTCCCGCCCGCTACAGCTCCAGCACGCTACATCTCCTTGGGCGAGAGGGGGTTGTTTTAGCGCCGACATGCTTGGGCGAGAGGTGTGGATCTCGCGTTCCATAGGTGTTGGCGAAGAAGCCTCCCGCTCGCGACAAAGCAACTTAGTCCAACCACTAGCCTTTTCTTCTCTGACATCATAACCACCCCATCACCGCATCCTCCAAGCACCACTGCTTACCACCGAAGCTCCTATTCACCATCATCATCTTGCTATCCTACTTTGGTTCTTCACTATTGCGGGGCCTCTCATTGCAAATGTGTTTGCTACCGTTTGCATGAGAAAGAAAGGGGTGGTTCACGCCAATAGGCTTGGGCGAGAGGTGTGGATCTCGCGTGCGATAGGTGTTGGCGAGAAAGCCTCCCACCCGCTACAGCTCCAGCACGCTACATCTCCTTGGGCGAGAGGGGGTTGTTTTAGCGCCGACATGCTTGGGCGAGAGGGGGTTGTTTTAGCGCCGACATGCTTGGGCGAGAGGTGTGGATCTCGCATTCCATAGGTGTTGGCGAGGAAGCCTCCCGCCCGCGACAAAGCAACTTAGTCCAACCACTAGCCTTTTCTTCTCTGACATCATAACCGCCCCATCACCGCATCCTCCAAGCACCACTGCTTACCACCGAAGCTCCTATTCACCATCATCATCTTGCTATCCTACTTTGGTTCTTCACTATTGCGGGGCCTCTCATTGCAAATGTGTTTGCTACCGTTTGCATGAAAAAGAAAGCAAAAACGTGGATAGCAACAAACTCAAAACCACCACTTGTTTGCTGACTTGCATATCCATAGCTCCCAAAAGCATGAAGCCCAGCTTAAAGGGGCTGAACGAAGACATAGAGGAGAAGAAAATGCAAGTTCGCTAATGTACGATAGGCACCTCCGCAACAGAAGGGCTCCTGCCACGACAGATCAATCCGCCGTACGCAAGACGGTAGCACAAATATACGAAGACTGATCCCAAGCTGCATGCTAGGCCAATAGGTCAAAGGTAATGATGAACACATTCGACAAGTTATGTCGTAATAAAGTGGTTCGACAGCCATGCGAGTGAGAAAAAGTCACACTGTAGGCAGTCTAGACAAGCGAATGGCTCCCGTGAGCCTAGCCTCCTGCACACAAGGCACAAAGCAATGCTTACGAGTGTAGTGTCATGTGGCGAGCACAAGACCACTGGCACTTTTGACGATTGAGTGGCATACGACGATTACATGACCAACGCCACAACCCAGCCTTCACAGCAAGGCTCAACCGCGAGGAACAATCTAGATCGGCAAGCAAGGAATAAGCCCAAGGGTCTGGCAGAAGTGTGCACACAATGCTAGATAAGCTCACCCAGGAAAGGAAAAAGCTAGATGAAGAACTAAGAACAAGCGAGCGTAAGTCCAGGAGAGCTCTATTGGGCGATCCCCAACCAAAGACCTCAGGGAACATGCTAGAGCTTCAAATGACCCCTCGTGTTCGCCCAGATGTGTAAGAACATAGATGAGCGGCGAAAACCGAGCAGGGCACAAAAGGTCAGACGAGCTAGTGGCCACCACTCGAGTACGGTTGTGAATGATGAATAAGAATACAGCCATCCTAAGACCCGAGCAACCAAGCCCCTGTCAATCGATATAGGAACTCGCCTAGGAGAGAGGACTCTATGGGCAAGCCATTTTGGGTGGCCAAAGCGAAAAAGGATTAGGCAACTCTGTACATCATCAAGCACAACGCTCGAGAAAAATTCCATCTTTGAACAGAAATGACAACGCTGTTTCAAAGAAGAACTTGGGGAGCTATATGGTGTAAAAGTAATAATCTCTAGCAGCAGAATACAAGGAATGGGCGACAACCATGTCCTCAATTCGGCGAGCACAGGCACGCACATGACAAATTTTGGCCACAAGATTCCACGTGGCAGACTCTTTCTGCGAGAGGTGGCTCACGCCTGCAACAGCCAAAATGGCGAGAAAGAGGGACCACTATTGAAGATCTCACAAAGATGCCACTCTTTTGAATAGCCAGTTGCATGCAAAACGTTATGCTATAGAACAATCTGTCGCTCGAAAGGTGCTTGCTACATTGTAAATTTGCGTGACTACAAGCATGCAACAGTCACTCTGTCCCGAGCTAGCTCAGGGCCACACAATAGAACAGTTTCCACAACTATAGGAATGCGACACGACTCGAACATGGGCAACCTTATCTTCTTCATTGTCAAATTGAACTTTAAAGCCAAGAAGAGTAACAGGCCTTGTACAAGACAAGAGCTCCTGCACGCTACAGGCCTTTGGCAAGAGAGGAGCTCCCGCGCGTGATAGGCCTTGGGTGACAGGGTAGCTCCCACGCACAACAAGCCTTGGATGAGATAGGGCACTCGCACGCGACAAGCTCCCCACTTTAAAAAAAAAATAGGTGAACACAACACCCATAGGCAAGATTCCCCCCTTAGCACAATGCAAGCGAGTAAAGAACACCCGAGTCATGCCTTTCGGTAATGGCTATCAATGCTAGCGAACACGGAATCCAAACTACTTGTTTCGCCCTTTAGAAAAAACTTGGGCCAGCACATTTAAATTTGACGATCCAAACGCACGCCCAAGCACGGGATCTGAGCGGAATGATTTAGAATCTTCTGGATCTGGTGCGCACACTAATCCGACAGAATGTCCAAAAGCTTCCTTCGGCCCATCTGTCGATCGTCTGACACACAAGCTTTCAAGAATTGCTCTAGCAACCATCTAGAAGTGGCTTAAGAGCCACACACTTGGCCCATTGACAACCACACATGTGAAAGAGGGTTTGCCTATATAAAGGGTGTGTCGACTTCGTGAGTCCTTTAAACAAGACAAGGATGTGCCAGCTTAGGGCGTCGAGATCAAAGCTGTGAGAACCAAACCTGCCGTATGAGAAGATACTACATCAGCACTAGGATCTTGGGGGGCAGGAGGAGCAATTTCAGAAGTAGGAGCATCATTCGAGGGCCCAGCCATAGCTGCAGAGTCTGGCTAGGGATCAATGGCAGTAGATCGAAAAATTGGACCTCATCACCATCTAACCCTTGCAGTGACTGGATAGACTCGGGCTGATTACCTACCTCGACATGTTCAGGCTCATTATGCACTTCGATAGGCTTAGGCTAGTCACGAACCTCAGTAACCCCAACTAATTGCGCGGCTGTTGAGGAAGCCATAGACCTTCAGAATTATCCAGGTCATCCATGGCTCCATCCTCTAAATAATCGTCCAGACCTTGTGAGTCGGACTCATCCCTGGTCCCAGGAAGATGCCTCATTAGTATTAGTGTGGATAACAAGAAATGAGAACTAGTTACTGATGAGTTAGAAAAAGCACATGGGAGACATATGAGCGCAGCTAATTGCTTGGATGCAAGGTGTCCAAGGTAAGCACTAGCCACTGTCGTGGAAGGCAACAAGCCAAGGATAGCTTGGTTCGATTGAAAATAGCTTTTGGTAAGCTCGTGAAGGTAGATTGATGGTACCAAGGCACGACTTAGTGCACAATCCATGGTTGACAGCAGAACATCCCAGCACTCGTACTTAACAAATTTTTCAAAGACAAAGACTTGGAATGGTACTGGTGGTAAGCATTTGCTATTATTATTTTAACATTTGCTGCAATTATATTGTTACTTACTCCGTTTAATTGAAAATACTACATTATGAAATGAAAGGCCAGTTATTTTTATCTGTGCTATGATAATCCTCTATGTTTGATAGACATGTTGCAGAAATAGAAGAAGAAAAAACAGAAGCCGGCCGAAGACGCAAAATGGGCATAAATAAGACCGTAAAACCGGCAGAAATAAGTCCCTGAGCGAGAAGCATACGCAAAATGGGCATAAATAAGACCGTAAAGCCGGCAGAAATAAGTCCCTGAGCGAGAAGCATACGCAAAATGGGCATAAATAAGACCGTAAAACCGACAGAAATAAGTCCCTGAGCGAGAAACATACGCAAAATGGGCATAAATAAGATCGTAAAACCGGCAGAAATAAGTCCCTGAGC
Organism: Heritiera littoralis; assembly: GCA_031772115.1. Lineage (NCBI taxonomy): Eukaryota > Viridiplantae > Streptophyta > Magnoliopsida > Malvales > Malvaceae > Heritiera > Heritiera littoralis. Next base: position 918,075 of record JAPDPK010000128.1, on the reverse strand, counting down.
GAGAAGCATACGCAAAATGGGTATAAATAAGACCGTAAGCGAAAAACGCCAAACCGGCAAAAATGAGTCCTTAAGCGAGCAAAACAAAAAGTCCCTAAGCACAAAAGGATGCAAGACGGGCAAAAATATCTCTAAATGAGGTACGTTACAATTTTATCATATTACATTTAACAGATTATGTTGGCATCTCGGATATAAACGATATTATATTCTAACAAGTCCTTAAGCGGATAGTACATAAGACAGGACCAATACTCCAGTAAAAGTTCTTCTTTGGACACAAAAAGTCACAAAGAAAAACTTGGGGAGCATACAGTTTGCAGGCTGTGAGGTATGTTACGAGGTATGTCACAATTTATCATTGGATATGTGCTGCAATTGGTTGACAAATTACATTTAACATTTTGTGTTGGCATTTCGGATATAAATAATGTTATAGTCTTATCAATAACGTCCCGAAGCGAAAATACGCAAGACGGGCAAACCAAAAGCCTGAAGCGAAAAATGCGCGATGTAGGCTACGCATGTTCTTGAAGCAAAAAAGTGCACGATGTCAGTCATGCATAAAGTGTAAGGGTTTTAAAAAAAAAGTGTTGATCAGTTTGTAAAAGACTAAGCTCTTTCACAAAAACTGGAGAGCACTCTAGATTGACTTCTGCCTCAAAAGGAGGATCGATACTAATAGGCACCCAAGCATGTACGCCCTGAGGTGCTATAATTATCTAAATCATCTTCGTCCTAGCCTGTGAGAACCCCGACCATCTTGGGTCAACGAAAAGGCTCTTAAGGGCTGGTAGGATCAGATAGATCTTTATAAATGCCTATTCTCAGAAAATGTTCCAAATCCTCAGCGTCCGGATCAAGCTTCAACCAATCAGGAGCATGCTAAGCACAAATCGCATATGATGAAACCAATTAAGAACATATGCACCCTTTTGTGGCATTTCTTGATGATGCGACCCCATGGCCTTAACCTAGATTTGGGTTTCTTCCTCTTGGCTAATAGAAGGCTTTGGTGGCTCTGCAATCTTGTAATTTCTCCTTATAGCTCTTGGTTTCGGTCAGCTAAGACCTTGAATTTAAAAAGAATGGTGGTATATTCCACTGGAGAAGCATTTAGCTCAGAGGAGAAAAACGTATCCCGGCAGGTTCTGAAAAAACACTTGACAAAAGAAATGATGACACGACGTCGTTTCTGTTACAAATAACAATGAAGTTCACTAGTCGAGCCCTCAAGTGAAGATGAAAAGACTCTTGTGATATTCCCAGAAAGAGGACAGCAAAAGAATTTGAAAAGCCCATTCGTTATATACTCTTTCACAGGGTAAACCCTGCAAAAAAGTGGGGAGCAATTGATGTGGGTCAGGTTAAAGACTACTGGGCTTTTCTATAAATCAAGGTGAAGACCATTGGGCCAAAGGATAATCTAAGTCCAAGAGGAAAGAGGACTCAGAAGGCCCATAAATGATCCACTGGGTTATTATTTAAGCTGTGGGGCTTAAAGGTAATTATATGCAAAATAACTCCTATAAATAGGTCACAGGTATCATTCTTAAGACCTAAGCTCTATTTGCCTACTAAAACCCTGCAAAAACCCGGTCTGACTTAAGCATCGGAGTGCGCGCGCAGGGGAAAACTCCTGCGCCCCCTGATGGTTTTCTATTTTGCAGAACTTTTCTGGAGACACGTGGAAGAAGAAGACAATATCGACGTCAGTACTTATGTATTGTTGTTTTGTGCAACAATGTATATTAGTTGTTAATTTATCTTATCAATTTATGGATTAATTTAATTTGCTTGAGCTGTTATTGTTGTTGTTGTTGTTGTTATTATTATTATTAACTTCTATTTTTACTATCTATCGTTATGAAAATTTATATTACGATATTTATTATCGTGTGTTTGTTGCTTAAGGCCTCGACTCGTTCCAAAGTGACTGTATGCATTAATTCTCCTAGTCATCTATCATTGTACTAACACGCTATCCCCCTTTGCCCATAAGCCTCTACATTGACCTTGTTTGGCTACTTTTACATAATAAATCTCTCCACCTCACCTTTGAAAGAGAACATATAAATCTACATGATTGTAGGTTTATGTTCGGGAAGATCTAGCCCAGCCCAATTCCTGTCATTTTCACTTCCAGCCTTTCTGAGAAAAAACAAGAGATGGTGGCTTCCGGTGTCTCTTTCTTTGTACGCGACAGGAAAATAACAACACCAAAAAGTCCCGGCAGCATTGCAGAAAGTATCCTTCTCTTTTACTGTGAAATTATCAAAAGAAGCACATTGACCTTGGTGAAATCTGCCACTCACTTTCAACTTCACATGGCTAGAATTTTGCTGCTGCCATGCCATATAATTAAGTATTCTTCCAAGATTTAAAGTAGGAAAAAAGTATTCTATCTTGCAGGCTTCTGGCTAGAACACTTGGACCTTGTCCTCTTCTGCTTGTTCCATCTTGGTAAAAGTGGATTCCAATTGTTTTTTGGCATTTAATAACCAATTAGTTAATTTCTCAACTCATGTTAAAAATTAAAAAATAAAAAATAGCAATTGTATTGTAGTTTTAGCTTTGGGATAGTTGGCATGGCCCCCTATTGGCAAGTATTATAGTATTATTGTCAATTAATAGATTCCATGAGAGTTTAGGCACAAGGTTTAAAAGATTTGCTTGTTAAAGGTAAAAGATCCATTCTCTGCTTCTTTCGAAAATTGTGATTCTTGGCAACGGTAGACCACTTCCTACCTCGACGAAGACAATCGGATAATACAGAATACAAGTGTTCACGCCATACAATGGAGCGTCATGTTTATTCTTTTATGGTGTAATCATATGTATTTTCATTCATTTTACGATATGAAATTAATCATATTTGGATTGAGAATGATAAACGATAAAATCTTCCTAACAATGATGTTTTCAAAATTCGAATAATATTCAAATGCCTAGAAAAAAGTTCATTTTCATTTCTTCTATTCACTTATTGGGAGTGCCATGTTTATTCTAATTCTTAATTTTGAAATTTATGTATAAAAGTTCTCTTTCCTGCTAATATACATTTATTGCTGACTTTAATTAGGGCTTGGAACTTACCATTCTACTAACTAATGGACATCTACTTTTCAGTTGATTGAAAGTATGATGGCACTTTTTTTTTTGAAGTAATATGATAGGCACTTTAGTGTTATAAAGAAATGGATGGATAACTAATTATAAGAACAAAAAATTATCAGGAAAGAGCTCGATTTTTTTTAATTTAAGTTTTTTTTGAAACATTTAATATTTAAGTTCTAACAATCCCTTCCTTACCTCTAAAACTGATGAATGATATTGATTAGTAGAGGTGCCTGTAAATACATTTGAAAAAAAAAATCTTGGGTAAAAGAATTTATTAAAAAAGGTGAGGTTTTCGGTATTCAAACTTACAATTTTTACTTTCATATCAAGGAACAAGGTAAATTAATAAGCACGAATATACATTTTATACACATATGGCAAATGTATATTACCATTTGAAGGTGCACATAACATAGAAGATGATAAAGAATAAAATTGTTTCCTTCAATGGCAGAAATTGTAATAGAATAATCTGACCAGGTGTAGCCCACCTAATTAATTTTCAATGTTCCATGTCAATTCTCAACCACGCACGAAAAGAAAAAATCTCAACCACTCCAAGACTTCGTGTTTGGTTTCCTTTGATTTTAAATAAAATTTTTATTGTTTATGCTTATAGATAATTAACTTGTGACCGGTGTGATATATGGATTAATTTTATGAGTTTATATATGATGCATTGACAGTGTATAATTTTTATACACTATCCGTTAACTATAAGATAACACCTCATATGTAAGTCTTTAAAAAAATATTAATAAAGTTTTTAAATTTATTTTTAAGGATCTATACACTTTTAGACTTTACTCATTAATGAGGTGTCATATTATTATTGACTGACAATATATAAAAGCTATATACTGTTAGTGAATCATATATAATCTTTAATTTTATTCATTTAAATATAAGTATAAATAAATTGAAAATAAAATTATATTTTTACTAATTTCATATATATAATACATGTAATATAATAAAAATATCAAATTCATGATAAAATAAAAGTTTTTAACAAGAAATTAACAAAACTTAAGCCATAAGATAAACAACTATTAGAAGAATAAAGTATAATTAAACACATCAAAAGAATGTTAAAATAGAAAGTAAAAGTTTCAATTATTTCAAAGTAAAATTTTTTAAATTTTTGTCACCTCATTTTGTGTAATTATTAATATAAACTTGCATATTAAATTAACCTTAAGATTAAATTTATTTTTAAAAAATAGTAATTTTCAAATATTTAAATAATATACGTTGTATTGTATCTTACTTTTCTTTTTTTGGTTTATGTCTTTTTAATTTATCTGAAACTTGTCATGCATAGATTTTTATCATTATATATATATATAAATATATATATATATATATATATATATATATATATCCAAGTTTTCATATTTTTATAACATATATAATTGCTTGAGATTCAAGAAAATAAAAGTTTTGTTACCAAAAATTATATTATTGCAATTTGATAAGGATGCAACTAAAAAATACAAATTTAGTCCAAAATCCTTACATTAAAGTAATGCTTGTTGTGACAATGATTATTTCTTACTTTGAGGTAACCAAACATGTAAAAAAGAATGCGTGTAACCGAAAAAAAAAAAAAGAATGCGCAATATCTTTTTAATAAAAAAAATCTTATTAGTAGAAAATCTTTCTTCACTTGCATTGCAGTCGATTCAATCGATTCAGTGCTCCATTTTATTTTTAAAGAATCTGGTTTATCTTTAACTTTGTAATTTTTAACACTGAAGGTTGAACATAAACCTAATGTTAGTGTATGCTCTAGAGTGAACTCATTTGGCATGAAGCATGGTACCATGGTAACATATGATCACTTAGTGTAAGTAATATAAAGGTTTCCCTTCACCATTTATTGTTGACAAGAATGGATTCATTAGTCACTAAATGGATAAAGCCCAAATAACAAACTGGCCTTGCAAGGGAATTATAAATGGTTACAATTATGAGATCCATATGCAGTAAAGCTATATTCCTAAATTGTTCTTGGTTGACGTATTATCAGGACAGTACATTAATAGTGCTCAAAGACATGTGTCGCAACGATTTTGTCCGGAGATTCAACCGCTCGACGATTTTGAAATATAGAAAAACAGGGAGTCGCCACCAATCTTTTTTGACTAGACGTGGTTGGTCACCTAAAAATTTGTTATCTTAACAAAACCTTAAAACTGATTAAGTTTTATTAGAAAGACAATTTTTGGTCTGAGAAAATAAAGTTGGGTTCGGGAGTACGGTTACGCTTGGAGAAAGTTTAGCACCCCCATATCCCTCGTTTAAAAAATGGTACCATCTTAATCATAAGTTGTTGTCGTAACGGCTTCGCGTTCGACGATTTTGAAAACATTTAAAAGCAAAGGGAGTCGCCACCAATCTTTTTTGTCTATGTGTGATTGGTCACCTAAAATATTTATCTTTTTAACAAAATCTCAAAATTAATTAAATTTTATTAAAAAGATAATTTTTTGGTCTGCGAAAACAAAAGTTAGGTTCGGGAGTGCGGTTACGCGTGGGGAAGGATTAGCACCCCCACGACGCCCGTTAAGAAACGGTACCATAATAATCATATGTTATTCTTTAGTTTTAATAAAATGGTCTTAATTTGATATTTAAAAATAATTCCTATTTTATTGCATTTTTTTATTTTCCAAAGTCATTTTTTATTTGTAGAAATCATTTTGTTTTTTTTAAAAAGTTAAATTTTATTTTTCAAAAGTGAATGTGAACCTTTTCGTATTGAAAGAATTAAATCAAATATCCCAATACTCTGGTAACATTTGAAATAATTTTCCTCACCTAGAGATTTCTTAAGAATCACTACTTGTGAGTTCTATAGAATCTCATCCTCGGTAGGACTCACACCCATTTCGAAAATTATTATGAATGCAAATGATGCAAACAGATAATGAATGATGTAAATGAATTTTTTAATTATTTTTTTATTTCTTTATTTATTTTAAATGAAAATTTTTATTATTGAAAAATTGCACTAAGTATCCCAATACTCTGGTAACACTTAGTGAACTTCTCTCACCTAGGGATCAGTAAAGAAATCACTACTTGTGAGTTTCATGACATCCCATCGTCGGAACGTTGTTTAATTATTAAATTTCAATTTTATTATTAATTAAAAAAATTTATTGATTTACTTTTTAACAAAAATTTAAATTATTGAAAAATCATACTAAATATCCCAATACTCTGGTAACATTTAGCACGACTCTTTTCACCTAGGGATCAGTCAAGAAATCACTACTTGTGAGTTTCATGACATCCCATCATCGAAAATTTACATTAATTAAATTTGAAATTTTCTATTAATCTTTTTATTTTCTTTTAAAAACTTATTTATTTTTATTTTTAATAAAAATTTAAATTATTGAAAAATCATACTAAATATCCCAATACTCTAGTAACATATAGTAAACTCTTCTCACCTAGGGATCAGTTAAGAAATCACTACTTGTGAGTTTCATAACATCCCATCATCGGAACTTTATTATTAATTTCCTTTTTTCTATTTTCTTTTAAAAACTTATTTATTTTATTTTTAATAAAAATTTAAATTATTGAAAAATCATACTAAGTATCCCAATACTCTGGTAACATTTAGTACGACTCTTCTCACCTAGGGATCAGTTAAGAAATCACTACTTGTGAGTTTCATGACATCCCATCATCGAAAATTGTTTATTTAATTATTTTTATTTTTATTGATTTGTTTTTTTATATATTTTTTATTATTACATATATTTTTAAAAATAAGCATGAAATTGAATATTGAGAAATAATATCGAATATCCCAATACTCTGGTAACATTCGGTATAATTCCTCTCACCTAAAGTTTTTCGAAGAATCGCTACTTGCAAGTTCTACGAAGACTTATCATCGGGATTTCATGCTTATTTTATTTTATTATATTTTTGTCTATTATATTATTCTATTTATTTATTATTTTTGCCATGATAATACATTAAAAATACCTAAACAAATATTTCTATAAAACAAATGAATGAATAAATAAAACGAAAAAAGGAAATATACCTTCGGGCGGGCGAGCGCGCTGATATTCCCTCTCCTTGGGCGAGCGAACTCCTTGACCGAGCGAGTGCGCTGATCTTCCCTTTCCTCGGGCGGGTGATCGTGCGGATCTCAGTCTTGTCGAGTGGGGAGCAACACGTGGATCCTGCTTCTCCTCAGGGGGGCGAGCTCAAGGATGCTGCTTCTCCTCGAGCGGGCGAGCTCGCGGATCTTCCCTCTTCTCGGACGGACGGGCAAGCATGCAGCTCTTCTCCCTTTTGGCGGGCGGGCGAGCACGCGGGTCTCCCCCTTTTGGTGGGCGGGCGAGCACGTGGGTCTCCCCTCTCCTCAGGCGGACGGGTGCGCGGGTCCCGGATCGGGTCTGGGTCCACGCACGGATTTGGCCCTTTTCTTTCTTTTTTTCTTCTATAAAAGCCTTCTCTTTTTTTTTTTCCTTTCACTTTTTCTTCTTTTTTGTCACAAAAAACTCAGAGCCTTTAAAGGCTCTCCCCTCGGGCTATTCCCGGCCATCGCCGACCCGCCGTGCGTCGCGTCGGCCGCCGCTCGCTGGCGGTGAAAATTGAAAAGGAAGCTGCTTTCCGAAGCTTCCAAGCTTTCTCTTTCCGTTTCCAACTCCTGTTTCTCTTAAAAAGCCTCCTAACCCCTTAGATTTGAACTTGATCGAAACCCTTCCCCCTTTTTTTCGATTTTTTTCTTTTTTTTTTCAGATTTGGTTGATGGTGTTTGGTTGTGGCTTGTTGTTTTTGTGGCTTGTTTCTTTTTTTCTTTTTTTTTTTTTTGTTTTTTGTTGTTTTTTGTTTTTTTCAGGTGTTTGATGGGCTTGGTTTGGGATCGGTTTTAAGGGTAGTGGTGTTTTTGGGGCTTCTGTGATGGTGGTTTGGTGAGGGTTACGGGTAGTGATGAGGGTTGAGGGTGATGTTGGTTTGGATCTTTGTTGGGTTTTAAGGTCTCAGGTGGTGAGGATGATGTTGGTGGTGGTCTCGGTTTTTGGGTGGTAAGGATGATGCTTCGTTTGGAGGGTCACGAGTTGTTTGGTGGGAGTTAGCGAAGGCAATGGGGTTCGGTTGTGGGTTAGTCAAGGGGTTTTCGTTTGGGTTCCGAGGCTATGGTGATTTTTGAGGGAAAAAAAGGGGTTTTGGGTTCTGGTCCGAGGCTTCTGGGAAGGCCTTTATAGGGGGACTGGTACATGGGGTTTGGGAATGGTGGCTGGCAGGGGATGTGGTCGGCGATGGGATGGCTTGGCAGGATGGTGGCAGTGGGCTGATAGACAGATTAGACAAAAAAACAAAGAAAATAAAATAATAATAATAATAATAATAATAATAATAATAATAATAATAATAATAATAATAATAATAATAATAATAATATAAAAGTAATAATAATAATATAAATAACAATAATAATAAAACAAATAATAAAAATGAAAACAAATACAAATATATATAATAATAATAATAATAATAATAATAATAATAATAATAATAATAATAATAATAATAATAATAATAATAATAATAACAACAACAAAAATGAGACAAAATTAGGTGTCAACAGTTGCCCCTCTTTGCTCATTACTGAGGATCAGGAATAGAGCAAAAACAATAGACAACAATTTTGTTCAACTTAAGACCTAATACTCTTTCCCCCTTTTTTCTTCTTTTCTCTTTTTTTTAAAGGTGCTTCTCTTGCAGCAGAGGCGATGAAACTTTAAAATCTTTCTGGAAATGTGCTCCTCTTGCAGCAGAGGCAATGAAACTTTATATTCCTTTTTGTAATTTGCTCCTCTTGCAGCAGAGGCAATGAAACTTTAAAATTTTCTTTGTTCTTTTTTTTCTTTCTTTTCTCTTTTTTTGTTTTTTTTATTTGTTCTTTTTTTTTTCAAGAAAACTCCTCTTCCAGCAGAGGCAATGAAACTTTAAATTCTTCTTGAAATGTGCTCCTCTTGCAGCAGAGGCAATGAAACTTTAAATTTTTTCCTGAAATGTGCTCCTCTTGCAGCAGAGGCAATGAAGCTTTCAATTTAAAAGTTTTGCCCAGAGGTCTTAGAATTTGTGCCCGGAGGACTTGAATTCTTTTGCTGAAAAGTGCTCATCTTGCAGTAGAGGCAATGAAACTTTATAAATTTTGCTCGGAGGACTTGAGATTTTGCCTGGAGGACTTACAATTTGTGCCCTGAGGTCTTTAATATGTGCCCGGAGGACTTGAAAATTTATGCCCGGAGGACTTATAATTCCTTTTTCTAAAAATGCTCCTCTTGCAGTAGAGGTATTGAAACTTTAAATGTTTTGCCCAGAGGACTTGAGTTTTGTGCCCGGAGGACTTAAATTCTTTTTCTGAAAGGTGCTCCTCTTGCAGCAGAGGCATTGAAACTTTAAAATTTTTGCTCAGAGGACTTGAGATTTATGCCCGGAGGTCTTATGATTTGTGCCCAGAGGACTTAAATTCTTTTTCTGAAAAGTGCTCCTCTTGCAGCAGAGACATTGAAACTTTAAAATTTTTGCCCGGAGGACTTGAGTTTTTGCCCGAAGGACTTACAATTTGTTTGAAAAGTTTAAAATTGATGCCCAGAGGACTTACAATTGGTGCCTGAAGGTCTTGAAATTTTATCTGAAGAATTTAAATTTGTGCCCGGAGGACTTATAATTTTTTGAAAAGTTCGAAATTCTTACCCGGAGGTCTTAGAATTATACTTGAAAAGTTAAACTTTATGCCTGGAGGACTTAAGATTTTTGAATTTGGAATTTTGCCCGGAGGACTTAGAACCTTGAAATTTGCGCCCGGAGGACTTGAAAATTTATGCCCGGAGGACTTGAGATTTGTTTATCTTCCGAAAATCAATCTTTAATTTTAATCGAACATAGCACTAATCAAATTGGATTTGAAAATTTCTTTATCTTGAATAAACTTGACTTTCTTGTTTTAAAAAAAAGGTTGCATAACCTTCAAAATCTTGATTGGATGGTGTCGAGCTTTCAGCTCGAAAAACATGCTTTAATCTCAAAATTTACACAAAAGCTTTCAATGTTGATGCTGTAAGATATTGTATATGTATGCGTGTATGCGTGTATGCATGGCACTCAATCCTGTACATTTTTCAACTTCAAAACTCTTTCCTATCTTGCCAAAGAGGCATATCATTTGCCTTTTTTGTCTTCTTTGCCCCCAACATGATCATGAAAGCTCCTTTCTGTTTCCCATTTCTGCAAATTTCTTGTACTCATCATAGCCTCTTGATGAAAGCAATAGAATTTTGCTCATAACTATTTTCCAGGAAGGAAATGAATCTAATTTTCACAAGTGATATTTGATCCTTCTGAAAGATTAGTGATTACTTTTCAAGATGAGTGATATAAATCCTATTCGAATCTTTTCATCTGGACAATTGAAAGTTTGGGTGCACCAAGATGTTTTGTTTGAGAATACTTTGCCACTTATACAAAAAAAACAATGGTTCCTTACTTGGCTCAAAATAGTTTTCTTAAAATACCATCGCTTTTCTTTCTTTCCTTTTTTTTTGAACAAAATTTTGAATGAAAAAAAGAACAAAATATTTACAACTTGGTTTGACAATATCTTAAATTCTCAAATAATGACGTTCCACCAATGCCAAGATGGGGTATGAATGACTGAGGTCTTTTCTGTTTTAAGAAGAGTATGTACAAGAAGAAAGGTTAAAACTTTTTGAGAAAAATGTCGGGCAATCAAGTGACATCAAAATCTTTGGATATCTCGAGGATTTCTCAAGGACTATTGGCTCTTTTTTCATATTTTCAATTCATGTCACTGCATGACTTGGTTGCATGAAAAGTTCATTATTTGCTCTAGACTTCCCTTTCGAGTTTTCACCCTAGAGCTGCGCTCTTTCTTTTGCTTTCTTTTCTCTTTTTTTTTGTTTTTGATGTTTTTGATTGATTATTCCACCATGCATTCAAGAATTCAAATTTCATTCAAACCAAATAATGGTGAGAATCTTCCAAAGAAGAGCTCTTCGATACAAGCATCCATATTTGATCAAAATGGACTTTTAAGTACGTAACGTAGGCCATGGTTCAGGGTTCTGAAAGAATAGATAAACAGGCCCAAAAATGTGTTTGAAGATGATCAATCTAAGGATCATTTCTTCTTATATAGACTTCTATCATTTACATACTTAGAAACACCTTTTCTTTTTATACTTTTCCATGTATCTCTTCTTCTTCTTCTTTTTTTTTTCTTTTTTTTCTCTTTTTCTTTTTTTCTTTTCATTAATTCATGTCCAAGATTTCAAAAACATAGTAAATCTTATTTGATCGAAAACAAAAGTTGAACCATTCATTTTCTTTGAAGAGATATTTTTTGCACATGCCCCCTAGTGTGGAGGGTGATCCTTGGAGGAGGTTTATTATGAAAGAAATTATCAGGCTCAAAAGGGGCAGCAAAAGGATAATGTTTATATTTGTGACTGGGATATGAAAGACGGCCATTCGTCATCTCAAATTAAAATGCTTCTATTGAAAAGCAATTCTTAGGATAAGTTTTTCTTTTGGCTTTTGAAATCCTCTGAATATCATGTTTGCATGATGTCACGATCAATTTCATTTTTCTTTCTTTTTTCTTTTCTTTTCTTTCTTTTTGATTTCCTTGTAGTGTGACACCTTAATATGACAGAACTTGACCTTACACACTGCATCCTCATTTAAGGAAAAAGGCGATGCGCAACTCGTAGTATTATGCGGATGGACATCGATGGAAAATCCTCAACTTTGGTTCTTCTTTTTTTTTTTTGCTCCAAAACATGGACGAAAGGTATCTTGGGAGTACAAGATTGAAGAATTCGGGATTTGTACAAGAATTTAGGTGGAAATGTATTTCAAAATGATCTTGCCACATGTTTGACCGCCATTATCCAGAATCTTTGAGATTGTCATTGATTTCCAAAAAATTCTCAAAAAGTTTGGCAAATCGGTTTTTTCTTGAAAATCATTAACGATAGAGCCCTATCATGGTCAAATTGAAAACAAATCGGACTTTCAAAATCTTATGCCCCAATTTACCTTTTTGGCTCTCGACTGACTTAGATTTTATTGAGATGTGATCCAAGAATGATTTAATACATTCATCTTTGACAGTAATCACCAATTTTCTTGGAATCATTTTTATCATTAATGTGAAGAAAAGAAACATTCTTGTCATACGCCACTGGAAAATAAATTATGCAAAAAGTTGTGCTCATACAATTGTCACCTAGGCCAACGGAAACGACAAGCATTTTCCAACAAAATACAGACTTCAAAATCTTAAAATCTTCATTTCCCTCCTGATTGATCTGTCAAAATGCCATAACTCTACACCAAAGTGGACTTCCACTGTTCCATAAGTTCCGGAGTCAAGATTCCACCATTAATGAGCTCTTCAACCCTTTCTTTCAATTGTTTGCATTTTTCTGTTGCGTGCCCAATTGCCCCCATGTGATAGTCACATATGCTATTCAGATCATAGCTCTTGGCCAACTGGTTTGGTGCTGTTCTCAAATGTGTAGGGGTCAAATATCGATTTTCACCAAAAAGGGCAAAAGATCGGAGATTGGAATTGGGATTTTTCCTTGATTGCTTCTTGATCTTTTTCTATTATTTATTGATTGTTGAGGAGGTTGAGTTACTAGCCTAGGCATAAAGATAGGCACATGAGCAACCGTTGGAGGGTAAGAGTTTGCTTGGAATCCTGGTTGCGGGATTGGTGAATAAAGATAAGGATCATAGGAAGCATTGTTCGAGGTTGGACGGTATGATGGGTGAGACAAATAGGGATTATATGGAATGGAATTTCTGGGAAATTGTCCCTCAAATGTCGCAGCTTACACTTCTTCTTCCGTTCTTTCAAGTCTATTATCAGCCATATCACCTATCTTGATCTTGCCCCTCTTAATTGCATTCTCAATTATCTCTCCGGAGGCCACCGTGTCGGTAAAATTCTTAGTAACATTCTGAATCATTCTATCATAATATGGTGCCTGGAGTGTACTAAGAAACAGAGTTGCAGTCTCTTTTTCCGTGAGGGGAGGCTGGACTTGGGTGGCAACATTCTTCCATCTCTGGGAATATTCTCTAAAGCCTTCAGTAGTTTTCTTCTCCGTAGTTTGCAAAGATAAACGATCTGGGGCTAGATCCACAATATGCTTATATTGGGCGACAAAAGCCCTTGCCAAATCTTTCCGTGAGTGAACATCGCCCTTGCTCAATTGAGTATACCACCTAGCAGCAGATCCTTTAAGACTATCTTAGAAAACATGGATCAATAGCCTGTCATCATGTACATGTGCTACCATCTTCCTACAATACATGGTGATATGGGCCTTTGGACAAATGGTCCCATCATATTTCTCAAATTCTGGAGCTTTAAACTTTAGTGGAAGGACCACACCAGGTACTGAGATAATTTGGCTGCATCTAAAGATCTATGAAAATCCATTCCTTCAACAATCCGAAGCCTTTCTTCTATAAGCTTTATCTTCTGTCGAGAATTTAAGCCTTCTTTCATTTGCGATATCCCTTGCTCATTGTGACTATCGAAATTGGCAACATAAATTGGTTCGAGGGGGTTCATGGTGGGAATTGCATGCCCTTGAAACTGACTAGGGTCGATTGCAGACGGCCTATTAGGGCACATATAACCCTCGGTGGGCATTGCTTGTGGCTCTTGAGATGATTGGGTTTCTCGTGAGCCAATGTTAAATGGACAAAAAGAATCCTCCGCATTTCGTAACCGGTGCCCCTCTTGAGTAGCTAGTTCTCCCATTTTTCTATTGTTCAGCTTCTCTCACAAACCTGCCATCCGTGACAATTGCTCTCTCATCTCTTGTTGAGCTTTTTCCATTCTTTCCATTCGAGTCATTTCTGTCTCTTCCATGGTCCACAACTATTTCCAAAATTTTTCAATGTTCAAGCCACTTAGCACCTAATCTGTCATAACCCCGAATTAGATGTCATACTTGCCATGCTAATATGAAGCTTTTATTGTATGGAAATTGTGAAATAAAAAGAAAATTCAACCTTGTTATTATTTCAGAGTATCACAAGTTGTACACTAAAAGAAAAAAGGGAAATTATAAACTGAAAATTGTCATTTGACCATTCCTTTGTTTTGATCAACTTTTTTTCTTTTTTTTATTTTTTTTCCTTCTCTCCTTTTTTTTAAGGAAACAGTTATTGTTAGCCTTATTATTCTTCTATTAAAATCGTATCATGCACATATGAATGAAGTGAATGCAAACCTATAAAAAATCTTGTAACCACCTCTCTTATATCGGGGACTTTGCATCAATCAGTCCTTTCTCCTTATATGAAAAGTCGATTGGTCTCCACTTGCTGATGATTCAACATGTAGTCATTCTGGAAACAACAGCGATCCTTGAGAATGAACCAATTTAGTTTCTCCAAAACTTTCAAGCATCTGCATTATCTTAGCTAGCTTTCCTTTCATCTCCCGTATATCATGTCCAAACTCCTCTCGATTATTTTCCAAAATAGTCTAGCTTTCTAATTGATCTCCCATATCTTTGACCTCTTTTATTCCAAAAAGACAAATGTCTTTCTTGTTATGTGATGTGAATGCATTAATGTAATGAGATATGCTATGCTAAAATTTAAGAATAAAAGAATCAAGATTTTTTCTCATTTAAATTCAATGAATTCTTTCTTTCTTTCTTTTTTCATTTTAGAATTTGATGATTTCTCCTCCTCTTTTTTTTAAGAATAAATTTTCTTTTTTTCTCTTTTTTTTTAAAATCTTATTTTCACACCACAATTTATTTTCTTTAATTTCCTTTTTTTATTTAATCTATTTTTAAAGGAATGTGACAATGCACTTACCTTTTATTTTCTCATCAAAATTCCTTTCTTTTTAATGTCTATGCATTAGTTTAAAAAAATAAATAAATAAAAAACATTATTGTTATTTTTCAAATATTATTAAAGAATGAATGAATGTTTTCATGTTATTTTTGACAAAGGGGAGAAACAAAATAAGTCTTTGTTTTATTCTATAAAATTGTAAAAATGTGAAATTTTATTTGAAAACAAATATCTTTTGATTTTATGAGAGCATGAATTTGAAAAATCAATAGAGTTATGATATAAAGAAAGGTAGTAAAATGTTCCCTCATGTGTCCTAATTTCAGGATAATTTCTACAAAAATTGGACATAGCTCTACCTAAGATTGGCTTCTTAGGGCCTTTTACATGCTGGGTTGGGATATGAAGATCTAAAGGTTCCCAAATTATACCTCACTGTCATCCACACTGGACTAGTAAGATTTAATTTGAGTGGGAGTATTTCGCTTGCCATTGCAGAGGTGATTACCTCACGAGAGCAAAGGTACTCTACCCCCTCCTAAGAAGGGCGGAACCCGGGTATAGAGTTCATGTTATGCAAATGCATGTGTAAGTGTGTGTATGAGGAAACACATTAAACTCAAATTAAGTTATTATCTTTATCCTAAATGCCTCAATAATTTATTAACAACAAGTATATACAAATGTAAAACATGAAATAAATAACATCAAATGCAAATGCAAACCAAATTATTTTCAAAATCCAAGTGAATTAAGTTTAAATATCAATCAAGACTATTAAATTAAAACTTTGGATAACACATGATTAATGAATGGCTTGACCCTCAAAAGGCATCCCCAGTGGAGTCGCCAAGTTGTCGTAACGGCTTCGCGCTCGACGATTTTGAAAACATTTAAAAACAAAGGGAGTCGCCACCAATCTTTTTTGTCTAGGTGTGATTGGTCACCTAAAATATTTATCTTTTTAACAAAATCTCAAAATTAATTAAATTTTATTAAAAAAATAATTTTTTGGTCTGCAAAAACAAAAGTTAGGTTCGGGAGTGCGGTTATGCATGGGGAAGGATTAGCACCCCTACGACGCCCGTTAAGAAACAGTACCATAATAATCATATGTTATCCTTTAGTTTTAATAAAATGGTCTTAATTTGATATTTAAAAATAATTCCTATTTTATTGCATTTTTTTATTTTCCAAAGTCATTTTTTATTTGTAGAAATCATTTTGTTTTTTTTTAAAGTTAAATTTTATTTTTCAAAAGTGAATGTGAACCTTTTTGTATTGAAAGAATTAAATCAAATATCCCAATACTCTGGTAACATTTGAAATAATTTTCCTCACCTAGAGATTTCTTAAGAATCACTACTTGTGAGTTCTATAGAATATCATCCTCGGTAGGACTCACACCCATTTCGAAAATTATTATGAATGCAAATGATGCAAACAGATAATGAATGGTGCAAATGAAGTTTTTAATTATTATTTTTTTATTTCTTTATTTATTTTAAATGAAAATTTTTATTATTGAAAAATTGCACTAAGTATCCCAATACTCTGGTAACACTTAGTGAACTTCTCTCACCTAGGGATCAATCAAGAAATCACTACTTGTGAGTTTCATGACATCCCATCGTCAGAACGTTGTTTAATTATTAATTTCAATTTTATTATTAATTAAAAAAACTTATTGATTTACTTTTTAACAAAAATTTAAAGTATTGAAAAATCATACTAAATATCCCAATACTCTGGTAACATTTAGCACGACTCTTCTCACCTAGGGATCAGTTAGGAAATCACTACTTGTGAATTTCATAACATCCCATCATCGGACTAATTTACTTAAATTTAAACTTTATTATTAAAAAAAACTTATTCATTTTAATTTTTAATAAAAATTTAAATTATTAAAAAATTGTACTAAATACCCCAATACGCTGGTAATATTTAGTAGACTTTTCTCACCTAGGGATTAGTTAGGAATCACTACTTGTGATTTTCCTAACATCCCATCATCGGACATTCATTTATTTTAATTAATTTTTTTACTACACATTTTGAAACCTAGCAATTTGCCTAAAAAAAAATTTATTATTATTATTATTATTATTATTATTATTATTATTATTATTATTATTATTATTTTAAAAGAGATACATGATTTTATTATTACAACTAATTTCATACAATTAATTATGCTTAACATTATTATTAATTATAAATTTTACAAAATTTATATGTATATTTTCATCATAGAAATATATTAAGATACATAAAACAAATAATTAAAGACATACAAAAAATGTAAATAGAAAAGGTGAGAATGTACCCTAACTAGTTTGGGCTCTGAACCCAAAGAAAACCTTTCCAAAACAGCCAAAAAACCGAGCCCAAAAGCAGCTAGGCTGAAAAGCAAGACACGAGCAAGTCGGGTCGAGCGGATTCTAGACCCATGTCGAAGAAAAGTACGGGTCAGCCGATCTCCAAAATGCCATGTTTTAGTCCTCTATAAAAGGCCCACTTTTTTTTCAATCATTCATTTTCTCAACCACTTAAAAAAAAAACCTTAAAGTTTTCCAAAAATTCTCCCAGCCCTCTCAGCCCTGTCGAACGGCTGCCACCGCGCTGACCGCCGTGTGCTACCATGCTTCAGTGGTTGGTGGTCTTCCCAAGACTATAGAAATGGTCCTCTCTTCCTCCTTTAACCAGATCTCTCCTTCGATTCAACAAAAAAAAACTCCCTAACTCCATAGATCTGACCACAACTAAAACCCTCTTCCCTTTTTTTGTTTTTTTTTAATGTTGTAACTGCTGATGTTTAGTCTTTAAATCTCATTTTTCTTAGATCTAGGACAATGGTTTTTGTTGGGTTTCAGATCTGAAACTCGAGGCCTTCGGTGGGTAATGGTTTTTGGTTTGATGCAAGCTAAACCGAGAAGCTTCAGAAATAATGGGAGAAGAGAGGAGAAGAAGGAAAACAAAGGGAGAAAGATAGAAAGAAGAGAGGAAGACAAGAGAGAGAGTTTTAAATTCTATTCTGATATTTCTTGTATCCATAATACTCAAGTTTTACAATTTATATATTGAGTAGCTAAATATTATCTAAACAAAACAACTATATTGGCTACGTTTCAACTTCTTCCTTTTTGGTGTGTATCAATACTCCTCCCTTCAAAACATCCTTGTCCTCAAGGATGAAGATTTATCTAAGGTCCTCTGTTTGTGAGCTTGTTACACCCCAGTTAGAGCTTCCATTTTTCTCTTTTCCTACACATCATTTGCTGCCTTAGTAAAGCTATTGAATGCACCAGTAACCCGTAAAGCTCTAGTGAAGATATGACGACCTTTCGAGAAAGCATATCCAACATTACTGATTGTTTACATAGTAGCTATAGATGTAGATGTGGGCTTCTCATAAACCTTAAGCTTCTGATCTATTTCCTAAGCCTTATCATTCATGATAGTCAAGACATAGCCAACACAGACATAGACTTGAGAGCCATCTTTAATCACAACATCATAGATCATTTTGCCAAACCTAAATACTGCAAAACTTAAGCACCCATGAACTACAATTCCAAAGACAAAATCATCTAGACATACATAACTTCTCTCTATCAGAGCAAAAGAACTAAGAACTTGTTCACCTTTCCCTTTTCTTACATATCCTGTAATTGTACACATCCATGAAGTCACATACTTCTCAAGTACATGTTGAAACACTTTAAAGACTTCAAAGGTGTTCCCTGTTTTTATAGAACCATCAACCATAGCAACAATAATAGCACTCTGACATTTTAGACCACTATATCGATACTTAATGTTAATGAACTGTTCTACTCCAATATCAACACCCACAAAACCCCCCTTAAAGCTTGGGCTACTATATGTGAAAACACAACATCAGGAAACAAAACAATTCCATTTTCTAGAATAGCAACAACAGTCCTCTCAGTTACCACCATGTACTGGATATGGCTAATAAAGCCAATGCCTTTTGTCATGCCATCCATGAATGAAATATAAGACTTCCTCTCCAAGCTCCAAACCTCCAGTTCTGCACAGTACTTGACAATAATAAAACATACAAATTCATCTAATTCAACACTTAAGCCATAAAGTAGTCATCCTGTTAAAAGAACACCATGGCCCGAAACATAAGCAGTCAACATATTGTCAAGCACATCTAACAGTGTAGCAATAAGGAGTTCCCTTCTTCCAAAGAAATCTATAATTGGATAAACAAAGTGAGAGCTTAGGAAAGTTGCATAAAATAAGCCACTGACCATTAAACATGGTTGAACAAATGTGAAGTTGAACCAAGTAGTTCCACTAAGTTCAAGTGACTGCAAGGAATCTATAGCATGAAAGGTGGCATGAATGTCAAGCCCACATGATAACCCTTCCAAAGCTAAGGACAAAATGTCAATAAGAGGAATTATTATAGCAAATGGCCATAATTTTAGCAATTTCAACCACAAAGCAATGTTGACATAAGCAAACCTGCTCCAATGGTGATGTGATATGTCCTTTAGGATATTAACAATGGTATCCAATCTAGAAATTTCCAGCTTTACCGAAGATAAATCCTTACAATCACACCTTGTGCAAACATCAAATTCAAGTGTTCCTGCGATATGGCTTATCTTATTCAAATGAGGAAACAATTGTAGAATCCCAACACCATAATCAGCACTAAAAAACATTGAAAAACTATCATAACTATCACCATATGGGTCTCCGTGTGACATCCTCGCCACTAACCAAATAACAACTAATTTACTTCAAATAACAAATAAATCGACTAGTTTGTCCGATGTCAACCTACTTTATTCTTATGCTTTAGGCATCTTTATCAGAGTATAATATCTAATTTCACATGCATAAAATTTTTCATTTATAAACATGTGCCATATACAACAGGATCTCAATTATTTATACACCCTAATCCCCATCATATACAAAACTGTAGTATCGTACTGTACATTAGCCGAAGTAACGGCCGACTAAATATACCTTCCAAGGATAAATAGGAAGCGTGCCTCGAAGGTATCTCAAAAATCCCAAAAGATGCTCCTCTATCCGGAGCGGAATTACTTCAAGTAATCTGTAGGAAAATAATTGTAAAGGAGTGAGTTTACGCTCAGTAAGAAACTTATGTAAAAGAGCGTACTATGTCACTATATGCTGTTTTCCTACTTGGCTCTATAATGTCATGTAAAACCATTATAAAGCATATACTGCATATCTCTTTTGCATATCAAATACAAGTAAACCAGGCTTTCAAGTATTTCCACGGATCTCCAATCTCGTGAAATCAAATATCTTTTATATACTTTCAAATAAATGGGAGACAATCGATATCAATTAAAGTCATGCACCAAATAGTTCTCATAATGGATACCACAAATATATCCCGCAAGGGATAATCCAATAGAGATGATGGATACAGCAAATATATCCCATGAGGGATAATCCATACTGGATACAGCAAATATATCCCGTAAGGGATAATCCAATATATCAAATAAATGGCGTACCCACGTATGGGCCAGGGATCCTCCCCAAAGCCTAAGCAAATAAGAGACTCATGGCCATTGTCTATAGCCCACAGTTTCACTAGTCAGGTGCCGTACTGCAGGTCTGAGGGCTGGACTAGAGCTCCTCAGGCAAATACAAGTAACAAATAATGTGCATGCTCTTTTCAAGAGATTAATAGTCTCCAAAACCTTATTCAGATAGGTTTAAAACAAGTATAAATGTCTTTTCTTAAAAACAGGTTCTCCAACCTTTCTTTCAAATAGGCAGTCGACTGGTCATATATGGCAGTCGACTGCTACCCCATGTTATGCCTTATTGAATTTCTTTCCCTTTTTGAAATTCAATTATTATATTTTTCGAAATACAAATAGGGCAGTCGACTGGCCCCAAATAGCAGTCGACTGGTTTTGAAACAGAATGTTTCCCGAGAAAAGGCAGTCGACTGGCCCCCTGGGCAGTCGGCTGGTTTTGAAACAGAATGCTTCTGGACAAATAGCAGTCGACTGGCTCCCCCTGGCAGTCGGCTGGTTTTGAAACAGAATGTTCCTGGACAATTAGCAGTCGACTGGCTCCCCCTGGCAGTCGGCTGGTTTGAAACAGAATGGTTTCTGGAAAATGGCAGTCGACTGGCTCCCATGGCAGTCGACTGGTTTGAGTCGGTTTTCGAAAAACGGCGTTTTTGATGTCTCTAGGCAGTCGACTTCCCCTTTATGGCAGTCGGCTGCCCCTAGCCTAATTGGTACTATTAGACAAGTCCGAAAATGTCATTTTTCCTGCACTTAAAGCAACTGTTGTTTCTCTCCCAAAATAGTTAAAATAATTGAAAGCATGCGGACATAGTCACCTTACGTCCGTTACATAAATTCCTTACCTCAGTCGAGATTAATCCACAAGCTTGGTGGAAATCAACCCTTGTCCTTTTTCACTTCTTCGAGCTGTAATCAATAAGACAATTTAAACCTCAATAAACCTACTATATCTACTTCGTATAATCCCAAACCATCAAAATCATCAACATAACCCTATCTTCTCTTACCTTTGCTAGTGACCAATTTTCAGGATTTCTAGATCTCCTTACTCACTTTGTTTCAGCCTTTCTTATTGAAGGTATAGCTCAAGCTATCGATAAGGATCATTTTTCTTTAGAGAAGTTCAACGAATCGATGGCATGAGATGGTGGTTTGTCAAGGTGAGAAGCTTGGACACTTAGAGGAAAAATGGAAGCAACGAGAGGGAGAGGAAGATGGGCTGTGTCGTGGGGTGCAAGAGATGATGATGATGAGTCATGCTATCTCATTTAATGCCCATTAATGCATCCCAATCCCCTCATCATCCTATCTCAGCCATTGACCATCCATTGACCCCTTTGACCTTTGATTATTTGACCATCAATTGCCTTAATTCCCTTTATGTCCCATGCTTCATATATATATCAGAATTTCATATTTATTTCATTAATTCAAGCTGGAAAACTGTACAAACATGGGAAAATTACAGAAATTTAGGGATTTCACATTCTCCCCACCTTAGAGAATTTGGTCCTCCAAATTCAAGTAAGGTTATGTCTCAAACAATTCCGGATATCTCTCTCTCATCAAGTTTTCTAGTTCCCAAGTAGCTTCTTCTGTCGTATGGTGTTGCCAAAGAACTTTAACCAATGGAATCGTCTTTGACCTCAACACCTTATCTTTCCTATCCAAAATCCGAATCGGTTTCTCCACATAACTCATATCTTCTTGAATCTCCAAGGGTTCATATTCAATGACATGGGATGGATCCGGATTATACTTCCGAAGCATTGATACATGAAATACATTGTGTACTCCCGATAACTCCGGAGGTAGTGCCAACCTATAGGCCACATCTCCAACACGATCTAGGATCTCAAATGGTCCGATATAACGAGGACATAACTTACCTCGTCGGCCAAATCTCATAATCCCTTTGGATGGAGAGACTTTCAAAAACACATAATCTCCAATCAAAAACTCAAGTGGCCTCCGTCGAACATCTGCATAGCTCTTTTGTCGATTCTGAGCTGTCTTAAGTCTTTGACAAATCAGTTTAACATTCTCGGAAGCTTGCTCGACTAAATCTGGAGCCAACAACTTGCGCTCGCCTACTTCTTCCCACCCAATCGGTGATCGACACCGTCTTCCATATAAAGCCTCATATGGTGCCATCCCGATGCTTGTATGATAGCTATTATTATAAGCAAACTCAGCCAATGGCAGATGGTCGTCCCATGAGCCTTTAAAATCCAAAGCACATGCTCTCAACATATCCTCGAGCGTCTGAATGGTGCGCTCGGACTGCCCATCAGTCTGCGGATGAAAAGCTGTGCTAAAATTCAGTTGAGATCCCATGGCTTCCTGAAAATGTTCCCAAAAATGAGAAGTAAACCTGGAATCTCTATCTGATGTGATACTCACTGGAACACCGTGTAGTCTGACGACTTCTCTCACGTATAAGTCTGCCAAAGTACTAAGTGTATCTGTAGACTTCATAGGCAGGAAGTGAGCTGATTTCGTTAACCGATCCACGATCACCCAAACACTGTCATGGTTCCTTTTGGTCTTGGGCAATCCCATAATGAAATCCATCGTAATGTGTTCCCATTTCCACATAGGTATAGGTAGAGGATGCAGTAATCCTGCTGGCTTTTGGTGCTCTACCTTGACCTGTTGACATGTGAGACATTTTGTTACAAACTTAGCTATGTCTCTCTTCATGCCCGTCCACCAATACACCTTGCGAAGATTGTGATACATCTTCGTGCTTCCCGGGTGTAATGTGTACTTAGTAGAATGTGCTTCTGTCAAGATAAGCTTTCTCAACTCATCATCCTTTGGAACACATATACGGGTATTAAACCTTAAAATCCCATCACCACCAATATCAAACCCCGAGAGCATACCTGATTGGATCTCATCCATAGCCTCAATACACTGAACATCCTCTCTTTGAGCAACCCGGATTTTATCCATCAACTCTGGCTCAATTCTCAAGCTAGCCATCATTCCAAATTGCTCATTAGGCATGACATTAAGGTTGAGGCTTGTGAATTGCTCAATTAGTTCATGCTCTTTTATCATCATATAAGACACCATGCTAATATGCTTCCGGCTCAGAGCATCCGCCACCACATTTGCTTTCCCTGGGTGGTACATGATCTCATAATCATAGTCCTTCAGAAGCTCTAGCCATCTTCTTTGCCTCATGTTCAATTCCTTCTGGGAGAACAAGTATTTCAGACTTTTGTGATCTGTAAAAATCTGAAATCTCTCACCATACAAGTAATGCCTCCATATCTTCAGGGCAAACACTACTGCAGCTAACTCCAAATCATGAGTCGGGTAGTTCTTCTCATGGTCCTTCAATTGTCTGGAACCATAGGCTACTACCTTATCATGCTGCATTAACACACATCCCAAACCTTGCCCTGAGGCATCACTATACACTGCAAATCCACCTGAACCACTAGGAATGGTGAGGATAGGTGCAGTCGTCAGCCTATGCTTCAACTCTTGGAAACTTTGCTCACAAGCTTCATTCCATTCATACTTTACCTCTTTGCGCGTCAGTCTTGTCAATGGAGCAGCTAGCTTCGAGAAACCCTCTACAAATCTTCTATAGTAGCCAGCTAAACCCAAGAAACTCCTAATCTCCGTTACCGTCTTCGGTCTTTCCCATTGGACCACCGCTTCAATCTTTGATGGATCAACTGAAACTCCATCTTTACTGATCACATGACCTAAAAAGGAGATATTATCAAGCCAAAACTCACATTTACTTAGCTTGGCATACAGTCCTCGATCTCTGAGGGTTTCCAAAACAATCCTCAAATGCTGCTCATGTTCTTCCCATGATCTCGAGTACACCAAGATGTCATCGATAAAAATAATGACAAACTGATCCAAGTATTGCTTAAACACATCATTCATTAAGTTCATGAATGCTGCGGGTGCATTGGTTAACCCAAACGGCATCACCAAGAATTCATAATGGCCATACCGTGTCCTGAATGCAGTCTTAGGGATATCTTCATCTCGGATCTTCAATTGATGATATCCCGACCTCAAGTCTATCTTGGAAAAGACTTGTGCACCCTTGAGCTGATCCAAGAGGTCGTCTATCCTGGGAAGAGGATACTTGTTCTTGATGGTCACTTTATTCAACCACCGGTAGTCGATGCACAACCTCATACTACCGTCCTTCTTCTTGACAAAAAGCACAGGAGCACCCCAAGGGGATACGCTGGGTCGTATGAATCCCTTGTCTAGCAACTCCTGAAGCTGCTTCTTAAGTTCTTCTAATTCTACCAAAGCCATCCGGTAAGGAGCTCTTGATATAGGCTCAGTCCCCGGCACCAATTCTATAGTGAACTCTACTTCTCTATCCGGAGGAAGTCCTGGAAGATCATCCGGAAATACCTCGGAAAATTCCTTAACTACTGGAATTTCGTGAAGTGTGGGACGTTTCTGATTTACGTCTACCACGTGTGCTACAAACCCTTCACATCACAAATATGTTCTATCAATTAAGTCTCAATTAAATCAAACAAGTAATTATACTTTTGCATTACATATTTGCAAAATTTACAACATAGCTAACGGGAGAGGAGAAAATCACACTCTTAGCATGACAATCTATCATCACATGATTTTCAGCTAACCAATCCATTCCTAATATAACATCAAATCCAGACATATTTAATAGGATTAGGTCAGCTATTAACTCTTTTTCTCCTACCCGTAGCTTACAATTACGATACACTATGTCCGTCATCTGAGATTCCCTAAATGGAGTAATTATTTGTAGCAATCTTCCTAACTGCTCAGGCTCAACATTTAATCTCCTAGTAGCCATAGGGGAAATAAAAGAGTGCGTAGAGCCTGGATCAAATAAAGCAAGGACATATGTATCATTTAGGTAAATCTTACCCTGAATCATCTTCGATGAAGCATCAGCGGACTCTTTATCGATGGCAAATACCTTTCCTGAGTCACTGGTGCCTTTCCCTTCTCTGCAGCTGTGGCTTTACGCTGGGGTTGTATGGTCTTAGATTGTGGTTGGGGGGTCTTTTCTGACTCTTCAGGTGCCCTCTGATTTATTTTGGGACAATCCTTGATCCTATGTCCCTGTTCACCACACCAATAGCACGCCCCACTCGCAGATCGGCAAGGCTGTGCTCCATGGAATTTCCCGCATTGCACACACCTCGGCATCATACTCCTTGGTGAGCTAGCGGTACTACCAACCGGATGTTGGGATCTTTCATCACCTATTTTGATCCCGGTGGATCTAGGAGTTCCTACATCATAGTCACCATAACTCCTATTTAACACAATTCCATATAACTATTAAATGAAGACAATTTATTTTCTTATAATAAACTTGCTTACCTATTGAGGCTTTATCATAAGGCCTATTCCTCCTAAATGGATATCTATCCCTCGAGGCCTTCTCATCTGACTTCCGCTTCATAGGTTCTTTACCCTTATTCCTTGCTCGGAAGTCTGCCTGATGAAACTCATAGTCCTGCTCACATAGTTGAGCCTTACGGACTGCCTCTCCATAGGTGATGATGTCCAACGGGTATAGCTTAGACCTAATGGAAGGTCTCAATCCCTCCATGAATCTGTAGGTCTTATGATCCTCTCTTCTCAGTACCTCAGGATCAAATCTGCTCAGTGTGATGAACTTCGACTCATATTGGCTAACCGTCATACTTCCTTGAGTCAAGTTCAAGAACTCTACTTGTAATCTCCTCTGAGCAGTACGTGGGACATATTGTTCATTAAAAGCTTCCACAAATCTATCCCACGTCACTTCAGTATGCTTAGCCTCTAATACTGTCTGAGTAGCCTGCCACCATGGCTCAGCCTCATCCACTAGCAAATAAGCGGCTAATCCCACTTTCTCTTTCTCCGTACAAGCCATGTATCCGAATGACTTAGTAATCGCTTTCATCCAGTTCTCTGCGGCTACTGGATCACTGTCTCCTTTGAACTTTGGCGGATCCAGCTTCTTAAACTCCTTTATTAATGCCACACTGCAGTAAGCCGTAGGATCTCGCCTCTCATTAGCTGGAACTGGTGGGGGTTGTACCACCGGAGTAGGAGGTACTGTAGGGGTAACTGCCGGTGCACTAGCGGCCACGTCCGGAAATTTAGCCATAAACTGGGTGAACATGGCAGACATGTTTTCCATATATTTCTCCATTTTAGCTAGCCTCGTATTCGGGCTATGCGGTGGAGATGGAGGAGAAGATTGTGTTTGGGGCGGTTCATCACGACCCCGTCCTCGTCCTCGTCTAGTACCCCTCCTTCGAGTACTCATTCTGTTGAGATCATGATCAAATAACATCATTTAGTATAACCTTGAGCCGTTATACTACTCAGAATCAAATAAGCTAGTACAGTACATTGGGGAATTACTCTAATTCTAGCTTATTGACATCGACAAACTTCAGTCGAATCTGCTCTGATACCAATCTGTGACATCCTCGCCACTAACCAAATAACAACTAATTTACTTCAAATAACAAATAAATCGACTAGTTTGTCCGATGTCAACCTACTTTATTCTTATGCTTTAGGCATCTTTATCAGAGTATAATATCTAATTTCACATGCATAAAATTTTTCATTTATAAACATGTGCCATATACAACAGGATCTCAATTATTTATACATCCTAATCCCCATCATATACAAAACTGTAGTATCGTACTGTACATTAGCCGAAGTAACGGCCGACTAAATATACCTTCCAAGGATAAATAGGAAGCGTGCCTCGAAGGTATCTCAAAAATCCCAAAGGATGCTCCTCTATCCGGAGCGGAATTACTTCAAGTAATCTGTAGGAAAATAATTGTAAAGGAGTGAGTTTACGCTCAGTAAGAAACTTATGTAAAAGAGCGTACTATGTCACTATATGCTGTTTTCCTACTTGGCTCTATAATGTCATGTAAAACCATTATAAAGCATATACTGCATATCTCTTTTGCAGTTATCAAATACAAGTAAACCAGGCTTTCAAGTATTTCCACGGATCTCCAATCTCGTGAAATCAAATATCTTTTATATACTTTCAAATAAATGGGAGACAATCGATATCAATTAAAGTCATGCACCAAATAGTTCTCATAATGGATACCACAAATATATCCCGCAAGGGATAATCCAATAGAGATGATGGATACAGCAAATATATCCCATGAGGGATAATCCATACTGGATACAGCAAATATATCCCGTAAGGGATAATCCAATATATCAAATAAATGGCGTACCCACGTATGGGCCAGGGATCCTCCCCAAAGCCTAAGCAAATAAGAGACTCATGGCCATTGTCTATAGCCCACAGTTTCACTAGTCAGGTGCCGTACTGCAGGTCTGAGGGCTGGACTAGAGCTCCTCAGGCAAATACAAGTAACAAATAATGTGCATGCTCTTTTCAAGAGATTAATAGTCTCCAAAACCTTATTCAGATAGGTTTAAAACAAGTATAAATGTCTTTTCTTAAAAACAGGTTCTCCAACCTTTCTTTCAAATAGGCAGTCGACTGGTCATATATGGCAGTCGACTGCTACCCCATGTTATGCCTTATTGAATTTCTTTCCCTTTTTGAAATTCAATTATTATATTTTTCGAAATACAAATAGGGCAGTCGAATGGCCCCAAATAGCAGTCGACTGGTTTTGAAACAGAATGTTTCCCGAGAAAAGGCAGTCGACTGGCCCCCTGGGCAGTCGGCTGGTTTTGAAACAGAATGCTTCTGGACAATAGCAGTCGACTGGCTCCCCCTGGCAGTCGGCTGGTTTTGAAACAGAATGTTCCTGGACAATTAGCAGTCGACTGGCTCCCCCTGGCAGTCGGCTGGTTTGAAACAGAATGGTTTCTGGAAATGGCAGTCGACTGGCTCCCATGGCAGTCAACTGGTTTGAGTCGGTTTTCGAAAAAACGGCGTTTTTGATGTCTCTAGGCAGTCGACTTCCCCTTTATGGCAGTCGGCTGCCCCTAGCCTAATTGGTACTATTAGACAAGTCCGAAAATGTCATTTTTCCTGCACTTAAAGCAACTGTTGTTTCTCTCCAAAATAGTTAAAATAATTGAAAGCATGCGGACATAGTCACCTTACGTCCGTTACATAAATTCCTTACCTCAGTCGAGATTAATCCACAAGCTTGGTGGAAATCAACCCTTGTCCTTTTTCACTTCTTCGAGCTGTAATCAATAAGACAATTTAAACCTCAATAAACCTACTATATCTACTTCGTATAATCCCAAACCATCAAAATCATCAACATAACCCTATCTTCTCTTACCTTTGCTAGTGACCAATTTTCAGGATTTCTAGATCTCCTTACTCACTTTGTTTCAGCCTTTCTTATTGAAGGTATAGCTCAAGCTATCGATAAGGATCATTTTTCTTTAGAGAAGTTCAACGAATCGATGGCATGAGATGGTGGTTTGTCAAGGTGAGAAGCTTGGACACTTAGAGGAAAAATGGAAGCAACGAGAGGGAGAGGAAGATGGGCTGTGTCGTGGGGTGCAAGAGATGATGATGATGAGTCATGCTATCTCATTTAATGCCCATTAATGCATCCCAATCCCCTCATCATCCTATCTCAGCCATTGACCATCCATTGACCCCTTTGACCTTTGATTATTTGACCATCAATTGCCTTAATTCCCTTTATGTCCCATGCTTCATATATATATCAGAATTTCATATTTATTTCATTAATTCAAGCTGGAAAACTGTACAAACATGGGAAAATTACAGAAATTTAGGGATTTCACACTCCGGGTCCATGGTAAGGAAGTTGGTCTATCCATGCCCAATCAACACCTTTCCTGTACTTATGGAAGAATGAAATTTCTTGCTTCCTTTCAAGACAAGGTAGCTTGTTGTGTCTGTCTACATCTAAAGAATCCAAAAATTTCTTATCTATAGGCGTTCCAATAGAAAATTCTGGTGAGACAATTAGAACTCCATATCCAAAGTCAGGATTGGTTTCTAACTTTTTTTCTTTAATTTCTTCATCGTTCTTGATTTCAGTAATCGCATCTTCATTGCTCATCATTTTAATAGTCAGATTTTTGTCAGAATTAATTTCTTCAACTTTGTCTTTGATTTTGGTAACCACATTCTTTTCAGAAAAAATGACTTCATGCTTACCATAAGAAGAAATGGAGCCAATAACAGGGCTCGATTCACCTTGATCTATGCCCCTCATCAAATCATTCATGTCTGTTTCTTCTTTTTCATCCTCAGGAACATTAGATTTCAAATCTTTGGCTAGATCAGATAACTCACCTCCAGTTTCAGCTTTCTTGCACATGAAAGAAGCCTTAAGATCATCAAGATTTGATCTACTCTAACCATCATTTGCTTGACCATTTGCCGTAGCTCCATTCATAACTCAATCGGCCACTGCTCAACAGTTGCCACACCGTCAGCCATGCCACGATCGCTGAGAATTGTCGACTCTGATACCATTGATGCAAGCCAAACCGAAAAGCTTCAGAAATAATGGGAGAAGAGAGGAGAAGAAGGAAAACAAAGGGAGAAAGATAGAAAGAAGAGAGGAAGACAAGAGAGAGAGTTGCAAATTCTATTCTAATATTTCTTGTGTCCACAATACTCAGGTTTTACAATTTATATATTGAGTAGCTAAAGATTATCTAAACAAAACGACTATATTGGCTACGTTTCAACTTCTTCATTTTTGGCGTGTATCAGGGTAGTGATGACATGGTGATGGTTTTAACGGGAGTCTTTGGCAGTGGTGTTTTGTGATTTAGGTGGTGGCTACAAGTTGATACAGATTGCTTGAGGTTTCTAAGGATGCTGGTCAGTTGGTATGGTAGAGGAGTCTATGTAAGCTAAAGGCTATTGATGGTGTCCTTGGATTCGGTCTGTTGAAGAGAATGATGGTGATGGGTAGGTGACGGCAGTGGCAAAATGGTGGCTCTCGGTTTAGGCTTGGGTTTTGGTTTCTGGGTGGTGGTTGTTGCTGGACGGGGCTGTCAAGATTGGTGGCTTGGGTGGGGTTTTCTAGGTGTTTTCGGGTAGTTAGGCTATGGGCTAAGTGTGTGCTGTTTGACAATGAGGCTGAAAATGGTGGTTTCTAGGTGTTGGCTTTTGTGTTGAAGAGGGTTGAGAATGGTGGTGGTGAGCAATGGTAGTGGTGATTTTTGGTTGAATGTTACTGTTAGTGCTTGGGTAATGGGGGGTCGAATGGTGTATGTGGTGGTTTGGGTGGTTTTTAGTGGCTGAATGGTGATCTTCTGTGAGGAGTTTGGCAATGGACCGTGGTCGAATCCCCTTTTCATAGTAGGACGAGTTGAGTTTTAATCTAATTTGGAATCATCATCTGGTTCGGTCTTAGATTTTCAATCCAAAAGGTTTTTGCAGTTAGCTTCAATCACCAAGGTGACTATTACAAGGATGAGGGATTAGCCGCAGATATTAGGTGGCTGATGGACAGCCTGGGGAGCCTGCAATGGTGGCTAGAGAACAATACCCCATTAAATGCACTGATAGGTTTTAATTAAAATAAAATAAAAATCAAATCAAATAAAAGAAAAGAAAAATAAATAAATAAAAATAAAATGAATAATTAAAAAATGAAAGTAAATAAACTAAACATTAGCCCATTAAGATTTGGGCATTAAAGCCCACATTACTGGAATTGGACTCATATACTTTGAATTGGTCTTTTGAGACAAATTCTTAAATTCTAAATTGAATTTATCTAATTGGGCCTTTCAAACTTACATGGCCTTATGCATTTATCATGACCTAAATATAATTCATTTTCAACATTTTTTTAACAAATTTTTCCTTCAAACAATATTCATTTCAAATTAACTCATCAAATTTACTTAAAATTTATTTTAGCAAGCTAATATTAGACTAAAAAGCTTGATTCTAATTTATAACTTTAATTAAATTAAGCTCATTAGCAATCAAATTTCAAGTCAAAAATTTGAACATTAAATCGAAAACTAATTCAATCTCATTTGTTAACTAAGACAAAATTGGGTGTCTACAACTTGCACATGCTAAGCCTCCTTATAAAGTAAGCAACAGATCTCATAGTTTAAAATATGGGAATATTTGAGGATAACTTATGCTTCTTAGAGAATAAGTTTACTAAACATGACAAGCTGTGAGAGCTTTATTTGGTAGTATAACTCAAGTGTTATAAAAATACTCTCACGTGTTAGTATGTAAATAGTCCTTTGACTTGAAATGTCAGGTCATCGTATGTGTGAATTTTCACAGTTTGATTTCACCTCTATGGGTTTGGGTGCCAAATGCCCAAAAAGAGTGATTTTAGTTGTGTCATGAAGCACATGGAATGGATGAGTAGTCAATCTCCTCGAGTGACTTTAGGTGTTGATATGTTATTTATCCTAACTTATAAGCCTTTGGCCAGAGCAATGAATGTTATAGAGTTAACATTGGTAGCTCTTGAATAAAATTAGAAATGTTTATAAAGTAGACACTGCACCATACTTTATATATTTGTGAGATACTTCTATTAGAATGATTGAATTACATTAAGATATTGTATACTGAATAGGTTTGTCAAACCATTTGACTTTTTTGATATTTAGGTGGTCATGATGTGTGGCTAGATTCCTATCTTGATCTATCAATTTAAATGAAAATTTAAATTTATTGTCAGCATGTTGGAAACCTACAGGGTCACACATAAGAGTTGCAGATGGATTAAATTTAAATGATCACGCTTGAAAATTTTGAAAATTTTCATATGATTTATTTTTAGAAGGCTTGATAGCCAAATATACCCTCAACCATTTGCATAAAATGGAATTAAACGCTCAACGTTTTATTGCATGGAAATCAATCTATAAACTTTTATTATACTGTAAATAAGCCCTCAACCATTCAAAATAATACAATTAAGTCCAAATATATTAAATGACACTAACTTCCATTAGTATTACACATGTGGCATGCCATGTGGCAACCAACTAAGCTATCCACGTTAGCTTCCATGTAGGATGTCCTAATGACAGTTAGTGTCATTTAACAAATTTGGACTTAATTGCATGATTTTAAAAGATTGAGGGTTTATTTATAGTAAAATAAAAGTTTATGGATTGATTTTCACGCGATAAAATATTGAGGGCTTAATTACATTTTATGCAAAAGGTTGAGGATATGTTTGGCTATTGAGCCTATACTAAAAATTTTTTTTAAGTAAGTCTGTGTAATTAAACACATTTAATTAAGCCCAATTATAATTAATAAGAGATTTTTGGAATTTTTTAAATGGTTTGATTAAATAATAATCCCTAGCATAAATTAATTTTGGATAATTGCCTCATAATTAAATTGTTTAATTAAGAGGAGTACCAAATTATAATTAATAATAAGTTTAAGGGCCAAAAGGTAATTGTGCCATTTAATGAAACACAATTGACCTAGCCTATAAAAGCATCATTATAGCCAGCCATGCTATCTAGTTGGAACACTTTGCAAAATCCCAAAGCTCTTTCCTCCCTATTGAATTGCGGCAAGCTAGGGTTTCTTTCCCTGCTAGTGGCAACAACACTAGGTATTTTCTTTGAGAAAATCTGCTAGTCTATTGGCTTGTGCTTCAGGATTGAGCTTTTTTTGGAAAATCATGTGTGAATTGTGGCAAGATATAGGGATTTTTCCCAAAAGACTAAGGCAAGGTTAGAATTCTCTGTGGGTAGAGGTGGCAAACGGGTTGGCTCAGGCAGGTTTGATTCGGGTTGTCTTCAGGTTCAAGTTATTTTTGGTGTAACTTATTTCGGGTTCAGGCCATTTCGGGTTTGGGTTTTTCAGATTCAAGTTTTTTCGAGTTCAGGTACTTTTGGTTTCAGACATTTTTGGGTTCAGTTATTTTCATGTTCGATCCGATTCTAACTGAATGGGTTTAGTGGGCTTTGTAAAATTATTTTGAAAATCTATAAGTTATAAATATTTTTTTATAATTTTGAATATAATAATTAATTTATTTTTTATATAGTTAAATAAAAATATAATAGAATTGCTAAAGTAAAGTTAAAATTTAATAAATATTCATGTAAATATAAATTTTTACATTTTAATGTTTTTATTACTAGATAATGATTATTTTTTTAATTTCCTATAATATTCACATTTGCTATAAAATATATAATTATATATTAATAATTATATAAATATTTATTTTTTAACTGAGCCAAATATATAAATATATATATATATATTGTAAAACTAAAGGAAAGTGAAAATCAAAAAATTAGCTATACAAATAAATAACTAACAAATTATAAATAAATCACACTAAACAATTAAACATTTATATAAATGTCTTTATACTCTTACAATAATTTATTGGGTCATTGCATTTTTTGGGGGGTCAAAGTTGGGTTATTGAAATTTGGACACTCTTAGTTTAATATTTTTTTTTACTTTGTTTATTAGCTTTTTTTTAATAATTATATTATATATTTAATAAAATTTTTAAATTTTTCTTACATTTATTTTGTTTCTAAAACACCAACATAGTTAGTAATTAAATTAAATCTAGCCATATAACTAGTTAACTAAATATTCAATACATTAAAAAAATACTTAATATTATTAATAATTGATTAACTAATTACCTCAATTTAATATTTATTTTGTTTTTGGTTTGTATATAAATCATAATATTAATATTATTACATTAAATGTAATCATTATTACATTAAATATAATCGTACTCGTATACACAAATTAATCAAATACCTTTTTAAAAATTTAGAACATGGAATTAAAAAAGTTATATAAACCAATTGATATTTTATAAATAAATAATAACATTGATATAATCATAATAACATAATATGTGAGAACCAAAAATTTTTCTATTTTTGGTATTAAATTACTCGGGAATTTAATTTTTATGCAAATAAATAAGCGAGAGTAAATAAATAAGTTTATTTGCGAGATGGGAAAATTGTTAGAATTCCCAAAACTGATGAAGTGATGAAGTTGAGAAAATTATTTTGAATAATTTTCGGATATTAAGAGATCCAAATATTAAAGAAATGAAAGTGAGTATATTTATTTTGGATATTAAGAAATCCAAAATTTCAGGAATAAAATGTGTATATATATTATTACTAATTACTAATTATATTTATAAATATTTATTTATAAATATAATTAAAAAGAAAAAAATGGGAAAAGGAGCAGGAATCGGGATACAAACTCGATTCCCTTGTTTTCTTTTCTGTTTGGGTCAAACAGAGGAGAAACAAAAGAGGTAGCCGACCCCCATCGGTCGGCAAACAGAGAGAGGAGAGAAGGGCATCACCAGTGAGACGAAGAGGAAGAGGAGAAGCGATCGGCGACGGCCCAAAGCGAAAAAAGAGAGGAAAAATCGGAAGAAAACCGAAAGGAAAAGAAAGGAAAAGAGAAAAAGGAAACGGCAATGCCAGCCGATCCCGGCACCGCCACCTCAACCTCGACCCCGGCGGAGGTAAGGGGAAGGAAAAGAGATTGCCGGTGGCGAAGGAGGAGGAGGAAAGAAGGAGAAAAGAGAAGAGAAAGAAGCCGCCGCTGCCGCTTCCAGATCCGACGCTATCGCCGACAATGGGGAAGAATGGAGGCTAGATCCAGCCTCGTTGCCACCCCAGCAAGCTTTGGAGTGACTGAACTGTCGAAAATGGTGGCCACCGATGGCTGAACCGGCCAAGCAGAGATGAACCGACGGAACCGGCCCGAACCAGTCCGAACAGGTTCAGGCCAGAAAAAAAGGAAAGGAAAAAGAAAAAGAAAAGAAAAAGAAGAAAAGAAAGGAGAAAGAAAAAGAAGGAAAGGAGAAAGAAAAAGAAAATAAAAAAAAAACAAGGGAAAATGAAGAAAAAGGAGAAGAAGAAGAAGAAGAAGAAGAAATGGGTAAGGAAAATTAAAAGATTTCGCAATATTTCTAAGAAATTTATCAGAAATTGTTGGATTATTTTCTAAATGAAAATATGTGTCAATTATTGAAATTGTAGCAAAACGAAAATGAGATGAATGGTGGAGTTCGGCTCGGCTCGAAAGTCAGAAAACGCGCTAAGCTTTGGTGAATAGGTAAGATACTTTTATAAAGTAGTGGTAGTGTTATATTGTATGTTTTGGAATTGTGATCCTGATGATAATGATTATTGAAATGATTTTTAAATGCTAAGAGGTACAATTGGTGGTAGGGGTCTTAGTAAGATATAAATAAATAGTGAGAATCAACGGCTGTAGTTATAAATTGTATTTTCTTGCAGGAGGTTTTGATAAAATTAAGTCGTTATGCTGCCGAAATTTATATGAAAATAATTAATAAAAAAAAAGTTAAGGCTTCCTCATGTAAATGGAATTTCGAAAAGAATTATCGAAAGATAAGCCTTGAAAGGATCTTGTTGTATTGTCAAAAAAATTTGATTTTTTTGGAATAGTTTGAGGAGGTAAATAGTTGAACAATTGAATTGTGGAATTATTGACGGAGTGATGAATTTGGAAATTTATAAATTTTGATTTCTTGATTTTGGAGTAGTTTCAAACGTGATAACATGGACATTTCAAGAGATCGATGTGGAGACGGTTTTATTGTATTACGTTGTGATGCCGAATATGCGTGAGATAATAAATGGACCTACACTTGTGGTAGAGGTCCTAATGCTGATATTGTGGTACACGATGGATAATTATGGTGTCGAGTTATGATAAATGTATGACTCGAGCATATATAATCTTATTGAAATCGAGGTTGAATCTCCGATATAATCTAATCATTGATGGATTCAAATAGATGAGTGTCATACAATGTGATTTTATGGCTTCGATTATAGTTTGAAATAGATATTGAAATATACTCTCCCACATTTGAGTGATTTGGAGAAATTGAAGGACGTGATGAATGGTTCAACTTAATAGTGTGTTTAAGATGATGAGAATAAGAAAGTGTATTTTGATGCCTTGTGGACATTTGATAGAACACACGTCTACGTAAGGGTATGCTTGAACATGTCTATATTAAGTAGATGTGAACTGGGATTTTTTGTAATGAAATGGATGGTCGTAAGGCGACTTAAATGATTGAAACATTGTTGATAGTGGAAATTGGCCAATCCTCTTAAGTGAGTAAACTGTTAACAAAAAATTGAATCGATAATACTGTATAGACAATTCTAGCATGGTATTACATTGCACATGCCATATAAAAATTGATTGAAGACTATGGTTTGAATTTTTGATAGTGAATGAAATTGAACCTCAAGTTTGGAAATTATGAATGTGTGCCAATAGGTCAAACCATAGATGGATTTGATAGGTGACTATTGATCTCGTGGTTCTGTTATCCTCAATGTTGACCATGGAATAGATATTGAATGATGATATTGGTAGTTGCATAGTTTCAGTATCTTAATGGCTATATAGAAATGTGACATTTAAATATTTAGAGATACTAAGAGGACTCATACTGACAGTGGTGGTCCTAGTATTGAATGATGAAATGTACAAGTGATTTTTATAATCGATAATTATTGCAAAATAATATTGAATATTGAGGAACCACAGTGAATATTGAAATTAACTATGAGGTATGATTCGATTGAAATCAAAAGAACCTATGAGATATGATTCAATTGAAATCAAAAAGGATGGAAATGAGGAATTTGGATTATAGTTAACACTATAATTAAATGATATATTTCATGAAAATGATAATTCATTGTTTTGAACTCACGATTGAATTTGTATCGCATTTAAGCATGCCTTGTTACAACTTGAAACATTATAATAATGTTTATATGAATACTATAA
Organism: Heritiera littoralis; assembly: GCA_031772115.1. Lineage (NCBI taxonomy): Eukaryota > Viridiplantae > Streptophyta > Magnoliopsida > Malvales > Malvaceae > Heritiera > Heritiera littoralis. The sequence goes on along the minus strand of JAPDPK010000128.1, from coordinate 880,668 downwards.
AGTATTGATTAGTTTTGAAAGGAAAGTATATGGTAGATATATATATTATATATATAACCTCTTACATAACGATACCATATTCTTTACATGATCTTTGACAAGAAAAGCTAAAGATTTAAATGTTTTATGAGACTGTAGGCACCTTAAGAGAGTTAAACTCAATAAAGCATAGTGGAAACTGCCTAATTGGAGATTACTCATTAGGCAGAGATGCTTGTCAGACAATAGTCGTGGACAGGGCTCAGTCACACTTGATCCATGGGGCTGAGAGAGATGAGGTCTATGGCCATAGATAGCGCCCTAGTTGGTTTCCAAGGGACGATGATATGATTTCACTGCTAGCTACAGTGATCTAAGTCTTTATTGATAGAGTATTAAGGATCTAGCCTAGGCTTAAACCGATATGATATGCAGTTTAAAGTATGCTTTTAAATTGATATGAACTCTAAACTGATATGATTTTATAGTGTATGAAATGTGTTTCGATATTGTACTTGATTACACATGATATGAAAAGAGAAATGTGCACGTTTTGATTTGAAATGATATGAAAAGACATGTTTTGAATTGACATGATATGAAAAGAGAAATGTGCACGTTTTGATTTGAAATGATATGAAAAGACATGTTTTGAATTGACATGATATGAAAAGTGAAAAGACATGTTTTGAATTGACATGATATGAAAAGAGAAATGTTCAGTTTTGATTTGAAATTATATGAAAAGACATGTTTTGAATTGACACGATATGAAAAGTGAAAAGACATGTTTTGAATTGACATGATATAAAAAGAGAATTGTGCATGCTTTCAACCTTGTTTTAAAGGTAAATATGAAATGAATTGTTATATGTAAAGTGACTTGATAAGATATCTCAATTAAACATGATACACGATAAGATTGAGGTGACTATGGATTAATAGTGTATGATATTCAAATTATACACGATGCATTGTGTCACATCCCGTGACCACATTTTTCACGTATTTTTATACAACTTACCCGGTTGGGCTGTCTGTGATACTTCACTTTTTCATTTACTATTAAACAATTTCGTATAAAATTATAATATTAATTACATCCCCTAACTTAATTCTCAAGAAAGTAGTACTGAAAGTAAGTCTAAATACAGAAAATAAATGATCATACCTCATATTATAAATCAAGCTGTCGCAATGTCCCCAAATGCACAGCCGAAATGCTCGTATGTTAGGTCTCTTAGTCCTCGAAAATCTGAAATGTTAATATTGGCGAGTGAGCAAACCACGGCTCAGTAAGAGAGTTATATGCAACACTTGATATTCAGCTACCTATATGCTGAAAATAATTTTTTTTCTTTCTTTAAATCTTCTTAGAGGCTCTAGGCTCACATGTAGGAAGGATACTACAGGCGGCTAGGGATCCGGATGAAGTAAGGCAGGTATTTTGAAATACCTGTCTTGTCCCGGAACCTAGAAGCAACTGTAGAGAGTACTATATAAATTGTTCTCAAAACGATTTAATATTGGTTTTCCATACAGTAAACCATTTGTTTCTCTTCACTTCAGTATGTTTTAAAATACGTGATAGTTCAGTAGTAAAACAGTGGTTCAGGATAAACCATTCTGTAATTATTTCTATCTTCGAAATAATTTTCAATGTTATTCTTTTTGAATAAACATTAATTTCTCTTTAGTTCAATAACCATATCTTACAGTTCAGTAAAACAGTAATATTCAATACAGTACCACTCGGTAAAACAGTATCTTGCAAATCAGTAAAACAGTATCTTGATACGGTTCAGTCAGTAAACAGTAAACAATAGCTACCAATTCAGTAAACAGTAGCTACCAATTCAGTAAACAGTATACGGTAGCTTTCAGTTCAGTATCATGGAGACCAGGCAACACCCTAAATGTATCATGCTATAATATCATCCCAAATAGGGGAAACACATGAGATCTATGGCCATAGTCTATTGGGTCCTCAGTGTGCACTGATCAGGTGTCCACTGGGACGCTGATAATAGGATCAGTATCTATCAGCACTAACACGTGACACGTGAGCATGATATGGGGCCTAACAGTCTCAAAACAGTAAACACGTGATATAAACCCCATTTATGAAATCAATTTCATTGAGTATAAGTTCAATCAATCCACAAATATTCATAAGGAAAATATTTTCATCTTATAAATCACAATTTATAAAATATTCATACTGGGGTCATCATTCCCGAAAATGTTCTAAACATTATAGAACAATATAAATCACATTTTCCATACAGTGAAAACAGTTTATAAAATAATCACTGTAAAATATAAAAGGTCATAACTGCCCTTTTTCACCATAAAACATATACGCACGTTTTTTCGTGCTTTCTATCGAAAATATGATTTTCAAAGTTATCGGGATTCAAATCAATTATTTTTATGATTTATGGAAAATTAAAATATTTATTTTCCAAATCAACACTCCCGTCCCATGTTTTCTCTGTAAACACATGCGAAGACCTTTTAGTCTCAAAACACTGTTTTCTACCTTCAATTACCTTTATATAATTTTCTATAAACACTTATTTTCACAATTAAACCCATAAAGGTTATTTATAAAATCAAGTGAATATTTGAAGAAATATTAGTAAAATATTCACTTTGGTCCTTTTCATTTTTCACTTCGTTTCACCTGAAATATCACCTATCGGGATAAATTTAGGTGATTTCCTTTTTCACCATTTTCAAAAACATGAATATTTTAAAATTAATTATAAGTATATTCATGTTTTATGAAAACTAATCGATTTCTCGATTTTCGTGGTTGAAAATCGTTCCTCGTGATATAAAATCATTTATTATGATTTTCAGTAATTTTCTAAGATTTTTTGGCAGTATAATGGCTGCCGATTGGCTAGCCTCCTGCACGGAAAATACAATTTATATTTTCAACCGGTAAATCACAACTTTCCAACCAATCATTGTCAACAGCATTTATAAAATTAAATGCATATTTAAAACATGCATACTGAATATCCTTACAGGCTACACATGCCTCCCTTACCTGTCTCGGGTCGGCGACTGCCTCTCGAAAGTTGTGCCCGTGTTTACCTCACCCGATTCCATCGGCTCGGTTATCGAGGGAATTTTCTAGAAATTAAATTCTAAATTTTAGAATTTTTTCATAATTATTTAAATAACTAAATTATTTAAATAATTTAACACTTTTCGGGATCTCTTATCGATTCCCGTAATTTTCGAATTCTCGGGAATTCTCCAAATTCCCGGAATTCTTTTTCTCTTTCTCTTCTTTCTTCTTTTCCTCTTTTCTTTCTTTTTCTCTTTTCTTTTCTTTTTCTTTTTCTTTTTCCTTTTTCCTTTTTCCTTTTTCCTTTTTTTTCTTCCTTTCTTTTCCTTTGATGGCCGGACCAGCTCAAACCGGTCAGTCTCTCCTCACTGCCGGTTCTCCATTGGTGGTCGGTTCTCTGGCGGTTCGGTGGCCCCTCAGCTGGCCGGCACCACGACGAAGCTGGATCTAGCCTCCATTCCTCCCGAATCGACGGCACGGTGGCGGATCGAGTCGGTTTTGCCTCGATTTCTTCTCCTCCTCCGTCGGCCTTCCTCCGCCGTCGTTAGCCTCACCGGTGGCTCTCTTCTCCTTCCCCTCACCTCCGTCGAGGTCGAGGTGGCTGTGGCGGTGCCAAGACCGGCCGGCACCGCCGTTTTCCTTCGATTTTTCCTTCCCTGTCGCCTGCGATCTTTCTCTTCCCCATCTCGCCGGCCTCTCTCCTTTGCCTCTCTTGCTTTCTTTCTTGCCGACGGAGGCAGCGGTTGCTGCCGTCGGCTTGGCTGGGAAGGGATCGGGCCCTGTCCCGATTCCTTCTCTTCTTTTTCTTTCTGTTTCCTTTTTTTTAATTCATTTAATTATATATACATATATATACATAAATTATATATACATAATACATAAAAAATTATTATATATATTATAGTACTATATAACTATATTATATATATATATTTTTATGTATTATCAAAATACATATTTAGTATATATATATTAGTTTAATTTAAATTACTTAACATTTACATATTTCTTTGTATATAAATGTAGAAAATTCCATATATATTGTATTTACAAATATATATATATATATATTCAAACTTTAATGTAAATTAATATTTACATTTCTCAAATATGTATATACTTATATATACATACAATGTTATATTTAATACATATGTACTATTTAAATTTATATAAAATAGTATATATACATACATATACCAATGTATAATCATATATACTATATAGCATTTAAATACATATGTATTTGTATAAAAATATATTTATATAATATATAATTATATAAATATATTTCATAATCCTTTCTCATTTTCTCATTTAATTTGGATTTCAATTTATCCAAATTAAATTTCCTCTCTTCATTATTTTCCATAATTTCTCATCTTATTTTCCAATTTAACTTTTTCTTCACACAAATTTCCTTATTCCTCACTTCCATAATTCACAGAATATTCACTAATATTCCGATCTTACAATTATATTTATTTATTTCCACTTATTTTTTCCAATATTCATTTTCAATAAATGGAAAATTTACGGTTATCACATTCTCCCCACCTTAAGAAATTCGGTCCTCTGAATTTAACTTAAGTCCAAAGGTGGTACATGCCGTATACTTACGACTTCTAACCTCTAGGTCATCCTCCAAGCAATACTGCCAGTACACTTTCAACATCAAGAGTACTTTTAGACCACTACATGAAGTCTTTTATCATTTAGTATATATTTATACTCCCATAAATTCATTTATCAATTCGGGAGTTGTTTATTTCCACTCTTTTTACATAGAGTCCATGCACAGTATATTTTTTTATGTCACAGCCAATCTATGCTATTCATCATCAATTTTTCTCACTTAGTGCCAAGTCGATAAAATTTAGTACTATCATGTACACATGTCAATTAGTTGTATGTAATTGTCCCAGCAGCTTTCACATCTCGTGCACACGCTCTCTAAATATATCCTCAAGTGTCCACATATTACGCTTGAGCATTTTCGTTAATACGGAGTGGTGCTATCAGTACATTTGGGATCTCAAAGCCTTTTGCCATTTCTCATTAACATATGGCAACTCAAGACTCCCATTACATGTAATGCTCACTGGAACTGTACACATACATTTACATCGTTTCACACTCATTCTTTAACTAAGGCACTAGAGAATCCAAGAGTCCGATAGTGGAATATTGATTCCATTTAGATTATCAATCTTTAATCACTTCCATATCATCATATCTCTTTTGGATTCTTTATTGTCCACAATATTCATTTTCACATTTATTCCATCAAGGCTGCATCTCATTGCAGAGTCTACTGTTAATCATCTTTTGTTCTTATGGTTTATTCAACATCACTTAAATTTTAGAATATACTTGAGAATGTAATCTTCTCTTCATAATTTGGATTCTACCATTGACCTCCAATTATCTATTTAATCACCACATTATCTATACAGTTCCACCATTTCTATCATTTCAAGGTGGTTATGTGTATGTATAACACTTTTCTATTACATTACTGGCAGTAAAAAGTTAAATCATTTATTTACTTCTTTGAGTATCATTTATTTTTACTTGTCAGTTTGGCTCGATCTTTCATCTAACCATAATCATGTGATAACCAAATGAAATCACCTTTAGTCTTAATTTCGGGAACTACTTTAGGTTCCCTACTCATCATGTTACTTACTTTCTTATTTCATTTTCGTTTTCATATTTTCATCAATTTAGTCGGTTTTCTCAAGTGGTATGGTACTTCACTGTTAAAATCATTTAACATCTTGCGTACCATCTTTTCTTCTCACTTATCCATTTACCGACTTTAATTTCTCTAATTATGTCTCATTTGTAGGGCAACTAATCCCATCACCATCCTATAGATTGGCAGTAGTATCTAGCTAGACTCAGTAATTTCGTATCTCAATCATTATCTCACTATCATAGACAGATTCGCTGTCATTTTGTCATTTCGAGATCATATATCCTAGAAAGAGATACTGTCTAGCCAAGTCTCTTATTCGCCAATCTTAACATAAGTCCACAATCTTTGAGAGTTTAAAGGATTATATATCATAATGCTGCTCCTGTTCCATTTGTATCCTTAACTATTTTGATATCTCACTCCTTAGGTTTATATACCTCACAAGGTAATTCATTAACCTTGAAACCTCAATAGGAACTCATAAAATTTCTTCGAGTTCTAGTCATCATCTTATGGACATCAGTATCTGACCTTTCTCTAATGACGCTTTATACTGAGGCTAGTCTTATGGACTCCTCCTGTGTCTCTGATCAGATCAATAAAGCGTCCATTTTCATGTAGATGATCACTTGTTCTTCACAAGAACTTTATTAAATAATTAGAATTTAATATACCATTTAAATCCATCTACATATCACAGTCATCTGTGCTTTTCTCATTCGCACTTATACAGATACTTCATTAACCTCAAATCACACTATCTGTATTTCCATCAATCACACCTTTACAAGTGAATTTCATTATTCACACATTTTCCAAAGTTGTTGTAAAGCTTTCGGACTCTTTCTATATCCTCCAATATAAGTTTAAAATTAGGTTTCATATACTCCTCGAGTCCGTGTTATCTCGATTTTTTTCTTCAACCTATATAACTCTGAAAGATTTATAGGGAATAATATCCGATACTATTTTAATCACTATACTTGTACCATTTTGGATAGATTATCTTTGTCCTGTCATTTCCATTATGTATCCTCAAGACAGAGAAGGTTAATATTCAAATCATTTTGAAATATTCTTCACCTTGATTTCATTATTTGTACTATTCATTTTCTCAGTCATTTTCTGTAGTCATCTCACTTTTCATAATATCTAACGATCCCGTAATAAACATCCAATTCAGTACACTCTTAATTTAGGCCTCTACATTCAATAATTGGGCCAATCATCTTGTGACATTCCACTATACACTTATGGGATCGCATCATACAAGGCCCCGGCCCTTCCGCCGTTCGCCTTTACACATGTGTACTGTCCTCTTTGGCGAGCCCACTGGCCCCTTCGAGGTTTTGTCATGAGGCCTAGCCCGTTCACTAGGTCACTCGCAATTCGCGTCCATAATCTAACTGTAAGTGGAATTAGTAAGAGGGATCGTTATATTCATATTACATCCTCTATGCCATTAATGACTCCATCACCATCAATGGATTCAAGATTAACTTGGTTTTATCACTATTCAGAACTTCGCCCAACATAGGGGCGTTATCGTCATTTCAACATTTATTTCTTTCTCCTCAATATGCATCTAACTTAGTATCTTATCATCCATGTGCTGATAATATTCCTTCTCATACTAATATCAACAATTTAAGATCTTGTTCGATTTCGACAGAGAAATCGACTAGGATCCATAATTGGATTATTTTGCTTGTAATGCAGCTTTATATCATCAATTTCTCTGTTAGATCAATCAATTTCACCTTCTGTTGGTCTATTATGACTCCAGGTAAAATTTTAGAGGCAGGGGTATTTTGGTCATTTTTGGCCAAAAATTTTCTCTCTCCTTAAAATACCTTCAATCGGTGATCTTAAGGTGTATTTAATGATGATATTTCATTCCTCTCCTTTACATCATCACTTTCAGGTCTCAGTTCGATCCGGACAGAAAAGAACTGGTGGGGCCCTCACCGAGTCCTTTCGGTTCCTTACCGAACAGGCCTTCATTTAGATTATAAGATCACCATTTTCTGGTAATTTCTGAGCCTATTCCCTCTTTAACATTCTCAATTTATAAATTCTCACTCCCTTCAAATCATTTTACTCAATTTGCAATCATTTATTTTCTCTATATATTTAGACTACACAGTACTACAGGGGATGTTAACATTTTCGACACGTTTTCTCTCCAAAAATATCAACAGACATCAGGCCAACCATGCTCCAATACCATTTTAACTGTCACATCCCGTGACCACATTTTTCACGTATTTTTATACAACTTACCCGGTTGGGCTGTCTGTGATACTTCACTTTTTCATTTACTATTAAACAATTTCGTATAAAATTATAATATGAATTACATCCCCTAACTTAATTATCAAGAAAGTAGTACTGAAAGTAAGTCTACATACAGAAAATAAATGATCATACCTCATATTATAAATCAAGCTGTCGCAATGTCCCCAAATGCACAGCCGAAATGCTCGTATGTCAGGTCTCTTAGTCCTCGAAAATCTGAAATGTTAATATTGGGGAGTGAGCAAACAACGGCTCAGTAAGAGAGTTATATGAAACACTTGATATTCAGCTACCTATATGCTGAAAATATTTTTTTATTCTTTAAATCTTCCTAGAGGCTCTAGGCTCACATGTAGGAAGGATACTACAGCCGGCTAGGGATCCGGATGGAGTAAGGCAGGTATTTTGAAATACCTGTCTTATCCCGGAACCTAGAAGCAACTGTAGAGAGTACTATATAAATTGTTCTCAAAACGATTTAATATTTGTTTTCCATACAGTAAACCATTTGTTTCTCTTCACTTCAGTATGTTTTAAAATACGTGATAGTTCAGTAGTAAAACAGTGGTTCAGGATAAACCATTCTGTAATTATTTCTATCTTCGAAATAATTTTCAATGTTATTCTTTTTGAATAAACATTAATTTCTCTTTAATTCAATAACCGTATCTTACAGTTCAGTAAAACAGTAATATTCAATACAGTACCACTCGGTAAAACAGTATCTTGCAAATCAGTAAAACAGTATCTTGATGCGGTTCAGTCAGTAAACACTAAATAGTAGCTACCAATTCAATAAACAGTATACGGTAGCTTTCAGTTCAATATCATGGAGACCAGGCAACACCCTAAATGTATCATGTTATAATATCATCCCAAATAGGGAAAACACATGAGATCTATGGCCATAGTCTATGGGGTCCTCAGTGTGCACTGATTAGGTGTCCACTGGGACGCTGATAATAGGATCAGTATCAATCAGCACTAACACGTGACACGTGAGCATGATATGGGGCCTAACAGTCTCCAAACAGTAAACACGTGATATAAACCCCATTTATGAAATCAATTTCAATGAATATAAGTTCAATCAATCCACAAATATTCATAAGGAAAATATTTTCATCTTATGAATCACAATTTATAAAATATTCATACTGGGGTCATCATTCCCGAAAATGTTCTAAACATTATAGAACAGTATAAATCACATTTTCCATACAGTGAAAACAGTTTATAAAATAATCACTGTAAAATATAAAAGGTCATAATTGTCCTTTTTCACTATAAAACATATACGCACATTTTTCCGTGCTTTCTATCGAAAATATGATTTTCAAAGTTATTGGGATTCAAATCAATTATTTTTATGATTTATGGAAAATTAAAATATTTATTTTCCAAATCAACACTCCCGTCCCATGTTTTCTTTGTAAACACATGCGGAGACCTTTTAGTCTCAAAACACTGTTTTCTACCTTCAATTACCTTTATAGAATTTTCTATAAACACTTATTTTCACAATTGAACCCATAAAGGTTATTTATAAAATCAAGTGAATATTTGAAGAAATATTAGTAAAATATTCACTTTGGTCCTTTTCATTTTTCACTTCGTTTCACGTGAAATATCACCTATCGGGATAAATTTAGGTGATTTCCTTTTTCACCATTTTCAAAAACATGAATATTTTAAAATTAATTATAAGTATATTCATGTTTTATGAAAACTAATCGATTTCTCGATTTTCGTGATTGAAAATCGTTCCTCGTGATATAAAATCATTTATTATGATTTTCGATAATTGTTGGCTCTATAGGCTATACTGAGAGGGGGGTGAATCGATTTTTCGCTAATTTTAAGTTTGCTTTTCGGTTCCTCTAAATTCTCTAGCCTATATTGATATTTTCTACGTTCTCTAGGCTACTCAATTATGCAATATAAATTCAAAACAATAAACACAAATATAATTGCAAATAAGTAAAGAGAGTGAGGATAGAGAAATGTACGCAGGCGATTTATAGAGGTTCGGCAACCTTGCCTACGTCCTCTACCTTGAGACGCTCCCAAGGATTTTCTCCAAATCCACTATGTTGAATTTGTGATTACAATCCCTCTTTTTCTTAGGCTCAAGAGTAACCTCCCTCTTTTTCTAGGCTCAAGAGAAACCTCCCTTTTTTTTCTAGGCTCAAGAGAAACCTCCCTCTTTTTCTTAGGCTAAAGAGTAACCTCCCTCTTTTTCTTATGCTAAAAAGAAACCTCTCTCTTTTTCTAGGCTCAAGAGAAACCTCCCTCTTTTTCTTAGGCTAAAGAGTAACCTCCCTCTTTTTCGTAGGCTAAAGAGAAACCTCCCCTTTTACAAGGAATGAGTTGGTTTACAAGTGGTGCAATCAAAGAAGGCCTCTAAGTAGGCAAATGATTACAGAAATTAGGCACAAGTGAAAGCCTATACAAGATTTGTGTTAAGCAATACAAGAGATATGTGAATGATGGAAGATGAAGACTTTGTAGCTCTTGATTTGTTGTTGAAGCTTGAGAATTTGAGGAAAATGAGTATTGGAGTTGATTGAGTAGTTCCCCTTGCTTCCTTTAGCTTCTAAGCCTCTATTTATAGTCCCTTGGATGGTTTGTGGACGTTGGTTAGAGCCAAAACAGAAACTAGCCGTTATATCTCATAGAAACTAACCGTTGGGACTTTCTGACTTAAAGGGATTGATCCTTTCACCAAAGGGATCGATCCTTTTCTTCAATCTAGCCTTCCGAGGCATTCTGTCAAAAAGGGATCGATCCCTTTTCCTATGGGATCGATCCCATGCTTCCAAAGGGCATTTTTCTGCACTTTTGGGTTAGAAATGATATGACCTTTGATCCTAATCCAACCCAAAACATTTTGACATTTTTGTGGGAGTTTTTCTTGACTTTCTCTAATGAAAACATGGTCCAAAAATTCATTAAGTGATTTTCTAAAATATTCAAAACATTTACAAAGTATTAAGACTAATAAGAGTATGCATCATTAAATCATGGTCTTAATGTTTGATATGATCACTTGAAATGTATTGAGAAAATCATGTGTGATAAGACAAATTTACAATATGAATTAAAACATTAAAGCTTACTTAGGTTTTTGTCATTTCAAAATATATATGGCAATTTAAAGCTAACAGTAATTTTCTAAGATTTTTCGGCAGTATAACGGCTGCCGATTGGCTAGCCTCCTGCACGGAAAATACAGTTTATATTTTCAACCGGTAAATCACCACAACTTTCCAACCAATCATTGTCAACAGCATTTATAAAATTAAATGCATATTTAAAACATGCATACTGAATATCCTTACAGGCTACACATGCCTCCCTTACCCGTCTCGAGTCGGTGACTGCCTCTCGAAGGTCGCGTCCGTGTTTACCTCACCCGATTCCATCGGCTCAGTTATCGAGGGAATTTTCTGGAAATTAAATTCTAAATTTTAGAATTTTTTCATAATTATTTAAATAACTAAATTATTTAAATAATTTAACATTTTCCGGATTTCTTACTGATTCTCGTAATTTTTGAATTCTCGGGAATTCTCCAAATTCCCGGAATTCCTTTTCTCTTTCTCTTCTTTCTTCTTTTTCCTCTTTTCTTTCTTTTTCTCTTTTCTTTTCTTTTTCTTTTTCTTTTTCCTTTTTCCTTTTTTTTCTTCCTTTCTTTTCCTTTGCTGGCCAGACCGTTCAAACCGGTCAGTCTCTCCTCACCGCCGGTTCTCCTCCGGTGGCCGGTTCTCCGACGGTTCGGTGGTCCCTCAGCTGGCCGGCACCACGGCGAAGCTGGATCTGGCCTCCGTTCCTCCCGAATCGACGGCGCGGCGGCGGATCAAGTCGGTTTTGCCTCAGTTTCTTCTCCTCCTCTGTCGGCCTTCCTCCGCCGTCGTTGGCCTCATCGGTGGCTCTCTTCTCCTTCCCCTCACCTCCGTCGAGGTCGAGGTGGCTGTGGCGGTGCCAAGACAGGCCGGCACCGCCGTTTTCTTCTTCTCCTTTCTCTTTCGGTTTCTGCCGGTTTCCTTCGATTTTTCCTTCCCTGTCGTCGGTGATCTTTCTCTTCCCCATCTCGCCGGCCTCTCTCCTTTGCCTCTCTTACTTTCTTTCTTGCCGACGGCGGCAGCGGTTGCTGCCGTCGGCTTGGCTGGGAAGGGATCGAGCCCTATCCCGATTCCTTCTCTTCTTTTTCTTTCTGTTTCCTTTTTTTAATTCATTTAATTATATATACATATATATACATAAATTATATATACATAATACATAAAAAATTATTATATATATTATAGTACTATATAACTATATTATATATATATATATAAAGATATATATATTTTATGTATTATCAAAATACATATTTAGTATATATATATATTAGTTTAATTTAAATTACTTAACATTTACATATTTCTTTATATATAAATGTAGAAAATTCCATATATATTGTATTTACAATATATATATATATATATATATTCAAACTTTAATGTAAATTAATATTTACATTTCTCAAATATGTATATACTTATATATACATACATTGTTATATTTAATACATATGTACTATTTAAATTTATATAAAATAGTATATACATACATATACCAATGTATAATCATATATACTATATAGCATTTAAATACATATGTATTTGTATAAAAATACATTTATATAATATATAATTATATAAATATATTTCATAATCCTTTCTCATTTTCTCATTTAATTTGGATTTCAATTTATCCAAATTAAATTTCCTCTCTTCATTATTTTCCATAATTTCTCATCTTATTTTCCAATTTAACTTTTTCTTCACACAAATTTCCTTATTCCTCAGTTCCATAATTCATGGAATATTCACTAATATTCCGATCTTACAATTATATTTATTTATTTCCACTTATTTTTTTCCAATATTCATTTTCAATAAATGGAAAATTTACGGTTATCACACATTGTTGTGTGATGCAATGTAGTATAAGGACAAGAAGATCGAAAGTGATTAAGTTGATCTATTTAGAGGTCTGAATGATAGACAGATGACAGGAATTGAGATAACGAGATGTTATCGATGAAAAAGGTGTACTGTAATTGCAAACTTGCAGGTTTTAAGCATTGCTGTTTAAGACAGTATAATTCTACTCCTGCATTTATATTAGTATCTTACTAAGTCGTGGTTTTGCTCACCCTACTTAATTTCATCTCTTTTCAGATAATTGAGTTAAACTCTGCCATGAGCGCTTTTGAGTGGGCCTTCGCATACGGTATCTAGACTTGGTACTAGTCTTCTGATGTATATGTTCCTTATAAAACACTTGTTTATATGTAAGACTTTAATTGAGGCACAATACATATTCTGTTAAACAAGTCGGGATGTAACTTAAAACCGTTTCCTCGCTAGTTTAATATTTAAATGAAATGACTATAGGTCACCTAAATAGTATAGTAACTACACTGACACCGAATACAAATCTTAAAATGAAAAAAAAATTTAGTTCATAAATTGGTAAGAGAGAAAATGTATGAGAATTAAGTAAACGTCACGGTCTTCGAGTCGTGACATAATAACAGTTATACACCAATTGTGTATTAATTTTTTCATATTCACATTAACATAACATACGGTATCTAGACTTGGTACTAGTCTTCTGATGTATATGTTCCTTATAAAACACTTGTTTATATGTAAGACTTTAATTGAGGCACAATACATATTCTGTTAAACAAGTCGGGATGTAACTTAAAACCGTTTCCTCGCTAGTTTAATATTTAAATGAAATGACTATAGGTCACCTAAATAGTATAGTAACTACACTGACACCGAATACAAATCTTAAAATGAAAAAAAAATTTAGTTCATAAATTGGTAAGAGAGAAAATGTATGAGAATTAAGTAAACGTCACGGTCTTCGAGTCGTGACATAATAACAGTTATACACCAATTGTGTATTAATTTTTTCATATTCACATTAACATAATAACATTAGATATACATTAATTGATCGAATGTCTAATTAAAATATTAAATCGTAGATATTACTAAATTAATTAATATAATGCTAATTATTTAAGCATAATTAATCATAATATTAATAAAGTATAAAAAAATTTTATTAAAATTACTGCTTAGACAATAATACTACCATAGTATATTATTAAATTACACTTTAATATTAGAAATATAATTTTTATCTACACTTTAATTTTATATTTAATACAAAATAAATAAATTACTTTTAATAAATAATTAATTCTATTAGAATAATACTTAAGCATTAAGAGATTACATAATTTATTCTTAAAAGATTATTATAAAATAATATATAAATCATTGTTATAAGATACCAAATTGGAGTCTTATTAATATAACAAATAATTAATTACCAATAGCTTGATTTATTCATGTTTTTTTATTAAAGTTACTACTTACACAATAATACTACTATAGTATATTTTTAAATTACACTTTACTATTAGAAATAATTATTTTTATCCATACTTTTATTTTATAATTAAAAAAGTATATCAATTATTTGTTTATTTTTAAATAATAATCATATAATTATAATTCGAATTTTTTCATGTTATAAATTCAATTTTTTACGAGTTTCAGATCGAATCGATTTTGGTTTCGGATTGTATTGGTTTTAGGTTTTGTCGGGTTCAATTTTTTAGGGTTTAGGCTTATTCGGGTTCAGGTTTTTTTGATTTCAAGCTTTTTTGGTTTTGGCTTTTTTGGTTTTGGGCTTTGACTTTTTTGATCAATTCGAGTTGGTTCGGGTTCAGTCTTAGGCAAGCTCGGATGGGTTTTCGAACTAGGGCAAGCTTTTGCCACCTCTATTTGTAAGGACTTCTCTCAAGTTATTTTGATACTTTAAGAAAGCTGACTTGTCCATAAAGCCCCTCTTATACTTAAGGCACTCAAGTTTAACTGAGGTTAAACCCTGTGGAATTTGCTTTGAGAAATCAACAAGAACAAAGAGTTGTACCTGTGTGCATCGATTTGCATTAGTGTTTTGGGGATTCCTTTTCTTTCTTTGGAAGAAAGTGTTCTTCCTCAGGTTTACGATTTTCAAGATTATAAATCTTGGAATAGCATTTATCAAGATTGTGAATCTTGGATACTGAGTTTATTGATATTCAAGTTGCTAGCATTGTAACAATTGTAATTCAATTCAACCTTTGAGAAGGTGCCGTCCACAACTTGTGTGGATACCGTCAGAGGCCAGACAATTAGATATCTTCAGTTTGCAATAGCCTAGCCTCAGTGTACAAGTTGATAAGGAGCTCAAAGTCTAGATAGATATATTTTGACAAGGTAAAGAACTTTGAACTCCCTTATATGCTTGATGTACTAACAATTTCTTGAATGCTTTGGATCAAATGTGATCTTGTGATTATTTTGGTATTTCTATATTTAAATTTCACCTTACTTTACAGTGGAATTTTGATTCTATATTTGATCATAAATTGAAACAACTTGCACCTAAAACAAAATTTAACAATACATAATTATATTAAAATATACTTATATAGTTTTGACATTGTAGACACCATTTTTGGTTTGGACCTTCTTCAATATAAAGTTAATTAGATAATATTAAGTCTCGCTCATGGGTTTTGGGCTTTAATCCTCTTTTTTGGGCTTCCTTTAAGTTTCATTTTTTATAGATCCATTGTAATTAAACCCATTTTTATTGTCATATTATTTGTATAGTTTCGTTGTAAGACATCACTTGTCATTAGTCCCTAAAATATGTCATACATATTAGAACCAATTTCAAGTAACTTAAGCTATCATATACCCAATGTTATACAAGTGTTTAGTTTGTACCTATGGCGGAGGCTGCAAAGCCTTGTTTAAACCTCATAACTTTAGTTGACTCAAGATAGTCCTTACAATTGCATCTCTAGTGATTGGGCTTATCAAAATGATGACAAAATCCTTTGTCATTGTCCTTGTACTTGTCCTTGGTATTTTCTTTCTTCTATTTAGAGGAATGCTTCCTCTTTTTCTTCTTCACCTTCTTGGAAGAAGTAGAAGAAACGAGATTCACAAAGGTCTCATTAACTCATGGTTTTTGCAACACTAGGTAGTATATTTTAGAGAGTAAGAAACTTTATCTTCATTTTATTCATATTGTAATTCAACACAAACTGATTATAGCTTTTAAGGGGAGAATACAAGATCAAGTCTGTACTTATCTCATTAGCCATAATAAAGCCTAATTGGCCAAGCCTTGTGATAAAGCCAATCATCTTAAACACATAAGCCTGCATGAAGGCTCCTTCTTTTATCCTTGTGTTGAACAATTCTTTCAAGATTTCAAACTTCTCAATGCGCTTCTCCTTATCAAACAATTCTTTAAGGTTCAAGATGATGTCAAGGAAGCCATTGCCTCATGTTGCTTTTAAAGTTCAAGAGTCATGCTAGCCAACATCACAAATGTTGCTTACCTTATGTCATCCATATGAACCTTATAAATATCCTTATCTTCATCAATCGCAACATCGCTAGGCTCACAAGGAATAGGGGATTTAAGGACATAAATTTTCTTTTATTGGATAAGGAAAATTTTAAGATTGAGGTACTAGTCAATGAAATTCGGTCCAGTTAACTTATTAGCATCAAGTATGCTACGGAGAGACATGTTGGTAGTCATCGCAGATATTTATATCCAAGTATAAAATAACATACATTTGTGTCCATATTTTAATTATTAAAGCAAGGTTTCAAATCTTTAACATTTATTCTCACATTTTATCAAAATAATAGCCCTTGTCTACCACTTTGAGAGTTTAACTTTTCAATCTCATAATAAGCTAAGATCCCTTTCATTATAACAAGACCTTGAGGCAGCTCAACAAATTGTGATATAACTAATTGAATAGGTAACTTAGCTTACCAATTGCATCTTATGCAACTCCTAGATCAATTTGGTGGCAACTCTTTGTCTAAATCTATCATATACATTTTGCCTAACTATTGCCTCTAATGTCATACGATCATGTGGTAGCACATCAATATGACTTTAGTTGAGTAAGACCCATCAATATCACAGCTAAAACATACCTATCAATATCACAACTAAAACATATTCATGTAAAAATTTGACTTTGAGGTAGCTCAACAAGTCTCCAATTAAAACAATTCTTGTTATATTGCAAGGTTTGGTGGAAGGAAAAGTAATCATGCTTTAACATGTGACTCAATATTTTAATGAGGGATTTGATTATCTTTCTTATTAGGTCTCTTTACCACGCATGCATAGCATTTATAATATCACATAAAATAAATCTATAACATGCTATACTACTAAGACGATTATAAATTGTCTATCTTGTCTAATTTCCTCAAGCCATCAAAGGAAATTAGTTGGTTATATTCAAGATTACATACAGTCTTCACAAGTCTTTAATATAATCTTCATGGTGCCTTGGGATCTCCATTTTCATCTTCAAGTTATATAAAATTCAAATATTATATCTAATCCTTGTCATAATGCATTAAGTTTCAGAAAACCTAATAGCTAGACACAAATTATGAAGTCGCCACCAATCATTCAATCTTATGTGTGATTGGTTACCTATTCAAACTAATGACATGGATTGGTCTACATCTCAAATTAAGGGTTCGAGGTACGGTTACGTGTAAGGAAGGTATTAGCACCCTCACAATACCCATCCTAGAATGGTACCTAATTAATCTTGTGTTATCTTTAAAAGGATTTGATTAAATAGTCTTTAATTCAAATTTTCTTTATTTTATCTCAAACAATTAAATATTACAAAAATTTCTAAGGAACTCTCTATTATTATGGTGAAATTTCTTAAAAATTTATCCTCACCAAAAGATTATCCAAGTAGTACCATTTGACTTGCTTTAAGAGGCTCCGTTGTCAGATTCTAATTTTATTTTATCTTAATTCTTAATCTTAATTTCTTTTTTACTATTTTATTTTATTTATTATTTAGTATTTTTAATAATGTTAATTTTAATTTTTTATTTATTTATGAGGACAAATTTGAATTACTAATATTGAAAATTTCTTCTAAGTCTTCCATCATTTTAGCGAGACTTAGAGAAAAATCTTCACTTAGAGATTTCCAAATGTCAACGGTTTGTGACTCTTTGGAATCTCTTCATTGGTATAGTCTTCATTGATTCTCATTTTATTATAATATCTTATAGTATATTTCATTTTATTATACTTTATCATTTATTATTCATTATTATATTATATATGTTATCTATTTTTAATTGTGATAACTATGAATTTCTACACACGGTAAGTAGAAAAATGAGATATTTGGAAATAATTTAATTACTAAAAACTTATTGTGCGAATTATGGGAATTATGAAATGATTTACTCAAGCATGAGAATTTATAAATTGGAGGAATCAAAGAAGAGATTTTAGAGGAATTAAGAATTTACGAAATTCAATTTTAGATGTTAATGGACATGTTGTAGTAAATAAATAATTTTTTATGGGATTAGAATATTTTAATTTGTTGTACATTATCAAATTGAATTATTGGAGATTTAATATTAAGTAAATGATTATATTAGGTATTAAGGAATTAAATTTAAAGAATTATAAATACAATAAAAAATATATATTGTATATCATTAAATTAAATTAAATTAAATAATAAACATAAGATAAATAATAAATATTTATATTATTAAAATATATAAATATAAAACATAAAAAATAAAATAAAAATGAAAATGAAATCGGGTTGGTGGGATATCAGCCTTTATTCCATAAACCAGAGGTGAGGGAAAGAATAAAGGAGAGAAAGGAGGGAGAATCAAACGTCGGTGAGGAGAGAAAAGAGGGAGAGTCATTTCTAGAAAGATAAGAAACGACAAGAAGGAGAAGAGCCAAGGTAAAGGAATGTGGAGAAGGCTGAACCAAAAGAAGGAGAAAAGAGGAGGAGGAGGAAGGAAGGAAAAAACTTGGCTAAAAACTGTTGGGCTAGCTTATCTCATGTAGAAATAGAACTTAGGGGTAGTGAGGTCAACCGGCTTTTAGCTCTATCCCTAAGAGAAAAAAGGAATAATTTAAGCCTAATCACATCTTCAAAGACTCCATTGTGCTTGAAGGTATCCAGAGCACTAAGGAACTGCCTAAGTGTGCATGAGGGTCATCATAAGGTAACCCACTAAATTGTATAGAAGTGTGGATTATCTAAATGATTGTAGCCTCGACGTTGTTGGCTAGGATAGTTGGCCTCTTAATCCCAGTATAGTACCTATCTACTGTTGGGACAACATAGTCCCCTATTGTCCTAAGCTTTTTATTATCAACCATGATGTCTTACAATAGAGTGACATTTTTTTTGGTTTTCCTTTGAATTTTTCTAAGTGTCCTTTTGATTTCAAGATCTAAGGGAAAGACTTCATAACTTTTGGCTCTAAAAGAGTCTCTAAGAAGAAAAGAAAAGAAAATTTCTATCTAAAGTGTTCATAATTTAACCTAAGGCTTTAAGTATATACAAGCTAGAATTATCTAAGCATGAATTTTTCAATATTAACTAAAGGCTATGCCCAATCCCCGACAATGGTGCCAAAAACTTGATGATTGATTATTTGTACCATAAGGCATCTACATGCAAGTGTATGTGATCAAGCAAGTAATACAGTGGTGAGTTCGAAATATCATCCCACAAAGATTAATTAAATTGTTTTAGCTAAGTACGAAAATTGTTCAACCTAAATTTATTCAAGCATTTGAAAATTTTTAAAATTAAATTAAATATTTAAATAATTAAAATAAGCATAAAATAAAATTATGAGAAAATTAGAAAAGCATAAAAATTAAATTGGAAAAGAAATTAAAAACAACCTAAATTAAAAACTGAAATTCAAATTACTAAAAAAACTAAAATTTAATCTAAATTAAATTTTAACAAAATAAATAATTAATAATCATAAAATTAAATTTAATTAAACTAATCTTCCTTTAAACCTCCAACAGAACTACTATAATATAGTGTTTTTAAGCTACTCCTAACTAGAGAAAAACAAAAAAAAAAAACTATAGAAGTTTGGTGAAGAACAACTATGTCACATAGCCTCTACACTCTTTTACAGCTTCCCTTAATTCACTTATATAGGAAAATTCTCTAGGGTTATTTCTTTGCATCAAGCTTCACCTCCTTAGGAATCTCCTTGCAGTATCTTAGAAACAGGTCCGTGCCTTCTTGGACTTCTAAAATCACGCCTAAACAGCAACCGCCTCTTTTGTTTCTTTCTTGCCAAGTTATCTTTGAGTCAGTTTAGCATAGGATTTGAGTTTCACAAGGTGGTTCAAGGGATTCTTGGGTTATGAGATTCCATGGGTTTATGAATAAGACATTTTAAGTTAAATGCATGGCATGCGTGTTAGGGTAGTTAGAGTAAAATAGGGTTTAAGGCTTATTTAGGGTTTCTTGGAGGTGAAAGTTTAGGTCAAGGTTTGTAGTTGGGGTTTCAAGATTGCTTATAGGGGAAAGTAAGTTTTAAGGGTTAATGTTAATTTAGGATTTAGGGGGTTCGAAATAGGGTTTGGAATGGTCTTAGGATTAAAACACTAAACCGACCACTTTCTCATCATTTAACCCATTTTCTGTTTTTTCTTTATATTTCTTTCGAATTTCTTGCACATGAAGAAAAATAAAATAAATAGGAGAGAAAATAAATAAAAATTTCAAATTTTATCCAAAAATCATGTAATAATATCCCTATAAAATGATATTTTAGAGACTTATCAATCCCAAAAGTTTCAAGTCAGGAAAAGAAAAGACAGAGACACAGACAAAGTTCTTCACAGTCATTGTCTTGATTATATTCCTTTAAGTGCTAAAATGTCACACTCAGCCCTAGTAGAAACATATCTTGTACCCATCTACAAACCTATATGTACCTAAATTTGTAAAGGGAGAGTTCTCTTGAGTGCAAAGTAAGGATTGATAGTTAAGTTTTGCTTTTAAGCTAGAAAATGAGCTATTGTCAAGGTTGCTCTTGAGCCTATAAAAAGAGCAGTGTAAAGGTTATTCCCTCAACCTGTAAAAAGGAATGTAGGTTATCCTTAAGCATGTGAAAAAATAAGATTATCCATGAACCTGAAAAAAGGAAGGGTTTTCTCCATGAGCTTGGAAAAAGGAGAGGTTATACCATTTTCAAGATAGTGAATTTGGTGGAAAAGCCTTAGGAGAGTCTTAAAGTAGAGGAAGTAGGCAAGGGTGCTATCTTTATAAATCTTTGTGTAAAGCTTCTCTTCCCTACACTTTTTAAAGTGTTCATTATTTGTTGCTTAACTGTGTTATTCATTTTTACATTGTGTATAGTTTGACCAGTGCAGGTTGCACTTTAGGCAAAAAGATCTTTAAGTTAGAAAACGATTAGAAACCAATCCACCCCTTTCTTAGTTTAAGATCGAGCCATCTTTATCCAGCATATTATTTTGATAATTAGCAATCTGTCTCTCTATAGTATGCTTAATACTAATAAACTTTGTTGAACCAAATTTCATTGATTGGTACCACAAAATGAAACTTACCATTAGGCAAAAGAAGAAGGACTATATATGTCCTTGATCAATCTATCATTAATAAGCTCAGTCATGATACTAGGATAAGGGAGGCTTAAAGGTGCATACGGGTGACCTAATGAAAAGAAACATAATGATGTTTGCTAGGATGGCTCTTGACCTTTAAAAGGGCAACATGAAACGATGACCACCCATGACATCATCTTGAATCTTCAATAATCATTCTTAAAAGAGATTCAACATCTCTAAAGGAATTGTTCTAAACAAGGATGGTTGAAGTAAGCCTTAGAAGCCCTCATGTGATCAAGATGATGAGCATCATCATAAGGCTTAGTCAACTTAGATAGGATAAGGATAACAAGTTAGGTGTAGACTTAATTATGTCTTCTTTTTCGATAAGTTATTCAAATATTGTGTTAAATTCAATATGAGCTGATTAGATACCACCATTTCTAGTCTATTGAATATGCTCACTTAAAGGACCAAGGGCACTAATGAGATCTCTATCCATCTAGTTTCTTTGTATGAAAAAAGAAACAAAACAAGAAGGGTTTCTCTAAGAGAAACTAGGACGAGATCTATTGTGCAAAGGGTTCTAATATTAAAGACAAGGAGAAGGACAAAAGAATTTGTCATCATTGTTATAATCTCAATCATTATAGGTGCAATGACAAAGAGTATATCAACTGCAAAAGGCTAAAAAGCTTAAAGTAGCTTCCACCTCAAACAAGAGATAAGAAAGAAATCGATTGATAAAGATCAATATCACAAGTTTAAGCTTTAGGCTTTATGAAAACATTGAAGTTTTGGTAACTAAACATTCAAAGTTTGAGTTTTGGAATGTTTATCCAAAAAGATGTTTTATTGTGATTGACCACATATGTTTCAAACATAGTATAGATTTTTAGCATTGGATGCTTAGCTAAAATAAGACATCTTATTCAAATCAAATTTTTTGCATGGAATGGATCCATATCTTAGCATTATGAACTCATGATGGAAAGATCAATTAAGACTATTATAATAATAAGATAATCACAAACAGTTACTAATCACCCTAGTCATCCGCATGAGTTAGTATAAAGATATATATCAATGGTAATCTTGCTAAAAATCAAAAGTAACTTTATGACATGGATGATTGATGCTTAGCATAATGGGATTATGAAAGCATAAGTAGTTTTGCATAACAACGCATACTTTGTTGCAAAGTACTCATGTTTAGATATAAGATCTAAAGCGAAGACTACTTAGAACTAAAATGATTGATGATTATATTAAAGAATTCATACGAAATGAATTGCCTATTGTGATAAAAAAAAAAAAGGTAAGTCGCCACCACCAAATAAAGATTTAATCAAATATTAACCCTATATGGCATAGGATGCATATTTCACCAAAACTCTCCAAGGGATTTCTAAACTTATTAGAAATTTAGTGGGAGCACTATAACATTTAAAGGGCTAAAAGGTCAAATACATATGATGCGTAGTGATGCGTGGGTGCATGGTGATGCAAAAAATGCATGGTGATGCATAAGATGAATGAATACTTAGTAGGATGTTTAGGGATGCATTACTCATTTGTTATGAGTCTACTAAGCAAAGCAATGTTAGACATTGTGTTAAGATATTGAAATTGATAAAAAGGATTTAAATAGTTGAATGTTATCAAAAGGAGCAAAATATCTATTAGCTAATCACATGGGATTAGAAACAATCTTCCCAACTTGGAGAAGATTGAATAATCTTATCCTAAGAGAGAATGATTAATCTTTTTTTGTAATCTAATTCTTTCTTTTATGTGTACATTAAACATAGGATAGGATGATAATCATCTTATCCTATTCTCCATCCTATGCATCAAACATGGCCTAAGAGTATTATAATTTAACTTTTAATCTTGGACATAGGTAATCTTGTATGTACGGATGACAAGTAAAATATCTATTTATTTTTATGTATCCATAATCCGACTTCTTTAATATTAAATATCCATAGCATAATTAAAATTCTAAATGCAAGTTTATTTACTATTTAAAAAAAATTCTTGAACTAAATAAAATTGTGATACTACTGCTTTTGAGAAAAAAAAATTAGGAGCTTGATTTGAAAATAGAAGTTCATGCTATATTAAAAAAAAAAAAAACTTATTTTGTTTTGGATTTGACATGGTTGGTTTTAAGAAAAAAAAACGTTCATGCATTCTCTACTTAAAATACAAGTCCAAATTGATTTCAAGCAAAGAAATTTTCACTATGATTACTTGACTAGAGCTTTTGTTTTTGAAAAGAAAAATGTATTGAATTTTAATAATAGCTTGATTAAGTATTTTGACAGTTTTGTTTGATACAAGCTTTTCAAGTTATATCAATTTTATTATTAACTAAAATCTAGTCTTTTGAGTTGATTTGAATGAAGTCTAATTTTCTTTTTCATTTCAATTTATTCTTGGGCTTAAAAATTACTTTCAAAATTTTCAATCTTTATTTCAATATTTTGGATTAATTTTCTATCTAAAAAATACATGTTTTTTAATTGAAAAAATTGCTCAATGTCCTTTCTTCATATTTAATATGCATAATTTTGTAAATATAAAAGAAGGGATCGATCCCTCTTTTGTATAAATTGATCCATCTTGAAACAAAATCATCGCTCAATACTATCGAGGATAAAGGAATTGATCTCCCTTAAAAAAAAATCCTATCCCTAATTTTTTTTCGTAAGCTAAATTTTGAATTAGCAATATAAAAGATGAATACCCTCTAGTGACGGCAATGAGAATCTTATAAACGAATACCTGATACTACCTGATCTAATTAGTATTATATAAACAGATTTGATAAAGCTCAAGTAGTAAACTTACTACTTGTCACATATTCAGGTAGAGATCGAATAGTGATAATAAGGTACCCATTACCCGAAGACAACTAAAAATAATAATTTTTAATATGATATTTATATTTTTATTTATAAATTATTTATTATTACAGTAATAATTAATGAAATTAATTCATTAAATATTACAATTATGATTTTTAATTTTAATTTATTTTTATGAGTTAAATTAAATATTTTTTAATAATTTGTTCTAAAATTGATTTTAAATTAAATTTGAAAGTTAAACTTTAAATAAACGAATTTTTAATGGGTTCATATGATTAATGAATATTTTCTATATTTTATGGGTAAGGTTCATGTAACATAAATAAAAATAATAGAGTAATTAATCAGATTCGATTATTATGAAAAATAATTAAACTCGGGTACACGTATCTTAAAATTAGCGGGATCTTACCTGTTTACATCCCTAATACCCTCTCAAAATGCATAAATGAAAGAAAAAGTAATTGACGTAATTATTTTCTTAAATGATAGATTTTTCAATTGAATGTGTGAATAATTTAAAAAATTAATTGCAAAAAATTCAAATTCTCCAGGTGATATTTATATCCATCATTATATATAGAAATTATTATCCATTCACTGTTAGTTTAGTTAAAAAAAACTCCACAAAGGTATCTCCCTGTGCACCATGCATCCTTTTAAACAAAAAGTAAGAGTTAAAATTCCTGAAAGGACACATGACGAAAAAACCCTACTTGTGGAGGTTTTTTTTTTAACTACACCAACGCTAGATGAGATAATAATTCTATATATTTTATGGATAATTATTACATACAATGACAGTGAAGTTTTTTTACTTCACAAGCAACATTAAGATCGAGACAGATGTCTTATTTTATTTATTTTAATATTTTTATAAAACACATGTCATGATCTTATCATTGTTCGTGGAATAAAAAAAATACACTGTCAGTGTATGTAATAATTATTCATATTTTATTATGATTTATTTAGATATTGTGTTAATTCTCTAATTGGAAGTGGGAACACCAAACTCAACAAGAAACTTTATTAACAGTATAGATATGTAAATACAAACTAAAGAAAAAAAGAACAAATTTACAAAGAAGTTTCCTAAAAAATTTAAAAAAAAAAAAAAGGAAACGAATTGTCTAGTCAGAGTACTTCCACCGGAAAACCATCCATCCACGTATAACTATGATGTGTGAACTTTATATCTGAGTTTATAATGTTTATTCTGAAATCAAGCTAACTAGTTTTAACTAGCTTCGATCAAAGGACTTGCCTACACATAATTTTTGATATATACACAATGAAGCATCGAATCATCATAGGAGGTACAAAAATCACACCCAGTTGTTTGGAAGTGAAAAATCATGAAATCTGAAGGAGGCCTCACCAGCAGTGTCTCGCTGTAGTCTGCGATCTGACTGCTCGCTTGTGACTATGCTCTCATTTGGTTCTTCAGGTGGCAGAGGCAATATTTGGTTGTCATTTGGTTGGTGGGCTAATCGAACTTCAGGTGGCAATTGTAACACTGACGGAGAAGGAACCCGAAGCCTGGCACTACTGAAACCTCGGGAAACCAATGATTGATCCCACAAGAAGACATGCATAAGAATTGGCACATTGGCATGCCGGTGTAGCGAGAGCTTCTGACTTAGGGAAACAGTATCGAAGCATCGAACAGCTCCTGTTGAAGAAACCATCCATGGAAGAACCTTCTGATTTGATAGTCTTGAGACAACCAGCAGCCTAGATGCACTCACTGATTCTTTATAGAGAGTGCTGAGTCCAGATCTGGTTGAAGGCACATTTTCATCACCATCAATAACAGATGATATATAGATGAACCCCTGTTATTACAGAGAAAAGAGTCAGCAAATACAGTGATGAATTTCATGTTATCCATTAACTATGGGATGACTCCCCTTGTATAATCCCTTCAAGGCTATTTTCATTACGACTGTCAGGTTTTTATTTCCACAATCTAAATCCTGACAATATATACTTTTATGTGCCTTACTTTGTACATTAGGATAATTGTGATCATAGTTGAGATTTTACTAGTTTTTCTTTCCAAGTATTTCATTATTAAGTAAAGTGAAATTCATCTTTTAAGCAAATATTAAGCTAGCAACTAACATGACAAGAAAAATGAATGATGATGTCCTAAAAACTATGAACAGATACATGTCTTCCTTTGGATCAAGATCATGATAGTCAGATTTTCTTTCTTTTGCTAAACTATGATCAAATTATTTTCTCATCCTGTTCTTATATATTTTTAAACTTAAAATTAAGTATCAAGATTTTATATATAAGTAACATGTTTGTAGCTTTTTGCATTCCTTAAAATGAAATCCTAGTTTCATCCTACAATAGTCACAACCATGGAGAATCAGATACTGCACCTCTTCCGTGCGGCTAATGGCGAAACCAAGCTTTGTGTCATCTTCTTTTAGTTTGATCTCAATCGCAATTTCTCCTGCAAGTGGCGCATACCATAGACGAACTGCTCGAACAACTCCAATGTCAACCCCATGGTAGTCCTCAAAACCATATAGGCTTGCATTGGCTAGGTTTGATAGGTCAGATAATGACCCAGCATTTACAGTAGCTGAGGCTGTCTCTCCAGAGATCTGCTTGAAAATTTAAAGAAGAAAAATTAGTTCCAATAATCAGATGAACATGTATAAATCTTGCCTAAGAGAGAGTAGTACCCTAAGAATTTAGATCAAAGAATCGCCTTGAACCCTATCCTCTTAATGTCCTACATAATGTGATGGAAGGTGAGCAGAGAGGAGCGCTTAAGGATTCTTAAATTCAGTAAGAATATTCAATTAACAGCAATAATTCTTTAAAACGTTGTTCCATGCGGCATATACAAACATATCTGGCTACTAATGTACGTGTTCCCTTTTTTTGGCCTTTTAACCATATGTATCATGCTGTTGAAACACACAGTAAATGTTAAATGGTATGCCTGCAAATCATGCTCAACTATTAATGTCAGTGGTGAAACAACACCCTGATACTTCGATTGAAGATAGTGACTTGCAATCGATAGTATTACAAAGCTTTTGAGGTTAGGGACTGTACCTTAGTAAGTAAGGATTCAGTCTGAATATTCATGAAAACAATGGGGACCCCAGAGGCCTGAGATGCATTAAGCCAAGCATTTGCTCGAGCAAGAGTATCCTCCAAGTCATTGTATCGAGAGGCCACCCGATCTGAAGCTTTTGGAAGGAGAAGAACAGAAAGAAAGCAGCTTGAGTTTGGAACTGATAGTACCTCCTGCATTCTCCTCTCCCATGGATAGGAGACATATCCGTCCTGAAGCCTTGTTGTCGATAGTTCACTGACCATCCTGGAGTTTCTTGAAGCTGCGAATTCATTATTTAACATTGCATCAGAAAGCGGAAAGAGTGAAGAAGAAGATCCAAACTTTTATTTTTGTCAAGTTATGGGTCGGTGCAGAACATTTATTGATTGGCATTAGGCAAGGACCATGTAAATATGCTAATTTAAAACTTTTCGAAGCATATTTTTTTAGGTCTCATTCACATTACTATATTAGGATATCAAATATACTATAACATTGATGCCAGTAGAGATAAGGAATGGTAAAAAAAAAAAAAATCACTAAAGGGAAAAGATGTAGGCTGTCCTTAACAATTGCAGGATATTTAATTGAACAGCCAGACAATCAACAGCTTTCCTTTTCTACTATAACTTGTCCTAAGGCATTCTGTATGCTGCTTTGCGGAACAAGGACAAGATATTAAACCCAGGAACAAGGACAAGATATTAAACCCAGTGATAGAATGGAGGAATAATTAAATATACAATGTGTGGTGAAATGTTAAAATGAGACAACATTAATATCTTAAGATAAAATATTACAAAACATACTGGTATCTACTAAACCACAACAGTTTGCATCAGAAGAAAGCACCATCACAGATGGAAAAGACCAAGGTGCTCTTTCCCTTACAAAAGCTCTTCTAAATTAAGAATCACAGTATTTGTTGGTAGCAGTAGTCAGCTTGAGGACATCATCCAATCCATCAAATAACATAAATTATAATGATTACAATTACATTTTTGCAGGTTGTCCCTACTCCCATTCTAAAGCATTAGCTAGGAAGGTAGTCCCTGCACCAACTGCAAACAATTTATCTTTACTCCTTCCAAACATTTTCAAGTTATTAAATTCTAAGCCAAGAAGAGACTAGCTAAAAGGATTTAGATAAATTCCATTTTCAAACATTTAAGTCCCAAGGCTAGTGCAAGCTGGCAAAGATCCAACTTAGTTTCCCATTTTCCAGCTGGGAGCTTTTTCCAAGCTGATATGCTTTCTAATTTCAACTCTGGAGCCCCATATACATAACTCAGGTGTTAAAAGTAAAAGTTGGTTTTGACAAGTAGTTCAACTGTCATGATTTTAATAAAAGCAAAGCAAGATTTAGGTCAATTAACACAACAAAGAGACACTATTCATATCACACAGTTGAGAAAAAGAAACGTTTGAGAATGATAGTTCACCACAAAAAGGGAAACTGCCCAAAAGCTAAGCTTCCATTTTAATCAGAACATGGCGCCTAAAGTTTTTCTAAATGCAACTCCTTCACCAACCAAGCTCAGTAGAAGGCTTTGTTTTACATACGAGTGACTGTGTAAAATTCATCATCATCATCAGAGCCTTTATCCCAATAGATTGGAGTAGGCTATATGAACCAATATCTAAAATCACGTTAGATTGTCCATAAGTATTCTCTGTCTCCATAGATTCCTATTCAAGGCTATTTGCTCATCTAATTCTAAAACCTCCATGTCTTTCCAAACTACTTCCTTCCTAGTCTTTTTCGGTCTTCCTCTAGTCTTAACCCTTCTCTCAACATCCATAGCCTCTATTCTCCTAACTGGAACATCTACAAGTCTACGTCTTACATGTCCAAACCAACGTAAACGATTTTCACACATTTTGTCTTCGATAGATACCACTTCAATCATCTTACGAATATCATCATTTCTCATTCTATCCTTTCTTGTATATCCACATATCCACCGTAACATTCTCATTTCTGTTACACTCATCTTTTGTGTATGTAGCCTCTTAGTCGCCCAACATTCACTACCATATAACAATGTTGGTCTAACAACTGTCCTATAAAACTTGCCTTTCAACCATGTAGGAATTCCTTTATCGCACAACACACCTGTAGCACTTCTCCACTTACTCCATCCAGCCTGGATCCTATAGGTCACATCACCATCAATCTCTCCATCCATTAGTATTATTGATCCCAAGTATCGAAAATGATCCCGCTTAGGTATCGCCACCCCATCTAACTTCACTACATCATGCTCTTCTAGTCGGTTAGAACTGAATTTACACTCCATGTATTCAGTCTTCACTCTGCTTAGTTTAAATCCTTTTGATTCCAACGTTTGTCTCCATAATTCCAACTTTGTATTGATCTCCGCTCTAGTTTCCGCACATAGGACAATATCACCTGCAAACATCATACACCAAGGCACCTTATCCTGGATGGATTTTGTCAGTTCGTCCATAACTACCGCAAACAAGAATGGACTCAACGCTGACCCTTGGTGTAATCCCACCGTGATAGGAAACTCACTTGTTTGCCCCCCACCTGTCCTCACATGTGTCCTTGCGCCTTTATACATGTCCTTAATTAGTTTAATATATTTCAAAGGAACTCTTTTCTTCATTGACCACCAGAATACCTCCCTAGGCACTTTATCATATGCTTTTTCCAAATCTATAAAGACCATATGAAGATCTTTACCCATTACTCGAAAGCACTCCGTAAGTTGTCTAAGCAAATATATTGCCTCCATAGTTGATCGACCCGGCATAAAACCAAATTGATTCTCCGATATCTCTACATTCTTTCTTAATCTCCGTTCTATCACTCTCTCCCATAGTTTCATCGTGTGACTCATCAATTTTATGCCTCGGTAGTTGACGCAACTTTGAATATCTCCCTTGTTCTTATATAAAGGTAATAAGACACTCTTCCTCCATTCCTCTAACATTTTGTTAGTGTGCCAAATCTTATTAAATAGATTTGTCAACCACCTAACTCTTACATCTCCAAGGCATTTCCAAACTTCAATTAGGATGTCATCAGGTCCAACAGCTTTTCCATTCTTCATCATCTTTAGTGCCTCTTTTACCTCTGTCTCTTGGATTCTACGCATAAAGCACCGATTTAAATCCTTAAGAGGCACCGAAATATTATCCAAAACTTTATTTTGTCCGTCATTAAATAATTTGTTAAAATAATCTCGCCACCTGTCCTTAATGTCATTATCTTTAACGAGAATTCTTTGATGCTCATCCTTGATACATTTCACGACTCCTAGGTCGCGACTCCTCCTTTCTCTTGCTCGCGCCAATCTGTATATCCTTTTTTCTCCCTCCTTTGTGTTCAACTTGTCGTAAATCTCTTTCGCAACCTTCGTCTTAGCTTCTGCCACAGCCTTCTTTGCCTCCTTTCTTGCTACCTTATATTCCGAAAAACTCTCTTCTGTATTGTTCTTCTTTAAAGCTTTGTAACGCTCTCGCTTAGTCTTTATAGCATCTTTTACTACTGCAGTCCACCATGTTGCGTCCTTTGCAGTCGGCACTCTTCCGTTTGATACTCCTAATGTCTCTTTGCCTACCTCCCGAATGCATTTTGCCATCTTATTCCACATTACATTTGGGTTCTCTTCTGTTGTCCAAGCCTCTTTTTGAATCCAACTATCTCTACATGTTGTATGACAATCTTCTTTTAGCTTCCACCATCGAATCCGTTCGATTCCTTTTTGTTGGTTCCTTCGATGTCGTCTATCTATCTTCATATCTAGAACTAAGAGTCTATGTTGCGCGGTAACACTCTCACCTGGGATAACCTTACAATCCAAACATCTATGTCTATCCCTACTCCTAGTTAAAAAAAAATCTGACTTGCTCTTGGTCCACTTCTAAAGGTTATAAGATGAAAATCTCTCTTCTTAAACAATGTATTTACTAGGATTAGGTCATAAGATAAAGCAAAATTTAAGATAGCATCTCCTCCCTCGTTTCTTACACCATAACTAAAACCCCCATGTACTCTCTCAAAACTTTCTCTACTTGTACCTACATGTCCATTAAGATCACCGCCAATAAAAAGGTTTTCTCCTATGGGTACTTCTTGTACTACCTTATCTAAATCCTCCCAAAACTGTCGTTTACTAACCTCATCAAGTCCTATCTGGGGTGCATACACGCTAATGACATTCAACACCTCTTCTCCTAAAACTAGTTTAACCAAAATAATCCTATCCCCTTGTCTCTTAATCTGTATAACATCTTTATGGTACTCTTTATCTATAATGATACCTACTCCATTTCGGTCTCTATCTTTCCCTGTGTACCAAAGCTTATATTGCCAAGGTGCTATCTCTCTAGCCTTTTCCCCAACCCATTTGGTCTCTTGGAGACACAAGATGTTAACCCTCCTACTCATAACCTCACAAATCTCACCTAACTTACCACTAAGCGTACCTCTATTCCAAGATCCTAACCTAAGCTTATGGTTATGGACTAACTTCTTTACCCACCCCCGTCCATTGTGGTGTGGGAACCTTTGCCTATTTAACACCACATCCAGGCGTCGATGTGGCGCGTCACTTCCGGGCGACAACCTAGCAACCCTTGCCCACTTTTCACTACACCCGGGCTCCGATGCAGCGAGTCGCTGTGTAGGGGACGCCCCAACGATGTTTTGATATTGGTTTATTTCATGAGATTGGACTAGTTTTTAAGACTGGTTGTCCAAACCTACCGCCACCCTCCTCCTTTACCCGGGCTTGGGACCGCCTGCGTTAACTCACACAGGCGGAGTGACTGTGTAAAATTAATTAAAATAATTTTCTTTTCATGAAATGTAACAGTTGAGAGTTAATGTTAGCAAGACCTTTTTTTTATTTATAAGAGGTACAAGGGTGATGGGAAATTGAATCTTGAACTTAATCCCTCCTAAAGAGGTGTAACAATTAGCAAACACCTTATTGACCATTGTTTTACAACCAGACAATCTAGTTACTTAATACCTAAGTATCAATTATAAATTAATCATAATTAGTTGAGTGTTAAACTAATCATAAAAATTATTTGGTCAATATAGTCAATTAATATAAATTAAACTAATCTTTTTGTTTATTATTAAACTAATCTTTCCTTGTTTTAATTCAAGTAATATAAATTAATAATAAATATAAGAATAATTCGAAAATTTTGATATTATATTTCCTTAATTAAAACAAGGGAAAGATTAGTTTAACCCAATAGTAGTTTGAATGCAACTTTAGAAAGGTGTACCTTCAATACAAAAGCTTTTAAAGAAACAAAAAGAAAATGAATTAAGAAAATAATAACAGGAAAGTCAAGCTCTTTATTGTATATTTGAAACAGTATTCATTTCTTTGTAATTGTATATCACTCAAAAATTTCTTTTTGGAACTAAAAAAATGAGGATAATAATTGTTTTGTTTTTATGTACAGAAGATAGTGTATCTCTGGTGTTTGTTGAAACGTTTCGATGAATTTTCAGCATATGGTAGCTATTAAATTAAAAGAATTTCTATATACACTACAAAAATTAACATTTAAACCCCACTAATAAATATACCACAATCATAAAAAGAAATACTTTCTTCACCACTCAAAATTATAATAAAATTACTAATATATCCTTAATACATTTCAAATCTCCAATTTCCTTCCTCTCACTCACTGTTCTTCATCATCAATTTAACCCTAATAAAAAAATTCTTAAAATCTTAAACCAAACTTCTTTGCAAAATCAGTAACTACTTGTTTTATTTTTGTGTTATTTGTATCTGTAGTTCGAATCAATAATTATCAATAAAAAACACAACCACACAGCCTTAAACTAGTTAAAGTTAATATCCCAATAATTTATAAGCAAATTTTCTGGAAGCACAGGGAGAACATGTTCTGGCTGTAAATTAAGGTTGTCAGTTGGGGCATGTTCGAAGTCAAGGGAGAGGGAGAACAAAAAACTCAACGCAAGCAAGCTTCAACTTCTGGCACCATGATATTAGCCCAATGCAAGTCCATGTCTCACGCCTACACGAAACAGAGTCTGTCAACTGTGAAGGTTTACAAAATGGTGGATATATTGACATTTACTTTTAAATGCTGCTTTGATTGTGTTGAGCTGCATTTTTTTATTGTTAAAAGCATGATGATCTTTTTTTTTGCTTTATTATGTTTCCCAAGTTGTCTTATCCTTTAATTTACAGAGGAGAAAATTTTGAAACAACAAGGTTTAGGTTGAAAGATGACAAATGGAAGAAGGAAGAAAGAAATGTAAAATGTTTTTTGGATTAATTTAGTAATTTCATCAAGGTTAAAATTGTATTTTTATTTAAGGATATTTTGTCTTGTAATTATTAAAGTTTAGAGACTACTTTTTGAAATTCATTTATAAGCTCTCTTAAAGTAATTATTAATTTTAATTAAATCAATTAGAGATAAATTGAATTTGTGAATTGATTAAGTGAGAATGTGTATAAGACAATTATTGTATGTCCTGTATGAAATAAGTTGTTATTATTCTATTGGTGCTTAAAAAATTAATTTTAAGATGATTCAAACATAACTTATAAAAAAAAATTAATGGTTTTCAACTTAAGTGGGCCAGTTAATATAAGTTTTTTATTTCTTTTTAGAGTGAAAATTGTCATTATTAGGGAAGCTTCTTCCCAATTCCAACTAGCAAGTGACCCATCGTCACTTACATAAAGATCAAAGAATCAAAGAAAAATCCCAAAGATTTTGTATAAAAAGTAGCACGCGCTCTGCATGAACATATCAAACTACAAGTTCCCCATGTAGTTTTCCTCTTAGAAACAAAACTACATGTAAAACATTTGGAGAAGATAAAGAGAAGGTGCCGATTTACAAGGTTCTTAGGGGTTAATGCAGATGAGAATAGAGGTGGGCTTGCAGTTCTCTGGTCATCTTGTGTTGCTTTAACTATTAAAAGTTACTCTTCCAATCACATTGATATTGAGGTATAGGCTGATGATGACCTGCATCCATGGAGGATGACGGGTTCTATGGTGATCCAATCCAGACACAAAGATATCTTTCTTGGGCTTTGTCGAGGCAGTTAGTGTCCCAATCTCAAATGTCATGGTTGTGTCTAGGTGATTTTAACGAACTCATGTGGCATACGAAAAAAGAAGGGAGACCATTACGATGTGAATGGCAAATGCATGACTTTCAAGAAGACCTATCGGACTACGGATTTCTAGACAAGGGTTATAAAGATGCGTGGTAAACTTGGAGTAGGGGCTCAACAACAGCAACTCTTGTTTGTGAACGACTAGATTGAGCCATTTGCACAGCCTCATGGATGAATATGTTTCCTACATATAGGGTGGATCATTTATTACCTCTCACTTCTGATCACTGCCTGCCACTAGTGGATATTGTTGGGGCTGCACGACTTCATTAAAGAAGGACAAAGCCTCATCCCCATTTTGAGGCTTTTTGGACTAAGGAGGCAGAGTTTGATGCATTGGTTAAAGAGGGTTGGGAAAATCGGGCAAGTACTAATATTCAACAAAAGTTGGGAATGACATTGCAAAAGCTGCGAGCTTGGAGCAAGAGCAAGTTCTATTCTACCAGATCAACCATTAACAATGTTAAAAGCATATTAAAAGAATTATATACTGATCATGTCAACATATAAATCTGCGCCAAAATGAGGTGTTGAGGGCTAAGTCGGATCGAATTGTGGAAACTGAGGTATTTTGGAAGCAGTGTGAGTGAATTCAATGGCTACGCGAGGGAGATCGCAATACCTCCTTTTTCCATGGACAGGCTACTCAGCGCAAGTGACGTAACACCATTCTTGGACTTGAAAATAGGGATGATGCATGCTGTACATACAGCCACGATACCCACAATAATTACATCCTATTTCCATCAGTTGTTCCAGTCAGGAATCACCAATTGCTATGAGGCTATTTTATCTGTTGTTTCAGCCAATACCAGTGCTAGCATGAATGAGGAATTGCTTGCCCCATTTACTATAGTGGAAGTGAAAGCTGCCCTTGATCAGATGGGGCCAACCAAGGCACTAGACCCGGATGATATACCAGTGGTATTCTTCCAGAAATACTGGGTTTATGTTGCGGATGACGTAGTACGTTTTTGTCTAGAATGTCTCAATGATGGCAGAAGTGTGGCGGAAGTTAATAGCACCTATATTTTCCCTACTCCAAAGCTGAAAACACCAACTTATATTACTCAATTCTGGCCATTCTCCTTATGCAATGTCATTTACAGATTGGTGGCCAAAGTCTTGGCATACCAATTGAAACGTGTTCTTCCTTTTTGTATCAGTGAATAACAAAGTGCTTTTGTCCCTAGCAGACTCATCACTGATAACATTATTGTTGCACTTGAGATGTTGCATTCTTTAAGAGCTAAATAGAGTGGGAAGGAAGGGCATTTTGCATTGAAACTTGATATGAGCAAGGCCTACAATAGGGTGGAGGGAGGCTTCCTTCAACAGATTATGCTACAGTTGGGGTTTCATCCAAGATGGGTCACCTTGATAATGAATTGTGTTGCAACAGTTTCCTATTCGATACTAGTGAATGGGTCCCAGCAACTGTTTTTATCCAAATTGTGGTTTACGACAAGGAGATCCATTGTCACTGTATTTGTTTTTGATATGCACTGAAGGGTTTTCTGCATTGCTGGCAGATTACCAATAGATTGGACTGTTGCACGAAGTGAAGGCTAGTAAACATGGGCCAGGCATTACACACTTGTTCTTCGTGGATGATAGTTTGATATTTGCTCGGGTGAATACAAATGAACCTGAAGCGTTGAAGACAGCATTGCAACACTATGAACCTGCCTCAAGTAAAAAAATAAATTTTCTCTAAGTCCACTCTTTTCTTTATTCCAAACATCCAATCCTCTCACAAAGAAGCCATACAAAATTTACTCTCTATCAATGTATCAGCTTCGTCAGAAGGGTATCTGGGCCTCTCAAATTGTACGAAATAAGAATCGTGCTTTTAGGGAGATAAAGGAGAGAATTGAAGGTGAAGTTATTGAGTGGACCACCAAGTTTCTATCTAGCAGTGGAAAGGAAGTTTTTATGAAGTCCATTACACAAGCCATCCCCGTTTATGCTATGAGTGTGTTCTTATTTCCTAAGGGGTTGTGTGATGCTATTAACAAATTGATAGCGCATTACTGGTGGGCAACCTCTGCTAAGAAAAGATGCATTCATTGGTTGACATGGGATGCAATGTGTGCCAAGAAAGTCTCTGGTGGGATGGGTTTCAGAGAAACGGGCAAATTCAACATTGCAATGCTTGCGGACCAGTGTTGGCGTCTAATGCAACAAAGGGACTCCTTATCTTATGTTGCGCTAAAGGATAAATATTTCCGTACTACATCTTTTCTTGAGATAGGTGTAGGTTCTAGACCATCTTTCCTATGGTGTAGCCTTTGTCAAAAGCTTTGTGGTGTCCTGAGTTGCTGTGACAGGTGGGCGATGGTAGATCAATTAGTGTGTAGAATGATGCTTGGCTCCCTTTCAGTGCCATTGTTTGCCAAGAACACCTAGAGGGGTATGGAATACATCTATTACAGTAAATCAGTTAATAGATGATACAACCAAGAATTGGAATCAAGAGCTAATCAGCAGAATGTTTGCTCGAGATGAGGCTGAACAAATAATGGCAATATCGTTGCCACAAATGTAGATTGAGGATAAGTTGATATGGAGATGCCCTGTTAATGAGGTCTACTAAGTCATAACAGGCTATCATTTTCTTTGTGAACCACACACTGCTAGTGTTGGAGATGGCAATGTGTGGAAATTACTTTGGGCAATCTCGGTTCCCACAAAGATTCAAGTCTTCATGTGGAAATGCTTACATGGCATCTTACCAGTCAGGATAGCTTTAGGACAAAGGAAAGTACTGAAATTTGCTATGTGCTCATGCTGTGGGCAATGTGATGAATATTTGATCCATGCGCTAGTGGAGTGTCATCGAGCTGCTGCAGTTTGGCAGGCTTTTTCCACTAGTTTCCAGATGCTTGAACCAGTACCAAAGGGTTGGCTAGTATCCCTTATTTGTGGGATGGACAGCTGTACTTTGCAACTTTTCTCTATTATGTTATGGGCGATATGGACAGAGCGAAAGTAGGAGACTTTCAATGCAGAGGTTACGTGCACACAACGGGTGGTCTCATTTATCAGGAGTTATGTTGATGAGTACAACCAAGCAAATCCAATGACTCAGCAACCAAATTATGCTTGTTGACTACTAATTGGCAGAGCCCAGCATTAGGACGGTATAAGGTCAACTATGATGCTGCAATTGATCAGGAGGGTTGTAAGTCTAGCATTGCGATAGTTGTTTGTGATGCAAATGGTTTGTCAATAGCTGCTTGTGCATTCAGCATTCCCTGGGTGACGCATACTCTGACTGCAGAAACATTAGCTGCAAACAGAGCACTGCAGGTTGCAATGAAAGCAGGCTTTCTACATGTTGATTTGGAGGGAGATGCTGCACTGGTTACACAGAGACTTCAAGATGAAGCTGATGACTTCACCAGTATTCGCCTGATTCTAAAAGAGCCTAAACTGCTGGCTACCAAACTTCTCTACTGTCATTTTTGATATGCATATAGAACAGGCAATGAAGTAGCTAACCTTTTGGCTAATTCAAGCCAAAGCCTAGATGAGGCTATGTGTTGGATTGAAGATCCACCACCATTTCTAAATAATGTGTTAGCTGCTAATATTATTTCTATGAATAAATAAAATGCCTGAAGAGTTTGATTAAAAAAAAAAACCGATATCAGCACTCGACTCGAGATGGGCCAACTGAATGGCTAAAATATATAGAGAAAACTCACCTTGGAGCTCGAAACACTCGGTCTCAGTGCGATCCGAAAACCCGACAGCGTAGTTGGGATCCGCTATAGACCTCAACATATATTGCTTTTTCCCGCCAGACTCGTTAGGCACGATACACGCCTGCAGCTGAGCTAACCCGTCGATGCCTCGCCTGACTCGAACGAGAATTGACGTCTCCTTGTTCTTATACGAGTTGTGAAGAATCTTCTGGACTCCGCTCTTGCCACCTTTAAAAGGCGCCTTATGGGTGAGACCAGAGCCGGATCCAATTCGAATCTCCTCAACAATATCCCCCGTCTGTAGCATATCTCCGGTCCATTCGTCTGCTTTTGAGCTCCCTTTTAGACATTCGATTGATAGTATGGTCGGCGATCTCATGCTCTCCGATCGTACGGTTCGGTCCATGGGCATTTATTGGGTGGCGATCGAGCAGAAAATATATATTTAAAACGATGCTCTGAATGATCCGCCCCTCATACTCAGGAGAAGAGAAAATAAATAATAATAACTTTTAGTTTTCTTTTTTTTTCTTCGTGACAAAAAAAAGTTTCAGAAAATTCTTCAGAAAGACAGAGAGGGTTTTTTTGGGAGTGGGTTAGGGTTTGGAGAAATCGGACTTTGACGATGATGAGGATGGAGAATATTCAATAATAGTACGGTTTTAAAGGGAAAATATGGGTTGGAAATAAGTGGGAAGAAAGAAAAAGAAAATGGGGAAACGTGGGAGGGAACTGGCGTAAAGTCAAGGCTCAAAGAGGCCGGGGGAGATGGGAGAATTGGAACATAGCATTAACATAATTTTCGTTTTGATTAAGGAAGTACAGAGACACATATACGGGGTGTTCAGTTGTCAAAGTCAACATGGCGGAGTCGTATTCTCATCTATTTGTATTGCCTTGGCCATCTAGGCCTTCTAGATAGATGCATTTGTCATGCCAAGCGCTTCAAGGAGGGAGTAGGTAGGATGCTTCAATTTTACATCGGACAGCAAAGTGTTGGTTTTGGGCATATAAACGTTGGCGTTGCACATTCCAATAAGTCGATTTTGCGGAAAAAAAGTAATGGCCATGTGACAATTGATATCAAAGCTGACTTTTGATTTTTCGATTCACATCGAGTGCTCAGAAGGGGTAGGCAAGGTGGCTAGCAACATGCCAAGCGCCCTAGCAAGGGTAGGTAGGGTGTGCCTCAAGTGGAGGTCAGTCGTGATGAGGGTGTCATAAGGCTAGGTGGGGGAGAATATCACGCCAAGTGCTCCAGGGAAAGAGTACGCAGGGTACTTCAATCCCACATCAAATAGGAAAGGATTGGTCGTTGGGCATATAAGCATTGGCGCTGCACATCCCAATAAGATGGTTTTATAGAAGATGGTAACGGCCACGTGACACATTGCGTTTGCACGCTAAGAGAAAGGTACAATGCAACATAATTTATGTTCTCCTTCAAGCAATTTTTTTTAGGTTAACCATTTACCTTTCTATTTTCTTCTCCTTTAGTCCTTTTTCTCCAATTAAAACTACTTGCTTATAAACTAAAATATATTATTGCATAATTAAAATTGTCATGCTGATGTGAGTATGTATTTAAGTTATTAGTATTTGATAACAATTAAAATATGATATGAATAAAAGGTAAAGATTTTATGGGTCAAGCCAAACCAATTGGATGTTGTATGAAATTTCTTCTTGGTGTGGATGGTGTACTGATACAAACAAGTTGAAGAAGAAAAAAATTTAGTAGGCAAGGCACTTTCAGGAAGCTACCTTAAGAACTATAGTTTCCCCACATTTGTGCAAATGCTTTAGAAAACGTTATTCCAAAGATACAATGCCTACTTTTAGAGAAAATTAGTTGCACTTTGAAATTCTCTTTTGAACTCACTTGAACCAAAACCAGAAAAATAGTGCAAGAAAGAAATTTCAGAGATTGAGAGAAAGATATGAAGAGATAATTTGAAAATGAATGTTATAGAAAGTATTTATATGCTCTAATAGGTGCAAGAAACACCTTTTGATAAAAAGACATATCGTTGGTGAGAAATCACTACTCTTTGGAATGAATAACTATATCCAATAAACTTATGCTTTGACTTTCCAGAAGGGGCATTCAAATACCTCCTCAGGGTATTCGAATGCTTTATGTAAAATTTTCAAACAGAAGCAAAATTCTGCAGGGCATTCGAATGTGCTAGGAAGGCATTTGATGCCTTAGATAATTTTCTCAAATAAAAGCAAATTAAGATAGGACATTCGAATGCCTTAAGGCCAAACCCATACAAAATGTAAAATCTTCAAGGTATTCGAATGCCTACTAAAGAGCATTCGAATGCTCTTGCTAAAACTCATTCTAAAGCTTATTTAACACTTCCAAAACATCATTTTCATTACACATATGCAACTATATGATTAATAAACATTTGTTTAAAAATCAAACACTTTATAAATATATGAGTTTGGAAATATATACAACAATCCCCCACTTATTTCTAAACATGTGTATGTATGCAAACCTATAAAGAAAATGCAATTTGGTTCTTATGTAAGGTGTATGTCTAAAGGTGACCAAAGCTTGAACCTTTAGATTGAATATGAGACACAAGGAAACATATTCACCCTCTACATTGGTTTGTGAGTTCCTCAAAAAGGCAACACATTTTTGTCATGGGACTTCGCTTTGTTCTTTGTTAGCAAGTACTCTAAGATTAATTGGAAATCTATAAGAAGCGTCCCCTCACATCACTACTTGCATAGGAAGACTCATAAAAATTGCATCGCAACCTTCCTTTTTTACAAACACACCACTCATAAGAGATATAAATCAATTATAGACTTTAGTTCAACCAAATATTGTGATTAACATTGCATCTAGATATGAGACCTTATAAGGAATAGTCTTTAATTTAATTATCCCCACTATTCTAAGAAGCAACGCATTGTCATATATCTCATATATGAATTCCTTGGACAATTCATAATTGAAAGTGTAATACCAAAAAAGATGACATAAGTAGTAAAACTATATGACACTTAAAGGCAAAATAGTCATTTCAACCCCAAACCCTTTTCTAAACATAACCTAAATACTAAGGGCTGCCAACACACACATATAAAAGAGAAAAAAAAAAGGAAAAGAAACAAAGGAAGAAGCCATCGTTGCTTCCTTGCCCTTCTATCAATTTTCTTTTATTTTCATTTCACCTCTCCATCATTTTAAAAAGCATGAAACCAAGAATTTTAGCTGGTATGTCTCTTTTATTTATTTTATTATTATTTCTATTATCATTTATTGTAAAGTTTAAATTTTAAGCACTTGTTGGAACTTTAAAATGGGTTTTGGGATTTTAGTTCAATCTAAGGAAGATTATGGGATGGTCAAGCATAGGAATTGATACATTTGTTTCTAACCTCACATGGGTCATGAAGTTTTCTACAAAAATTATTCTACACTTTTCATATTAGTATTCCATCATATTAAGTCAAGTTTTAGCTTAAGTGTAGAGTAATTTAACATTAGAAAATCAAGCCTTTAATTTTAATTCAGTTCTAACCTTTACTTTCATTTGATTTAATTTCCTTAGTTAATTAGTTAAGTGGTTTTACGTTCAAAATAGTTTTGGTTTCACTAAGTTTGTTTCAACTCTATATTGCAATCATAAAACCAGTTTAATTAATTTGTTTAAGAGTGGTTCATGAGTCATTTATGTGCTAGGTTAGTTAGTAAATTTTCATTTAATTTATGCATTTAATCCAATTAAGGTGATTTAACTTCTAAGTGAGAAAACAAGTTTAATTATAACTTGAGATACAATTATTTCAGTTAGACATATACAGGCTGTCAAAGTTAGTGGTTAGGCGATTTAACTTCTAAGTGAGAAAACAAGTTTATTTATAACTTGAGATACAATTATTTCAGTTAGACATATACAGGCTATCAAAGTTAGTGGTTAGGTTAAATTATATTGCTTTTGGCATCTCTTAGTATAAATAGCCTCTAAAATTGTTGATTAAATTCTTACGTATTCAGATCATTGTGAATAAACGTTGATTAGTTGGAGGAGGGCTAGGTTTCCATAGCAGGAGAAGGTAAGTAGAATCTCACACACTTTGCTAGTTTTGAACCTATATTACGTATGTATGTTTTCCAAACACGTGAATGATTTATTCCTTACTTTTGATATATGAAAATGAGGATCAAGCATGTGATTGCTTTGTGTTTTGTTTTATGAATGGTGGATCATGAATGATGAATGAAAATGAGAACTCCCTTAATGTTTTAAAGAATCATAT
The DNA here is from genome assembly GCA_031772115.1 of Heritiera littoralis. Taxonomy (NCBI): domain Eukaryota; kingdom Viridiplantae; phylum Streptophyta; class Magnoliopsida; order Malvales; family Malvaceae; genus Heritiera; species Heritiera littoralis. Next base: position 837,910 of record JAPDPK010000128.1, on the reverse strand, counting down.
CATAAAAGCTGCATATGAATTCCCAAGTGGAATAATCAACACTAGAACTAGCTCTACGACTCTCGCAAACAGATTATAGTAATTAGCATAGGTCCCGCTAACAAGTTATAAAAGTTAGCCATGATCATACGACCCTACTAACGGGATATAGTAGTTAACCACAACTATATGGCCCTTCTAATGGGTTATAATAGTTAGCATTAGCCCTGTTAACGGGTTACAATAGTTAGCAACAGTCATGTGGATGATATTGTTGATAAGGCCTTATCACAAATTATATTAGTGATTGTAGTAAAGAATGAACTAATGACTCATTATTATGAATTGAATGATAATTATGAAATGGTTTATGATGATTCATGATTCTAAGGTATGATCTATGATTTATGTGAAATGATATGTATTTGATAATGATTTATGATATGATTTATGACTTGTGAAAGTATATGATTTTATATAATGATGAGTTTTATGAAATGGTTTTCTAAATGTGTTGAGAACATGATTTGGATGAATTGTGTTTACAAATGATAATTGCGAAATTATATATGTATATGTATGCAAATAATGCTTGACATGGTAAGGTGTGTGAGTTTGTGCTTGCTGGGCTATGGTTTGCTTATTCCTTTCTTTTCCTTCTTCTTTGCAGATAATTGAGAGATAGGTTGCTTACTCTTGTGATGAAGTTCGAGGATCAAACTAAGCATTCTTTTAATTTTGGAGATATTGTTAGCTGATAATGTTTTACAAATTGTAATGACAACTTCATACTTTCTTTAGTTTATATTGAACTTTTAGAGAGTTAAAGTATAGTTGGATTAGAATTGAGGATTTTACTTTAAGATATTAATGCATTTAAGAATTTTACCATGAATGAGAGAAAAGGTTTCATATTACTTCGGGGTTCTAACTCAAGGTAATATGGCCGTGTTATGTCTAGGTTTTGGGGCCTTTTGAACTATCATACACAAAAATCATCAAATGAGGATGTTATCCTTTAAACTTAAAAGATCAATTTTCTAAGTGACATCAGTGAGATAGAGTTGGAATCAATCAAGATCAACTCTAGTAATCGATAGTAATTTCATATCTCTCATAGTGTTAGCAATCTTATCACCTGATATTGGTTTAGTTAAGGGATCAACTAGCATTGGCCCGATAGGTAGGTACTCTAAAATTACCTTACCTTTCTTTACAATACTTCTCACATGATTGTACCTCAAAGCAATATGCTTACTATTATTGGACAACTTATCATTCTTTGTGTTGTAAACTGTAGCTTTATTGTCACAATACAAAGTGATTGGTCCTTTGGTTCTCAACAAAAGGTAATCTCCTTATAAACCTTTTAAACCAAAGTAAATCTTTGGTGGCATGTGACATCGCAATAAACTCCAATTCCATCGTTGATAAAGCCACATAATTTTGTTTCTTAGAAGACCAAGAAACAATAGCACGACCTATGGTGAATAACCGACCACTAGTTGATTTGGAATTCTCTTATCCGAAGCCCAATTACCATCACTATAAGATTCGAGAACTGAAGTTTCATATTTGTAGTGTAAGCCGTAGTATAAAGTATGCTTCAAATATCTCAACAATCTGCTTAACTCATGCTAATGCTCATTATTAGATTACTAGTAAACCTACTCAATATACCAACAACACATGTAATGTTTGGTCTAGTATAATTTATGGCATAAATCAAACTACCTATAATTTTTTCATATTCTTTTTTATTTACCAATTTTCCTTGATTAGGCATTAACTTGTAATATAGATCTATAGGTGTTTTGCAAGGTTTACTATCAAAGTGATTAAACTTCCTAAGTAATTTTTCTATGTAATGTGATTGTGAAAGAATAAATTACCTTTTTTTTTCTATAAACCTTAACAACTAAAATAACATCAACTTTACCTAAGTTAAATTTAATTTAATTTCAAATGCTTTAGTTAAATATGACTTAGTTTCATTGATGCAATCTACATTCGTACAAAAAAAGCGCAAATCATCAACATAAAGAGTAATTAAGACTTCACTATCATTTGTGACTTTAATAAAAACACAATTTTCAACCTTATACTTTTAAAGCCAAACTTTTTAACTTTTTTCTTAAATTTCTTATACCATTGCCTAGGTACCTATTTAAGACCATAATAAGACTTGTTGAATTTACATACCTTATGTTCTTATGCTTAAACCACATATCCTTCCAGTTGATGAATGTAGATCTCCTCATCTAGATCACCATTGAGGGAGGCTATCTTTACATCCATTTGATGTACTTCAAGGTTGTAGATTGAAGCAATGGCAAACATAACCCTTATTTAAGTAAACTTAGTGACTGGTGAAAAAGTTTCAAAATAATCTAAACCTTCCTTTTGACTATAACTTTTGGCTACCAATCTTGCCTTGTATTTATCAATACCCCTATAGGTTTTGAGTATTTTTCTTTAAAACACATTTGGTGCCAATAGGTTTAGTGTTAGGAGATAGATTCACTAAAGACCATGTATTGTTCTCATGTATGGATTTGACTTTATTATCCATAGCCTTCTACCATAACAAGGCATCTTGAAAAGTTTTAGGATCATCTTCTAACATGTAAGTATACATCTCTAGTCCTAAATCCTTTTTCAATTCTTGTTCTCTTACTTTCTTAACTTAATATCAATAGATGTATTAGATGTACTTCGATGATCATGATTTTCACTATCATGTGAAGATATATCATAAATAACATGCTCATGATCAATTAATTCATTTGACAAGTCTTTCTCAAATACATGACTATTAGCATCCTCAATTGTGAAATGCTCAAAATAAACTACATGAGTAGATTCAAAACACTATTATTTTTAAGATTAAGAAATCTACATGTTTCCTAAAGCATAACCAAGAAATATAGATTTAGTTGCTTTACTTCCTAATTTAAGTCACTTATTTGTAGCATCAAGAACAATGCATACAAACACTTCGAAATAATTTATATTAGGCTTTCTTCTTTTTAATAACTTTTAAGGAGATTTGTCAAAACCTTTATGTAGAATTCTATTTGAAATGCAACAAGCAATAAAAGTGCCTCACCCTAAAAGTTCAAAGATAAATCTGAATGTAAAGGCATAACACTTATCATTTCAAGTCATGTTCTATTCTTTCTTTCTGCTACTCTATTTTGTGGGTGGAGTATTAGCAGCAAAAACTTCTCTCACTATACCATGTTTCTTACAAAAATCATAAAATTCATTTTAGAGAAATTCCCTTCTCCTATCAGATCTAAGTCTCTTAATTTTCCTAATAGTTAAGTTTTCTATTTCTTCATTGAAAATCTTAAAATTTTCAAATGTTTCATCTTTTGTTTTTAGTAAATAAACGTAAGTATACTTTGAAAAATCATCCATAAAAGTCATAAAATATTTTTCCACCTCTAGTAATAATTTCATTATTATCACATAAATCAATATTTACTAGTTCTAACAAAGAATTAGTTTTAATAACTGATTTAAAAGGGTTTTTAAAATCTTTGCTTGTGCACAACACTCACAAATTTTAGTACTTAAAATAGTAGAAGACTTAGGAATTAAATCATGAGATGACATTCTATTTAACGCATTCATGCCAATCCTAATCTATAATACCACAAACAATTAGAATTATTAACATCAACAACATAAGCATAATTCAAAAAAATTTTATTGATATTGAAAACATACATATGGTATTTAGCATATCCCTTCCCAACAAATGATCCTTTCATAGAAGTGCTCACTTTTTGGAATCAAACACTACTTTAAACCTATGGTCATCAAGTTTCTTAATAGAAATTAAACTATTCCTAAGGTTTGGAATGTGATACACATCTTGTAAGGACAAAACCTTCCCAGAAGTCAAGGCAAGTTTGATTGTCCCTTTGCCAACAATTTTGCAAGTTAAAGAGTTCCCCATGAAAACAGACTTGTCCTTATTTATCTCTTCATATGTCTTGAAGACATCTCTAAATAGAGTGACATGAAAAGTTGCAATAGATTCGTTCCACCACTCCTCTTGGTTTTCAATCATGAGAACTTCAATGATCATTGCAACCTTATCATCTTCAGTCACAATATTGGCCTCACTTTTCTTACCTTTTCGAAAGTGACATTCTTTTGCAAGGTGGCCATTCCTTCCACATACATAGCAAGGACCTTTCTTCTTTTTGAAGTTTTTGTCAAACTTGTTGAACCTTCCCTTCTTCTTTGAAAAGTTTTTCTACCTCTTGTTCTGGTAAGTTTTGTTCTCACTTTGAGTTTTATTTTCACTTTCAGTTTTGTTCTCATTAGGACCTTCAATGTTATGCACATTGTTGTCCTTTTCATCTCTCATACAAGCTGCACTTTCAATTTGGATATGCTTAACCAATTCATCCAAGGTAAATGACTTCTTTTTGCATTTCAAATACATTTGATAATCTTTTCATGAAGGAGATAGTTTACCAGTTATGGTAGACACTTGAAAAGTTTCAAAATTTGGTTCTCCAACATCATTACATTTAGTAGTAATATCATTTAATTCATTAACTTGATCAATGGCAGGTTTAGAGTCTACCATTTTAAAGTCCACATACTTATTCACAAACAAGGACTTGTTTCCAGCATCTTCATTCTCATACCTCTTCTCAATTGCACACCATAATTCCAATGTTGTGTTTGTGAAACATGTTGAAGAGTGAGTCGTTGAGTGCTTGAAGGATTGAAAGTTTACAAATGTAGTCCTCTTCAAGCCTCTTTTGTTGTTTGGTTGTAAGTTGTCCATTGTTGATTTCTTATTGGGCAAGTACTCAAGAAGAACATATGCAACCTTTAAAAGATTGACTTAATAGTATATCATCATGCTCCATCTCTTGTAGTTCAGGCCATTGAACCCTTTTAGTTTCTCCACTTCATAAACATGAGGCTTGAATGCAAGAGTCGCCATCTTGAAGAACCATTGTTCTTAAAACTGTTGTATGATATTCCTCCTTGGTGTGGATGGTGTACTGATGCAAACAAGTTGAATAAGAATAAACTTTGGTAGGCAAAGCACTTCTAGGAAGCTAACTTAAGAACATTATTTTCCCCCATACTGGCGCAAATGGTTTAGGAAATGTTGTTCCTAGGATACAATACCTACTCCTAGAGAAAAACAATCGCACCTTGAAATTCTCTTTTAAACTCAGTTGAATCAAAACTAGGAAAAAAGTGCAAGAAAGAAATTTTAGAGATTGAGAGAAAGATATGAAGAGATAATTTGAAAATGAATGTTATAGGAAGTATTTACAAGCTCCAATAGGTGCAAGAAATGTCTCCTGATAAAAAGACATGTCTTTGGTCACCACTCTTTGGAATGAATGGCTATGTCCAACAAACTTATTTTTTTACATTTGAATGCCTCTTTAAGGCATTCGAATGCCTTATGGAAAATTTTCAAAACAAAAGCAAAATTCTACAAGGCATTTGTATGCCTTCATAAGGCATTCCAATGCCTTAGGTAATTTTCTCAAATAGAAGCAAATTAAGGCATGGCATTCGAATGCCTTCTTAGGGCAGTCGAATGCCCGAAGGTAAAACCCAAACATAATGTAAAAATCTTCAAGGTATTTGAATGCCTACCAAAGAGCATCTGAATGCTCTTGCTAAAACTCATTCCAAAGCTTATTTAACACTTCCAATACATCATTTTCATTACACATATGCAACTATATGATTTATAAACATTGGTTTAAAACTCAAACACTTTATAAATATATATACAACATTGGATACATTAAAAACTTAATTTTTAACTCGAGCTTGATTTTACTTATGTTATATTTATTTCTAAAAATTAACAAGATTATTGATTAATATAATAAGTCCATTTAATCAATTAGATTGAATCAACTTAAGCCTATTAACTTAGATAAATAATTTGACTCATAAACACTTTTAGTAATAGTATAAAACAATATTTCATCACGTTATAAAATTTAAGGATTTATATATGATGTACTGACAGTTTATGGTTTCTATACACTGTCAATGAACCAAACGTTGATACTTCATCAACAATCCCATATGAGCAAATTGGAAAAAAAATTATTTGTATTTATTTTTAAGGCCTTATTGATTATGTGTCAACCTCTAGGACATTGACAGTGTATTGAAACTATACACTATCAGTGCATCATATATAAATCCAAATTTTAATGTTGTGTCTTATGTATAGTATTAATTTAACAAGTTTGTATCAAATATCACAAAAATTATCTATTTAATAACATCTCTAAAATAGACAACTTTTTTTTTGTTACACACGACATATAACTTTTACCATTTCACTAAACCACTGATATTTATGGATAAGCTAAATTGTTAAACCTTATGTAATTCGACCTAATGATTTAATTTCAAAGGAAATACAACATAGATTTGTTGCTTACGATAATCTATCAGTGTAAGAAAACAAAACAATAGGGACAAAATTTTATTATTGCTAAAACATCGTAATAGTGACAAAAAAAATTTTTCTTTTATTTTAGTGACAAAATTAGTGATAGAATTCCGTCTTTAGTTTATGTTAGATGATAATTCGTCTTAAATTCATCACTTAAAGTCTTGCCTCAAAAAAATAAATTTGGGGCCAAAGAATTAGCCATGGAATTCTATTGTAAATTCCAAAGAACAAAATTTTCTCAAAGAAAAAATATTTTCATCTCATTATTTATTTATATCATTTTTTCTCAAACTTTTTTAAAGGAAAAAGGAAGAACCAAATATAATATCATCAACATAGATTTGAACTACTAATAAATCACTATCCTTGGATTGAATAAATAAGTTTGTGTCAACTTTGCCTCTTGAAAAACCTTTTTTCAATCAAGAATTTTGAAAGTCTTTCATACTAAGCTCTAAGAGCTTGTTTTAAATCATACAAAGCTTTTGAGAGTTTATACACATGATTTGAAAATTTTGGATTTTCAAAAGCGGAAGGTTGTTCCACATTAACCTCTTCATTAATATCCACATTCAAGAAAACACTTTTAACATCCATTTGATAAAGTTTGAAATTTTTATAACATGCGAAGGCAAGTAACATCCTAATAGCTTCTAATCTAGCTATCGGAGCATAAGTTTCATCATAATCTATTCCTTACTCTTGCTTATATTCTTGTGCTACTAACCTATCCTTGTTCCTCACAATAACACTATTTTCATCCATTTTATTTTTAAATATCCACTTAATGCCAATGATAGGGTGATCACTAGGCCTAAACACCAAGTTTCAAACTTTACTACTTTCAAATTGATTTAAATCTTCTTACATGGTCATATTCCAATTTCCATCCTCTACTGCCTCATTGATGTTTTTTGGTCAAGTTGTGAAACAAAAGCCACATAGTGACTAACATTTCTGAATGATGACCTAGTTCTCACTTCAAGAGCTAGATCTCCAACAATTTCATCATCTTTGACATATCTATATTCTCTTGGATACCTAGGTTCTCTCTCAGCATCAATTTTATCTATGGATTCTTCTTTTTCATTTCTATCAATATCTCCTATTTTTCAGTAACCTTTTTGTCTTGTGATGGTTCAACAGTATTTTCATCAAAGATTTCTACATCATTATCATCATCATTAGGACTATTCTTTCTGGAAGGCAAGTTAGATTCATCAAAGATCACATGGACAAACTCTTCAACCAAAAGTGTTCTTTATTTAAAACTTATAACCTTAGAATTTAGGGAATATCTTAGGAAAATGCCTTCATCACTTTTAGCTTCAAATTTACCTAGATTATCTTTTCCATTATCTAAAAGAAAACATTTACATCCACAAGGGTGGAAATAGCTAATATTAGGTGTAGACATCCTATTTTGTTTGGAGTCTTAAGTTGTAAAAATAATTAGTGGAGTTAGGTGACATTAAATTTAATTTAACAATTTAAATTAGGATAATTATTTAATATTAGGATTATTAGAATTAGGCCAAAAATAAATTAGGATTTTTTAGATATAGAATTAACATTAATTAGGAAATTAGAATTAAAATAGGATTTAGAAAATAAAATAAAATTAATTTTAGGATCAGATAATTAGATTATTTTTAGGATAATTATTAGAATTTATTAATAGGAGAGTTACTATTAGATTGATATAAAATTTGATAGAGTTAGATTAAGATTAACATGAGAATAAAATAGATAAAATATGAAAAATATGAGATAATTAATAGAATAGGTATAGTTGTATTAAGACTCTTACAAGTTTTTGACAATAAAAGGGATTAAACTTCATGATTTGATTCATTCACAATCTGGCATCTCAGTTTCTAAATTCTCCCTCTAACACCGTTCCATCGCAAAACTTGCGCCACCCATAATCTCTACCACCTTTCTTTAGTACCTACCCATCAGCTGAACTGCCTTTACGCTCTACTGTCATCATTACACTGGTTTTCCCATTCATCACAGCCAGTGGCGGAGCCAGAAAATTTATTTACTGAGGGCTTCACTCAAATATATTAAATTATAAAAAAAATAATAACAACAATATTGATAATAGTATTAATTAAAAAATTAAAATTTTTGTATCTAGTCATATTTGTAAAAAAAAAATTAATCATTTTTTTGTTCGATTTTATATTTTCAAAATTATGTACAATAATTTTGTACAATAATTTCGTCACCAATACTTTGGAACATATATTTTTTAAGATACACAACTAATTTACCATTAAATCATTAATCTCTCATTTCATTACACAAACAAGTTTTCAACATGTTGTTAAAAATATATTATATGTTGTTAATAATAACTAATAAAATCAATGTTAGTGTTTACAACAAATAAGCTAACTAATGCATTTTCTCCATTTCAATCATCACCATTTTTATTGTAAAATTGTTAATTCTTTTCAACTTTGAAAACTCAATATTAGTATAAATAAACTTAAACTTCATCTACTAAACGTTTCACTGAAAAAAGAATTTTGAATAAAATTTAATAATATATATATACATACATAAATATATATATATGTGTTGGAAGCCCCCACTGGCCCCCGTGAAGCTCCACCCCTAATCATAGCCCTTCACCGATAGCCATCATAATCGCCATATTGCTTCACTACTGCTGCTCCAAGCTGTGCATTGTCGGGCTTGCTTCATACCCAAAAGCCATCGTAGCTTCTTCTAACTGAATCTTCGTTGCTCAGCTGCGTTCATCCCTTTCGCGGGTTGTTGCTTCATCGCTTTGTCGTAGCGTAGCAAGTTTCATCGCCGGTTTTTCTTGCTGCCTGTGCATTGTCGAACCAATATCTTTGTGTGCAACGATTTTGGACTTTCCTTGCTGCAGTATTTTCCCATCTGCACCACTGTTCTTGTAGCACGTCATCAAATTAAAAGACGATAGTGGAAAGTTTAAGTGAATAAAAAGGAAACAAGGCAGGCAGATTCATTTCCAGGTTCTTTTCTTTTCTTCTTTAGTTATATCATCAATTAATTAAATGATGACTTCTATAGTTAGTTTGATTTAATAATTCATATGTTAATAATAATGACGTGGTATAATGATATTTAACTTTGTATTATGATTTTAATAGTTTGATATAAGCAATAATGTGCATGTTGATTGAAACTAAAAATTAATTAAAGAAAACTTGTAAGATAATTAATTTGAGCTAGAAATTTGTTAATTTTGCATACGATTTGTGTAAGTTGATTTATTTGCATGATGATATTATTATATGTTTTCATTAGAATTTAATTAAATAATGTGATTGTCTAATTTATATGATAGTTTATTTTTAGAAATTTGACTTTAGGAAATAAGGTTCACTAGAAAAATATAATTAAATCTTTAGGTTATAAAGAAAATAAAATTTTAATAAAATATAAATAGAAGATGAATTATTCTGACAATGAAATTCTAAAAGGACTGCGCTTGAGTAGTACTTTTAGATATCTTGAGGTGAGTAGAGTCCTTTAAGTCTAACTAGCTTGATGGAAGATTTAAGGGATATTTCCAATATTTAATAATTCATTATAAAAATTAAAATAAATAAATTCAAATTAAAATCATTTAGAATAAAAATAAGATAAATATAGGATTAAAAATTAAAAAACTAAAATAAAATAAAATTAAATAATGTTAAATAACTTGCATAAATGTGGATTAATCCGATGATGGAATTTAAAAGGGAATTGCACTTGAGTAGTTTTCTTTAAAGTTCCTAGGTGAGGAGATTTCTTCCAAGGTCTGACCAACTTGATGGAAGGTTTAGAGGAAATTTTCAATATTAAATAATTCATATTTATTCAAGATACAAAAAGTAAAAATAATTGTAGGATAAAAAGAAATTACAAAATAAAAATAGAAAAATAATAAATAATTTATATAAATTAGGATAGGAGTCAAAATAGGTGTTCCATAATGTATCCGACGACGGAGCCTCTTCAAGAAAGACAATTGGTCCTACTTAAATACTCTTGAGGTGAGAAGAACTTTTAAATTGTCCAACCAGCTTGATGGAGGAGACTTAGAAGATTTTTCAATATTTAATCATGTCGTAATTAAAGCAAACAAAAATAGGCAAAATTATGATAACTTTAGACTATTTGGTACCATTCTAGGATAGGCGTTGTGGGGGTGCTAATCCTTCCCCACACTTAACCATTCTTCTGAACCTTAGATTCTTTGAACGTAGACCAAGCCTTATCTTTAGACAAGAATAGGTAACCAATCACATCTTAGATAAGAATGGTTGGTGGCGACTCTATGAATTTAAGTCTAGCGAGTTAGGTTTTAGGACTTGACGCATTATGACATTAGGTCTTTTTCCTTTGTAAAGTTCATAAGGTGTTTTCTTTAAAATAGGCCTAGCCATAACTCTATTTATAACATAGCAAGATGTATTCATGGCCTCAGCCCAAAAATATTTTGGCAAATTATTTTCAAAAAGTAAGGTCCTAGCCATTTCCTTTATAGTTCTATTTCTCCTTTTAATTACTCCATTTTGTTGGGGTGTTCTAGGAGCAGAAAAGTTATGACTAATTTCATTTTCATTACAAAACAATCAAAGTAATGATTTTCCATGATCACTTCTAATGCTAGTGATGGTATATCCTTTTTCATTTTGTGCAATTTTTTGAAAATATGATGAATATATCTAAGGCTTCATTTTTAACACTCAAAAATAATACCCATGTGAACTTAGTGAAATCATCAATAATGACAAATCCATAATATTTTCCTCTCAGACTTGTAGTCCTAGTAAGTCCAAAGATATCTAAGTGAAGTAGTTGGAGAGGTCTAGAGTTGATAAACAATTCTTAGATTTGAATGAAACTCTCTTGTGTTTACCTCTAACACATGCTTCCCAAACTTGATCATTTTCATATTGAAGCTTAAGTAGACTTACAACAAGTTCTCTTTTGGCTAATTTAGACAGAACATGCATGCTAGCATGACCTAGTCTTTTATAGTGTAGCCAAGGTTTATCTACTTTAGTGGCCATAAAACATACATTTTGACTACTCAACTCATCTGGATACACAATATAGCTATTTCCTTGCCTATATCTTATGAACAATATTTTATTAGTTTTAGCATTCATAACATGGCAACTCATGGAATAAAAAAAAACTTTAAAACCTTTATCACATAATTGACTAATACTAAGTAAATTATGTTTTAAACCTTTAACGAGCAAAACATTGACAATATGACAAGAAGAGTTACTAGTGGAACCAATCTCTTCAATTTGGCCTTTGGAGTTGTCCCTAAATGTGACTTCTCCACCACTTTTAGGTTTTAAGGTCTTGAATTGGCTCTTGTCACCGGTCATGTGTCTTGAGCATCTACTATCAAGGTACCAAAGCTCCTTTAATCTTGCCTTGTAGCAATGCTCATCCTCCTGCAAATGTTCACATCAAGCTTTTGACTTAGGTACCCAAACTTTCTAAGGTCCTTGAAAGTTAGTACAAACAATTTTTGATCCCATGGGAATCCATTTTAATTTCAATTCAACATTCTTAGAATTAACAACATGCTTTAGAATCCACATTTTTTAAATTACCTTTCCTCTAAATGTGGTTCTTCTAAAGGTGCATGCTTGTGATAAGTGACCTATTCTATTGCAAGTAGAACATGTAAGTGACATATCATTCATAGCATTCTTGCATGCAAGAAAATTTTTAAGATGAGTTTCGTTTTGACTTGTATTGTATCCTAACCCATCTTTATCAAAGAAAGCCCTTTGGGTCTTAAGTATATGACCCAATTTTTGCTGACCCATATAAAATCTAAAGAATGAGTTGTGCAAGTTAGTATTTTTCTTATTCAACTCATTCATCTCTAAGTTTGCATCTTCTAATTTCTTTTGAAAGCCTAGATTAGCATTCAATAAAACTTCATTTTCCATTTTCAATTTAGCAATTATTTTCTTCTATATAGAGTTCATGCTTTCAAATTCACTAGCTAACTCATCAAATGCATCTTGAAATTCATCAAAAGTGTAATCATAACATTCACTAGAAGCAAGAATTATGTTTTCATCACCAATGGCCATGAAGCAAAGGTTGGCAACTTCATCTTCAATATTCTCCTCATCAAAGTTATCACTATCGCTTTATGTATCCGTCATTGCCTTCTTTTTATGCTTCTTATCATGTTTTTTCCTAATCAAAAGACAGTCAAAATTAATGTGATCTAGTTTCTTACATTCATAGCATACTATAGGTTCTTTTTCTCTCTTACTTGGTTCACTGCTAGTGACCTCTTTTCTTTAAGATCTCCTATTATTTACACTAGACCTCATCTTCATGAATTTGTTAAAATGTTTGGCCAACATTACCATTTCTAAATCCTCATCATCTCCACTTTCTTCCTTATCATCTCTAATATCCTCATGAATAAATAATTTCAATGCCAACCCTACTTTCTTTGGTGGTTCTTGATTTCTCTTTAATTTCATCTCATATGAGTAAAAAGCCTATAAGCTTATCAAGAGATAAAGTGTATGGATCCTTAGACACCTCTATAGCTGTGACTTTAGTCTCCCATGACTTAGGCAAGCTATTTAGAATCTTTTTGACCATCTCTACATTAGAGTAGGTCTTTTTAAAGCTTTGAGTCCATTGATTATATTGGTGAATCTAGTTGACATTTCACTAATGGACTCTTCCGGTTTCATTCTAAAAAGCTCATAATCATGAATGAGCATCCCTACTTTGGTCTCTTTAACTTAACTTGTCCCCTCATGAGTGATTGCAAGTTTATCCCAAATTTGTTTGGCGTTTTCACACAAGGAGACCCTATGATACACATTAGGACCTAATGCACAAAAGAGTGTATACATTGCTTTGGAATTCAGTAATGTCATTCTCATTTCATTAGTATCCCATTCATCCTTGTCCATTGGAACCTCAACTCTATCAATTTCTTCTTAGGCATTTGAGGACCTCTAACTATTATCCTTCATACTTCACAGTTACTTGCACAAAAAACATTGTTCTAGTTTTTCAATAAGAGTAGTTTTCTCAATTGAAAAAGGAAAGTCTAATGGTAAAGTATCCATCTCCACCTAAAGTAGTTGCTACATTCCTTTCAGCCATCTAGAATCATTTAACTCTAAGTGGTTTAGTCATTTACTAATCGAGAGTCCAAACTCTGATACCAATTGTTTGCACAAACCAAGAAGGGAGAGATAAAACTTAATTCACTAACTTAAGTTAATTTTCTTCCAATCCATAATATTAAATTGCTTAAAGTAAAGAGATAGGAGAATAGAATGCAAGCACAATATTTATAAAGGTTCGGCTAAACTCGACCCACGTCCTCTCCCCTAGAGCTTTTCATCAAGTATGGTGATTCACTATATTAAGTGACCTCTTACAGACCTTTTCAAGGTTGGTGAAACCTCTTACGCTTCTTTTTATGGCTTAGGAAAAAACCCTTACTCCTACTTAAAAAGTGGCTACCTAACTCTCACAAGTTTAACCTCTCAAAGGTATCTCTCCCTTTGTTTACAATATTCAAGTATGGGTGAATGATTGTTTAAACTAAAAGTACCTCAACAGGTGAGTGTTTACAAAGTGTGAGTACAAAGATGAGTGAATAGATGAAAGATACAAGAAATTTGATCACAAGAGTTTTTTTTATTTTTTTTCAAAGCTTGGAGATGTTTGCTAATTGTTTGCTAATTGATTCTCTTGAGTCCCATGGTATACAATGCTTGTATTTATACTCCTTTGGCAATTGAAGATGTTTGGTGGAGCATTAAATGTTAAATTTCCGTTGCAAGACATAAAAATATAACTATTACTTGCCTACATAAAAGAGGGAATCAATCCAACCTTAAAGGGGGATCGATCCTTCTATTACAAAATAATGAAAACCTAGGCCATTTTGGCTTAGAGGATCGATCCCTTTGTTTTGAAAAACATAAGAAGCTTTCTATGAAAAAGGGGATCGATCCTTGTGGGGAGAAAGATCGATCCCTTTGCCTTAAAAGGATTTTCTTGGCCTTCAAATTTTTTAAAATGATTTTTAAAATCAATTTCTTTTATATATTTGCAACCTTAAAAGTATGAAAATGAGCCCATAAATTACCAAGTAGTTTTCTAAAAAAAATTTCAATAATTCTATGAGAATACTAATTATTATTTTCAAAAATAATTTCTAATTAAATTCAGATCAATTAAAAATTGTCATTTCAATTATGGTCTTGAATTAATAAAAAGCTCATGATATGTTTTGTGAAAAACTTGAGTAGTTGAGCAAATTTACACTATAGATCATATATTTAATTATGCTTAAATATTTGTTATTTCAAAATAAATATATCAATTTAAAGCTAATAGTTTTAACATCCGTATTAGTTCAATGAATTAAGGCTTTATGCCTAACTTCTCAATATCCATTTCGATATCCATATTAGTTCAGTGATTTGAGGCTTAATGCCTAACTTCATCAATTATATGCTTTTGTAGTATTATTTATTTTGAACTAAGTGTATAAGAAATCTAATGTGAGTAAGCATATAGAGCCATTGCATTACCATGAGTTCAATTTGCATCTTTAGTATGTGATAAGTGATTTGGACATTTAGTTAGCACATTAAGGCTAAAGGCAATATGATACCTAAGGCATCCTTCCAACTAATATCTTGTCCAGCCTCGACCTTAAGCGTGAGTCAATTTTGACATATTTTCACTCATGCATACACATCACTTCATTTTCAGTAATGCATACACATGCATGTAGATCGACATGAGCCTAACATTTATTTACTTAAGCGACTTTCTAAGTCGTGTTTGCTCAAACCACTTTTTCACTCCTCACAGACTATATAAGCTAGACTCTAGCTTCTGAGCTTTTGTGCGGGCTATTGGGAACCGTACCTAGCCTTGGTATTAGCTTGTATCCTTGAAGCCCTGTTATTGTAATTTTGAGGTATACACTATAGTATATCATCTTGTCACTATCGTTGTATTTTACAAAATAAAGCTTTTGTTTGTGTCATGGGATGCAATTTAGGATGTTTCTAGATTACAGTATGAGATAATATGATTATTGAGTGCAATCTTGGATACAATTAGTGATTGGATGAATATGTTGTGGACTATGAGAAATGATTAATGTGATATGCCTAATGATATATGATATAAAGATTTGATTTTGTTCGACATGTTATTTATCTAGGAAAACCTCTAAATGTATAAGGGATATTTTCAATTTGTTTTTAGGCAGGAATGTGTTGTGGATTAAAAATAATCAATACCTGCCTTAAAGTGTTATTCAGCTCACCTTTGGATTAAAGAAAAAGTTAGTGAAATTGGATTAAAATAGAAACAATAAGTGAAATCAGTTTAGTGACTACACAGCCACCGAATGCAAACCATAAATTGAAAAGAAAAGTTTAGTTCATAAATTTGTAAAGTAGAATAAGTGTAAGTTTGCAAGTGTATGTCACGACCTTTAAGTCGTGACAGAATTAATAGTATTAGAGTAGGTTTGTCTAGTATTTGCCAATGTGTTGAGACTGCAATAGTGTTACATCTCATGTATCGTGTAATGTCCGCATGTAAACTTGTTTGTTATTGACTTATACTAAGATTAATATTCTCTTGGTATAGGTTTCTTACTTTGATTTGATTCGAATATGAAAAGGATTAGACATCTTTAATGAGCTTTAATATAATACTATAAATAGTTCCTATTGGATTTGACTAGTAGGAGTTTGGGCCTGCCCACAATAGCGATAGGAAATTATTAGAACTTGTCCACCATGTGCAACAGGAAGGGAACTTTATTGTTATGCCTTAAAGAGGAATTTATACATGATCTCCCTTCATACTTGAAAAGTGTATCAAATAATGTATATATTGGAAAAGCATTTTCAATAGTCTATATACTTTAAGAACTATATGACTCCAAAAACTATGTGGATTAGAAAGTATTTGATCTAGAAACTATATGAACTTTGAAATCAATTGACTTTTGAAATTATACAATTTGAACTACATGGATTTTGAAAGCACGGTGATTTAAAATATATGGTTTTCAACTATGTGGAATTAGAAACATGTGAAATTTTTAAACCAAAGGACTCTTTAAACTTCCCATGAGTAGCATTGAGATTGAACGCGACATGTTATGAGAAGTGAATCCTTGAATGAATGATAGAGATGTTAGGACATGTAGTATAAAATGGCTATTAATGCAAAAATTGGTATTTAATGCGTTAAGATCTTGAATGTCTTATCATGACATTGAATTTACCTCAATTGAAGGTTTTTGATTTATAAAAGGATGTATGTTGCAAAGTATGAAATAATGAGATACATTCGAGTTGTAGAGTGCTTAAATATTTGAACTTTGAAGTAATTATGATCTTTGGATGACTAAAAATGTGCGAATTAAACCTTGAAGTTTATCAGACTTACCATGTAACGGATGTAAAGGTGGGAGATAAGTAGCTAGTAGCAGATTTGATATCATTAAATATGTATGATTTTGATGTAATATTAAGCATGGATTAGTTAGCCAACAATCATGCTAGCTTAGACTGCTATAAGAAAGCGATAACTTTCTCCCTACTTGAAAAGTTTGTACAAAGCTTTGGAAATGATAAATAGAGTGATTGTGATTTTAATTAAAGTCTCATTAACATGAGATCTTGTGATTTTAATTAAAGTCTCATTAACATGAGATCAATTTGTTTGTGAAGGCTATCTTCTTTTGTCGAGGATACAAAGAATGCCATTCGGAATTGTCTAACATTCCAATTGTTAAAGACTTCTCTAATGTGTTTCTAGATGAGTTATTGGGGCTACCTTAGAAAGAGAGACAAAGTTCATTATAGAGTTACTTCCTAAAACTAAACCTATTTCCAAACCTCCCTATCGGATGACTTTAGAAAAATTAGAGGAACTAAAGAGCAGCTTCATGAATTATTAGTTAAGGGGTTTGTTTGTCCTAATGTGTCTCCATAGGGAGCTCCAGTATTGTTTGTTAAAAAGAAAGATGGAAGCCTTAGGATCGAAGTTACACTTTAGTACAGCCTTCCATCCTCAAATAGATGGTCAATCTAAGAAGACCATACAGACTTTGGAGGATTTGTAGAGGACTTGTGCAATGGATTTCAAAGGTTAATGGGAAAACCAGTGAGCTCTGGCCGAATTTGCATATAATAACAGTTTTTATGCCAATCTTGGAATGGCACCATATGAGGCCTTTTTATGGACGGAGATTTTGATCTCTTATTGGTTGGGAAGAAGTGGGTGATAGGAAATTATTTGCTCCTGAATTAGTTGAGTAGGCTTCTGTGGATGTCAAATTAATATGTGAAAGACTTCGTCTAGGTTAGAGCTGACAAAAGAGTTATGTTGACACTCGGAGGAGACATTTAGAATTCCAAGTAGGTGACAATATGTTCTTGAAAGTCACTTTGTCAAAAAGCATCATAAGGTTTGGCACAAAAGGGTAATTAAGTTCCCAATTTATTGGCCTAGTTGAGATTCTTGAGAGGGTCGCATATGTTGCTTATCGATTAGCGCTACCACCATAACCATCGAATGCACACAATGTTTTCCACATTTCTATACTGAGGAAGTACCATCTGGATCCCTCCCACATGATAGGGTACAAACCACTTGAGCCATGGAGGACTTGAGTAAGCCGATCCAAATTGTAAACATGAAAGGGAAAGTGTTGATATCGAAGTTCATTCCTATAATGAAAGTTCTCTGGCAGCATCACTCATCTGAAGAAGCTATTTGGGAGGTTAAAAGCTTAATGAAGGAAATTACCCTTATCTATTCCATTCAGACATGAGAAATTTGGAATACCAAATTTTCTAAGGTGAGGAAGATATGATAACCACAAATTTTCCTAACCGATCATGTAGCAAAAGCTTAATTTGTAAATGTACCAAAGGTGATTAAGTAATTTTTGGAAATTTGAATATATTAACATTGTCCAAATTATGGAAATGAATTTTTGGTTATAGAAATCTGAAGGAAGTGAAAAGTACACATATGCCATATAAATGATGTTCATTAATTTATACGTAAGAATTACACAATTCTATATATATGTACTCATACATACCTATTAATACATACAATATGCATGTATACATATGTATGTATATATATAAATAAACAAGTGAAATAAAAGTAATTTAATATGTATATATAAATGTACACGTGCAAGTATATATATTTGGATATATATATATATATATATATGTATATAAGTATACTTAAAGAGCAAGGATTTATATACTTATACATAAAAATAAATAAAGACATAGGTACATAAGATGTGTATATATATGTATATAAGTATATATGAGTAAATTAATATATATATAAAAGAATAATGGGATTATATATATTATATATATTAAAAATATAATAAAAAATTAAAATATAATATAATATCAAAAAAACTATATACGGGGTTGACACATAACTTGTCAGGAGGCATCGTGTACTTTTCCTCTACTCCACCATCACCCCCATAATCTTTTTCCTTATTTCTCATTCTCACCCTCACCTCTGCCAACCCCTCTTGTATGATTCTCTCAATCCTCTCACCACACTCCTCACATCTCTCCATCCCAGCTCTTTCTTGCATCACTCAATCTCTCCCTCTCTCATCTCATGTAGCTCTCCGTCACATCTCACCATCTCTTACATGCTTTCTCTCTCGCCTCTCATTCCATTTGTTCTTTATCATCCTTTGAACAAAGAAAAAAAAAAGAAAGCAAATTGCAGAGTGAAGACTAAGTAACGGAAAGAAGGAAAAAGGAGCAGAACTAGGAAGCTTGAAAAGGAATGTGTTAATATGACATAGGGGAATGTGTTATTATTTAAAGTCAATGTATACATACATATATATATAAAATGGGAATGCATACATATACCATTAGTGTAGTAGCGAAGAATTAATTTTTGATGTAGAAGTGAACTGGATTAATTATGGTTCAGAGATATATGTTTTTAGTAAGTGATTAAGTGTAATTAGGATATATTATTGAAATATTATGAATTGGTTATGGAGACTTGGAGTGGTGTAGGAGCTTAAGTTTGATTTGGAAGCTTGAGGAAGAATATTGCTAAGCATTAAGGTAAGTGGGTTAAGTAAATATTCCTAGTATCATCTCTTGGGAGATGCTTAAATTTTATTATTACATAGGCTAATTCTCAAACTAAGCTATGCAAAATTTTATTCGTTTGGTGATTGAGGTAAGTAAAGTTAAGTTAAGAGATCCAAGGAAATGAGATTCCGAATAGTGCTTGGTTTGGGATGAAATCTTGTTTCTGCTTTGTGTGCTGTGACCAACCAAGCTTGTATGTTTAGTGAAGTAAAATGTGTACATCCTTAATTGATTATGTAAATCTTGTTTATTCTTGTATGTGTAAGTTATGAGTATGCAAGCATAGCCGGTATTAGAATACATTATGTAGCCATGCAAAGTATGTAGTGGCATTCCATCGATACATATGTGATTTTATGCATAGCATGTTGGTTCAAGCTATTTTCTGCATAAGTTTTCATAATAACTTACATTATGTTTTAGCTTGAAAGATTATGGTTTTGAGTTGTCTTTGAAATAACTCACATTGTATATATTTGAAACTCAAAACTTGAACAGTGTTTTTGGAAACCATGCGCCAAATAGGCATAGTGGGCAATGTTATCGATCTCAGACCGTGGGAGCCACCTCTAAAATCCTAATGGAGCTAAATGTTACATTGGTACTTTTGAATTTGATGATACATGTTGTTTTTCTAAGTTTAAGTTTTAATAAGCAATCCATTTTGTAAACTATAAGAGTTCAATCAGTACTCAAATTTCAACGCTGTATTCGATTTCAAGCAGACCCATTGACTGTCAGGTTACCCTAAGCCTATCATGCTTACTCTAGGTTCTATTACCCATCCAATAGAGCTTTATGCTCTAAATTAGTAGTATCAGTATGTGCTCCTCACAGGCCTTGTGCTCTAGGCATATTATGCTTGTCTGGAAAACTAGTAGACAGATTCTAACTCTTGATTGATCCGCAGGACTAGAGTTATAACCTATGGCCATAGACATTGTATTGTGGGAGCTATCTCTAGAATTTTGAGGGACTTACTTGCTACACGAGTGCCTCTGGGACCATGGGAGCCACCTTTAGAATCCTAAGAGAGTCTACACGGGTGTGTTGCTTGTGACACTTACTCAATCGCTAGCTAAGATAGATATTAATATCGTTATTAGTGATGTAGGGTCCTTGCCAAAACTTTATCAATTATCTGTTTTGATTTCAGTATCAGTGATTTGATGCCTTTGCCTAAATTATCATTTTTGTTTTGACATCAGTATCAGTTATTTGAAGCTTTCACCTAAATCATCAGTTATCTGCTTTAACATCAACATCAATGATTGAAGGCTTTATGCATAATTCATCTGTATCTGTTTTGACGTCCACATTAGTCAATGATTTAAAGCTTTATGCCTAACTTATCAATATTTGTTTTGACATTTGTATCAGTTCAGTGATTTGAGGCTTTATGCCTAGCTTATTCGTATTTGTTTTTATATCCATATCAGTTTTATGATTTAAGGCTTTATGCCTATCTTATCAGTATCTATTTTGACATCCATATTGGTTAAATGATTTGAGGCTTTATGCCTAACTTATCAATATTTGTTTTGGTATCCGTATCAATTCAGCGATTTGAGGCTTGATGCCTAACTTCATCAATTATCTATTTTCATAAGATTATTCATTTTGAACTAAGTACATAAGAAATATGATTTCAGTAAGCATATAAAGCCATTGCATTGCCATGTGCTCAGTTTGCATATCTAATATGTGATAAGTGATTTGGACATTTAGTCCGTGCATTATGGCTCGGGGAAATGAGTTACCTAAAGTATCCTTCCAACTAATAGCTCATACAACCTCGACCTTAAAGTGTGAGTCACTATAGACATATTTTACATTAAGACATGATATTCTGCACACATGTCACTTTGTTTCTTGTCATGAATACACATGCATGTAGAACAACATAAGCCTAGCTTTCATTTTACTTGAGCTACTTTTTGAGCCGCATTTGCTTACCCTACTATTTCACTCTTTCGCAAAGTATCTAAGCTAGGCTCCAATTTCTGAGCTTTTGAACGGGTTATCGAGAACCATAACTAGCCTTGGTATTAGCCCATGTCTTTTAAGCCCTATTTTTGTAATTTTCAAGGTATACACTATAGTATATCATCTTGTTTACATATACAGTCATTGTATATCATATAGTACAACTTTTGTTTGTGTCATGGATGTAATTTAGAACCGTTCTAAATTATTGTATGAGTTAATATGATTATCGAGTGCGATCCAGGATATGATTAGTGATTGGATGAATATGTTGTGGATTGTGAGAAATGACTAGTGTGATATCACTACAAGAAAACAATCTTTTAGTGATGGAAATTTAGCGATGGAATTTTTTTGTAGCTAAAAAATACTATTAGCGACAAATTTGTGACAGAATTCCATTGCAATTTTCGTTGTTAATGTTGCTTTACATTAGCAACGGAATTTGTAACGAAATTTCATCTCAAATTACAGAATACAATCCATTTCCAATTCTATCGCTAATCAGTTTGCGCGAGAAAAAATTGATGGCTCAAAAAAATTAGTGACAGAAATTTCTTAAGTGAAGACGTGATTTCGGGAGAAAATTTTTTATACTTTTTATTTTTTAAAATAAATTTATCCGTCGCAAATCCTCCTTTTAAGTAAAAATATATTTTTTAACAATTTACTTTATTACTTCTCTTTTTATTTTTCTAAATAATGAAAAAATTATATAATTATTTAATTCGTCGTTGAAGGCTTTCTGCAACGGAAAATCCGTTGCAGAAGGCCCCTTTTTATTTTTCAAAAATTTTTATTTTAAATTTTAACCTAAAAATATTTTTAATTAAAAGATTTGATTTTGTTTAACCAGTGATTGGGAAAACCTCTAAATATATAAGAGATATTTTCAATATGCTTTTAGGCAGAATGTGTTCCAGATTGAAAATAATCAATACCTACTTGAGAGAGTTATTCAACTCACATTTAGATTAAAGAATAAGCTACTGAAATTGGATTAAAATAAAAAATAAGTGAAATCAATTTAGTGACCACATAGACACTTTATACAAATAAAAAATTGAAAAGCAAAATTCAATTTGTAAATTTGTAAAGTAGAATAAGTTAGCAAGTGTACGTTGTTAGTATCGTTGTGAGAAGGCCCAATAGGCCCACTTCACAGAGCTTAATTACACGTGGCCTACTTAAATACACATAAAGTAACCATCGCTCGCCGTAACTAACCACTAATGAGCGTAAGCGTAACCGCTCACTTAATACCCAATGGGCATAACCGCCCATAACTCCCATTTAATTACATAATTGGGTGTAACTGATCATAGCATGTGTTACATCTAGGATTGCTTATAAAAGGCACGAAGACAGAAGAGACAAGGTAGAAAAACACACATTTATCTCCTTCAATCTTGATATTTTCTCTAGACACTTTCACTCTCTTTCAACTTTGATCTTCTCTCTTGAATATTCTATTGACTTAAGCATCAGAGAAAGTCCCATCGGGAACAACCCCGGTGGAACTCCTGTTTTGTAGGTTGATCCAAGAAGGAAAGAGTTGATCCATCATCGACAAGCCCAGTGGCCTTTTTGGCATCAACATTTTGGCACCGTCTGTGGGAACTCGAAGAAGAAGCTATGTCGAGCTCCTAAGCAAACCAACAAACATCAATCAACCACAAACAATATCCATGGAGCAATAAAATCAATTGCTTTCCCAAAACAAAGCTTTAGAAGCTAAAATAGCCCACTACGTCCAAGTAGTAGAAACTTTGATAGTTCGTCGCCATTCAAGCACAAATCGCCCAACTGAGCCCATTGATCGCCCAACTACATCCGATGTAAAACCAATTGCTCTTATTGTTCGCCAACGAATGATCACTCCACATTAGTGAAATCCACCGAAAGCACAACTCCCAGTCAAGAATCAATAAGATGCAGCTCGCCCAATCCGTGCCACTCCTAACCGAAACCCAAACCAGCTAGCAGAACCCTAAGTCAGGCAACATAGCTCACGTGGAAGGAGGGAAAGAGAAGAAGGAAGTGTCAACTCCCCCATAATAGATATGGCAAAAAGAACCAAGACTGTCCATGAGAAGTCTAATCTCTCATTGTAAGAAAGATTAGATGCTATTGACAAAGAACTTAAGGAGATGAAGAAAGGAAGACAAGAATTAGTCCATTGTGTACGACGAACAAATAGTCCATTATCTCTAAAGATCCAAAGAGAGATTGTTCCTTGGCATTTTCAGGCACCAAAGGAGAAATATGATGGGACAGGTGACCCACAAGACCACATATTGTATTATGAGTCAACTTTGGATCTGTGCGGTACAAATGATGTTATCAAGTGCAAAACGTTTCCGACAACTCTAACAGGTACAACTAGGTCCTGGTTTTATTTTGTTACGTCTAACTCTATCACTAGTTTTGAACAGCTTAGCAAACTATTTGTTGGGCATTTCCTCACCAACAAGAAGCACATGAGGACTTCTGCTAGTCTGATGTCAATTGTTCAAAAGCCCAAAGAGAGTTCGAGGGATTATATATGTAGATTCATTAATTTCTATGCTGATGTAAAGGATCCTGACGACAATCTTGCTATCCAAGCATTTAGAGCAGGTGTGATCAACGACCATGTTCACTATGCCCTATATGATAAGGGACCATTAGCCTTGCATGAGGTACTCTAGAAAGCTCAAAACCTTGCTGAAGCAGAAGAAATTAGGAAGACAAACATTGAGGGAGTTGGCGATCAAAGAGTTGGCGATCATATGAACGCCAAATCAAGCCAAGACCTGTAAAGCCCATGATTCCCAGGATGAAGAAGTCCCACCATTTGAAGTATGTTCTCGTATCTTTCCATTAAGCTATGTTCTATTTGTTTCCATTATTTAACAGTTACTGATGCTTAGAAAAGAAATAGTCCGATTAATTGCTTATCTTGGCCATAGTGCTAGTATTTTGGGCATTTGTTCGCCTCGGACTTCAGGGCCAGTCACCTGTTCAACCCGGCCCTTAGCGCCAATATCTTGAACATTAGCTCGCCTCGGCCCTTAGCACTAGTATCTTAAGTATTAGCTTGCCCCGACCATAGCACCAGTATCTTGGGCATTTGATCACCCCAAGCCTCAGCGCCAGTATCTTGGGCATCAGCTCGCTCCCGTCTCAGCCAGCATCTTGGGCACTAACTCGCCCTGGGCCTCAGTGCCAGTCCCTTGCTTGCCTTAGCCTCAGCGCCAATTCTTGGACTCTTACTCGCCTGTACCATTAGCTCTACCGTTTTTTACACTTTATTCACTCGTAGTCTTTGTATTTTTGGCACTTTACTTGATCGTGGTCTTCGCGCCAATATCTCAATTGATCGCCCATGGCCTTGACGCAAGTTTCTTGAGGCACGAGCTCGCCAGTTTCCACTCACTCTTAACCTGAGCGCCAGTCTTCAGAGACTTCCTCGCTCATGATCTTAGATTGTCGTTGCTTTGGGCGCTAGAATTTAAAAGTTCATATGCAGTCACGACCTTCACGCTACCTTGATTAAACCCTTTGACGGAGGATACAAAATTCAAGAATATGAAATGAGTAAAAAGTCTATGGTGAATACTGATCACTTTGTAATCGCCATTCACCAGGGGGCATAATGTTAGTATCATTGTCAGAAGGCCCAATAGGCCCACTTCACAGAGCTTAATTACACGTGGCAAGTAACCATCGCTCACCGTAATTGATGCTCGCCATAACTGCTGCTGGCCATTTCGTAACTGACCATTAATGAGCATAAGCGTAATCGCCCACTTAATATCCAACAGGCATAACCGCCCATAACTCCATTTAATTACATAATTGAGCATAACCGATCATAGCACCTGTTACATCCAGGATTGCCTATAAAAGGCACGAAGACAGAAGAGACAAGGTAGAAAAACACACATTTATCTCCTTCAATCTTGATATTTTCTCTAGACACTTTCACTCTCTTTCAACTTTGATATTCTTTCTTGAATATTCAACTGACTTAAGCATCGGAGAAAGTCCCACTGAGAACAACTCCGATGGAGCTCCTGTTTTGCAGGTTGATCCAAGAAGGAAAAAGTTGATCCATCATCGACAAGCCTAGTGACCTTTTTGGCATCAACATACATCATGGCCTTCCGTTTGTGATATAAATAAATTGAATCAAGTTGTGTGTAATGACAAGGTCTTTAAGGCTAGGGATGTAAACGAGTCAAGCTATTCGTGAGCTATTGGAGCTCGACTTGATGATTACTCGAGTTGGACTCGTTTATTTTTTAGCCGAGCTCAATCTCGAGCTACTCGAGTAACAAGTTAAGCCAAGTTCGAGCATCTTAATGCTCAACTAGAGTGGCTTACAAGCGTAATCAAACTTTTTTTAATGTATTTTTAATATTTTATTAAATTACCAATTTATCTTTATAATATGAAGTTGAAAAGCCCATCGAGTTGAACTTGAGCAATTTGAGTTTTTTGTCGAGTCTAGCTCGAACTTTATAAACCAAGCTCAAGCCGAGTTTGGAGCTGAACTTGAGCCTGGTATTGGACTGTTTCAACTCGGTTTGATTACACTCTTATTTATGGCAACAGAGAAAAAAATAAATGAAAAAGAAAAATATGAAAAATTAAAAACAAAAAGGCAAAGATAAAATCAATCTTAACGTCAGTTTTTTAGAAAAGAAAATGATTTTAATAATAATGCTTTATTCTCTCATGTCAAATTCTAATAATAGTGGTTTATGATTTTTTTTCTTACTAATTTTTTAATGAATAAATTTCATTAAGGTCCTCAAAATTTTGCTCTAAGTCAATTTTAGTCTATTAGTATTGATAATGGACACCTTTACCTAAAATCACAACTAATGTTAACATATATCAATCAATTATTAAGCTAGAATTAATAATATCATATTCTCAAGTATCAATAATGAATTTTATTACTATTTATTATTTTTAAGTATTTTTTAAAAAAATTATTTTATGTAAAATTTTTATTTTTCAATACTAAGAAAGGTATTATGGACATACACGAGGAAAAAATGTTTAAGTTGATAGATTTTTTAATCGTGATTTGAGGAAACAGTTTTCTTGTACTGTCAAATTGATAATTTGGAATTAAAATATTTATTTTTCAAACTAATGGACTAATTTTGAATCAAAGTTAAAACTGAATAACTTAGATAAAATTTACCTTTCTTTTATTGATTTTCGTCTATCTCATTAATTAAATAAATTGGTTTCAAGTTATAAGTTTTTCTTTTAGGGGGCAGTCCACATGATGCTGCCAATTTTAATTAATGGTTTGCAACAAATATCATGAATCTCATGATTATGAGCCTCGTGCTGGTGGGGTGGCTTTTCCCATCTATGGGTCCATGAGCTTGAAAATCACATGAAATTCAGTTTAGTCCAAATCAACTCAAAAATCTTATTTCCTTCAATATCTTTCATGACCAAGTCACTATAATTTCTTTTTCTTTTTCATCTCTTACTTTTCTGCAGCAATGCAATTTAAACTAACGTTTAAGGTTAAATTAGACATGGTCAAAAAAAGTGCCTTTCTAGAGATGCAATGCAAGGTGCAAATTTTGTTTCCATAAAGCAAACTGCAAGGTGTAATATTTGACTTTTAACTATACTATATGAAGAAATGGAGTTTTATGTAAAAGTGAACTTGGACTAGTTGATCAATTCAAAAGCTTATGGTATGCAGTACACATGGTCTTGAGAAAATTGAGTGATGGAAATGTGTAGTGAAATGGGTAAAAAAATACTAATAACTTGAGTCTGGTGTCTGACACTAATGGGTTGATTAGATCCTAAGTCAACATCTGATGGGAGGTGTGATCATAATCATTAATGAAAGGAGCACACCAAAATGCTATTTTGCAAACTCAGCCATATCAATCAGCAAAGCTCATAGAAGTACCTACCTGTTTGCCCTGAACTTTGACAATAAAATATCATTGACTTTGACTTTGTAATTTTCCACTGGAAAAATAAGCATGAAATGCAACAGCGATCACCATATAAAGCAATCCAGAAACATCTGAGATGTAATATTTCTTGAGTAATGAAAAAACAATGCATACAGCATTTTATTATCACATTTAACAGAGGAAAATTTTCAACATCATTTCATTTTAACTACTCGAGTAGATGTAACACAATGAAATAATTCAGTATTGCATAAGATGTATTAAGGCTGCCCACAGATTTACTAAAGATAACAATCACCCAATTCAGTATTGAATTTTCTTCAAAGATAACTCTGCCCCCATTTCAGTATGCTATATATGGTTCTAAAATATTTCAAAAATTAAAATCTAAATAGAGCATATAAGAATTGCAGAACAACATATTTGTATGAGAATAACCATCCATTAAACATACTCTTAAGATTTACAGAATTCAGATTACAATATTCTGAAATTCATAAGATTTACTGTAACAAGTAACAACAATAAACATATACAGCAGAACTTTTCTGAACACAAAGATTTGTACTAGCTTGTATAATATATCTCCTACACATCAATCTGATTGGGCATACATCCCAGCTTTGAACTGCAAAATCTTTTGCAGCATATATCCTCTACAGATGCATTGAATGCAGCAACCTAAAAGAAAAAGTACAAAAAAAGTGTTAGAACAGTTTAACCGATGTTAAGAAGAAATACAAAGTTTTGATTTCTTTGACTGCAACAAAACTTGAAACATGGCCATAAAGTTCTGAAGCTCATTCATTTGGCCAATTTCTAATAATTACCAAAACAAACACAGAACAGTCATAGAAATACTGGAATTGTAAGAAAATCATATGCTTTCAAAAAGTACTTCACTATTAATTTTTTTATCAAACTAATACTATTTGAAACCATAGTTTCAAAACCCAGATTGGGAAATCCTTTTCCGTATTTCCATGAAATTATGGCAACATTAAGATATAATGGTAAATTTATCCAAATTAAAAGTATCAAGAACATAAATGTAAGTGTAGCTACATAATAGAAATTTTTTATAAACAAGAAATGTTCTTTTTAAAATCATTAACAAAATTAAGTAAAGCAAGCATGGTAAAAGTACTTATAAAGGGTTTAGCAACTGGGTGAAGGTCCTCTCCACTACTTAGGAAATAGTGGATATCTCCATCCTGAGGTTAATATTTTACTTCATCACCTTATCCTCATTTTACAATGAAATGTTTTCTCTTTCCCTTTTACCCATATCCATTTTCACTTTTACCACATCACTTTTCATCTTTTCACAATGAAAAATATACATCACTCATTCTCAATTTCTAACTCATCCTCAGTTTTTTGTCTTGGTTCTTATTCCATGGGCCCTCAACAATGCCAAGGATGAAAGATGTCAAAGGTAAAGCAACATCAATTATTAGCCTGATATTTTGATCGGGTCAAATGAATGTATAGTCCAATTAGAAGCCTGGTCCTAATTAGTGGCTGAATGACAAGGTTGACTAATCCAGGTAACAAGCTGGGCTTGGCTTTAACCTGAATGTCATACTCAAAATAACAGGTACTAAACCATCAAATTGTTAAGTACTTACTATGTCCATCTCTTCTTTGTGGTGGAATCTTTCGATACACTTTGAGTGTTCTTCATTCTCTTTGAATCTTGACTAGCCGATACTTGCCTTTGCCTTGAAGAAGGTGTATTAGACTTGTGATTCATTGATATTTCTTTTAATGGAGTAGCTGGTCGAGACATCAAATGCCATTTAGTTTGTCTCATAAAAGAGCTCGACACTTTTGCTGGTGCTGATTTCTGCTCTCTCTGTAAAGCAAAGTCATCATTCTGCAAATTAGCTTCATTTACTTTGGGAACTTGAGCTTGTGGACGGTTCTTTGGTGAGCAATCTGAATCAGATGAGGAAGGGCTTGTAGTATTATCCATGTCATAAAGGAGGTTATCCTTCATGACTGGAATTTGCCAGTAGTTTGAACTTGAGGTAGAGGAGGAAGGTCTCTGAAGCCTTGTCTGGTGGACAACCTGCATGTAAATATATGTATTATTGGAATCCAGGATACCGCAACCATGGACACCATATTAATCAGGTTGAGTCAGAAATTTATTGCATCTAAGCCACTAATATATCAATCATACAACAAAGTCATCAAGACAAACTACTCATAAAATAGAACTGTTGCAAATAAGCCATTATTACATGAATGATACACGGACATGATAAACACAGGCCACAATTTTGGCTTATTTTCTGAAAATTCACAATTTCCCATGAATCTTTTCTTGTCATACATGAAATAACTGATTAATATCCTTAATTCCCATCTTAGCACCAAAATGGATAATTAGATATCTTTATCAAATGATTAATCTCTGCAGTTGATCACATCCTTCTATATAACTTGATCAGAAAAAGAATTACTCTGGATAAAAGAAACAAACACAAAAAATAGATTGCTGGATATCTTCTCAGATCAGTTTAACTCTTTTTAATTTTATTTCCTAAATTAAAAAAAAAAAAAAAGCTGCTAACAACTACTACCTTTTGTTCTAGAACCACCATGTCCTTCTTCAATCTCGTAATTATTGTGTTCTTCATGCGTACAATGTCCTCCAACTCTGATATCCTCTGTTATCAGGAAAAGTTAACACTCAAAGTAACTGAAGGACAAAGTATAGCAAGCCAAAAAGGTGAACACAAATAAACATTACCTTTGAACTAGCCATATTGGATGAATGGAGAAAAGTGTTTAGGTCCTTTATGACTGCATCTTTCTCTTTGCACTCTTTCTTGAGATTCAAGATATCTTGGTCTATTGCAAGGTTGTTCAACTGCAAAAGAGTATGCATAACATTAAACTAAAGAAAACTTTGATCAAAAAAAAAAAAAACTAAGGAAAACTTGATGCCATTGTCATTGATCAGAATCTGATTTTGTCACTCCAAAAGACATAAATCCTCATCACCTGGATTTCAGATGCAGATGTGACACTTGAAGGCCAGTCAGACAAATCAGACATGCGCCGCTCCTCTTGTTCAGTCACATTTGAAAATGCCATTTTATACTGTAGCATCTCATCTCCACCGGACATTTTTGTAATAGAGTTACCCTGACACATCGATAAACAAGGGAAAATGAAATCAATTTGATCAGGTGACCAAAGAAGATAAATTACCTTTAACTACCACAAATCAGGTTCTTACATGAAATTTTTCGCGATGTTGATAGCAAATCCAGCAACCACAGTCGACAAACTTTACACTCCCAGAGCCAAAATTATCATTCAATGGTGATTCTACGTTTGTTTCGGCCCCTGTTACCTGCTTCTCCTCGGCGTTATTCAGCTGTTCACAGAGTTTGTCTACCTTCTGCTGCATGCTTGAAAGCACCTTGTCCTGTAAACCCATTTATATAAATTTAAATCAGTTTGGTTCAGGACAATTCTCCACAGAAATGACTCACAGAAAGTTTGAATTTCCAAAATTCAACAGGGGAGAAGGGAGTTTCTTTATACACATTGAAAGCCAAATATTAGAGTCTTAAGACCTCTAAATTTAAAGTTTAAGTGTTAACTAACAATAGATAACAAAGAGAATTTGATATCCAAAATAAAATCAAGAAAAAAAAAACTTTTACAGCGCAATTAACCGAAGCAAATATATTCGTAACTGATAATACATTTAATAGAGCTACATCGGTAATCATAAAACAATTTAGAAATATAAATATTTTCTGAATCATACATAACAGAGTTTAAACTTCATTAGATTGACAGCAAAATGATTTGAATTAGTTGAATATCAAAACTCCATAGATTAATAAACCCAATTGAGTAATGATCACAAAGATTGCAGACCGTGAGAATTATTATACCTTTATATTGATTTGGCATCATTGTAAATCTAGACTGAAAACAACTACCGAAACAGTCCGTAATAAATTTAAACAGGAAAGCAGAAAACAAACCCTTAGCTCGACCGATTTTTTGAGTTGGCACAACAGCCAATTCTTCTTAGACTCGGCAGTTGCCACGCCGATCACCGCCACGATCAAGAACCTTTCAATGGGGCTAAAGAGCTCCCAGGCCACGGCCTCTTCTCGACCGAAGCCGCCTCCTATAACACGAGCCGAGCTTGCTTCCTCGGCATTTACGAGGCACCCCTGGAGAGACACCCAGGCCAGCCGCCTAGCGGAAGAAACCACCGGCCGGCTCGGCTCGGTGAAGTTGGTGGAAAGGCGTCGGGGGCAAGGGGAGAATGGGGAAAGAGAGACCAGAGATGGAGGTGCCACGTCAGCTGAGTCGGCTTCTTCCATGGGCAGACGAAGAAGAAGCACGTTGTGATAAAAAGGATTTGATTGATTTCGTTAATTACTATGAAAAGTTATAATTAGAAATTTGGAAACAATTTTAATTTTCGATTCATTTTAGTAAGATTTTTCATTTTTGGAAGGGGCGTGTTTTGATATTGTGAGGTGGGATTTCAAATCTTTTTTATATGAGAGGGAAACTAAGGAAACTGTAAGGAAAGTGATCGTTAGAATTGATGCCGTTTGGCATCTCGACGAGCGTAAATATATAAATTTGGATTTCCATTTCATCTAAAAATTTTCAAATTCAAAAATAAAAACTTTTTTAATTATTTAATAATTCTAAAAGATTTGGGACATAATAAATCAAAATAATTAAATATCCAAAGTAAAATTAAATTCTAGGGAAACTTCTATAGTTAGATGAAAAGAGATAAGAATATGTAACAAAAAATAAAAAAGATAAGAATAGAAAATTTTATTAATTTATTAATTAAATTTTTTAAATACTTTTACTTTATAGTTTACTCATTGAATTAATAAATTTTTACTGTTATTTTTTCATTAAAATCACCTTACTCAATAAATGTATACGAATAAATAACTATGATTAACTAAATTAGTAATTACTCAAAATAAATAAACTAACAAATAATTAGACTAAATTGAAACTTATACTTGGTGTGACTTAAATTTCAAACCTCAAAGTTTCGAAACTTCTTCTTTGTCATTAAGCTAAAACCTTATTGACTTATCAAACAAAGCTTTAATTTAAGTGATTAGTGTAACACTTCACTCGCACATTGAAAAATTATGAAAATCTACAATGGTATATGAGTGTTTGTGTGTGTGTGTGTATATATATATATATATATATATATATTTAAATCCATACTTACGAGATAATTTTTTGAAATAAAATCATGAGATATTTTGTGTTTTTTGTTTTTAAATTCTATAAAATCAAAAAACGTGTTTGGTTAATACTATTATGTATTGAAAACAAATATTTAAACTTATTCAAATATAACAATTCAATTTACAAAATAAAATTTTAAAAATTAAATTAAAAAAATATTTATCAAATAATATTATGTACATAATATCAAATAATATTATTTTATACTATTTAATACTAATATTAAATACTATTTAATACCAATATTAAATATTTTCATTTAATCATATTAAAATTTAATTAATTTAAATAATATTATAATTAAATATAATATTAAATAAAACAATTCAATTAAAAATAATATTAAATAATTTTTTAATATTAATTTTTATTAGATAATAATAGAGATTAGTGAACTTGTAAATTTATATATTAAATAATAATATAAATGAATAATTATAAATTATATTTAAAAATATTGTTTAATTTAATTATAATAATATTAAATTATTAAAAAACATACTTAACCAATTAATTTATAAGAAATTATATAGTTATTAAAATATATTATATTTAATATAAATAATATTATTTAATGTTAAATATTCACTTATATAATAATATTAAATTATTTAATAGTAGCAGTGATATATTTTAAATTTAATTGAAAGAATATAATATTAAATAAAAATGTTGTTTAGTAAAATAATAATTAAATTTATTAGATAATAGTACTCAGCAATAATATTAATTATTAGCATATCAAAATTATAATAAATGATATTAATTAAAACATATAATATATTCAATAAATTATTATACAAATTTAAATTAAATAATATTATGATATTATAGTTTAATATAATTTATATGTAATTGCTTTTACGTTTTCAGCTTTTCTATATTAAAATACATATATTTACTTAAAATATTATTATAATTTATTTAAATAATATTTTATATTAAATTTTAATATTATTTTATTTTAAAAATTAATTATTTTTATTTTTTATTATGAAAAATATTAATATTATATTAATATATAAATACTATTCACTTATGTGAGACCTCGTAATTTAGAGTACTGTTTAATTATATTTATATATTTGAGATTATAGAATATTATAATTAATAAATATTTGATTATATCTTAAGTTTTAAGGTTAAACAGTAAGTGGGCCCCACCGATTCCCTAAGGTCCAGATGAAGGTGGAACTTGGAGGATTCGATATTCAGAGCCGAAAAATATGATGGTAAGAGTTTTGGCCTTAATCTTAATTATTTTTGCATATTTCGAAAAATGTGCAACAATTTGAGAAATGATGGTTTAATCTATAGGCCGTCAAAATTTTCGGAAATAATAGTCAAACCAGAAGAACTTTTGACCCTCCGTCTATACTAAATCATAAAATATAGTTTAAGAACATCTAGACAGATAGAATAAACTAGATATAACGACATAAATTTACGCAATTTTACGGTTAGGGGTATTTTAGTAATTTAACCCAAATCGGTAACCGAACCTCAACAAAAGCTTCACCAAACATTAGAACAAGCTAAATAGAGTTGATTTATGATTAAATAAAATATTTTGGAGATTAGATAGATTGTTTTCAATGAAGTCAAAACTTTATGGGCAAAATTGAAAAATTTTCTTTAAGTATAAGGGCAAAATGGTAAAATGGCCATTAAAATATCTTATTTCATGAATTTTCCAACTGCATCTTCTCCCATTTTCAGCAGCAACATAAACCTCCATAACCAAGCATGGTTGAAAAAGAGAGAAAGTGAGAAAACTTAAGGAAAATCATCTTAAAATCAAAAACTTCCTTCACCAAACTTGTTCTACACAACTTCCTCTATCTTTCTACACCAAAACCACTTACAGGTACATGCATTTTCATTCCGTTCTAATGCTACTAACTCTAGCCTAGTCTTTGGCTTCCACAGGTGACACTTGGCTAGTGATCACACTATGGCCCCCTGACCATGGCCATACATCTATTATAGTGCATGTGTCTATTGGGTGTAGCCTAGTCTCCACTAAATTTATACTGGGGTGGTAAATCCCTGGTTAACTTAGATCCAGGCACTCCCAATTTTAATATATTTCTGATTTTTATTTATTCGTATGTTATGTTTCCTAATATGAATAATATGTTTTGTGAAATTATTTTTTTGACTTATCTGTTAGAACTTGCTATAAATATGATTTATAATGTTTATAGAGAAATTGTTTAATTCCTGATGTAAATATATCATATTTTACAAGATATTGAATTTATATTTGAATTTGTGATTTAATTAAATCAAATGAATTCCTTATAGTGGACTTGGATACTAGAACACATAAAGTACTTTAAAGTACCTCACATACTCCTTTGGTTACCCAATCCACTATAATATCTTTCCTGTTAGATTGTGCCTATTTTAGTTCATATTTTGAATTCTTGGTTTTCGTATAAATATCCGTTTATTTAAATTGCATATAGGATGCGCTATATCAGCTTTTGTATAGATATTTCTTATTGAGCACGTTAGCTCACCCCTTTATTTTTCACTCCTAAATTATTTGCAGTGAGTTCGAGTCTCCTTTTTGGGAGGACCTGATTTTCGTTTTTCCTTAGGCGACCTTTTTGATTCATCGAGGTATACTGATTTGACTTTTATGTACTCAGTCTTTTTGTACAGTGCTATTTTTATGTATATTTAACTTGGGATGTAAATATTTATATTTTGTTTATGTAAAGTTGAACTTCGAATCCTGGTTCTGGATATAATTAATAAATTTTTATGTAAAAGTTAAGTTGACGTTGTAGATGAGCCCAACCCTATGTAATTTGAATATATGAAATTAGTAAAATATATGATATTTCGGGCATTACAACTTATTTATGAATAGCCACAGAAATGAAACCATGTATATGAAAACAATGAAAATAAAGAAATTCTTGTTTCTAATAATTTTTGAAAATTCTTGTTTTCGTTTTTGTTTTTTGAAAACAAAAAATGTTGCCAAACATGTTTTCTAATGTTGTTTCCAAAAAAAAAAACAAAAACAGAAAACAAGAAACAAAAACGATTTCAAACGACTCTTAAATTTTCATTTTCTATACCAATGCATGAATGAAGAAACAAAAATGCAAGCCTCTGTCCTCCTATGCAAGTTAATGTTTATTATAAGCAAATTGGAAAAAGAACAAGTCCGTACAATAAGTACAACTCACTAATGTCTAAGGGGTTTAGATAAGTGGTGAGATTGGTTCCAGTGAACTTGAAATGGATAAAATGTCATTGAGTATATATATATTTTTAATAAAATAAGTTAAAAAATTTTAAAAGTAATGATAAAATGGTAATTAACCTTTCAAAATATTTTGCCTTTTAACAAAATATTTCATTGCATTGGTGTTAATCGCTTTGTGCAAGGCTTCAAAACAGAGCTTAAAACTAAAGATTCGACATAAGTTGTGCTAGTCAATAATTAGTAACCATGCCTTTGGAGGTGAGCCATAGCCCACACTGACTCAACAGTTCAGAGATGAAGCTCACGTTTACACCAGCTAGAACACGGGACCTAAGTGCTACACTATGGGAGGCACTTTTAGATTCCTACGAGAACTAAGTGCTACACAGTGAGAGCCACCTCTAGATTCCCCATACCTGGTGTGATCCTGATTCTGTTCTAATTAGACTTGACGAGGACGTCAAGCTTTAAAGTGGGAGAGTTTGTAATACCTTAATTCCACATCGGGAGTTTGTGAGACTCTGCAATGCTATATATGTAAAGGCTTAAACCCATATTTGTGAGGTACCTTTTATGGAACAAAATCGTGAGACCTTTTGGTCAAAATGGACAATACCTCGTAAGTTAGGTGCAGGTCTCCACACGCTTAGTTCTAAACAGATCTCTTGTACATTTAGTTTCAAAACAAATTCTTTATACACTTAGTTCAAAATAAATTTCTTATATACGTTGTCCAAAACAATTACCTTATGCACTTAGTTCAAACATATCTCTTATATTCTTAGTTTAAAACAGACTTTCTTATACACTTAATGCAAAACAAATTTATTATACACTTTGTTTCAAAACAAATTTCTTATGCACTTTGTTCAAGAAAGGTTTACTATGCACTTCCTTCGAAATATATTCACTATGCATTTCGTTGAAAACATATTATCTTACGAAAATGAATAATCAATAGAGTTAGACAAAATACATCAAAGCACTAGAATTGATGTTGGAATTAAAACGAATACTGATAAAGTTTAGGCATAAATTCTCAAATCACTGAGCTAAAACTGAAGTTGATACAGATACTGATAAAGTTTAGGCATAAAGCGTCAAATCATTGAGCTAAAACTGAAATCAATACAAATATTGATAAAGTTTAGGCATAAAGCCTCAAAAATACTCAAAACTGATACTGATAAAGTTTTGGCAAGAATCTCTGATAGTTGATACTGATACTGATGTCCGTCATAGCTAGTAATGGAGAAAATGTTGCAAGAAACACAATACCTATGGCCATAAATTATACTCTAATCTCGCTGATTAGTCGAGAGTTGGAACTTGTTTATTGGTTTTCTAGACAAGCATGATTTGCCTAGAGTAAGAGGCGAATGAAGCTACAAAACATATCCACCTACTCCCACTAAGGGAGTGAATCGGTGGAAACAAAATGCAAGCAGCCGTGGAATTGGTTGCCATAACCAGAGAAACCCAGCAGAAAAAACGTGAGGTTTGGGGGAGAAAAGAGAAAGGAAAGAAAGGATAAAAAAGAGAAAGAAAAGGAAGCTTTAAAATAACATCAACTAACCTTCATCGTCACGCTTTACCCCCTCAAATAAGCCAAATCAGCTGCTGAAAATTAGGCCCAAATAGTAGCTAAAAGATCGAGCAGAATAACAGGATAGAGCAGGGGATTGGCAGGGAAATAATGTGAAAAAGGAAGAAGAAAAGGAAAGAAGGAAGAAGGGGGAAGGAAGGGAACTCAAGCCACCTCAAACACCTCCATTCTTCACCGTTCTCCAGCCCTGAAAACCTTGAAAAACTAGCTGCATTGTGTCAGAACAAAAACTCCAGAATAGGACAGAAACGTGGGCTGTAGGGGTCAGTTGAAAACTGGTTCGATTTGGGTGATTTCTATAGGGTAAGGTTCGGTTTTTTTTTTGCTAAACCTGTAGTAGGGTATTGTTAGTAGGCTAAGGATCTGAATTGATGTAGGAAAGGCTAAGAAAGTGCTGAAAATGGTGAGAAACAGCAGGATGTAGGCGTGACAGCAAGGCTTCTTGTTTTTCCCTCTATTTTCAGTACAAGGCCGCTGCCGACTAGGGAGGATCAAGGCTGAGATTGTGTGGCTGAAGCAGGACAGTGAAGAGAGGATGAAACAGCCACGTGAAGGCTGCGATCAAAAGCTCCATTCTCGGTCTGGCTTAAACCGAAAGAAAGTAAAGTCTTTTGATGTTTAAAGCTTTAAGATGTAAATATATATGTATGTATATATTATAAAGAGGTGAGTGTTGATGAATAATAGAATTAATGTTGGAATTGTGATGGTGGAAAATGGCAGCAAACACAAGTGAAACAGTGAGGACTTTAAAAGCGAGGCTCGATCTTGGGAATTTTAAAGGTAAAGAGCTAGGATTTGTGATTTGCTTTTGGTTTAAAGCCTGAGAAGATATATGAATACATATGACTATAGGTCATGTATGTATAATAAAAGATGAATTTTGGTATAGGATTTAATTTGGGTACAAGTATATAAGCATACATATATGTGACAACGTATATAAATAGATACGATTAAATAGTTGATTGATGAGAAGTTATGAATATTGGGGATGAAATGATATCAAAATAATTATATAAGATCATATATATTTGTGAAGTGAAAAGTGGACTTAAGAGTGTGATAATACTTCAGAAAAATGATAAAATATATATGTTATTCAAATAATGTGGACAAGTTATTGAGGTGTGAATAAATTTGTTTTGTAGTGAATCAAAGCGGTATTACAGCCTGATTTTGGTTTGGATGCTCGAATAAGATATTTGCTAAAGTCTCGAGGTAAGTGGATTAAATAAATTTTGCTAGTATCATCTCGTAGGAGATGCTTAAATTTCCTTTATAATTCATTTAGCTTTTAGAATTAAGTGACAAAATGCTATTGATTGGGTTATTGAGGTAACAATAAGTGATTGTGAATAGTGCTTGGGCTGGATGAAAGCTTTGTTTGCCTTATGTGTTGTGTCTAGCCAAGCTTGAATGTTGTGTGAAATGTATTGTATGTGCTTTATGAATATGTGTGCTCTGTGTGCTCGTATGTGTGCAAGTTGCAAGTAAATGTGTAGTCTGCATTGGTTTGCATTAAATAATCAAGCAAGTGTATAGTGATATTCCGTGGACGCGTATGTGAATTCATGCATAGCATGTTCAGTTCATGTTGCTTTTACGCATGAGTTTTATAATATCGGATACTATGTTTTAACTTAAAAATCATGGTTTTGAATGGATTTTGTAATAATTGGCATCTATGTGATTTGAAAACGTGAAACGATTTTAAATTTGTATTTTGAAAATTGTGCTCCTACTAGGGGAAATGGACAAAGTCAGATTCTGGACCGTAGGAGCCACCTCTAGAATCCTAAGTGACCAATGTGCTACATGGATAGCTCTTGGACCATGGAGCCACCTCTAGAATCCTAATAGACCTTCATGCTACATGGGTACTTCTTAATCTCGATGACACGTTCCATTTTGTTACGTTTAAATTTTGATAAGTGATTCATTTTGTGAACAATAAGATTTTGATCTATACTCGATTTTAAGTTATGCTTTAAAGTGCAAGCAAACCTATTGATTTTCAAGTCACCTTGAGCCTATTGAGCTTGCTCTAAGTTCTATTACTTGTCATCAAGCTTTGTACTTTAGACTATTAGTGTAGTGTGCCTATCAAGCCTAATGCTCTAGGAAAATCATACTTGTTTGGAAAATCAACAGACAGTTCTTGACTAATCAACAAGATTGGAGTATTTTGTGACCATAGATATTGTGTTGTGGGAGCCACCTCTAGAGTCCTAAGGAACTAAGTGCTACATGAGCTACTTTGCACCGTGGTAGACACCTCTAGAGTCCTAAGAGAACTAAATGTTACACGAGCTTTTTTACATCGTGGGAGACACCTTTAGAGTTTTAAGGGAACTAAGTGCTGCATGAGCTTCTTTACATCGTGAGAGACACATCTAGATTCCTAAGGAAACTAAGTGCTACTCAAGTTTCTTGTACTAAGCGTATAGTGAATGTGTTTTGAATTAAGCACATATTGATTATCTTTTTAACCTAGTGCATAGTGAATTTGTTT
Source organism: Heritiera littoralis (assembly GCA_031772115.1). Classification (NCBI taxonomy): domain Eukaryota; kingdom Viridiplantae; phylum Streptophyta; class Magnoliopsida; order Malvales; family Malvaceae; genus Heritiera; species Heritiera littoralis. Next base: position 797,687 of record JAPDPK010000128.1, on the reverse strand, counting down.
TGAACTAAGTGCGTAGTGATTGTGCCTTGAACTAAGTGCATAGTGAATGTGTTTCGAAGTACGTGCATAGTGAATGTGTTTCGAACAAGTACATAGTGATTTTGCTTGATTAAGTGCATAGTGTAACCGTCTTGAACGAAGTGTATAGTGAATCTATTTTGAATGAAATGCATAGTGAATCTTTTTGAAACAAAGTGCATAGTAATCTATTTTGAGCTAAGCATATTGACCATCGTAGTGTGTGTATACTATTGGTAGTGTAGTGTTGTGACAAGTGACTGTGTCTTTTAGGCTTAGCATTAAGGCTCAGTGAAATGAGGTACCTAAGGTATTATTCCAACTAGTACCCCCTATAGCCTCAATCTTTAAAGTGTGAGTTTGTATTGGTACTTCGCCATTAGGACATAGTATCACGCATTCATGTCACCTTATTTACTGCTTATGCATACACATGAATATAGATCGACAAGAGCCTAATATGCATTTACTTAGACTACTTACTAAGCAGTGGATTGCTCACCCCTTATTTCCACTGTTTGCAGACTAGTTGAGCTAGGATACAGCTGCCAAAGTATTCGTGTGGGCTCTCAGATACTTGTTTATGTCCTCCGAGCTTCACTTTTGATTACTTTTGAGGTATATGAGAAATATGTATCATTTTGTTATCATGTATAGATATTATGTAATGCACAATACAAATTTATTGAAAATGTGATGGGATGTAACTTAGGATTGTCCTAAATTATCATATAGGTTAGTATGATTATCGAGTGCGATTTGAGATAGAACTATATTTTTATGATTGTGTGAATTGTGAAAATATTTATTGTGATGATCCTAGAATTGTGTACAGTGTATGATGATATAAATTGAAGATGTTGGAATTAATTGTCTTGTGGGTTATATATGCGGATTCCTTGCAGGTGACTAATTTGGGGAAAGTGACAAAATATAAAGGAAAGGTTTTCGATCCATTAATTTTGCTAAGACAAATATTTAAGTGAAATGACTATAATCCACCCTAAATTGTTTAGCAAATGGACTTTTGAATTAAAGTTGGAGTTATTAAGGCTAGAATATATCGAAAAAGTAAATGAGAATCGTTTAGTTACTACACTGATACTGAATACAAACCTTAAAGTGAAAAAAAAAAATTTAGTTCGTAAATTTGGTAAGTGAAATAAGTATTAAGTGCAAGTCATGACCTTTGGATCGTCACACATTTGGAAACCCTCTTTTCAGTTATATTACTTCCGGATTCTGTTTTAAATAAAAGCATAAACACATTTTCTTTTCAGTTTCAAACTCCATTTTTGTTCCAACATACTTTACTTTCGGTTTTCATTACTATTTCAATTTGTTGAAGGAAAGTTGCTGCCTTGCTGCTATTTTTTGTGCCACTCTTCTATCTCTATTTAGTTTAGTTGATTTTTTTTTGTATCTTATGCTTGCTTTCAGTTTCATTTATTAACTCGTTCTTGTTTTTTTGCTTTGTTTTCTGTTGCTTTTGCAAGCTGCTGCTACTTGTTCCTGCATCATTGTTGCTTCCATCCTCACATCAGTTCCTGCATTGCTGTTGTGTACTCTTCTGTTACTAGTTGCATGATGAAATTATTCTGCCGTTTATAGTTGGTGCTAGAAAAAAGTAAGGTGAAGTCAGCTTATCACTTTTCTGCATATTTATGCTCTGTTTTTCTGCACCATAGTTTCATTTTCTACTCTTAAGTTTAATTATTGTCGTCTCCATTTTAAACAATACCATCATAAATTCAGAGTTTTATCAAGTGGTAATACATGTTTTGGGTTATTTTCTTTATATTTTTATTGCTACATGTTAAGGTTAAGTTGCTGCTATCTACGATTTTATGTTCTTGAATGCTTTAATAGTTTAGGTTCTTTTAGGTTTTAAAGTTTAACATTTAGTTTTATTTTGATCTTGGTTAGTAGGGGTGTAAACGGTGGGATACTCATTAATTTTAAGGTACTTGAATTCGAATTTGATTATATTTTAAAATATTTTAACTCGATTAAAGACTCAAATATTTTGATTTTTATTACCCGAATTCTGCTCATATAATATAAAAACTACCCGTTTAACTATCCGAACCCGCTGAATACTTGTTTATTAAGTTAAAGTTTGACTTTCAAATTTAAATTTAAATTAATTTTAAGAAAAATTAAATTAATTCATAAAAATAAATTAATGTTAAAAATTACAATGAAAATACTTAATGAATTAATTTAATTAAGTTTTATATTAATAATAAATATTTTTTAAATAAAAATGTATTAATAATAGTTAAAAATTATTATTTGTAATCGAATTCAGCTAGTAGGGTACCCTAAGATCACTATCCGAACCCATGACGGGTAGTAAAACTACTACCTGAACCTGTTAACTACCCTAACTCTACTTAATTGAATTGAGTTGTTTTAGGTACCCGTTTATAGAGTATCCATTTACATCCCTACGGTTTAGGAATTGGATTACTTTAGTTTGCTTGATTTATTAATTTTATTGTTTATCACATATATTGTTTTCTCTTTAATGCATTTAGTTTTAGTTATTTTATGCATGTTTTAAGGTTAATTTAATAGTTTAGAAAAAATATTATGCATGAAATATGTGCTAGTAATAATTATTAATTTTCATTTAGGATAAATTAGATTTTACGCATGCTTAGATAATAGTAGGAGAGATTCTAAACACACTTTATAAACTATTGGGTGCACCCTAATTGCTAAAAAACCCTATCTTAAAAATTTTTCTTCAATTTTTTACTTTACACACCCTATTATCTAGTCATTCATTCCTAAACTACCCTCTCTTCTCTTCACACTAACTCTCATTTCTCACACCCTAAGCCACATTCAAGTTTCTATCTTCCACAAATTCTTCAAATCTTAAAGATTTTCAAGATAATAAGTGTAGCTTACATGTTCTGTTACATATGTTTAATGTTCATTTCTTTTCTAATTGTTGAATTTGAGTAAAATGAATCGGATGGGGTGGGTTAGAGCACCCATTCGTAGCTCGCGGCAATAACTCGTAGCAGGGAATTGCCGAGCCCTTAATCATATGCGGCACTTTTGTGCTGCAAAACCACAATGGTTTGTGGCATTAAAGTGTCGAGTCCATTATTGGATTTGCGGCACTACAGTGCTGCAAATCCTATTGGTTTCGTGGTACCGCAGAGCTTTATGAAGCTTGCTTCTATGGGTAAGATGGATCTCACGAAAGCATGCTTCCCGTCTCCTCTTCTTTTTTTTTCATCCTTTTTCTATTTAGTATAAATCCATGGAATTGAAGCACCGAAATCCCATTCATTCTTTTTTTTTTTCCTTGAAGATGAATCCCATTCATTCTTCATTCTCCTATCTTCAAGACGCCTTTGGTTGAATGTTCACACCTGACCCACCCAATACACTTCCTACATTCACTCCCAGAATTTGAAATAGGGAAACAAAGCGAAATGGAAGGCTTGAAGAAGGTAGTGATCAAGGCTAGGGCTCTTGGGTTTAACGACTATGGGTTTGATTGATGACGAAGAGAAGAGGAAGGAGATTGGGAAAAGAATGGTGGAGGTGTTTTCTGCAAGAAGGGAATTTAAGGTTACTGGCTACTGCTAAAAAACTTGATAGAATTGGAGCAAGATGATGATGATGATGAACAGAGCCAGAAATTGATTAATGGATAGAGGGTAAAATAATAATTTTACTTAAGGGTATTTGTGTATTTAAAAAAATTATCAAAATAGGGTGTGAGAAATAATTTATAGGGTGTATTTAGAGCCACTCTAATAGTAGATAGAATCTTTAATAAGTTGTTAGCTTAGATAAAATATCATTAAAATTGATTAATTTGAATAAATTTAGGATGCGTCAATTTCAGTACTTATCAACACATTTTACACAATCAATCCTCGTGAGATTGGCACTCTACTTCTACATTATATGCTATGATGCGTGCACTTGCAGTTAAAGAAAAGTAAACTAAACAATTAATTAAAAGTGTAGTATATACCATTAAATGTCCTCAGAGCGTAATATACTCATATAAAGATAGACTAGAGTTTTTCAATTTTAATAATTTATAATCTGTAATCTATTACTCAAAAAAAAATGATTTTTCCAAAATAAAATATAATTAATTAAAAAAATATTACAGTTACATATTTGAAGTATAGTTTATTTTATAAAAAAACACGGTTTTTATAGATTCCTAGTTTTTTACTCGAAAGGAGACCACATTTAATTGTTCAAACATCTGATCAAAAAAAAATGTTCAATGTAACCAAAAAAAATGTTCAAACATAGTTTAATTTATAGAAGACTATGGTTTTACCTTAGCCATAGTCTAATTTTTATAAATTAGACTATGAATTGCAGTTTATGATTCTGAAGATTACGCTCAAATAAACAACTGTTATAAAAACGTATAAGTCTTTTGTCATAAATTATATTTTTTTAACAGTATTCTTTTATTTATTTATTTTCTGTAGTAGTGATAGTATTAGAAATATTCACTACATTTTAAGAGGATCAATACATATTGAAATTAATCAATGGTTGAAATTTGAATGGATTTTAAATTGAACGTGAAGATAAACGTAAATTAGTGAAAAGAAAAAAGAAGAATAAAACGATGTGAACAAATTTTGATTATATAATTGTTTGAAAATACATGTCTTGAATAATTTCATTACTTTTTAACAATGAAGTGAATTTTTTGCTTAATTGTTCACCCCATTTTTTAAAAATAATTTACTTTGATTTCAAGCATATATGTAATTAGAGGTATAGATATACAAAGCGTTCAACGAACTGTTCGAAAATATATTTGAATCAAGTATCAGAACTTTGGTTACAAAGGCTATTCGTGAACAAACTTGTTTAAAGTGTTTTTAGAAGTCGTTTGTTTAATGAATATGTACACAAAAACTTTGTTAGAATACGAATTAAGTGACAAAATTCAAATTCTTTTATTTATATATTTGAGAGTACAATCCTCTTTATGTATTCTATACAAAAAACAGACAAAGGCTTGTGGTTCTAGTAGCTTGGCAAATCTTTGAAAATATGGTTGGAGACTTGTTGCCTTATTCAATTGTAGCTTGATAGATTTTTGAGAGAACTATTGGAGACTTGTTGTCCTCTTGTAGATCTCTTGGCTTTGGTTAAATTTGTAATGCCTTTGACAGTGACTTGACTTGGTGTCTTTGCACTTGGAGAGATGACTTAAAAGCCTTGGGCTTTGGAGATTTTACTTGGAAGTCTTTGGAGCTTGAAGATTCAACTTGAAAGTCTTGGAGCTTGGAGAGGAGACTTGGTAGAGATGGCCGGTGGAGGCTGAATTTGTAATGCCTTTGATAATGACTTGACTTGGCGTCTTTGCACTTGGAGAGATGACTTGGAAGTCTTGGACTTTAGAGATTCGACTTGAAAGTCTTGGAGCTCAGAGAGGAGACTTGGTAGAGATGGCCGGTAGAGGCTTGAGAATGTCTGTGGGAGCTAGCGTTTTCTCTCTTCTTTGAATTCCTCTTCTTGGAATCGTCTCTCAATAGCATAGAGGAGCCCTCTATTTATAGTACTTGAATGATAGAGAGTTCCAAAAAAAGTTAATCACTTTTTGATTAATCTCTAATTATTTTAATTTAATTAGAGATAATAAATATGATTAATTTCTTTTGATAAATATATTTTTTTTATCTTGATCACTAGGTGATTAATTTAACCAATTAAATATTTAATTTAATTAATTGAATTATATTAATTTTTTAATGTCTACTGAATCATTTAGTGCTCGTTTGCTATTCGATAATAATAATTTTTTAAATTACATACTCATAAGTTATTTTAATATATAGTTATTAAAATTACATGTTTATATAATATTTTTTAATTTGGCATCATATATACTACAATGAATACAATTTATTTGTATAATTTTTTTTACCATTCATGAATATTTTCGTTTAATATTCACGAACACATTTATGAATGTTCATTCAATAATAAAGAATACGAATTTGTAAACATGTTTGTAAATGTTCTTGAATGAGATTAACGAACACAAATCGAAAACAAATAGACGGACACACAAACATAACCATGTATGTTTATATTGGATTTGCTTACACGCTATATGGAATAAAAATACAGTGATGAAAACAATATGAATATGAATATGAATATACCAGCAAGTGAAAGTGAACTTTTTTCTTAAATATTTGGATATAGTTCAAATTCTAAAATCGTCATTAGTGGAAGGGGTTTACCGTTTGTCACTTTCTGCCTGAATAAAATCAATCTTAGATTGTAAAATGGATAAAAATGTGATTACGTCGAAAACAATATGAATATGACAACAATAAACACACCTATTTTTGACAATTCGGGCCCTTCAAATTAATTCACGAAGTATGGAAGTTTTCAGGGACCACTAGTTAGGCCAACCCTTTTTGTTTATTACCATATATCATTAAAGAAAACTACTGTGTATCATTAAAGCAATACTATTTATTGCAAAAGTCAGCGCAAGTTTTATGTTGTTCTTGTGTGGTATAATTTTTCTTATTTGAGTTGTTGATATTATTTCTACAAAATCAACCAAAGACTAAAAAGGATAAGATTTTAGTAAAATCTTTGAAAAACTAATTTTCACTAATTAATGGTAAAAATTAAAATATATTTTTCTTGAAAAAGACATAAATATGCTTCAACTTATAATTCATTTTAGAAGTTTCCAATTTGGATATTGAAATGTGAAAAGTGAATTTATAAGTAGAATAAAGTTGTCATGTCTATTGTGTAGTGCAAAATGACAGGATCACATACACAAAAATAAATAAATAAAATTCACTTCTAAAAATAAAAATATTATTTATTACATTGTTAAAATATTTTGCCCTTTAATATTTGATTTGTTTTTTTACAAGTTACATGTGCAAGTAAAACTTATTATTGGGATCGGTATTATATCAAATATGAGAAGTCACAGAAAACAAACTGGTTGTATAATTAGACAAAAATGACATAACTGCAAAGAAGGGGAAATAAGAGACTAATTCATGAGTTATCATTATTTATTTAAAGCTTAAACAGAAGATTCATTTTCATTAACAGACAATTGCATTTGCACGTGGTGGGGCCTAACTTACCCGGAAAGAAAACTGATAAGGGCCAAAAGAGAGAACATAAAAACACATTGTGGAAAAAAAAACACAACATAGATGCAAGGCATTTTATGACATTAATGTGAGAAAGAAAAAGATCAATGTTACTCACGGATCAGAGCCAATTTGCGTCACTAATTCTTCTATCAAAGTTTATGTCAAGCAAGAAAATGGTAGGCACCCCCCCCCCCCCCCCCCCCCTCGCCATGTCCTTAGTTAATGCGACAGGCGACAGCTACCGATTGAAACCCTCTTTATTTCAACACAGTTTTCATCGTCAAGATAGGAAGTATAGGGTGGAGCAAATTTCACCAATATCTTGCTTTGCTCAAGATTAGGAGTACAAATGAATCAAGTTACTCTTGTGAGCTACTCGATTCAACTTAATAAGTACTTCAATTTGACTCATTTATTTTTTAGCCAAACTCGAGCTTGAACTATTCGAATAATGAATCGAGTTTTTTAATACTTGGTTTCGAACAATTCATTAGCCTTTTCGTGTTTTTTTTATATTTTTTTAATTTATTATTTTATCCTCATAATATATAGTTAAAATTAATAAATCCAGTTTATTGAGTTTAACTCGAGTGGCTCATGTATTCTATTGAATTAAGCTCGAGCTTAAAAAAACAAATTCAAATCGAGTTTCGAGTCTTGAATTTTCAAGTCAAGCTGAACTTGAATCTGATATTGAATCGTCCCAACTTAGTTCGATTATACCCCTACTCAAAGATCATTTTGACAAGCAATAGCAATTCTGCCGTGAGTACCTAAATACTAATAAACAAAAAAGGAATTAGACAACTGTTGATCTTATATTGGCAAAAAATTTCTTCCTTCTTTCACGTAAATTATTAAATTGCGTAGAAAAAGTCGAAACTATATATGCTTGAAAATAAACTCACTACAAATGGTTATAGCAGCAATTATTAATATATATATATATATTATATATATTATATAATCATTTCAGCATAATAAACACTAGTTACTATACAGCGGGATGGGTTTCTACTTTCAGTTATAGCATGCATATCAATGGGTTCGATTTTTCACTCCCAAGCCCTAATAAATGCCTCAACTATTTTTCATGTTTTTCAGTGCAAAAGAGCAACTCCTTTTTGCATATTCTAATGGTTCTCCTACACGAAATAATCAAGTGCAACAACCAGGGCCTATATTTTTATTAGCCATTATTGCTGCTGCTTGTAAGCACACGAACACTGGGCACGATTATCCGAGAGTGTCTGAAATTATTGAAACATGAAAAGGGAAACAAGATGAATGGATCTAAAGGGAAAAAGGTTTCCAACAATAAAAGAAGCAGATTTGGGTTGGTGTGTTTTCATTGCAACTTACCTTCACCTGATTTTGGAGGTCTTTAATATAATCAACAGCCAAATCTAGCATGTCGGCAGTGTTTGTTTGCTGAAAACATGGAAAGAAAACGTGAGTTTTCGACAAATTTCAAATACCAGGAAGCGATCCCAAATCCAGAATTTTACCTTGTCCATGTTTGGAACAAGGTCTTGTAGTTTCCTCATGCGCTCGCTTATTTTGGTTCTTCTCACCTGAACAGAAACAAACTCAAAGAAGGCGTTAAAAGATGACAGCTTTTCTGTTTTCAGCAGAGAGAGTTATTAATTTGCCTGCATTGCAATGACAAAAACTTAGTAAAATCTTTTGCTAAGGTTATAAATCTGTCTTTAAACATTACCCTCTCAGCAATGCTTCTAGGGTGAGTGGCACAGCCTCTCTTGGCCCGAATCTTACAAGGCACAGAATCCTGATACTGCAAGAACTTCTCAATGGCAGACATATCTGGTAAAGTCTTTGGTAAACTCAAGTGATGAGCCAAAAGCGGTGGTGGCTGCTTTCCGCCGTCGGTGCTCTGTTAGAGATTGACATCAAAGAATAACCAGAGATCAGAATATTAGAGATTCACATCGTTTTTAATGACCAACAAGCCGTTAGAAAAAGTAGAAATAAATTTTTTTTTAAGTATTTGAATATAATTCGAATCTTAAAATTATCGTTGTTGACAAAATTTTACCATTTACAACTTTCAACCACAATAAAATTAGTCTTAAACTGAAAAACGATTAGAATAACTGTTGTATTAAATGTGTATTACCTGAGTTTCTGCTCCGTCTAAGTCCAAGCCAGAAAGTGATCTATCATCTTCTCCGAGTCTTTTCACGCCTGAGAGGTTATCAGAAATCATCACGGAATCGTCCCAAGAAGTAACTGGAAACCCTGAGGAATAATTGTTGCGAGCATTTTCTGAACTATTTGGACCCATGTTTTTGTTCCCTATCTCGGCAAGTGGACTCATCAGCCCCGACGAAGGATGCCTGCTTGGAGGAGGAAATGCTGCGTCTCTGTTACCGCTATTTGCGCTTCCATAATCTCCCATTCCTCCCATCACACCATAGCCTGCAACTTTAAAAGACTTCAGTGTCAACTCAGAGCAATTGAACTGATAATTTTATTTATCAAATCATCAAAAAAAGAAAAGAAATAGTCATTACTAAAGTATCATCCATTTTTAGTATTGACCGACTCCTAGCTGCTCATTTGATTGGTCTAGTACAAACTCAGTCAATTTGATTAAAAATTCCATTCTTTTACTCACAAAAGCGACAATTATGAGTTCATTTCGCTAAAAGAAACTTTTTCACTGATTTTTTCTTATTTTAAATGAAATTTCAGTGGTCATTGGAAGGCAACAGAGAGAAAGAACAGACAAAATATTCTGAAAAGAAGCACCTGTATGTACTATCCTGAAACAAATTTGTTTTCTGTTTTCTCTCCATTACGCCAGAAGCCAGAAAAAAGAAGCTTTACTTTGACAAAGACAAAGAAAAACTTGATGAAGAAAGTGTATAAAAGTAAAAATCCCTTACTATTTTTAATGTTTATATCGGCGAATAACCCAGCAGGTGAGCTGCTGTGTCGAATAAGATTGGAATTACTGCCGACGCCCATCTTCACTTGTGTTGGCCGCACCATCCCCGTTGAATTTGGAATCCTGTAATCCATAGTTGAACCTGATTGCTGGCTTGGCAAATGCTGTTGAGGTTGGCTTTGGTAAAAATTCTGTGAAGCAGAGGAATAGTTCCCCTGCTGCTGCTGTTGCCGCTGCATAACCCCTGTTTGATTATTTATCGGAGTCATAATCTGCGTTTGCTGCTCAATTTTTACAGCTGTTTCTCTAACAGGGAATTCTGCATTATTGCACAAAGATTCTGGTCTGAAATGTTCTCTGTATTACCACCGGCATCCCCACTACTTGATAAAAACCGCGCAATAATTCGTTCTGTTTCAGGACTCGATGGTCGGTTTAGAAACTCCGGGCAGATATCTCTGTCCAAGATGTTCGAAAAATACGAACTAGGGGCAGATTGGTACCTCGTCAAGCTAGAATTCATCTGTTTTTGATGCTGTTGAGGTTGATGATAATCCAAAAGATGATGATGGTGATGTTGAAGATCTGACTCCATTTCCCTTTTCAATTCTCCTTCCAAAAGTACTCGAGACACCAAGGTTGAAAACTCAGTTCAGTAAAAAAAAAAATAAGGGGTTTTTTTTCGATCAGATCAATATTGAATATCAAAAGCCTAGAGAGCCCCACTAAGAAATACTAAACCAAAGTCTCTGTTTGTTTCCAAGAAAGAAGCTCTGGAAATTTTTTTCTTGGAAAGCTTCATCTAATCTAACAAAGTGATCACCCAGAAATACCAGCTGCTTTCTGGTAGATCTATCCTAAGCACCCAAGAATTTGGTTGGACTCAAGATGCTCTGCTATCAAAGAAGCTCCCAAAGCATAGGAGAACACAGAGAAAACCAGGGAGCCAAAAGAGAGATTCCACCGCCGCAAAGAACCCTACAACCAAATCTGAAAGAACCCAATTTTCTATTCTTGTAACCAGGCCAGTTAGCTGAAAAATGTAACATTAAAAGAGAAAAAAAAAAGAGACACTCAATGAAAGCAATATCAGCGATTAGAACAGGACAAACAACAACAAAAGTAATCACCACCTTATCTCTCTCTCCACTTTCTATTCATTTTTTTTTCTCCTTCAGTTCTTTCTTGACATGTGTTTCAGCACTGACTGATGGAGGCAGTGCAGTTGATGCAAGTGAGTGAAAGGAGAAATTAAAAAAAAAAAAAAAAGAAGGTGAAGAAAAATTCGAAATAGAGAAAAGAAAATAGTAATTAAAGATAAGCATTTTCTTTTTTTCTTTCCCAGTTTTGTAGGCTCAGCCAATGGGAAGCAACATTGGCCAGAATTGTACTCCCTCAGATTTAGTGTGTTATGTTTATCAAATGATGTTGGCACTTGACAATAATGGCCTTTGTTTTTGTTCATTATTACAAAATGAGCCTTAAGTTAAAGATGGTTGATTTTTGGCAGCTCTTCTTCCACGTTTTCAAACTTAATTTATCAACGGCAATAATCCCAACAGATGGGAACATAGCTGATTCCTATTATTAGAAGAAAGCAAAGTTTTTCTGAAAATTAATACCCCACCAATGCAATGGCCTTATCATCCTTGTTGGACCACACTTGCGGATTTTGCGTTTGAATGGAAAGTGAAAATATCTAAGATCATATTAATTTTATATTAAATTAGTAAAAATTGAATTGATTAAATTATGTTATTTTATTTACATTAATTGAACTAAAATTTATTAATTTAGAAAATTTAATTGATCAAATTTAATTCAGTTAATATGTGAAATAACTGAATAATAAAATATATTTAAATTGAATTATATTCATTCAACAAAATATTTAAATGCCAAAATATTATTCAAAATATCAAAATATTAAGTTGAAAACTCTAATACTTTAAATTTAAAATATCATCCAAACTTCAAATATTAAACATATATTTGGATTTTTTATATTTTTATTTTTATCTTTAAATTTTTTTCATATTTTAATTAAATCCCGGTTAATACGATTAGCTTGGTTTTTCAAATGAATTAATCAAAATCCAAACTTTTTTCAAAATAATTTTCATTAACGGACTTAAATTAATTAGTGACCAATCGATTAATCAAATTTAATCGATTTCATCGATTAATTCAATTAAAATTGATATATGAACATCTTTAGATGAGAAAATGTTAAACTTGAACTTCATTTCATTACCCAAAAGAGGGAAAAATCACAAATCTTGTTCTCACGAGGAAAAACATAAAATATACAGTCACGTAAAAAAGTTAATAAAACCTTAACACGACTTCCCTTCCATTGAACATCTTTTATCTATTTTTATTGTTCTTCATAATGTAAGAAGCATTAAAACAACATCTATTTTATATGATAGGAAACCTATATCTAGAGTTGAGTGTAATTTAACCAACAAGTGGTTGGAAGAAGTGGAAAGTGGACTTCTTCCCCAGGTACTTGGACAGGGTTCGAGTCCTGGAGTCCTCACTGTTGGGAGGGCTTTACCGTTTACCACTCCCGGCCCGAACAGGATTAGTCTCAGACCGTAAAACGGATGAGGATACCTGTGGTTACACCAAAAAAAAAAGAGTTGAGTGTAATTAAGTCTACTCAAGATGCTTCATTGTTTGATTCAAGTTCGACTCAAAAATTCAAAAATCAAAATTTGGTCCAAGCTCGAACTGTTTTAATTTTTAAATTTGAGTTTGACTCGATTGAAAACTCAAATCACTTAAAATTGTCTTAATAGGTTCAATTTATTATTTTTTAACTATATAGCATGAGGGTAAAATGATAAACTAATCATATATTAAATTTATATTACAAAAATTAATTAGGCTCATGAATTGCCTGACTTGTTACTCAAACTCGACTTGACTTATTACTCAAGTAGCTCAAACTCAAGCTCGATTCAAAAATGAAAGTATCAAATTCAAGTATTATCAGATTGAGTTTGAGTAATTCAAGAGCAACTTGATTCATTTACATCCCTAATTGAGACACCCATGATTGAGACGACTTGTGCAAGTAGTTGAATTTGACATATACTAGTTTACATCCAATCCTAAGTCAACTATTTTACTTCTCACTTCATTATGTGTTGTTCCTGATACAACAATAAGATTTTGATGACGTAGAAATCTCAATTTTCATGTTATCCTATTTCCGAGTGCTTTGCAAAAAGGAAAACGAGCAAAGAGCATAGGGGTTTTTTTTCTTTGTACGCACTCTGATACTTAAGTCAAACCAAGAATTTAGTAGAGTTTTAGTAAGCAAAATGAGATTAATTTTTTAAAGGTGATACTTGTCACCTATTTATAGGACTTATTTAGTGTGTAATTATCGCTGAGGTCAATACTTAATTAAATAGTTTAAATAATCTTGTGAGACCCATCTGGTCAAATCCATACGACGTATTTTGGGAGAAAATACCACTAGAGAAGTAGTTCCATGCAAGCTTTTGGGTCCCAATCACATCATGTTCCAAGAGGTGAGTATTTGGGAAAGTCCTCCTTCTATATTACATGATGCCCTTAGAAAGAGAGTCTCCTGTGTAGGCTCCTCTTCCTTACATGGCAGAGAGTTCTCCCACACGTGGCGAAAGGCTTGACGTGCAGGAGAGTCTCCTACACACAGGAAGTTTTCCCACGTGTGGGAAGCCTGATTACATGCCACATGTCACCAATAGATAATGCCATGTGGCATCCCCATATTGAATCTTTCATGGTTCTTCTGAGTCTTATTTCCTTTTTTGGGCACAATTTATCTTTTGGGCCCAATGTCTTTTAGTTTACCCATATCAATTTCTCTCCACTCTTTTTTAGGATATAACTTAGAGAAGAGTATATAGGGCATATTGATACTTTCCTAATTATTTTGTTTGTTCACAGGCCGCGTTGCTAGTGATGTCTACAATGCTTAGCATCGAGCACTCACAGCATAGCCTAAGAGGGAGCTTCAGCTGCAAGAGGAGAAGGCTAAATGGATCACAAAGAAAAGCAATGGCCAACTCTCAAAGCAAGTCAATGATCAGAAGAAGGACAATGAGAAAATAATCTTAAGCTATTTCGACTTAAGGCTAAATTAGCTACGAAGAAAGCCAAGATAGCTTCATTAGAGCAGTACAAGAAGGCGAACACTTCCATCTCTACCAAGGTGAACTCCTTTTTACCCGAACTCTGAGCTTTGTAGTCAAAATATGACTCTTTATAAAGAAACTTTTTGAATATGGAGTCTTTTGTAAGTATGAATTTAACTTACACGTCTTACGTTTGTAGTTGAACCTCTGTCATGCTTTTTCCATTTAATGTTCATTTTGTAATTTGATTTACTTTGCATATTTTTCACTTTAAGTTTTTTTATAGTCATGACCATTTCGCGCCTTTTTTTCTTAAGGACTTTATATGCATGACTTACCTTGCGTAATTATCGCTTCAAGACCTTGTATTTGTGACTTACCTTGCACATTTTTTATTCAAGTACTTGCATTTTATATGTGCGACTTACCTCGTGCATTTTCACTTCAAGTCCTTGCATATTTGTTATGTGACTTAGCTCGCGCTTGTATTGCTTCAAGTCCGTGTGTTTTATACGTGTGACTTACCTCACGCAATTTTCACTTCAAGTCCATTTAAATTTCTCAAACCTATCTCACACATTATTTGCTTAAGGTTCTTTTCAGTACTTGACTTATATCACACATTTTTGCTTCAAGTTATCCGTATTGAGCTTATTTTGTGCCTTTTTGGCTTAAGGCTCTTGACATTTTCGTTTTCCTTAATGAGATTTATAGTCATACGTAATGAAAGGCATTTATAATAGTCATGAATAAAAAATTCCTTTGTTGCTTATCGAATAAATGATAAAATAATAAAATTCCTCAATGAATTAACTATCTGAATCAAATGAAAAAAATGAACATATGAAATCTTTACTACCAACACAATTTCAAATAATTGGCGTTCCATGTCTTGTTTATCTTCTTTACTTGTAAGGTCTCTAAAACACAAGTACTTGGCCTGATCATCCTCCTGATTTGATAGAGCCTTTCCTAATTAGCTCGAATCTTGCCATCTTTTCTTCTTTGGAGTCACGTGGCTAGACCATTTTCATCACCTCCTTTTGCATGATGTACTTGGCTTTAGAAAACAAGTCTAAAATTGTGATTAGCTAATCTAGAGATAGTGACTGCAATAGCTATTCAAACTTAGTTCCCCTTAACGTTGCAACTACTGCGACTCTAACTTGTAGTTCTCGAACTTCAAGAGTGGTGCCTCGAAATCAATCCACATAACTCTTCAGTGATTTCTTGTTTCTTTGCTTAAGGGTGGGCATATATGTGGTCTCCTTCTTCCTTTAGTTGTTTATAATGAAGGCCTTCAGAAATTCACTCCTCAATTAGTGAAATGATAAAATGGATCGTTCCACCAAACTATTAAACCACTTCATCACATAGCCAGTTAACGTAAGCAAGAAAGTTCCACACATTATCTCATCCTCTCATTCATAGAGGAGCATCAGCGCTTCATAATTCAGCATACGATCATATTGATCTTTATTTTCTGAATATGCGGTCATCTACAACAACTTAAACTTAGGAGGTCAAGGTTTCTACATTATAGCGGCACTGAATGGTAACCACCTCCTCTAGCTATCTCTACAGATACCAACTTCTTTTTCGCTGCCATTGATTATTATAAATACTAATAATAATCAATGGCGAAAGAACAAATTTTTTTTTGAGTTAAAAGTTTAAAATGAATAGTTCTTTTGCAAGGTAGAGGTGTTCATGGGCCAGGTGGAGCCAAGTTTAGGTAAGGTATTAAGAGATTGAAGTCGACTCTTTGAGCTTACTTTTTGCCTAAACCCGTTCTTACATGCAATGAATAAACCCAAACTTGTTCAAGCTCGTCTAAATATTAATATTTTTGTAAAAAATGATAATAAAATATAAAACTAATAAAACACATAATGCATAATAAATATAACACAATAAGCTCAAATAAATTCTTACAAAATGACTATAACACATATGAAATTTTTAATTAAAGTCTAAAAACACAAACACAGTTTAAAATTAAATTGCACAAAAAATGGAAAGTAATTAAAATTTATTAGTATAAAAAATAGAAAAAAATTATAATTATCGAGTCAGACTGGGTTTGGACTTAAAATAGTGAACCTAAGCTTGACTTGTTTTTCATTAGGCCTCAATTTTAAAGCCTAAATCGTTTAATATGCTTAATATTTTTATCCAAGCCAATATTTTTAATAGGCTTAATATATTTATCCCAATAATTTAAAATTTTGTTGTTCCACATTTATTTTTCTTTTGAATGATAAAATTACTAATAATTGTTGTACATAATTTTAATGGTAGATGTTCTATTTCGCACATATGAATGTGATTGTAAAACAATTTTTTGTATCCTAGCCAAAAAAAAAATCTATTTGCACTGTTTTTCTCACTCATGAACATGCAAGCTTGATTTGTCTTTTGTTGGATAAATGACAATTTTAATTATCAGTAAAGTAGGGAATAAGAATCTGCAACCAAAAAAATTGTACAAATTATCATCAATAATTCACCTTGAAAAGAAAATGCTATCATATATATGTACAGGCAAAGAGTTACAAATATTCCAACTTATAGTCAATAAAATCAATGAAATCAATCTATCTTTCTTTAGCTGCATTATATTACAAACTTCTGCATCCACTAATCTTCCTTATAGTCAAAAAAAATAAACAAAATTAGTAGTTGAAACTAAATTAGTAGCAATAACTATTTAGAAGCCATTGAAGCAAAGCTTTAAGTCCTAACTCTTTGAAGTTGGCATCTCAAAACAGCAAATAGGGTAATAATGGCTTTACTTCAACCATTCTTCAATGCAAGAATCATGAAAACTATAAGAACAAGGCATTTGGGAAGCATTTGATCTACCACTGATTTCCTCCAAGCATATAATGCAATCTTCGCCTTTGACCTTCATTTTCTTCATCATCTCCTTTATCGAAGACTCCTTCGCTGGAACCATGCCATAAACAGTTGCTAAAGCTGATTCCTCCATGGCTCTTGTGATCAAAACTATCTCGTTGTTCTCGTGTTCCTCAACCATTCCCCATATCTCTGCATGTAAAGGCAAGACCATACATCCCCTGTTGGGCACGCAGTTTTCAATACTAAGTCCATAAAGGATAACATCCTCGACGATATTGTCATAAGCATAAGAGGCTGGGTCAATTGAAAGTCTTGTTAACATGGCACCAAGAATTTCATAAGCCTGGAAGTTTTTGGGCAAGGTCATTTTTGTACCCTGTGACACGACCGGTTAAATGATCTTGTCGGACGATTAGGAGATCGACGGTAGTTGTTACTTCAATTTGGATAAAACGAGGGTCGGAATAAAGGGTTTCTAGTATAGTCTCGGGTTTGAAAACGCTGTGATAAAGACCATTACATCGATTGGAAACGAAAGCCATGGGAGAAACTTGAAAAGAAAGCTTTCTGTTTTACACAACCAGAAACTATGGTATTACAAGTTTTGAACTCAAGATAGTGTTTATAATAATCAATGGCAGTAGAATAGCTTCTTTTTTTTTCAATGCAAAATTTAAAATCAATAGTTCTTTTTTTTTTAGGATAAAGGTGTTTACAGGCCGGGTAGAGCTATGTTTGGGTAAAAATTTAAGGGATACTTAATTAAACGCATTTAATTAAGCCTAGTTATAATTCTATCTAATAAGTCCAAAAAGGAAATTCCAAATTTCCCTAAACCAACCCTTGTCAATCCATTAGCTACTCTTTTGTGCGTGTGACCCATCAGGCTCATAACATCATGGCAATGAACTTGAACAACAATTTAAATTCATAGATCAAGTTAGGCATTTAGCTATGTTGCATGACCACCCAAATGTTAGAGAGGCCAAAAGTGATTCTCAATGAGATGCTTTTCAGTGATAAGTCTTTCTATGTAATTATATCCTTTTGATTATATCTCAATAAAGGAATAAGAATGGTATGGTATCTAATTATCGATTAATCATATTAATTCCTATAGTTTTAGGATTGACTCTAATGAATCTTATGAAATTGATTTCATCAAGGACTTAATATGCCATAGCCCTGGACTTGCACAAGCCAATCTCAAATACTATTAGTCTATATTTTCCTCTATCTCGGAGTACATCATGTCCAATTGAAGCATCATATCAATTCACTTTATGTTTCATAATCGTACTCGTGTAATCTATCATCCCATATCACTTTCCATATAGAGAAATCATGATCACAATAGTATAAGTTCACAATTCTCTTCATATCAATCTTATGTTCATGTATCATATCATGTCATCGTCTAGATGAAATATCATTAATGTCGAGTCATGACATTCCTTATGGAACTCTCATGTACAAAGCATATTATCATGTCAGGGTTTAATATGCAATTTATGTAATTTTACTGTACAAACTGCTATCATTTCTAATCGTATCATATGTACTTTAGAACATGCTCCAAGTATGAATTTTCAATTCATTCAAGTCTACCTTTACGGCATGATAAAAACATGTTCAATTTCAATTCATGTATTCGTTTTTAGAGCATGTCTAAAACATGTGCGGTTTTAAAACATTTTTCATATACTATAAGTCATATCAGGTCTAGAGTTCATATCAAATCAATCTATACTCTAGACCGCATATCATTTTAAATTCGACACAAAATCGTATATAAATCATATAAGCGTCGAAATCATTTATCATGTACTTTTAAAACATATACTGTAAATCATATCAGGTTTAGAGTTCATATCAAATCAAACTATACTCTATACCGCATATCATGCCATGTTCGACACAAAATCACATATAAATCATATAAGTGTTGAAATCATATCTCATGGACTTTTAAAACATGTACTGTTTCAAAACATATTTCATTTCAAACTTGTTTCATGTACAGTATAAATCATGTCAAGTCTAGAGTTCATATCAATAAAATCATACTCTAGACTTCATATCATATCGGTTAGAGACTAGGCTAGATCCCTATCATCTCTATCAATAAAGACTTAAATCACTGTAGCTAGCAGTGAAAATCATGTCATCGTCCCCTGGAGAGCAACTAGGGCGCTATCTATGGTCATAGACCTCATCTCTCTCAGCCCTACTAATCAGGTGTGACTGAGACCTGTCCACGACTATTGTCGGACAAGCATCTCTGCCTAATGAGCAAAGCTCCAATTAGGCGGTTTCCACTATGCTTTATTGAATTTAATTCTTTTAGGGTGCCTACAGTCTCATAAAACATTTAAATCTTTAGCTTTTCTTTTTAAAATCATGTAAAGCATATGGTGAAGTTCTTTAAGAGGTTTCGTATATAAAAGTACGTATATACCATATACTTTCTTTTTAAAGCTAATCTATACTTTATAGCATTTATATAAATGCTATTATAACATCTGAAACTGTAGCAAATTATGCTTAAAAGCGATGCTATGAAATCATTTCTGTATGTAATTTTGGTAATAGTTTCAAATGTCAATATAAGTAATACCTTCATCTAATACGGTGAAACAATTCATTTAACTTTATCACCATCAATCATTCGATTTCAAACTATCCTTCTGACACATCAGTAAATCAATGTTCAAATCAATTCAATATTCATTTCATTCAGTTTTCAAATTGTTCAGTACTCCAATTATTCAATAATCAGATTATTTGGTATTCAAGTCATTCAGTATTCGATATCCTTTTTCGATAGCTATAAACTGTAACAATCATTTCTACCTTTCACTATTAATACTAGGACCACATCACTTACATGAATCCTCTTAGTATTCATAAATATTTAAATATCATGTCGCTATATAGCCATCAAAATACTGAAATCATGCCAACGCCAATATCATCGTTCGATATCTATTCCAAAGTTGACATCGAAAATAATTAAGAACGTGAGATCAATAGTCATCTATCAATTTTATTTATGGTTTATCATGCTAGCACTCCATCGAAATTTCTGATTTGATGTTTGATTTCGTTCATTATCCTTCGTACGCCACAATATTGAAACTATGATTCTTGTCACTCAAACTCAATTTGAGTTCAATAGGCCACTTTCTGAATAGTCAAATATCCAATGTATAGTTCTAAGCACTATTCTGAATTCTATCACTCAGTTGTCTCAAATCTCAACCAAGCATAATTCATATTAAATCGTCATATACACCACTTGGGCCTCTATGCCTTCGTTGGGCAATGGAATCACAAAATTTTCACATATGTATAAAATAAACAACCACAAGGATCTGTTACTTTTGACTTTCACTTCTTTGACTTCTTTTTCGTGATTCATCCTTTTACAATTTATCAATTAAATGCCTTTATTCTCGACAATTTTCATGAGACATTAAAGTCACTTATCTATTTCTCCAAGTTTAAGTGATTGTGACTATTAATATACCACGGCTCTCATTCACTTTTTTTTTCGCACCATCTGACCATCTCTCAACAGTATTCTGATCATTTGAGTGATCTTGTGTCCATATATATCATCGTAAAAATCTCAATCCATATCTATTTGACATAGACACGTACAATTATACTTTTACATAAACTTATGTTCCATTAAATGTCCACAAGGCATCACAATTTACTTTCTTATCTTCATCATCTCAATTTTACTATTGATGTGGACCATTCGTCGTGTCCTTAAACTATTTTAAAAATCGAGTTTTCAGGCGATATGCCAAGATCCTTTCAATGCTCGTCTTTCGATAACTCTTTCCAAAGTTCCATTTATACGCGGAGATCTTAACCTTTTTCCTCAAACATTTTCATAGAAATTTCGACAGCATAACGGCTTAATTTTCCCTAACCTCCTACAAGAGAAACACAATTTATACCACAGCCGTTGATTCTCACAATTCCTACATCTCTACTAAGACCCCCCCACCATCAGTTGTGGGTCCTCTTAACATTTTTAACATCAATTCAATCAATGCATCATATAAGAAAAATTCACAATTTCATTAAAATTCATTCCATCAATGCATCATATAAAAATCATAAAATCCCACATACAATATGATGCTACTAATGCTTTATAAAAGTATCTTACCTATTCGTTAAAGCTTAGCGTGTTTCCGAGCCTAGCTGAAATCCACCACTAGCCTCATTTCCAAGCTGTCATAATTTAACACACATATATTCGCTTAAGAAGTAATCCAAATAAATTCTATAAATTTCTACAGAATATAGAAAAACCTTTACTTTCCTTACCATTTCTTTTTCTTTCCTTTTTCTTCTTCTCTTTCTTCTTCCTTCTCTTCTTTCTCCTTTTTTTTCTTCTCTTTTTCTTTCCTTTTCTTTTCTTTTCTTTCTTTTTCCTTTCTTTCTTTTTCTTTTTCCCCTTTTTTTTCTTTTCTTTTTCTTTTGCTGTACCGGGTCGGGTCGGGTCGGTTCGGCTTGGCCGGTTCAACTTTTGCGGGCCGGTTCGGTCACCGGCGGCCATCCATTCCGGCGATTCAGCCACTCCATAGCTTGCCGAGGTTGCCACAAGGCCGGATCTGGTCTCCATTTCCCCAGTGGTGGCGAATCTGGAGGTGGGTTTTCGGTCTCTTCTCCTCCACGTTTCTCCTTCCTCCGTTGTCGTTCTTCCTCACCGGCAGTAGCCTCTTCTTTCCTTTCCCTCCGCTGGCGGCGTGGGTGGCGTGGCAGTGGCCAGACCGGTGGCACTGCCACTTTTCCTCTTCCTCTTTCCTTCGGTTCTCTTCCAGTTTCGCTTCGTCCCTTTTTGTTTTCTTTCCTCTCTTTTTCTTTTCTGTCGCCAGCAAGCCCTCTCTCCCTCTTTTCAGCTCGCCGGTGACCTTCTCCTCTTTTCTTCTCTCGCCGGTTATCAACTGGCCTCTTTTATTTTCCTTCGTTTCCTTTATGTTTCTCCTCTGTTTTGTTTACAAAAGAGAAACAAGCAGGGAATCGGGAATAGCCCGATTCCCGCCTTTCTTTTTTTTTTTAATATATATAATTATATTTTTATAATTATATATATCTAATCAAAATATTAAACATATATATAAATATATTTTTCATATAAACCATTTATATATATATACTTTGATTTAAAGTACTATATATATTTTTCTTATATATTATATATATACATAGATGTATAATAAAATACATATGTATTTATTCCATGTATGAATATATATATTTATCAAAAGCGTATTTATATAATATCATTATATAAATCTATCAAAATACATATTTTTATTTCTTATTAAGTTTTGGATTTCTTGATATCCAAATTTATTTTCTCCATTTTCATCCTTATTTAATTTGGATTTCAATTTGTCCAAATTAAGTTTTTCGGATACCTTATATATATTTAGAAAATTCTCGGTCTTCACATACACTAATAGTATTATCATTATGTATCAATCTCCACCAGTGTTTTGCTAGAAAAGCTAAATTTACAACATCAAAATCTTTGAAGCCTAGTCCTCCATCCAACTTTGGTATAAAAAGGTTCTCCCATTTCTTCCAATGTTTCTTCCTTTTCCCTCTTTACTTCTCCACAAAAAATGAGCAGTAATCATATAGAGATCATGAACTAAATTTCAAGGCAACTTGAAATAAATTAAGTAGTAGATAAGGATGCATTATGCCACGGCTTGAACCAGGACTCCTCTTGCTCCATATGAAAAAACCTTTCTTTTACACCCTAGCACCATCTTCCACATCCTGTCCCTAATCCCCATAAATTCTTTCAACCTCAAACATCCCACTAGAAGAGGAAAACTCCAAATCTATGTCTATCTTGGAAGCCCTTTACTATTAAGCTCTTCATAATATTATATCTAATGCACTATCTCGTGCTTGAGCTAAAATATACTGATGACTTTTGAAGATAATCTACTAGCTTAATTCCCTCTCATACCTCCTTAATATTTCCATCAAACTACCAACATCCAATTCGATAGCATGTAAGATACTGGATTATCATTTTCAAAAAACAAGTGGATTATGCATGGTGCATCTCTTGCCTCTACCAAACTTTTGATCTTCCCTTCATGTTAGCCCTCTCAATCATATTAGATAGTCCTTCTGCACAAATTAAGAAAGTAAGGAGATAATAGGTCCCCTACTTGAGCCTTCTACCACACAACTTCATTTTTACTGAATATGCTACTGTACATACACATACTTGAATCAACATGATCTTTCGCTCTGTAAAACCCATCATCTTCATCATTCATTCTAGGAAATCCTATTCCACCATGCAATATGCTTTACTCATATCTAATTTAAGCACTATTACTCTTCCATCTTGTCTTTCCTTTGCTTCATACTGTTAACGACTTCAAAAGAAACAGTTACATAATTGAAAATCTAATGCCGCGACACAAAGGCATTTTGTTTTTCTCTTATAATTCTTAGGAGAATTCATTCGACCTATTAACTAGGACTTTGCAACTTATTTTGTACAACACATTACATAAACATATGGGCTAATAATCCTTTATAGATTGAAGTGTATTCATTTTAGGAATTAGAACAATAGTAATACCATTAAAAGCACATATATCCTTTTCCCCATTCAAAAAGTTCAATATCAAGTTCGTTACCTCCTCACCCACAATGTCCTAGAACCTCCGGTGGAAACTTGCTGACATTCCATCTAGTCTTGGGGCTTTCCTTAGTTTCATTTGCTTGATGGTTGTCCGAGCCTCTTCTACCCTAAATTGCTTCCATCATGTTGCATTTGCTTTCAATATACTTTATTCTCCACTCCTTGAAAGACACTAGCCAATTTGTCTACTATAGTCAATTTGAAAATGATTGAGAAATATCCCAAGATCTAATCTCCCTTTAGACCAATATCCTTTAAAACCTATACTATATCAATTTTTAGCATCATTATTTGGTTAATTCTCCTTCTTCTAAAAGCTATAAAATGATAAAACCTTGTCTTACGTCCCTTGATTTTAGCCAACTTATTAGACCTTTGCCTCCATATTATTTCTTCATATAGTGAAGGTTGTTTAATTGATATTACTCCTCTTGGATCTCATTAGACAAAGAATCCATTTGATATTTGATTAACAGCTCCTGTACCTCATGACACGTCTCTTTAATTTTCCTTCTAATATGTCCAAACTCCTCTTTATTCCACCTCAATAAATCCTTGCCACAACCCTCTACCTTAGCTACCAGCGAAGCAAAGTCCCTTGCCTGTTTTGTACCCCAACTCTTGGCTATAACCTTTTCACAATTATGATGTTCTGCCCACATATTCTCAAAAGTGAAGTTATGTGATTTATTTGTTCTAACATCTTTATCTCTGTAGCTCAAAAAGTAGAAACACATGATCAAATGTTGACAAGAATGCATGAAATTTTGACGCTATTAGATACCTCATCTAACAGCTTCCATTTTCCATCTCTCTATCTAGTATTTTTGCTACTCTCTTGTACCTAATCCCTTTGTACCATGTCATGACCGATACCTTCACTAGCAATTCTGATAACGAGAAAAAGAGAACCACTACGCATCAATTTTCCATTATGGTCTAATAATGCCTCATGTTCATCTCTTACTAATAGGATCTCATTAAAGTCACCTACACATATCCAAAGACCCTACATTGATCTCACAGTCCCTTAAGTATATTCTCGGATTCTCTTATATTGCTCATCTCAAGGTTGTCATAAAATTGTGTAAATCATCATGGCTCCATCCTCGGTTCATCATTTACTCAACTATCTATGTGAAAACTTGACAGAGATAATAGTTCCACATTTAATTCCTCTATCCATAATAGTGTTAATCCACCATTTCTAACAACACCATCAATTATTATCTCCCTTGCAAACGCCCATCTATAATTCAACCACTCCGTCTTGTTCTTTTTCCTTTTTGTTTCATTGAGGAAGAGAATTTGGGGTTGAAATTTCTTGACCATCTTGGCCAACACATGAACCTTTTGAAGGGTCCACAACCCTTGGCAGTTCCAACTTAAAAGTTTCATTGGTTTCGACAAGGATAGGCCCCAACACCATTCTTTACCACTAATACTGTGATGTTTTTTGTATCATTAGCATCCTCCAAGAGTTCTCTCACTCTTTTGCCTTATGAAATGCTTAATTTGAGATTGAATTTTCTTTCAGCCCTCTTCCTGTCTATTTTAACACTTAAGCATGCAGCTGATTGTTGCATTTTACGTGGATATCTTGTTTTTCTTTTTCATGCAAATACATAGCCTTAAGGTGGTCCTTTCCTCATATGAATAGCATCCATGCAGATGCTCCCTTTGTTCATATTATTCTCATTACCTAAACCTCTAAAGGTTATAGCTAAATCATTTGCTTATACCTCTACAAATTTTGGGTCAACCACATCCTTCCATTTAGTCAAATCCCTAATAACTTGGGATGAGTTTCCAACTTAAAATCTTTCATTGAATTCTTGGATTTCTAGCTTCACCAATTACATTAGCAATGATCTTGCCTTGACTCTTTTCCTTATCCAAATTAATCTTTTTCAATCTTGCCCTTTTATTCAAGTATGGCTCCTTCTTTTCTATTGACCATTTTCAACCACCGTATAGGTGATGTCTTACATTCTTCATGGTGCCCTTCGTTACGGAATGAACTAGTCCTTTTTGAAAGCCTCTTCTCCTTCATCATCCTAATTGCTATGTTACATTCAAATTCTTGATAATCCACCTAACCACATACAAAACATAAATTTGAAAGCCTTTCAGATATAAATTGCACATCCTTAGAACCCCACCAAGAATCATTACCTTTGTTCCCCTTATGATTAGCTTCTTGACATCCAAAACAACTCTTACCTACAAACATTTTCCTCACACCTCTTGGCCCTCTGATGAATCTACCCTCTCCATTGTTCCTATCACTTCCCCTAAAGAAATCCCCATCATCTCACTCATTACCCTTAATGGTAGTCCATAAATATGTACCTAAAAAGGGCACCAGCAAATCTCTACTTCATTAACTTGGGACATATCATCAAACTCCTTGAAGACCACCAAAGTTTTTTTGAACGACCATGGTTGATTCAAAAAAAATCCTTTCCTTGTCCAAAAGATCCTCAATCTAGAATAAGAAAAATCCTATCACCAACCTCTGTAATTATTAGGCCTTCTTTTGGTTTCTACAACCTTTGTAACACCATTTTCATTTCTTCCAGATTGATTAGTTTTTTTGTTTACATAATCTTCTCGAGGAGATGTAACCTTCCTTTAAACTTATTATGTTCCACCCAATCCTTTTGTGTAATAACCTCCTCATGCTCTTCCTCTATTAATGACAGCTTCGACCACAACTCCTCTAAACCTTTTGTCATCACACTAACTCAATAAGACGATAGCTTTGACAAAACCCTTAGTAGTCACTTGCAAGGGGCAAAAGCTTCCAGTCTCATAAGTGTGATACCTTGAAAAGTTGAACAAAATAAGGGAACAATTGGTACAAGCTAGTTATGGAGAAAGCATCAGGAGTGAAGAACCAAGTTTGAATGGAAGAAATAGTAGTGAGCTTGCATGGAGGGCCCCAAATGTTGGTTGTATAAAAGTATATGTGGACAATGGTTTTGCAAGAGGAACAACAATACTAGAAGCCGTGGGAAGGGATCATAGTGGGAAAGTATTATGGTGGGCAATAAGAAAGAATGACTAGGTTGAAGATCCCTTACATAGGGAGTGCTTAGCAATTCAGTTTGATTTAAGTACTGCATAGAACAAAGTGTTTAGGTTGTTCTATTGGAAGGTGATTGTAGAAGGGCTATAGAAGAAATTAATTTAGCTAAATCATCATATTGGGATGGAGGAGCACTATTAGAGATTTAAAGCATTAGGGTAAAAAGTTCATCAAATGTGCTTTTGGTTTTGTGAGTAGAGACGAAAATCGTTTTGTTCATAACTTAATCAAACTTGAATGTGAGCTAAATGAAAATAGAGTTTGGTTAAACTCTATACCAACATAATTTTGCAATCCAAACATACGAGTTGATTGAATGGAAAAGGTTTTATTACTATTAAAAAAAAGATTAAAAAAAAGAAGTATTGTCTTAAATATTTAGCAATGAAGCTCATAGCATTGAAAGCACTTATGATTCTTTCTTTTTTTTTTTGTGCTAAAATGTATCAGTTACATTAATCCAAAATCAGTCTATTACATCCGATTCCAACATAGTCATTCTGTAACAAATTCAGAATCTCAAATGGGGGATTTTTAATCAGCATAGTGTCTATCCTACTTGCATGAGCAAGATTTGCCATAAAATCAGCACACATATTTGCTTCCCTATAGATATCAACCACAGTTACCTCCCAATCTCTGTTTAGTAACTTATGTTTCTTATTGTTTTAGAGATTAAAGTTCAAGGTTGTTTACTTGTTTACGCAAATAAGAAGCATTGAGCAAAAGTGATATATATATATATATATATATATATAGAGAGAGAGAGAGAGAGAGAGAGAGAGAGAGAGAGGAGGAATCCAATTACACATGTGTAAAACAAATTTAGTTTTACACACTTTCATATATTTTTATATGATTTATAATTTTTTAATCCGACCATTGAATTTTATGTTCTATTCACATAGATCATGCATGTCAAATTTCAAATTAATCGAATACGGCTAACTATTTATTTCATAAAATAAAATTTCAATCGTTGATATATATTGAAAAAATACTATTCTCGATTAAAATGATAGAAATAGCAGATTGATTCAAAAATTTACATACATAATAAATATGAGTAGGTTTGTTAAATCCAACGGTTGATTTACAAAAATATTAATCTTATATGAAGATATAAAACTGTGTAAAATAAATTTATTTTATATATGTGTAAGTAGATCTCTACTTACATATATATATATATATATATAAATATTTGGATCTCGTTGAGCTGGCATTGGATTTGATTCTTTTTTGCTTTTACCACAGTCAAGTTTGTCAAGTAGTCTTCCTCTCTTTCACACCGTACACATAAGTTGATCATGCACCTTATTGGGTCAATTAAGGGCAAGAAAGACATTTTATCAGCTTGTCAACACAAAATATAAAATAAATAAACTCTTCTTTCACTTTGGAGTAAAAGCACCGAAATTTTTGAACAATTTTTTAATGAAATTGATACGCAATTCTTTTTTCAAAAATAGCATTGGATTTATTTTTCCGACAATGCATTTTGTTTTCTAATTTAAAATGACCCATAAATGTTTGTTTCCTCAATAGGGGACCAGTTGGAGACACGCGGCTATATAGAGCTTAAAGAGAGGGACTAGGATTTAATTTTATGAGGACCTTACCTTTGTTTGATAAGCGGGACATATTAAATGTTGCAAAGACAATATTACCCCCTGAACAATTTTAACGAAAGGATAGTTTTGTCATTTAAATGCCTCTGAATCTGATCAAGGAGAATCAGTATTATTGTCTGTTTGTTTTGTGCGTTGGCCTTGACTTGCTTTTGCTTAGCTCCCCATAAAATTTTTGCCAAGCTTACAACAAAAGGCAAGTCTGGCATTAGTTTTGATTGCAAGACAAACTAATACAATAATAAGAAGAAGCTTTTTTTTTAATTATACATATTTTAATCTGTTTTAAGGTTTTAAATTATTCTTATTCAAATTAAAAATGATAAACGATAAAAATTTTTCAGTAATAATAATTTCATAATTCGAATTATATTTAAATGTTTGAATACAAAATGTATTTTCACTCCTTCAAATAATTTAATGATATTATAATAATAACAAGCTATGTTTCATATCACAAAGTTATATTAAAGAGATTTGATTAGATATGTTGATAAAGTAAGTGTCATCTTTGTGGCATCATATTTTTTGGTAAACTGTGCCATCATAATTTATTCCTAATCATGATCGATCAACGCCGTCATCTGGTTTGTTTCATGTTTCATATTTATACAACTTAATTCTAGGTATTTCTTTAAGGAATGATGAGAAAAAATAAAATAAAATAAAATAAAAACACTCATTGTCAACTTTCGTATGAGATCTCACACACGAATTAAAACTTTCTAAATTACTTTTATTTTGTATCCATTCAACTTATTGCAATCAATTTAGATCACTATAATAAAATACGAATCATTGAATATTTTTTATATTTTTAAATTTGTACAAAATAGTACAAATTAGTGAAAAAATTGAAACATATATATGGAGGAAGTCTTGGGATTTGTGTCGATTAATTAAAATATATTAGAAGGTTTACTCCTCGTCTCCTCTTATGTTAAGTAACTTAACTTGTTAAAGTTATATAAAACAACTTCAATTTTATTGAGGTTGAAGTTTCTTTTCTATTACAAAAGAACATAGTATGAATCCAAAAATCAATTTAATTGTTTCATACAATTATTTTATGAAATTTTTTTTTGACAAAGCACAGTTGAATAATTTTATGAAATTATTTTTGTTAAATATAAAATTTATATTTTGACATTTACAATTTTTTTCTTATTTTGAGATTATGATTTCTTTTATTAAAAAATCATAGCAAAAAGAAAAAGATTCAAAGAAAACCCAAAAGAGATAGGACTTAATCTAGCAATTAACATGCTTAGGCTTAGCTTAATCTTCTTCCACATTTTTAGTTACTTCAATGGTTAATTTGCTCAACACCCAAAGTCCAAAAGAAATTAATGGTGGTGAATATGATTATTTTAATTGACTTTGTAACCTATTAGAACTCCAAAAGTGATTGAAAGAGCGTAATTTCGCCAAGTTTTAGATCTTGCTTAATGCAATTCTAGTCACTAAATGACAAACTTCGTTGGGCGGAAAGAAAAGCACTGTTGAATTGTAGATTCAAAGGAGCATTGTCCGAAGTACTGCCAAGACACTATTTTTTTCTTTATTTTTATTTTATTTGTCATTTAGCCATTTCGTGCAATGTGATGTGACAAGTTTTAGGGCCCACCACTAGAAGACTTCATTTAATTTATTCATTTTAAAATTTTCAACACCCAAAAAAGGGGCAATTAAATGAATGATTAGAACGATGTCGTTTTCATGGTGTCATCGCCGCTGTCTGCCGCTTAAAAAAAAAAAGAAAAAGAAGAAAAGGGTGATCTCATCTAAACATGGAGAGTTCCATATTTCATCACTTCGGACCCATTTAGGTTATACTTATACAGCTTGGGGAGGGGTACTCACATCAGATTCAGAGAAACGCTAAATATGATTAAAAAATAAAAAAAAATAAATTCTAGATATTTTATTCTATAAAATTAATATTATGAATTTTTATTTTATTGATTTAAAAATGAATAAATTTTAATTATTAAAATAATACTGTTTTAAGTATTCATCCAATTCACTCATATAAATTTAAGTAAGATTTTTTTTTTACAAATCATATCAAACAACTGAAAAACTATTAACAGAATACATTAAAAAATCATAACCTTAATTTTGTACCTTGAAACATTAATAACTTTTTTATTTTTAGTAAAATTTTAAAATTTTATTTAATTATTATTTAAAAGAATTTTACCAAATAATTTATTTTCTTCTTTTTACTGAATATAGTTAATTAAAATCTTGAGAAATTGAATATTGAAATAGGGCAACTAAATAGTCCAAATCTAGGTTTTTTTTTTCTTGATGTGTCAAAATATGCTACTTAATTCTATCTCTCTCGCGAACCTTTTTATCTTATTATATTTAAAAATTTTCTCAATAAAAACGTAGTTTTCTTTGCTCCATTTATAGATTCTCATCACTTATATTACAATTTAATCCAAAAATCTTGAAAATAAATTCTTTAATTTAAATTATGGGGATGTTCAGTTTTTTCATATTTTATGAAAATTATTTAATTTAAAATTAAAATTTACTAAAGAATTTTTTAATTATTTAATAATAGCATGTATGTGTTCATGGATTAGGTTCAGATCAGGTTTAGGCAAAATATTAAGAGATTAATAGAGTTCAAGTCTAGCTTGATTTGACTTTTCTTGTTAAATTTTTTACCCAAAGTCGTTTTTACACATAAATAAACTCAAACTCGTTTAAATAATATTAATTTTTTAACTTATAACAAATCTAAAATATATTAAGAACATAATAGTTAATAAATATAATATAACAAGTTCAAATAAATTATTACAAAAAATACTATAAGAAATATGAAAATTGTAAATTAAAGTCTACAAAATAATACAAGTTCAAATTAAATTACATAAAAAGAGTAATATAAAAATAAATTAGTATAACAAAATAGTAAAACTATTATAATTATCGAGTTAAACCGAGGTTTGACTAAAAATAGTAAATTTAAATCTGATTCAAATTTTTATTTTTTAAATCTAAATTTGTTTAATGAACTTAAATTTCTCTTCAAATCCAACTTCTAAACTTAAACAAATAAATTGATCCTTGAATAAGTCTAAACGTGTAGCATGTGACAACATTTTCTGTATGGTTCTCGAAGTCTGGATTTAGGCTTCCTACATAAAAAAGTGATAATTGCATCCTAAATTGCTACCAATTTGCCAGCCCTATCTGCCGACCATATCTATCACAATTGTTTGATCACGTGGGGTGGGTATTTCACTTTTTGTGCTGGATAAATTATTGCTCCGATGAACCAAACCCGTAAATCTTGAAAAAGTTCATAGATGTGCCTTTCACTTTAATCACGGTTCTAAAAGATTCTTAATGCGCAAAAAACAAAAAAAAAAGTGCAAGTGTGTGTGTGTGTATATATATATATATATATATATATATATATATATATATATATATATGAGAGTAGAGATTCATTTACACATATATAAAATAAATTTATTTTACACAATTTTATATCTTCATATAAGATTAATTTTTTTGCAAACCAACCGTTGGATTTAACAACCTACTCATATTTATTATGTATGTAAATTTTTGAATCAATCTGCTATTTCTATCATTTTAATCGAGAATAATATTTTTTCAATATATATAACGGTTGAAATTTTATTTTATTAAATAAATAGTTAGATGTATTCGATTAATTTGAAATTTGGCATGCATGATCTATGTGAATAGAACATAAAATTCAACGGTCGGATTAAAAAATTATAAATCATATAAAAAGATATGAAAGTGTATAAAACTAAATTTTTTTTTCACATGTGTAATTGGATCCCTCCTCATATATATATATATATATATATATATATATATATATATATATATATATATATATATATATATATATATATATATATATATAAAGGTTTCAAACGAATAAAGTTCAATCAAGTCTTTTTGTGTTTACACCTGATTTATTAATATATGAAAAAAATTATACATTGCCTATGGTTTTATTGGTTTAATTAAATTTTTATTGATTTTGTTTCATTTATTTTGTTGGTTAATTTATTTATTAATTTTATTATTAAATGTATATTGTCATATTGAAAATTTTTTTATTGTTGTTGATGAAATCTCTAATTTTAAATGCTATCTCATAAAAAAGGTTGGGTAATGTGTATTTGTAATTTAAAATTTTTTATATTAGCTTCGTTTTTTAATCTATAAATTGTTTTATATAGTCCCAATTTTTTTTAAAAAAGATGTCAAGAAGATTATCTCCTTAAATTTTGCATAAAAATAAGATAAAATTATAAATCAAAGTAATAGATCCAAAATTATTATTCATCGTTATCATGTAAAAATGTATTTATTAGAAAGCAGACAAAAAGTTTAATTTTCATTTTGGGGGGAAAAGGAAAAAATGACTTTTGTTTCTTATTTTAAAATTTTAACTTAAAATTAAGAAAAATGCTACTTTATTTACCTTCTCAATGATGTTAAAAATTTTATTTATTTGATAAATATATATATTCGTATGACAGAAAAAGTAATAATTCTTTGATTTTATTTTCTTGATTTATTTTAGTTTATTAAATTTTATTTTCCTAATATTTATAAATTTTATAAAAAGTATAAAAATTAAATCCTATTAAAAAGAAAAGTAAATTCTTTTTAACAAAATGAAATATACCCAAATAATTTCGACCTTTAAGTAGTTGACATTTATTTTCTAAAAAAATATAAAAATTTGTATATTAAAATACTTAATTAATAATGTTTATATTTTAGGTATACTTTTAAACTTAAGTTAAATAGTAAGGGAATTAAATTCATTTCTTAAGTGATATTGAATGGATTATTTTTAATAAAATAATTCCTTACAAGATTAAAGTATTAATCTATTGTACAAAAGATATTGCTTTGATGTTGAACCTCCTTGGTGGATATGAAGATGACCTTGAGTTTTCTTGAATCATCTTAAACTTTGATCTCCATGATAATCACGAACAAATGTAAAAATGGCTTCTAAGCGTGCTGCTATAATGCCACTTTCCTTGGGATTACTTTGCCCCTACCAATTACGGTATGCAATAGGGGTTTATCGAATATCCCTATGATACAAAGAAGCCCTTGTTTAAAATCACTTTGCACTAGTGAAATTAAACTATTAAATACCCTTAATAAGTACAAAAGTATCTTGTCTTAGTCACTATCTTCTGCAGCAAATAATGCCTAAGAGATTTATCTTTAGTTTGAGAGTGAGAGGGAATAAAGAATATCAAAATTATTCTGGTATATTTTCGATATATCTCAAGTATGAACTTGACATCTCTATTTATAGAAATTAATTCCAAGTGATATGATTTTTTAATTGTGTTGTTTGATTCATCAAGCACAATTGTTTAACAAGATCACAACTTTTGGAGACAAATGGTAATGTTGCTTAACCATTCAGAAGTTGAATAACATCTTTTGGATGAGTTTGTAACTCTTCAAGCAAGAAAACTAGCCATTGTATACACTTTTATACTGGGCAGTTGGATGCCTGAAAATGGCAGTCGAATGCCCTAGTGTAATTTTAAAATAGTAAACAATTCCAAGTAGGGTAGTTGACTGCCCTAACATTAATTTTATTACAAAAGGTTGACTATATTATGGGCGGTAGGCTTCCTTATATGGGCAATTGATTACTCTATAAAGGTAGTTGACTGCCCCCAAGGCATTTGACTGCCTTCTCAAGGCATCCAATTGCCTTAGTGTAAATTTTTTATAGAATTTTTTCTGCACAAGGGCAGTTGACTACCTTATATAGGCAGTTGACTGCCCTTCCAAGCTTCAATTAATCGAGTTTACTTTGATTTTCTTAACCCGGAACCTTACCAAGGCATTAGTTTCTTAATTCCATAGATTAAACTTTATATTTAATCAATAATTTATCCAATTATTTTGAAAATATTCTAACAATCCCCCACTATTTTCAAAATAAAGTAAATCTGATACTTAAGGAATCCTTATGCATAAATGAAGGTATCAATCCTGATTTGAAACCTCCAGCTTACAGAAAAAGTGTTGTTGAGTTAATCAGAATGGCATGGTGTAACTAGTTCTTTGAACTAGCTGTTCTATATGATTAGTCATACACTAATTCACACATAAGACTTCAAAACTCGTTAAGAGTTATTTAGCAAGAGCTCGACACGTTTACTAGCCATGTGTCTTGTATCTATTCATGAGTGCTTAAGAGCCAAGCCCTTAGCTCCTAGAAGCGGCACCACTTCCACTCATATAGGTGAACTCCATTAGGAATGCAACCATATAAGCATTCCAACACTATATTTACGTGTTATGGGTCCATTAAGAGAAAAAATTCAACCTCTTCCTTTAGCATACGGTTTCAAGCACTTTATCACTTGGGGATGATTATTTAAAATAAGTGCTTGCAGCCACATTCATATGATGTACTTGGACTCATTAAAACTCATGACTTAATGTCCAATTAAGCGTTGAGTTGAGTTTCCATCATGTGTAACTAAGTTAATGGGCTTGAGTCCCATCCCCTTGGAAGTCTTAGACACAACTTCTCTTGTAAGTCCTTTTGTCAATGGATCCGCCAAGTTTTCACTTGACTTGACAAAGTTTATGGTGATAACCTGTGATAACTGCAAATTTTTCATTTTGGAAATTAATATTTAAGAAAATAGATAAGTTGAAATAAATAAATAGAATTATGAGATCGAAATATTGTGAAAAATTTCGAGAAGTGAGGAAGTGACTGATGGTGGAAATTCGAATGAAGGAAGATTAAAATTTGAATAAAAATAAGATGTGAAATTAAGAAATAATAAAGGGGGAAAATTTAATTTGGATAAATGAAATTCCAAATTAAATAAGAAAAGGAGAAAAGAATATGAAATATATTTATATAATTATATATTATATAAATGTATTTTTATACAAATACATATGTATTGAAATACTATATAGTATATATTAATATACATTAGTATATATATGTATATATACTATTTAGTACATTTAAATAATACATATGTATATGTCGTAACGATTTTCGTCCGGGGACTCGATCGCTAGACGATTTTGAAAACACAAGAAAAGGAGTCGCCACCAATCCTTTTTGACTAGGTGTGATTGGTCACCTAAAATTATTTATCTTTTTAATAAAATCTTAAAATTAATTAAGTTTATCAAAAAATAATTTTTGGTCTGCGAAAACAAAGTTTGGGTTCGGGAGTTCGGTTACGCGTGGGGAAGGATTAGCACCCCCACAGCGCCCGTTAAAAAACGGTACCACTTAATCATGTCTTATCTTTTAATCTTAATAAAATGATCTTAATTAAACATTTAAAAAGAACTCCATTTATTTGAAATCATTTATTTATTATTAAATTTTATTTTTATTTATGTTAAATTTTATTTGAAATAAATGAGAATCTTTTGTATTGAAAATTATTCCGAAGTACCCAAATACTTTTGGTAGCATTTCGGATAATTTCCTCACCTAGAGATTTCTTAAGAATCGCTACTTGCGATTTCTATAGAATCCCATCCTCGGGAGATTCACACTTATTTTGAAATTTCATGGATGCAAATG
The DNA here is from genome assembly GCA_031772115.1 of Heritiera littoralis. Lineage (NCBI taxonomy): Eukaryota > Viridiplantae > Streptophyta > Magnoliopsida > Malvales > Malvaceae > Heritiera > Heritiera littoralis. Next base: position 761,566 of record JAPDPK010000128.1, on the reverse strand, counting down.
ATGCAATCAAAATACAGATGATGCACATGAGAAATCCATTGTTTCATTTTATTATTTTTTAATTCATTTATACTTATATTATTATTTTGTAATTTATTTATATTTACAAAATATTGTTTTTATTGAAAAATCATACTAAATATTCCAATACGTTGGTAACATTTAGCATATTTCTCTCACCTATAGATCAGTTAGGAATCACTACTTGTGAATTCCGTAACATCTCATCATCGGAAATTATTTATAATGTATATCATGTTTATTTATCTTTAATTATTATTATTTTTTTCTTATCTTCATTGTTATTGTTATTATTTATTCCAAAAGATTAATTGTAACAATTTTATATTCTTGTTTACTTATTTGTTTAAAAAGATTTTATTTATTTATTTTTAAATATTAATTTTATTAGAATTGTCAATATTGAACTAAAATTATTTGAATACCCTAATACGCTGGTAATATTCAAATATTTTATTTCGACCCTAAGGATTATTAAAGAATCACTACTTGTGATTTCTAAGAAATCCTATCATAGGATATTCTTTTAAATTTATATTTTATTTATTTATTTATAATTCATATTTATATTTATTTATTTGTTCATTTTAAATTTTATATTTGATTAATTTATTTTTATTTTTTATATTAATTTATTTAAAGAATTTTGAAATCGAGATAAGACCAATTAAATGTTTCAATACGCTGGTAACATCTAAAGATTTTTCTCGATCGTAAAGATTATCGAAGAATCACTACTTGTGATTTCTAAGAAATCCCATCATCGGAAAACTTTTTAATTATATTAAAATTCTATCACTCAACACCCTAAATTTTATTTTGCAAATTATTTTATTAGTATTTTTATTTATTGATTCATTTCACTAAATTAATAACTAAAAATTCTATTTATTGCATTTTACTATAAACCAATGAGCAGTTGCAAAAGAATTAATTAATAAGTGAAGCACAAAAGCAGATTCATCAATCCATGTGCATGCACGTACAAACAAAAAAAAAATTAGATGGCAATCAAGTCAGAACATGACAAATAAAAAAGAATTGCAAACAGCGAAATAACACATACATTTCTAGGCAAGTAATACGTACAAACAAAATCAACAATTAATTGAAGCAAGCTCTATCATCATTCACTATTATAAATAGGCAACACATCACGTGACCGTATAAACAAGCTATAAGTTAGCCAACCGAACACTGAATCATTTCAAACCCAATAAAATAAAACAAATCATATGTTATACTTGCAAGTCCCTTCCCGTTTCTCAAAGACTCAAAGCCGAATGGTGAGCAAACTTGGACAGTGCAGCTTGGTGGAGACAGACACAGCAACAATGATAACGCGCAGGTAGGGAGGCTCGGGCAAGGAGCAAGCAAGGGACGAAACTCAGTAGCAGTGCAAATTAATAAGTATAAAAAAACTTCTTCTACCTCACGTTACCTTCTTTTCCTTTCTTTGTACTTTCCTTTGTTTTCTATTCTTTCTTTTTGATCTTTCTTTCCTTTTGTTTTTCTGGTTTCACGTGGCTTGTGAAGGTGGCGTTAGCAGCATGCGGCACTAGAGATGAAGCCGAACAGGAACGCAGTAGCAGCAGTGAGGCGTGGGCGGCAGCTTGAGGGTGGTAGATGAAGGACTCCTTAAAGCAGCAGTAACGTGAAGATAATGGTGATATATGGGACAGCGAGGTGATGTTTATAGCGATGATGGCACAGGCGAAATGAAGTTTGTTCGATGCAGGACAATGAAGTAACGAAGCAAGCAACTTCACAGTAGCAGAGGCGGTGAACGGCTAGTAGCTAGGGTGGATCGGAGGTACACATAACGGACAGTGATGTAGGAATGGGTGCGTGACTGCTTTGGAGCCCAGGCAACGCAGTGAGGTTTTGTAACAGCAAAACTGCAGTGGATCGAGGAAGAACAGGAGGTAAGCAGATGCTTGTTATGCGATGCAGCAATGGTAGTGATGGAGGCGGCAGAGGCAGATGAAGATGATGATACGATAGAGGAAGACGGTGGCGCAGCAGCAAGGAGCCAGGGACGATGTGCAACAGCAGGGTTTTCTTTTTTCTTCCTCCCCTTTGGTTTTCTTCTCCTCAAGGTCTTTTCTAGGGTTTTCTTCTCTAGGTTTTCCTAGGGTTTTTTTTTCTCCCCTTTTGTAATGGCTTTAGATGGCCACTTAAAGAAAATCCTTCAATTTTGATTTTTCTTTCCTTTTCTTTGCAATTTTTATTTCATTAAATTTTTGTGATTGATTTTCTTGACAAATTACATCCCTAAGTTTAAGTAATTGACTTGGGTATTAATTCATTCCATTTTTTTGCTGTTAATTTCATTTATTTATGGCAACAAAAATCAATATTGGTCAACCCATGATATACAAATGATATATATGGTGTTCACATGGGAGATTTTAGGGTTTGACCAAAATTTATTTCATTTTTTATTTTTAATTTTTTTTAAATTACGCGGACAAAATTCGATTCTACAGTATATAAATATGATATTTTATGTATATATATAGATATATACATATATAAGAAAAGTAAATGTAATTCACATTAAATTTGTATATATATATATATATATATATATATTGTAAATACAATAGGTATTGTATTATTACCTTTATATAAATATATATAAATGTTATTTATTTTAAAGTATATAAATATATACATATATATATATATATATATATATATATATATATATATATCTATACTAGAGATATATTTTTAATACACAAAATATATATTTCTATATATAATATATATAGTACTATATAATAATAATAATAATAATAATAATAATAATAATAATAATAATATAATAATAATAATATTATTATTATTATTATTATTATTATTATTATTATTATTATTATTATTATTATATGTATTATATATATTATAAGTATAATATATATATATGTATAATTAAAAAAATATTAAGAAAACGGGGTCGGGATATACCCAACCCCTATTATTTTGTTTTAAGGGAAACAGGGAAGAAACGTGAGGGGCGGCTGACCCCTGTTGGCCGGCCTACCGAAGGAAAGAGGTGATATCGTCGCCGGCGAGGAAAGAAAAAAGGTAAGCCGACGCTGACAACGGAAGGAAAAAGGAAGGAAAGGAGAAACCAAAGCGGAGAAAGGAGAGAAAGGAAAAGAGGAACGGCGGTGCCGATCGATCTGATCATCGCCACTGCTACCACGACGCCGACGAAGGTGAACCAAAGGGAGAGGAGCCTCCGACAGTGGAAGAGAAGGCAGAAAAGAGGGAGAAAAAGAGGAGAAAAGGCCGAAACCCAAGCCTCCAGATCCGGCGCCGTCGCCGGTGATGGGGAGAAACGGAGGCCAGATCCGGCATCCTCGTAACGTCAGCCAACTGTAGGAAGCATGAACCGGCGAAAATGGTGGCCGCCGGTGATTGAACCGGCTTGATGGGACCAAACTGGTCTGAACCGGTTCAGACTAGAAAAAGGGAAAAGAAAAAGAAAGAAAAAGGAAAAGGAAAAGAAAAAAAAGAGAGAAAAGAATTTTTGGGGATTTCGAGAATTCCAGGGAATTCGGGAATTCCGGGGAATTTGGAAATCCAAAAAATCTCGGACTTTCGGTAAGGATTTTGGAAATTAATTTCGAGTATTTAATTTAAATAAATTATGAAAAAATTCTAATTTTTAGAATTTGAATTTCAGAAAATTATTCTCGGCGAACGAGATGATGGAATCGGAGGAGATGGAGTATGGACCCGATCGATAACGCGAAAGTCACCACCCGGGATAGGTAAGGGATGCATGTGCAGCACTGTAAGGATATTCAGTCTGCATGCTTTTAATTATGAATTATTTTATGAAAATGTTGTGATGATTCATCGGCTGAAAAATTGTGGATATTGGCTGGCTGCAATATTTAAACTGTCATTTTTGTGCTGGAAGGCTAGTCAATCGGCAATCGTTATCCTGCCAAAATTTTTTAGAAAATTACATAAAATCATAATAAATGATTTTATTTCACGAAAAACGATTTTCAATCATGAAAACCAAGAAATTGATTATTTTCGTAAAACATGAATATATGGTATTCCATTTTTAAAATATTCATGTTTTCGATATCGGTGATAATGAAATCATCGAAAATTCTCATGATATGTAAATTACATGATTATTTTACATGAATTGAATTTCATGAAACAATTTACATGAGATGAATTATATGACTTAATTTACATGAAGTGGTTTATGTGCATTGATTTACATGAAATGAATTTCAAGAAAGGATTTATATGAAAAGAATTAAATGAAATGATTTAATTGAAAATGATTTCTACTGTTAATCGCTATTTGAATTGATTACTACTGTTAAATGAATGAATTATAAAAATGTTTTGAGACAGTCGTTCGTTAGTGATCATGCATAGTGTTATATGACTGCGAGACCTGATCAGTCTGCAGGTTTATTATATTGTCTATGACTATGGGAATTATGGTCAAAACCCACAGGTTTACACAGTGAGCACCTGACTAGTGCGAACTGTGAGTGTTGACGATGGCCATTCGTTATAGTGATCGTCTCTTCGGGGATAATGATAGTGATTGTCCCTTTGGGGATAGTGATAGTGCATGATTTTAGTAAATGATGACTGTCTCCGCCGAGTGATTATTGAATTGTTTAAATATCGATTTGACTGAAGTGAAAAGAAAGAAAAGGTTTACAGTGAATGACAGTACATAATGATTTTAACTGAAATGATTTTTTTTGTATTGTTGCTATCTACTGTTTATATGTAATATGATTTGGATGATGACGAGTTAAACTAATATTTTTCTAGAAGAATAGATGATATTAGTTATTCTATCAAAATGCTTTAAATCATAAAAGCATAAAATTGAAAATGACACGAAATAAAAGGAAAAAAGATTTAAATTTCAAACGAAATAAAATTACTCCCTACAGTTGCTTCTAGGTTCTGGGGCAAGACAGGTATTTCAAAATACCTGCCTTACTCCATTCGGATCCTTAGCCGACTGTAGTATCCTTCCTACATGTGTGCCTAGAGCCCTATAGGAAAAATGAAAAAGTTTTTCAGCATATAGATAGCTGAATATCAAGTGAGGCATATAATTTCCTTACTAAGCCGTGGTTTGCTCACCCCTTAATTTTAACATTTCAGGTTTTTGAGGACTAAGAGTCTTACATCTAAAGGATTTCGGCTGCGCATTTGGGGACGATGCAACAGCATTGATTTATTAAATAAGGTAAAATCATTTATTTTTTGTATTTAGACTTATCTACAGTACCACTTCCTTATAAGTAAGATAAGGGATGTAATTCATAGTAAAATTTTATATGAAATTGTTTATATGTAAAGGAAAAGTAAAGTATTGCAGACAGTCCAACTAAATAAGATGTATAAAATAAGGTGAAAAATAGGGTCACGAGCTGTGACATCACCCATCTAGAATAAGTTGTCTAACATAACTAGGTCTTAGACCAATATGTCTAGACTTCCCATTATAAACTTGGCTATAAGCCTTTGATAATATTGCTTCACTATCACACCGAATTGAAATAGGTGACATTGGCTTTGGCCATAAAGGAATCTCATAAAGTAGATTTCTCAACCATTCAGCTTCCTTACTTGTCAAAGCTAATGCCACAAATTCCGAAGCCATGGTGGAATCTGTTATACGTGTTTGTTTCTTGGATCTCTAAGAAACCGCACTCCCACCAAACGTGAATATCCATCCACTTGTGGATGAATAGTCGTTTGTGTTGGTGATCCAACTTGCATTTGTGTATCCTTCTAAAGCCAAAGGTTCACCACTATAAACAATTCCATAGTCAATGGTTTTCTTCAAGTATTTTAATACTCTAGAAATGGCATTCGAATGCAAGTTACTTGGGTTGCTAGTATATCTACTAAGCTTGCCAATCGCAAAAGTTATATCCGGTCTTGTGCATGTCATAGCATACATCAAACAACATATAACTCTTGCATATTCAAGTTGTGCAACTGGCATTTTATTATTTGACGTTAATTTCAAATTAGGATCATAAGGTGTTGCAACCGTTGCACAATCAAAATGATTAAATCTTTTAAGAATCTTCTCAACATAATGTGATTGGGATAAGATAAATTTATTATCTATTCTATGAATCCTTATACCCAAAATCACATTTGCAACACCCATTTCTTTCATGGCAAATTTATTTGACAAAAAATTCTTGGTACTTTCCACTTGTTCTAAGTCCGTACCAAAAGTCAACATGTCATCAACATATAAACAAATGATGACACCTTTACCATTTTCAAACTTACTATAAACACATTTATCGAATTCATTAATAATAAATTTGTTTGCTAGAACCACCTCATCAAAATTTTGATATCATTGCTTAGGGGCTTGCTTAAGTCCATACAAAGGCTTAATAAATTTACACACTTTCTTTTCTTGTCTTGGAACACAAATCCTTTGGGTTGTTCCATAGACACCTCCTTATCCAATTCACCATTTAAGAATGCAGTTTTTACATCCATTTGGTGAATTTCCCATTTGTATATAGAGGCCAATGCAATAAGCATTCTTATTGCAGCAAATCACAATTCTTTTGGATAAACAATGATTTTTTTTTTTACTTTTCAACTACCCTAAATAACTAATTTCTTATTTATAGACTATATAAAATCACTTCATTCAAACAAAAAGAATATGTGATACAGACAATGTATCTTTTTTTTTCCATACATTAGAGAACTAAAAGTACACTAAAAATAGCGTTTATATTCAAATTGCCATGATAAAGAGACAATTTGATTCATTTTTATTATTGAGATTTACATGTTTAAATTTAAAATTCAAGTATAAAATTAAAAAATACAAACAAATGTTATATTGATAATACAATATAAAATCACGTAATTATCAATGTTTTACAAATTTTGATATTATCTAACTATGAAATTAATTGTGCAAAATACGGGCATAAAACCTAGTTTAAAATAAATTGAAATAAATATGTTTCATAAATTAACGAAATTAAAAAGAAACCTCTAAAAAAGTTAGATTGATAAATGAAAACTCTGATGATAAAGACAAAAGAATCAAAACCGTGAGGATAAAAAGGCTCAAGTCAGACAAACAATCAGCATCAATGTCAAAATATCATTGGGCCACCTCCCTCCACTCTTTTAAGGGAAAAGAGCATTGCCTGGATTTGAATCATTTGATCACCTATACTTGGGTTTGGTAATTGGAGCCAGCTTCCTGAATTTATAATGTGAACCGCCAATTCATGTTTTTGCCGTCACAAACTAATGACTGAAATATAATTCCACTTAATTAATAATGATTTGATTGACTTTCTTGCAAATCTAACGATTTTTATAATGTTAATATATTTTTAATTAACTTTAGATCTCATAAAAGGAGATAAACAGCTAGCCCACCTGCTCACGGTATCTAATTATGCTGCTGAGTTTAGGTGGAGCAAGCAAAGTGGCTAATCCATACGTCACATAATCTAAATGTTGAACTACCAAATTTTTTTAGCTCTAGTTTAAATTTGACTTTTGTCGAGGTAAAATATAATCGATTGAGGTATTTTTTAACATAGTTCACGAATTAAACTTGTAGAGGCAAAACAAGGTCAGAGGGACGCCGAAACTGATGCTTCGAGGCATATTCTGACGTTCAAGTTAATGTATATAAAAATCAAAGAGAGAAAATAATAAAAAGAGTTTGAGAGTAGAAGAGAAAGGAGAGAAAAGGGTTCAAAAGTATAAAACAGAGTCTACTTTATGTGTGCTTTAACTTTCGTCTTATATCTATTGGACTTGAGCCTGTAGCTAAGTCTACCGCATTTTGGGCATAATATATTTGTGGGTCTAACAACTTCTTAATCATGTTTGGAGGCTGAGAGTTTGTACACGTAATTGTTGTTCATAAAATTTTAAGAACACCCGTCAACTTTGCTTTAGCATATGGTCATTATTCAACAAAAATCTTGCTTGTGAACAATAAATTGATGGACTAGAGAGGGAAAGTTGTCAATTTAGTTATATTTCTAGTCGAGTAAATTAAATTTGTGGTTTCTAAATTTTAGACAATATAAATCAATTTGGTTCTGAAGTTTAAAAAATATTTAAAAGTATTTCTGTTCAAAAAAAAAATTTAAAAGTAATTCGTTGATATCTATACTTTTAGAGTTGTAATGAAATAGTTTGTGTTTCTTGTTTTCATTAAATTTTTTTGTTAAATGTCACTTGTCTCTCAAGTGAGGACAAGTTTCATCTAACGTGTATATTAATTATATGTTTGAATATTTTTTAATTAATTTAATTTTTCAAATTTATATTATATTAGAAAATTATAAAAAAATTACAAAATATGTTTGAAAATTATTTTTGTTTTTTTTGTCTTTCTTTTTTCGTTTTTATTTTTTTTCTCTCTTTTCAACTATGGCTAGCTGATGACATTAGAGAGTTGAATTTGGCTCTATACTACTACATTTATGGTTAGGCTAGATCCAACCCTCTTGTTTTACCGACTTCCTTTAACCTACGAGGGAGGAAAGAGAAAAGAAGAAAGAATGAACAAATTAAATAAAAGAAAGAATAAAAACGAAAAGAAAGAGTTTTTTTTTTCAAATATATTTTATAAAATATTATAATTTAAAATAAATAATTTGAACTTTTCTCTATGTTTAATAAATAATTTGGAAAGTATTTTTAATTTCATATTTGAATTTTAAAAATTAAAACATTGAAACTAAATAAAAAATTTTAAAAAGACAATTAATATAAGTATCAATCGAAACCTGTATTTCATATAATAGACATGTATCATCCATTGACACTTAACATTAAACTCAACATGTAATAACTACAATTTTTCTGTGTTAAATAATGCTAAATGACCTTTAAAGGGTGTTTTGAAGCTAAATTGCGACGTTTTTCAATTTGGACGTAGGAATGCAAGCTTCCATACGGACAAGCCGGTGAACTCCACAAGAATGCACACCCACTCAGGAGCCATGTAAGTACCTTAAAGTTATCACAAATGATTTCGGGTAAGACAACTCAGTTCTTGTAGTTACAATTTTGGCCTATTTCAAGAATTAGGTAATAAACCAAAATTTTCAATTTTTGGCTCATGACCAATCTACCTTGTTTCGATCATATCTCTTGGTCAGAGTATCAAAACGATAAACCATAAAATTCTTATGGAATTTGACTTAAAGATCTTTCATCCATAAAAAGCTCATAATTTAATTCCCTAACAATTAATACCAGAAAAATTTCAAAGCTGCACTAAGTGCAGTAAAATTCTTTAGTCGACATCTTTGTAAAGAATTAAGCGTATCTCTTAGTAGGAAACTTCAATTAAGATGATTCAAATTTTTTCGAAAAGCTAACTCAATAAGCTTTCTGATCATATAAGGCTCCTCTTCTAATTACAAGTGAATCAACGGCAATAAATTTTTAAATTCACATTATGTGCGGTAAATTCTAATTGTGAGCAATTGCGAAAGAAACGAGCATAACTTTGATAGAGAACTCCGACTTATATGATTTGAATTGTGTTGAAAAGCTAATTTAGATACTTTTCCGATCATGTATAGCATGTCATTAGACCCCTTGTAGATTAATACAGTAAATTATTAGAAGTTCGGCACAAATTTGAGCAATTATGAAGTTATTGAAGAAAATGATTTAAATTGGAAAAGTTAATTGGAATTTCAAGCTTAGTGTGATTAAAAGAATTTCGAAAGGACCTAAACGAAATGGAAATAGTGTTTAAGGGGTGTCGTAACGATTTTGTCCGGGGACTTGATTGCTACACGATTTTGAAAAACACAAAGAGGAGTTGCTACCAATCTTTTTGACTACGTTTGATTGGCCACCTAAAAATATTTACCTTTTTAATAAAATCTTAAAAGTGATTAAGTTTTATTAAAAAAATAGTTTTTGGTCTGCGAAAACAAAAATTGGGTTCGGGAGTTTGGTTATAAGTGGGGAAGGATTAGCACCTCACAGCGCTCGTTGAAAACGGTACCACTTAATCATGTATTATCCTTTAATCTCAATGAAATGGTCTTAATTAAATATTTAAAAAGAACTTCACTTATTTTGAAATCATTTATTTATTTACTTATTATTTGAAATATTAAATTTTATTTTTTTTATTTTAAATAAATGAGAATCCTTTGTATTGAAAATTAATCTGAAATACCCTAATACTTCTAGTAGCAATTCGAATAATTTCCTCACCTAGGGATTTCTTAAGAATCACTACTTGCAATTTTTATAGAATCCTATCCTTGGGAGATTCACACTTATTTTGAAATTTCATAAATGCAAATGATGCAAACTAAATATAGATGATGCACATGAGAAAGCTATTATTTTATTTTATTATTATTTTTTATATTTATATTATTACTTTTAAATTTTATTTTATAAAATTTTATTTTTATTGAAAACTCATATTAAATATTTCAATACGTTGGTAACATTTAGTAGATTTTTCTCACCTAGAGATTAATTAGGAATCACTACTTGTGAATTCCATATCTTATCATCAGAATTCAAATTTATATTTTTAATTATTTATATTTTATATTTTATTTGTTTTTTATTTTTTAAACTAATTTATTTCATAAAATCAAAATAAAATCACTTAAATATTCCAATACGCTGGTAGCATTTAAGGATTTTTATTTGACCATAAGGATCATAAAAGAATCACTACTTGTGATTTCTAAGAAATCCCATCATTGGAAATTCTTTTAAAATTTATATTTCTTGTTTATTTATTTATTTAATGATTTTATTTTGTTATTTATTTATTTTAAAAATATTTATTTATTTATTTTTACCCTTTTTTACTTGTTTTATTTTTTATATATTTATAAGAAACTTTGATATCGAGATAAAACCCATTAAATGTTCCAATACGATGGTAACATTTAAAGGTTTTTCTCAACCCTAAAGATTATCGAAGAATCACTACTTGTGATTTCTAAAAAATCCTATCATTCGAAATTCCTTTAAGTTTTTATATCTCTTCTTTTTTTATTTTTTATTAATTTCCTTTTACACCATTAATAATTCATTATTTTAGATTTTTATAAAATTTTCCTTTCATATTTAGAATTTTCATTTTGTCCTTTTATTTTCTTATTTATTTTTTTCTTTTTTTTAAGTTATTGATTTTACATTTTTTATTATATATCTTTATATTTATAAGATAATTTGATATTGAGATAGAGTCCATTAAATGTTCCAATATGCTGGTAACATCTAAAGATTTTTCTCAATCCTAAATATTATCGAAGAATCACTACTTGTGATTTCTTCTAAATCTTATCATTGGGATTTATTATTTTTATATTTTTATTTTTTTATCCATTGTTTATGTGAGAACAACATATTTTAATATTGTAGTGTATATAAGAATTCTCATCACTCTCAATTCCTATGTATTTCACAAGTATACGGGGTAACAACATGGTGGGCTCCACAGACCTTCTAGTGTCCGGATGAAGGTGAAACCTGGAAGACTCGATATTTGGAGTCAAATAAGGTGATGGTAAGAAATTCTAACCCAAACTCAATTATTTAGATTATTTTTGAAGTATTTAAAATAAATTTAAAAATGACGATTAAGGACATAGGCAAGTGAAATTTTCGCGAATAACAATTAAACAAAATTGACTTCTGGCCAAGTTTCAAATATAAAATAATTCTCATGTTAGAGGATCCCATGCCATGGCAATAGATAGGCTAAATCATTTGAAGAAATAGAAAATTACACAATTTTACGATTAGGGGTATTTTCGTAATTTCGCACAAATGACAAGTCAAACTTAAATGAAAGCTTCTCCGACCATAAGAATATGTTGAATAGATGTTATTGGTGATTAAAAGACATATTTTGGAGATTAGACGGATAGTTTTCAACAAAGTCAAATCGAAAGAGCAAAATAGTCCAAAATTTTCATAATTAAGGGTAAAATGGTAATTTTGCCATTAAAGTCAGAATATTTCCGGAATCCTCTGCCTTATTCGCCCTCATTTTTGACCAGCACTTCAGCCATCTTAACCAGCCACTATCTTTACACCTTTAAGAGAGAGAAAGTGAGAAAAACTTAAAATTCACACTAAAATCATAAACTCTCTTCACCAAAGTTGCTCCACTCAACTTGCTCTTGATTTTGGCACCAAAATCAAGTGCTAAATCAGCCAAAATAAAGCTGTAGACATCCTTGAAGAATTCGGCCAAAGAAGAAAGGTAAGGAAGTGTTGACTTTTCTTGGTTTTTGATTCTTCATGCTTTGTGTTTAAGATGTCTAGATGTATAATCAAGCTTGAATCATATAAAAATCATGTGTTTGGGCAAGAGAGGGTTTCGGCCAAGCATTGTAGATCATGGTGATGATGTTGTTTGATGTTAATTCCATGTTAGATTAATAGGAAACAATAGTAGGAATTAGAAATAAGTAAGAATTTAATTTAGTTAAATTAAATGGATGAATATCAAGATGTAGAGATGGAAATGGGACATTCAGCCATGGCATGGAGGACCATAATTTGGTGTCATTTGATGTGTATTTGATGTAGAAGTAGCATAGGAAATTCATAGAATTAATTTAGAATTGATTAAATAATTAAATTTGGAAGAAAATTCAAGTTTGGGAGAAAGAAGCATTCGGCCAAAGTGAAGGGGAAGGAGAGTTCTGGGCCATTTTGATCCCATTTAGGTCCTAAAATAATGTACAAATTATTCTGAGAATTTAGGCGCAACCGAAATCGAAATCGAAATCATATAGAGAAAGTTATAATTTTCTTATCGGTAGAAATTAGACCGAAAACTAAGGCTACAATAGGCAATATAATCTATTTTATGATATTAAATATTTTTATTATTTAAATATAGAATATTAGTAATATCTGTATGTTAAATTGTAGCTAAGAGTACTGAGGGGGACACTGGTGCTCATTTGCAGCCTGATGAAAAGTTATCAAGTAAGGGATATATATATATACACACATATATATATATATAATAATCATAGGGATACTATAATGCATGTTTTGACATGAAATTAATTCTTTGAAATTGTTTTGGATAATACTGGATTGAAAATTGTGAACTATGGTTGTGGATTTCAATTGTTTTTGTGCAGGAGGGTTAAGATATATCTAGCTGTTATGCTGCCGAAATTTTATAAATTCCATGAGTTACTCTTATTATATCATTGAATATTTTTGGTGAATGTTTTGTTAAGAAATTTCTTTTATTTCATTGAGATTTATTAATTTTATATTACACTGAAAAATAATATTTAAAAAATTCATGTTATCGAATTTTACGTATGTGAAAGCATCAACATGTTGCTATGACTTGTCTATAGATGAATAGAATATTTTTAGAACCAAATAATCAGTTATGAATATTTTATAAATTTTTGTCTTGGAACTACATATATTCTCAATTTATTTCTTCATGGACTGATTGAAGATTTAACTTTCAGAAATTATCTCTATAAATCGTGATAAAATGTTTTATATTGTTTTTAGAGACTGTTGGCCCCATAGTTGCCTGCGGGCACATGCCATTATGAGTGTACGATCGTATGACTAACTAGTGGGCTGATTGACCATGATCTTGTCATCAAGGTCTCGAATGGTGCTTGATCAGTACCGCCGAGGACTATATTTTGACTATGGTCATATGTCCTGTGCATGAGTCTATTGGGTGATGTCTTGTCTCTACAAACTATGATGATATTGATGATTTTAAATTGTGAATTAATTATGAATTTTGTGAATTCATGCTTTATATATATGTTTGCTAAATATTTTGGAATATTTATTTCTTGAATGTGAATTTATGAATTTTATATTTGAATTTTATTTCATTTCCGAACTCCCTATAGTCGCATTTAGGGACCGGGACACTACATGTATTCTAAAACATCTCCCATACTCTATCCGATTTCCTAGCCGACTATAGTATCCTTCCTGTGAAATTCGTGCCTAATATATTTTACTTGCATTATTTATAAATTTAATGCATGTTTTGAAAATTGCATATAGTTATATAGTATCAGCTTTATTATATATATTTCTTACTGGGCATTAGCTCATCCCATTTTCCCCGTCCTCCCGATTACTTTCAGTAGACTTCTGCTTCCGCTCAAAAGGTTTACGATGAGGTATCCGTAGGCAGAACTATTTTTCAGTCAAGGTATATTCACTTCTTTTATGTATTCAGACTTATATTATACAATATTGTTGTATGTAAAATACTACTATGGGATGTAAATAAAATAAATTTCAGAATGTAAATAAATAAATTTCCTTGTGTATATGGAAGTTATATTAGTGAGATGAAGGCACTGTAGACAGCCCAACCGTGACTTTGTGAAATTAGTAAAAAATATATAGAAAATATCTAAATTCAGAACGTGACAGTTTAAGTATTTTACAAAATTTTCTTTTCATTACGTTTTTTTAACATATATATTTTTTTATAAACAACTAGATCTATTGAGAATAAATAAAATACTTCTTTTTTTTTAAGGAAATAAAATGAAGGAATTTTAAACAAATGACACACAAAAGAATATATGAAATAAAAATATAAAAACTTTGAAGATACCTTAAACTCACCGTTTTGGAAAAGGGCCTTAGCCGACACCTGCTAGCTATTTCCTTTCTTCTTCACTCTGTCACGTTCTCTGCTCTTCAAAAATCTGCACTACAGCAACTCTTTGGGGCAACTTCGCGGTGGAGGAGCGGCGCACAGTGGTGAAGGCAGCGACTGCAACGGGCGGGGGGAGCTGGACAGGATCTCTTGGCGCAATGCTAGAGCACGAACTGTATTGGAGAAGGACGAAGCAGGGGCAATGGCTCGGCAAGGGCAGCTAGCGACCATGGCTTGAATGCTTCACAATGAAGATGATGTTGGTGCAATGAGGACCGACTGCAAGCTGTGGCAACGAACTGGGCAGAAAAGGGCAGCGGTGGAGTGCAGCAGTAGTTGGCGATGAAAGGTTGTTCAAGGTGTCTAGTTTGGCCGCAATGGAGGCGAAATAATGATGAACAGTGGCTGTGCAGGAAGCTAAGTTGAAGATCCTCCCTTCGAAGTTGTCTCTTCTATTATCTCTATATCTCTTGGCTTTATAGCCAACCAACTTGAGAAAGGAAATTTGAGGAAGGAAATTATTTGAAATCCCTTAATGGTGCCTACCATCAAGGGATTTTTATTGGCAGCCCCTGATTCCGTTTTATTTAATTTTGCTGCTAATTTTTTATTCATGGTAACAAGATCAACTTTGGTCAATCCTTAATTTGCATGTGATCTATATTGGGTTTGCATGAAATAAGGTTCAAATGGGAAAGGGTTTTTGGGTTATGAGTGCATGAGATTTTAGGATTTGCATTGAGATTTAAGGTTTGATAAAAGTTGATTATTTCCCATTTTTTTATTTTTATATTTTCTACCTTTTTTATTTTTGTTTCTTTTTTTTTATTTTTTAATTTTTTATTAAAAAAGAATCCTTCGAACAAAATTAAGTGTCAACAAAAGGGTCCAAATATAATAAAGTCAAAACACCTATAAGTGATTTGAGGAAAATAACTAAAGGAAGGGATTAAAATATAAAATTTAATTAAATGAGTAACAAAACCCTTCAGCCTTTTCACCCAAAACCACAAAGCCTTCCCTAGCACTGTCAAAATGGGCCGACCTTGCCCAGCTCGAGCTAGTCCTAATGGGCCGAGCCAAAAAAACCTTTTTTGTTAAATAGACCTGAAAATGCAAGCTCGTATCCGGCCTTAAGAGCTAACGGGCTTAAATGGATAGGCTTGTATATTTAGAAATTAAAAAAATTAAAATTTATATTAACATCCCATTTTTTAGTAAAAAAACAAAATAAAATTTTGAAATAAATATTAAACAAACATCAAATAAATTCATATCAAATCTGTAAAATGAAGTCTTTAACATCATTTGAACATTACATATTAATTGTCTAACAAGCATAATATAAATTGTTTTAACAAACTTAGAGACAAGAAAACATATCATGTCTCAACAATATTTAAAATAAAAAAACATGATAGATAGATCCATGTCCATCTCCTCCATCAAGTGTCAATCACATTCAAAATTTCAATATAATTTAAAATTTAAAAATATTTAAAAATTATATGAGCTAACCTATTTAAGCTTAGACTAAATCTATTTAGGCTCAGGCCTAAACGGATGGGGCTAAAAAGCCTTTTACTTAAATGGGCTATTAAAATAAGATTCAAGCCTTGAATAAATGGGTTAGGATGGGCTGGCCCAACAGGCTTGGGCCTATTTTGACAGTGCTAGCCCTCCCCTCCCTCTCAAACCCGACAGCACACCCTAAAAATCCTCTACCCCATTCAGCCAACATTAACCTCCAAGGAAGAAGAAGAATTTCGGTTAGACTTCACCTCCCTTAAGTTGATTTTGCTCCCCCTCTTCCTTAATAGTGCAAATTTCAACGATTTAAAAGGAAGGAGAAATGAAATTTGGGGAAAAAGGGAATTGGGGTGCAACCACTAAAGGAAGCTAAGGTAAGTGAGATTATTTCACTTCAATTCTTCTTAATTCAATTGTAATTCAAGGTTTTAAGACTAATTGTGGTGTTAATTTGAAGATGTTCAAGTCTAGGGTTCGATCAAATTGGGCATTTCGTGACTGAGGTAGAATTTCTTTCAATTTGAATCATGCATGATGTTAATTTTATAAATTGATTATGTATATGTCAGGAATTGAAACGCAATAAGTAATTTGGAAATTTGAAGTTTGACACCTTAGTCAAATTTGGGGATTTTGTTAATTAGGCTTGAATTGATATAAATTCTATAAGTTGGAGTCACTTGGAAGCTTAATTTTGAAATGGTATAATGTTAAGGATTGATTTTAGGAGAATTTCGTAAGTGTGATTTATGACATCTTCATACAATTTAAGGAAGTGTTAAATTAGGCCTTAAGTTATTAGATTAGTCCATGCTACATGAGGTTGGGAATTTAAGTAATGTTTTGATGGTACTAAATAAGAAAAATGTTGGGAAAATTTTGGTATAGTGCTTTCACAATTTGACAAAGCATAATTTGGTCTTGTAACTGGTCTGTGTAAGCTTGGGAGTTTAAGAGTAGCTTGATAAGTGACCAATATGTCATCATAGATGTCTTGATGAAATTAGTGTATGAATGGTCTATTTGAATGTGTGATGGAAATAGGAAAAATGCTAGTTTTGGTTCATATAGCTTGCGACAGGTAGGAGCGTAGTGCTTTAACGCATGAATTTGATGCACACTCTAAGTATAATGTACTTAGGCGCATATATAGGACTAAATGGCATTTTCTCTTGCTTATGACACTAGCGTACTTAAGAAATTTGTTGTGATAAATGTTAGAATTGGATAAGCACACCTGGCTAGATGTTTTATAAATAATATGAATTATGCAAATGAAATCTAGTTACGCTTAAATGGTACAATCGTAAACTTTGAAATGGCTTGAGCACTCGATGGGTATGGATAGTTTTAGAATTATGTGTTGCTTGGTAGGAGACACAAATTATGTGCTTTAATGACTTGAATTTATGTGCAACACGTTGTGTAGTGAATCATCAAAGTGCTTGAGTTAGATGTGGATTTGAACTAAGTTAGGAGGCAATCGGAATTGCTAGCTCGAAGTATGGCAAGTGATTGTATAAATGTATTTGGAATGCACTATTAGGCTTTGAAAATAAGTGATTTGCTTTGAAAATTTAAGTTTGGTGCTTCTGCATAATCGTTATGAGATTTGATTTCCATAGCATTTCGTATGTGTGATATCCAAGAATTTTTCAATATTAAATTGAATTATTTAATTCAATAGATAAATTTCTTTAACTTGGTAATGATAAGTCTAAATAATTTTGTAGGGACACATAGCTATGAGGACTTTTCAACAAATCATATCCGACCTGGAATTGAAAAATTCAGTTACTTCGAGCATAGGTTAGATAACCTAACTTACGCTCAAGCATTTTCTTGAGTTTAAAATTTATTTAAATTTGCATAGTAGATGCATATGAGTGAAATTAGTGTTATAAAAGTTCATGGAACATTAGGTATATATATGTGTGTGTGTGTATTTCGGTAGAAATATATATACATAGTGTGCATATATAGGTATATAAATAAATAAATAATTTATAATTTTAACATAAGTAAAAATTTAATTTAAATACATATGACTAATTTATGTATATGTATATGTATATGTATATTGTAGTCTACAATAAATAAAGGAAATAGTAAAGGAAGTTAGAAATAAATAAATATATATATGTAAACCAATAAACTTATAAATAATATGTATATATATATTGAATAATATATATTATAAAAAAAATACTAATTGGCTTCTTCAGGAAGCCAATCGGCTTTCACAAATTTTCCATGATCATGGGATTTCAAAAGTGCAAAAACGCAAAGGAAGCTCTATCGCTGGATAAAGGAAGAAAGGAAAAGAGGGTTGAGCAAAACCCATCAGAAAATCAGGAAAGAAGTCGAACCAAAAAAAAAGGAAAAGAAAAGAAGAAAGGAACCAGTGAAGAAGAAACTCAACAGGCAGACTAGAAGTCTTTGGTTCCATTTGGGTTTGCCTGGAAGGAGCTATTCTGCATCGAAGAAAGGAAGAAAGGAAGGGGAAAGTGCCGAAAAAAGAAAAAGAAGAAAGCAAAGGTGAGGAAGCATAGAGCTTGGCTGGAAATCGGTGAAGGAGATAGGAACGAGGGAAATCGATCAAGTTGTTCGAAGTTGTCCAGGGGTGTCGGTTTTAGTTTGGGTTGAAGAAGGTTTGCAGCGAAAAGGGGTGGACCAGAGGAGTTCCACGCCATTTTGGGTTTCCTTTTCGATTGCTGGGAAACTAGTCTAGGCATTGAGAAAAGAAGAAAAGAAGACTTGTGGAGGAGGCCAGAGCTACCATGGTCGGCTCTTAAGCTGAACAGGGGAGAAAACAAGGCATAGTGTTGGCTGGAACAAGGGCATTGTAAGGCTTAAAGTAAGGCACTCCTTAGGTTGAACCGGTTGCAGCAACAGGAGGCACCCAAATCCTTTCCTCTCTAGCTAAAGAAAAAGCAACCATAGGCTACCTTTTACTCCTTAGACAGTGGCTGCTTCAAAGAAGAATAGCAAGAGCACTGTGTAGTCAGCAAACAGGTGAGTCCATTCGACTTGAAGACTTTCATGAGTAAGGCTTGTATTATTGGTTTGGGATTAAGTGTGCGAATAGCAAATCAATGCCAAAGGTGTGTATTGTCATAGGAGGGCTGAGAAGTTAAGTTTTTGAATGTTGGTTTTGGATAAACACAACAAACAAAGGAAGAGTGAGGAGAACAAGAGCAAAGGTGCTCAATTTTGTTTGAGTTTATAAGGTGAGCAACTTTCCTTGAGTAAGGTTTATGTTTGGATTAATGAGGTTGTAAATGAGTTAATTTGAATATAGGAAATTTTATGAGAAAAAAAATCCAAGAAAACAATAAAGGTGCAAGAGTGAAATTATGGATTGTGGTGCTATGAGAAAAAAAATCCAAGAAAACAATAAAGGTGCAAGAGTGAAATTATGGATTGTGGTGCTATGAAGGTAAAGTATTCTATCTAGTTTCTTTAATGATGTTATGTCTATGTATATCGTATTTGGAAATGATACATGGTATGGTAGTATCTAAGCCTTAGTAGAAATGCTAAGTTTATAATTGCGCAGGTGTCGTTTGGTGTAGGTTAAGTGAAGAACAAAATTCAAAAAAGTGGTAAAGTGTAAGGCATACGGGTGTGGTGTCCTTAATTGAGATATTGTGCAACATTAGGTAAAGGAATGTATGCTAAATGTTTGATGGTGCTTTTGTGTTCATGTGTGTGTATGTCTCTGTGTGTGTGTATAAAGTGTACTTCTTTACATGTTCTTATGGACACATACAAAAATATATTTTTCCTTACGTTTTAATCACTTATAAAATATTGGTTTTATACTTAGAATTTCGCTAATTTCTAATTTTAAAGTATGCTTGGATTGATCTTAAAAAGTGTAATGTTTGAGATTGGGAATGTGTTTGATTGGAGTATAAACTATACTTGCTTGTTGGAG
This sequence comes from Heritiera littoralis, assembly GCA_031772115.1. NCBI lineage: Eukaryota > Viridiplantae > Streptophyta > Magnoliopsida > Malvales > Malvaceae > Heritiera > Heritiera littoralis. The sequence continues at coordinate 741,362 of JAPDPK010000128.1, read as the reverse complement.
TTTTAATACAGGTTGATTTGGGTTATGATTGTGATGCTGGGTAATGTCTTACCTATGCTATCATAATGCCAGATTTTCGTTAGAAATCAATTAGGTAGATTCCATAAGATTAGTTTAGACTTATATGATGCATTTTAAACCTCGTGCATTTCAAGAAACGCTATGTCACTGAGACTCGTATGCTCAGGGAAGGTAGTACAAGGTTTTACAAAAGTGTCGGGTTGGTTAAATAAGAACTGTTGTCATCATGATAGCTTTGTCAAAATAAATTCATTTGTTGAGATAATGGTTTTTAAAAACATGATTTCGTAAGTTGATGTTTTCAAACTACAAGTATCTAAAAGAACCATGATTTAAGTAAACAAATCGTGTTCTAAAAGCTATCTTTGTACAGGTTTTGATATATGAGACATGTGGCACTGTATAATGCCTGTGTAGCATTTGGAATTGCCTGCGTGGCATTTAGCCTGCATGTGTGGCACTTAACTTACCTATGTGGCACTTTATGCTTGTGTGGCATTTGGGCACCTATATACATACTTACATCATGGATTCCACTTGTGTGGCAAGGGATAGCGGTATTTACATATAAAGGATTGTGAGTTGTTTGATAATTAGTCGTGACATGTACCTTAGCTACTAGATGATCACTGGTGCTAGGATGATTCATGATCATGAATAAAGCCCTAGTATGGGACTATGACCACTGCAAGCTACAATAGATGCTTTCATGGAAAGCTCATTGGTTATATTTCCAAATATCCTGGTTATGTTATTGAATCTCAAGAATTGATGCCTGTCTCTTGTAAATGTTTTCGAATTTGTATTTTGGTTTTGCTACAAAAACAAATGGGGCTCTTATTTCTCTTTTCACTATATCTCGAATTTTAGAATTGTGTAGACTCCTATATAATTAGAACCGAGCCGTTTAATAGTTTTAAAATAATAATAAAAAATTGACACTGATATATTCTTAGCATCTTGCATTAAGACATCGATTTTGTGCATTGGTTCATGCATAAATATGCATTGAACATAGTAGAAGCCTAGCATCACTTAGTATATATTTTCTTACTAGACTGTAGCTCACCCCCTCCTTCACCCTACAGATTTCTTCAGATAGTCTCAACGCGAGTGTGGGGCACCGAGAGTTATTGCATGTGCAACACAAAGTGGTACTTTTGGGTTAAGGTATAATCCTCTTAATCTTTTGTTATATCCCAGACTAAATTCTTTTGTGTACACAGTGTATAGAATTTGGGATGTAAGTACTAGGAGAATATTGAGTCCGTAAAAAACTGTGCCTTGTGATAGAGTTGTATTCTCGATATTACAAATTGATGAATATGAAATGTTTCAGATATTATATTGAGATTGTGTTTGCCACAGGTTGAAATGATGATGCATTGTGTATGAGGATGGGTAATAGTCCAAATTAGGGGTAAAATTTTTCAATTTCGTTTTTGACAGATATTACGAGGCGACTTTAAATGAGACCTTAGATAATTAGTCTTAAACACTAAAACAAGTAGTAAACTACTTGTTAGACAATAGCTACATTGAGCAAGTGACAAATATAAGTAGTAAAGGAAAAAGTTAGCCCGAATTTCCAGCTTCCGTGGGTGTTACAATATGTTAGAATTTTGAAAAGTTTGTCTAGAAACTTTTAAGGGCATTCGGCCAAAAGGATAAGTCTACCCTACACTACACCTTTTGAACCACACTTGGTTTTATGACTTTGGTTTTAAGAAAGACATGAATTTTACAACTTTGGCATGAATTGGATTATGAGAAAATTGTATAGTTTTATATGCATTAGCTTAACCGCTTAAAAAATCATTTAAAACCTATGTTTTCTTGAGAATGAAACTATAAAAACATTTTTAAGACTTGATTTCGGTTTGAAAGAGGTTTAGCTTTTGAAAATCATTTATATGAGAAACTTTTTGGAAATTGGTTTGAACTATTTGATATTAAGCCTTGGGTACTACCATATGGGAGTTAAAACCCCAAAATGGGTAGGCAACTAAGGTTCCTTAGAGCAACTTTGAACCTACTTCTTCGAGTACAATCTCAGAAGCACTTAGGCTTGTACAACATATGTCGGACAAGTCCTGATTTCACTCGATCAATGAAATTGGGGAAAGTTCGGATCTATGGCCATATGTAATATGCACAGAATATGCCTCATCTAGTTAAAAGATTGGTAGCGACTCTTTTTGTTTTTAAAATCATCTAGCGATCGAATCTTCGAACGAAATGATTATGACAGACCCAATTTTTCGTGTCTAATTCTTTGCCTTTTTTTTTTCGGTATAATGAATAAGCCCATATCCACACAAGCCTACCTTACAATATCAAATTTTTCTAAAATAAAATAAAAATAAAATCTAAAAGCATAAAAACATATAATAGTTATTATTTATAATACAATAAATTCAAATACATTTTTATAAACGGCTAAAAGAGTATTAAAATTTAAATAAAAAGGTCTAAAAAACAACACAAACTCAAATTAAATTGCACAAAAAAGTCTAAAGTAATTATAAATAAATTAGAATATTTCTATTAACTTCTTTACTTGGTATATCTTCAAAAATCTTTTTAAAACCTAGAAAATACAACATCATATTTTGGTAAAATATTAAATTAATTAAATTATAAAAGAAAATTGTAAAAAAGTTATAATTATCGAACCGCTCAAGGTGTGGATTTTAAATGGAGAGTCCATACAAGGCTCGATCTTTTCTCAAACTGCATTTACTAGTTTAAGTAGATTTGACAATTTGTGTTAATGTCATATAAAATAACGTTCATGTCATGTAAACACGAAAATTGGGTGTCAAAATTCATGTGAGCATGTCAAATACAATTTATTTTTAATTTTTGTCGTATTTATATATAATTTTTATCAAATTTTTACTCGTGTAATCTTCATATCTTTTTATTTGTATTGTTTTCTTGCTAGTGTTTAGCATTTCTAGATCTAAGTCTAAGCCCATAATTGTTTAATCTTATAAAAAAATTAGAAAGATTTTCGGATTTGAAAGAACTGACCAATTAATGAACAAGTCTAGTAAAAACATATTGGTAGAATTAATTTCATTGATGGTTAGGAAAGATTCCTCTTCAGTTCAAATTTTCAACCAAAATAACATACAAATTATGCGAAGAACAATGCATTAATTAAAAAAAAAAAAAAAGCATGTTTAAGTGTTGAGTTGGAAATAATCTGATCGGTAAAAAAAGTCTCTCTGGCAGTTACAAAGAAAATAACTATATTTTCATGCATTAACTGTTTCTATGGGAGTTTCGTCTTGATCGTATGCAAGATTGGGTGAGATTAGTTTTCAGTATTTGTTTAATTTTGATGCTTTCTTCTGTTTGCTTCTACTGAAGGGATGGAAGAGGGATTGGTTGACATTTGGAGTAAGCTTTCGTTAACGGAAGCAGAACAACGACCATTGCAGATCGACACAGAATGGGTTGAATCATCTCTACAACAAGTGCAGTATTGCCTGGTTGGGAAGGCTTTTTCCAGACGGTCTGTCAATTTGGAGGCCATGAAAACGGTATTTACTAACGTATGGCGGCTTTCCAGTGGTCTGCTGATTCGGGAAGTTGGCGACAGTTTGTTTCTATTCAAGTTTGGGAACATATTGGAGAAGGATAAGGTTTTTCTTGCACAACCATGGTCTTTTAACAAATCACAGGTTTTGTTAAAAGAATTCGATGGTCTGACGCCACCGGAGCATGTTCAGATGACAATGTGTCCGTTTTAGGTGCAAATCCATGGATTGCCAATTGGTATGATGACGCCTTCTGTGGGAGTTGCGATGGGAGAAAAACTGGGAGATGTGATTGAAGTGGATCTGTAGGATGGGAACGTGGCCTGGGGCCGTTGGCTGTGGGTACGAGTTGACATTGATATTCGGTAACCACTGAAAAGGGGTCTGAACATCCTCCTACCAAATAATGGTGGGTCTAAGTTGATTACCTTTCTATACGAAAGGCTTCCAAATTTCTGCTTTGTGTGTGGGTGTCTGGATCATCATGAATCTGATTGTGCAACTGGCATCAAACAGAAAAGAGAACAGGGAGTTGTCACACGGGGATATGGTACATGGATGATGGCTGGTACTCCTAAGAATTTCCAATCTATCTTAGTAACTAACACTGCCCCTACTCTAACGTTGGAATCCGGCAACGATCGTAAATGTCTAAGTTTGGACAAGCCATGTTTGGCGGTTAAAAGAGGTGTTGTGCCTATCACATCTACTTCTTGCAGGGATCCTAGTGCCACGAAGAATAAAGGGGTGGTCAGTTGTCTTGAAGCCAGTCTTATGGGTGATGTAGGGTCTTCGTCTATGGTCCCTGTTCCTATTCCTTCTTTGGCAGAAGGATCTACTGCATGCAATATCGGTAAGATACAAAATCGACGGGGACGAGTCCCAAAACCACTCAAGATGGCTGAGGTGGGGGTTGTTTCTAGAACCAAAAAGCAGGGAATGGTGGAAGGCGCAGATGTTGATGTGGGCAATTCGATTAAGAAGGTGCGGGATGGAATTGTGGTTCCAATGGTGCATGTCTTATCTGATGATTTGGCAGAGGTTGGTGCGCAACACCAACCTTGCCTTTCGCCATGAGGCTACTAGTGTGGAACTGTCGAGGGTTGGGGTCCCCTCGATCAGTTCATGAACTAACCCGAGTGGTTAGGAAATATAGACCCCGAGTTCTCTTCCTAATTGAAACTAAAAGGAAGGGATCAGAAATGGAATGGCTTCATTATATATGGGGGTATCACCATATCTTCACGATGGATTGTGTGGGAAGGGTAGGTGGATTATCACTTCTATGGGATGAGGAGTTAGAGGTTACAATCAAGTCCTATTCTCAATCTCATATTGATAGTTTGGTCCAAGTCACAAGATTACAACAGGCCTGGCGTTTCACAGGGTCCTATGGTAACCCCATAACGCATCTACGTAACCAGTCTTGGGCTTTATTGCGCCATCTTCATCGAAGTAGTTCCACGCCATGGCTCTGTGCTGGTGATTTTAATGAGCTTTTAAAGGCGTCAAAAAAGCAAGATGGACCTGGTAGATCTCAGAGTCAAATGCAAGCTTTTCGGGATGGGTGGATGAATGTGAATTTCTAGAATGTCCGATTATTGGTTCCTGGTATACTTGGAGTCGTGGAATTGGAGCATCATGTGTAGAGGAGCGGCTAGATAGGGGACTTGGTATGCTAAATGGTGGGAATTATTTCCACTGGCCACAAAACATCACATCTTTTCATCAACCTCTGATCATCACATGTTGCTTTTTGACTTGTATGGGGATAAGCCTACAAGTAAGGAACAGTGGGGTTTTCATTTTGAAAACATATGGGGTCTAAAATGCAGGTTGTGAGGAGGTGATTCGGGATGTCTGGCAACAAAGGAGTGCATCATCTGTCCAGGCACTGGTGGATAAGATTTGGACTTGTAGCAAACAACTTGCAAATTGGAACAGGTCAGAATATGGACATCTAGCCACAGAGATTGGAAGGGTATCGGCTGAATTGGAGACTGCTGTGAGTCAGTGCTTTTCTCCAAAGAGCATTGCTCACATTCAACAATACAATCAAGATTGGTTGATCTGCTACATTTTGAAGAACTCTTGTGGAGACAGCAGTCAAAGGCTTTATGGTTGCATGCAGGTGACCGTAATACCAGATTCTTCCATTCAGTGGCTTTAAAGAGGCGTCAGAACAATTGGATTTCTAGATTGCGGGATGATCAGGGGGGTTGTGTGGATGATATGGAGAATATTTAGAGGGTGGTCACGGATCATTTTACTAACATCTTCAAGTCCACTTCATCACCTAACAGAGATTACCTATGTACTAGGTTGGGTCAAAGGCTATCTATGGAGGATAAAATTCTGTTGGAAGCAGAGTTCACGAAAGAAGAAATCTATGATGCATTGAAGCAAATGAATCCTAAGAAATTGCCTGGGCCAAATGGGATGACTGCTTGTTTTTATCAATCATACTAGCACATTGTTGGAGAAGAGATATCGGATTTGGTATTACTCTTCCTACGTGGTCAATTAGATGTGGGACTGATGAATGTGACTACGATAGTCCTTATCCCTAAGATAAAGGCTCTAGTGGATATCAACGACTACAGACAAATAAGTCTGTGTAATGTTATCTACAAATTAATTACTAAGGTCATGGTTACATATTAAAATTGGTGTTGCCCAAGATTATTAGGGAGGAGCAGAGCGCATTCATGTAGGGCCGTCAAATCTTTGACAATGTGATGACAGCCTATGAGACCTTCCACCATATGAAAACGAAGACCAGTGGGAAAGTCGGAGAGGTGGCGTTGAAGTTGGTTATGAGTAAAGTGTATGACAGAGTTGAGTGGGATTATCTTGATGCTATGTTGAGAGCAATGGGGTTTCCTGATATTTGGCTTACCTTGATTCAAAAGTGTGTACGTACAGTTGTTTATCAAGTTAAGAATAATGGTAGATTGAACGATAGAATCCATCCTACGCGAGGATTGCGACAAGGAGACCCATTGTCCCTTTATCTCTTTCTGATATGTGTTGAAGGGCTTTCCTACTTAATTCAAAAGGCGGTATTGGAGGAAGGGCTAAAAGGAATTCGTGTTGCGAGATCTGCGCCATCTCTTACACATTTATTTTTTGCAGGTGACAGTCTACTTTTCTTTACAGCCACTATGCAACAATGTGATGCGGTGTTGAATCTGTTAAAGATTTACGAAGAGGAATTGGGTCAAAAGGTCTATTTGGCTACATCATCTGTCTTCTTTAGTTCCAACATACGGGAGGATTGCTGAGAATCACTACAACAACGATTAGGTGTTAATCGCAGGTTTGTTGATGATCTTTATTTGGGGTTACCTCTGTTGTTTGGGAGATCTAAGGAGAGGGCGTTCAGCTCGATTCGGGATAGAGTTTGGCAACGATTACAGGGTTGGTGTGGAAAGTTGTTGTCTTATGCAGGAAGATGTGTTTTACTCAAATCAGTAGCAATGATGATTCCCCAATATTGTATGAACTGCTTTACGTTGCCAGATCGGCTTCTAACTCAATTAGAAAGTTTGTTTGCAAGATTCTGGTGGGGTGGCACTTGCGACAAGAGGAAAATTCATTGGATGAGCTTTGACTCGCTATGTGTTTCAAAGTTTGATGGTGGTCTGGGTTTGAAAGATTTAGAGTCTTTCAACTTGGCACTGCTTGCCAAACAGTGGTGGCGACTCATTTCTAATAATCAGATTTTGTGCTACAGAGTATTACAAGGACGATATTTTCCCAGTTCACATATAAATTCTGCAGTGGGAGGAAGTAACGCATCTTTCTTATGGAGGAGCTTATTTTTAGGCAAGAGGATTTTGGATGCAGAGGCGATATGGAGAGTGGGGAACAATCATCAGATAGATGTCTGGACTGACAAATGGATTCCTAAAACACCATTTTTTCAGCCACGCTGTCCCACTTCAAGTGAGCCAACAAGAATGAAAGTGCAGGTGCTGATAGATGAGAACTTTTTCACTTGGAACCGAGATCTGTTGGCTGAAGTCTTCCATGAAGATGATATACCATTAATCCTTAGTATTCCACTCAGTAAATATCTCGTACATGACTCTTTAATTTGGAACCAAACTCAGAGTGGGGAATTTACAGTCAGGACTGCATACTTGGTGGTAAGGAATTTGCTAGGCAAACCAATTGCTGAAATTACTCAACGGAGTCGTGTATGGAGAATGATTTGGGATTTGATTACGGTTCCGAAAATACAATATATGGTTTGGCAGATGGTTCACTAGATTCTACCCACCAATGTTGCTTTGAAACGGAGGGGAATTTCAGTATCAGCTATATGTCCATTATGTGAAGAGGACGACGAAACTTGGTTCCATTGTCTCTTTAATTGCAGGCTCAGTCGTGAGTTTTGGAGTTTAGCCAAGCCATGGGTGCTCTCGTTTATTGGTACAGTGAGTGGACCGGATCATTTTTGGGAAGAGTTGTTTAGGACTGTAGTTAATTTTAATAAGAAGAGTAAACCTGAGTATTGCTATAGTGAAGGTAGATGGAAATGTAGACCTACATATTTGAAGGCAAAGAAGAGCTTAACTTGATTAACATCAGAAACATTACAATTTAAAGCTTAATTAATAACTACCCACTAAAAACATGATCCTAAGATTACGCCATGACCACAAACATGATAACAACAACTAACCATTACACCATGACCACAAACAAAAACTAACCAACACTAAACAGCAGTCCTAAACACGTCTTCTAACACTCCTCCTTGCTTTAGGAGCTGCAAACACCAAGTTTTGTCCTCAGAAATTCAAACTTGCTAACCGGCAATGGCTTGGTGAAAATATCTACAACCTGATCTTCTGTTTTGCAGTAGACAAGAACAACAGCTCCATCTTTCTATACTTCCCTTAAGAAGAATAATTTAATATTAAAGTGTTTAGTTTTCCCGTGAAACATAGGATTTTGAGAGATAGCAATAGCAGCTTGGTTGTCAACAAGAATCTCTGTGCTTTCCTCCTGCTCCAAGTTAAGATCAATTAAAATCTTCCTCAGCCACAAAGCTTGATTAATAGTAGCTGTTGCAGCTACAAACTCTGCTTCAGCCGTAGACTGAACTACAATTTCTTGTTTTTTCGAGCTCCATGAGAAACACCAGAACCAAGTGTGAAACAGTAACCTGAAGTGCTCTTCATATCATCAATGGAACCTCCCCAATCGCTATCTGAGAAACCAACCAGCTTGAGCTCTTTACTCTTTGTGAATTTTATACCAAAATCACATGTTCCTTTCACATATTTAAGCACCCTGTTTGCAGCCTTGAGATGCTGTTCACTTGCAGAGTGCATAAACCGAGACAAAATGCTTACAGCATTCAAAATGTCAGGCCGAGTTGCTGTGAGATACATCAAGCAACCAATCAAGCTGCTGAAATATGCCTGATCAATCTTCTCTGTTCCATCTTCTTTACAAAGCTTTTCCTTCGAGTTCATTGGAGTGCTCATTTCTTTGCATTCTTCGAGTTTAAACTTCTTCAGAATCTCCTTGGCATATTTCTTCTGACAGATGAAGACTTCATATTCATTCTGTTTAATTTCCATTCCAAGAAAGAAGGTCATCAATCCGAGATCTGTCATCTCAAAAAACTCCATCATCTCTTGCTTAAACTTCTCCACTATACTTGTGTTGTTTCCTGTCATAAGCAAATCATCCACATATAGTGAAATGATAAGAATGTCAGCTCCATTGTGCTTGACATATAATGTTGATTCAGATAAGCTTTTAACAAATCCAAAATTCTATAAATGTTCATCAATCCTGCTGTACCAAGCTCTTGGAGCTTGCTTCAATCCGTAAAGTGCCTTTTTAAGAAGATAAACTTTGTCTTCTTCTTCTTCCTTTACATAGCCTTCGGTTGCTCTACATAAATTTCCTCCTGCAGAAAACCATTCAAGAATGCTGACTTGACATCTAACCGGTACACCTTCCAATTCTTTTGTGCAGCAATAGCGAGTAAGAGCCTAATGGTGTCGATTCTAGCAACTGGTGCGAAGGTATCTGAGTAGTCCACACCAAATACTTGAGCATAACCTTTGACCACAAGTCGAGCTTTATACTTGTTGATTGAGCCATCAACATTAAGCTTGGTTCTGTACACCCAATTGACTCCAATTACATTTTTGTTTTGGGGACGATCAACCAACTCCCATGTTTTATTCCTTTCAATCATGAGCAACTCCTCCTTCATTGCATCAATCCAATTTTGATCCGTCTTGGCTTCTTCATAATCTGAAGGTTCACACACAGCAATATTGCATCTTTGATAAACATTTGAAAGTAGTCTTGTCCCTCTGATAGGACTGTCATCCACCATTGCATTCTCCCAATCTCCATTGCTTTGTTCTACTGTGTCCAAAACAGGAAACTTGAGATTTGGCTCTTTTGCGGTTGGATCCATCCTTTTTGCATCATCCCAGTTCCACTCTTTGTCTTCCATAAAGTGCACATCCCTACTTATGATAATTTTTCCAGTTTGTGGCTGGAAAACTTTATAAGCTTTTGCAACCGAGTTGTAGCCAATAAAGATGCCTGGAAGTGCTCTTTTGTCTAGTTGTCTCTCTTGATCTGTGGAACATGAGTGAAACACAAACATCCAAATATTTTAAGGAAATTTAGAGATGGTTTATAGCCATACCATGCCTCAAAGGGTGTTTGATCCTTCATTGCTCTTGTGAGAAGTCTGTTTTGCAAAAAAACAGCAGTGTTTGCTGCTTCAGCCCAGAATTGTTTTGGCAAGTTCTTCTCATATAGCATACATCGTGTCATCTCCAATATGAATCTGTTCCGTCTCTCACTTACTCCATTTTGTTGTGGAGTGTATGGAGCGGTTAATTGATGTTGGATGCCTACCTCATCACAAAAACGATTGAATGCATCAGAGGTGTACTCCTTGCCATTGTCTGATCTAAGAGTTTGAATTCTGCATCCGCTCTCGTTCTCAACTCTGGCTTTAAAGTTCCAAAAGACTTGAGCCACCTCTGACTTGTGCTTCGAAAAGAAAATCCAACACATGCGGGTGAAATCATCAATGAATACAACATAATAAAGACTACCTTTCAGAGAAGGCGTTCTTTGTGGGCCTGCAATGTCAGTATGAATTAATTGTAGCTTCTTTGATGCTCTCCATGTTGCCTTGGGAAATGGTTTCCTGCTTTGCTTTCCAAGCTGACATGCTTTGCAGTTTGGAATATGATCTGCAAGTTCTGGAAGATCATTTGCCATCTTCTTGGATTTCATCTGCAACAGCCCCTGGTGATGATAGTGCCCGAACCTCTTGTGCCATAATTCAGTGATATTTTCTTTGATTGGGAAAGCAGTTTACTCCTCCTCCAATAGATTTAGAGCAAAACTTTTCCCTTTCATTTTTACTTTGAAAATATCTTGGCCAACCGCGTCTTTAATCAAGCAACTTTTGTCTTCGAACACAACTTTATAACCCTTTTCAATTAGTTGTCCAACACTTAACAAGTTTTGATCAATTTCAGGAACATACAACACATCAGAAATGAACTTTGTACTTGAACAGGTTGAAATTGCAACTGTTCCTTTTCCTTTCACAGCTATGTACTTGCCATTTCCAACTCGAACCTTCGATAAGTTTGCGTTGCTGAGTTCCCTGAATAGATCCTTGTCATATGTCATGTGATTAGTACAACCACTGTCAATAAGCCAACTCTCACTTGATTCGATGCCAGAGAAACATGTAGCGACGAACAGATGATCCTCCTCCTCTTGATCAAAAGTCTTTGCCTCTTCACCGTGTTGTTGATTTTTGTTTTTGTAGATGACAGCTTCATGCCCCAGCTGATTGCATTTAGTGCACTTAGCATCAGGTCTTTTCCAGCATCTAAATGGAGGATGACCCTTCTTTCCGCAGTGTTGGCAAGGAGGAAAGGATTTCTTCTGATTTTCATACTTTCCTTTTGGATTTTCTGATGCTGTACTTGCTCCATTTCCTTCAAAATCCTTCTTCTTCTTCCTTTTGTTTTTGGCCACCTTTTGATGCTTGGCTGCCAAAGCTCCTTCGGTTGTTGTATCCTCCCTCATCAGTCTTCTTTGTTCTTGTGCTTGCAATGCGTTAAGCAATTCTGCTAAGGAAATTTTCGACAGATCCTTGGTATTCTCCAAGATAGTGATAGTTGCTTCATATTTTTTAGGTACTGTAACAAGAATTTTTTCTACAATTCTTGAGTCAGTAAATTCAAATCCAAGAAGCCTTACCTTGTTTGCGATACTAAGAAGCCTGTCAGAGTAATCTTTAATCCTCTCGGAGTCCTTCATTCTTTGAAGTTCAAATTCCCTGATCAAGTTCAGGACTTGCATCCCTTTAATTCTTTCATCTCCTTCATATTCGTTCTTGAGATAATCCCATATCTCTTTAGCTGACTTCAAAGACATGATACGAGTGAAGATAGTGGATGAAACTGCAGCAAACAAGCAGGCCTTTGCCTTTGATTTCCTGGTCTTTTTTTCTTTTTGCGCTTTTATCTGTGCCATGGAAGGATTGTGCGGAAGTGCAGGAATTTCATAGTCTTCTTCCACTGCTTCCCAAAGATCCAAAGCTTCCAAGTATGTCTCCATACGTACTGCCCAAGTCTGGTAGTTGTCGCCGTCGAACACTGGCGGAGCAATCGCGGAGAGATTGGCTTCGGCTTCCATGACGCCTCAAATTCACACACAGATTTCTTAAGAAGAGAGCTCTGATACCAATTGTAGTTAATTTTAATAAGAAGAGTAAACCTGAGTATTGCTATAGTGAAGGTAGATGGAAATGGAGACCAACGTATTTGAAGGCAAAGAAGAGCTTAACTTGATTAACATCAGAAACATTACAATTTAAAGCTTAATTAATAACTACCCACTAAAAACATGATCCTAAGATTACGCCATGACCACAAACATGATAACAACAACTAACCATTACACCATGACCACAAACAAAAACTAACCAACACTAAACAGCAGTCCTAAACACGTCTTCTAACAAGGACTGCACTTCAGCATGGTGATCTGCTCTGGGTGGTAACTAGATGTTGGGTACTCTGGTATAACAGAAACCAGTGTGTGCATGAATTCAAGTGTCTGACAACAATATCTTCATACAGAAAGGTACATAGCTTTTTATATGAATATTCACTATCCTATGTTACACAGACTCCTTCATGTGTCTTTTATTCCCCCACAAATGGTGTTTGGTGTGCCCCAGCAGAAGGTCAATTCAAAGTAAATGTGGACGCGTCTTTCTCCAATTCAAATACAGTACTGGGAATGGTTGTACGTGATCACAGAGGTACGGTGCTGCACTCAGCAATAACGACTTCGACAGGGGTCAGAGATGTCCTGCATGCAGAGATGATCGCGATTAGGTTTGGCTTACAACAGGCTGTGGTCTTTGGGCAACGGAATATAGTACTAGAATCGTATTGCTTTCTGGCAGTACGTGAAGTTTCCCTTTCATTAGTATCCAATTGGATAAGAGGGAGTTTAGTGGCAGACATTCATGCACTGTGAACTTTGTTTGCCTCTGTTACTATTAATCATGTATGTAAGGATTTAAATAAATTTGCACACCAATTAGCTCGTGTGCATTATGATGTAGGTGAGACTAAGGAATGGAGTGGACAGCCTCCTCCTCCTTTCACCAATCCGAATGTTTCTTTGGTTAATGAATAAATTGTGATGCATTATTCTCAAAAAAATTATAAAAAAAATTGAACAAATAACAACACTTTAAGGTTATGTTTGGTGCTTAAAATGAAGATAAGATAGGATAACATAAGATTAAAAATAGGATTGGATTAGAAGATATCTTATCTTATAATATAAGATTAAAAGGATTAAAAGTAAGATAGGATGAGTTTTATATATTTTCATCAAATTTGCTATATGTAAAATTAAGAATATGATAATGATTTTTTTTTATTTATCTAAAGTACTCTTATTTAAAGAAAATATTAAATTTTTAAATTTTTTTCTTACAAATATAATTCATAGATTTTTTACCCAAAAAATATATTATTAAAATTTCTATATCTAAGAATTAAATTTGTTTTTTCAAAAATTGATTTTTCAATAAAAATGTTTTTTAAATTAAATGTTTCAATAAATCAATTTTGTAAAAAAATTAATTTTTATTAAATATTTCTCTGTTTTAACTATTTTAACTTCTTTTATTTTTTATTTTTTATGATTTGAATTTAAAATAATTCATATGATTTTAAATTAAGTATATTCTTTTTAAAAAATATTTTAAAATATGTTGATTGTTTTTTTTTAAAGCAAATTGGTTTTTCAAAACAGAATCTTAATTTTTCTTCATTTTCTTTTTTTGCTAACAAGATAAAAAAAATTAGAAAAAAAGAGAATAGAAAAGAAGAAGAAAAAGATTATTTAATTATATGAAAAAAAATACTACTTAAATTTATAATTCAGGATATTATAAAATAAAAACATATAACATAATAATTTTTATGTCTAAGAGTTAAATTTTTTTTTAAAAATGATTTTAAAAAAGTGATTATTTATAAAATACTTTTTACAAAATTTTAATTGGTTTAAAAATATTTTTTTCATGAAGAAAAAAAAAGAAAGAAAAAGGAAGTAAAGAAGTAAAACAAGGATGAAAAAAGGAAATAAGAAAAATAATTTGAATTAATTAGAAAATGACTATTTTATATTATAACTTTTTAAGTTAATCTTAAATGTAAATTTTGAAAGTGTGAAAACCGAAATTTTCTAAATAAATATTAAATATCCGAAAAACTTAATTTGGATAAATTGAAATCCAAATTAAATAAGAAAAGAAAATAAAGAAAATATAATTGGACATTTAGAGATCCAAATTATAAGAAACAAAAAGTGTGTATATTTATATATTTACATAAAAGATTTTATAAATAAATTTTTATATGTTATATATAAGTACATACGTATAAATAAAAGAAATATAGTATATGTTATACTTTGATATACATATATACTATTTTATATTAAATAAATATACATGTATAATATTATACCTTTGTGTATATAAATAAATATATATGAAATATATATTATTTTAATTTAAAGTGTATAGATTTATCCAATAAAAAAAAGTGTATAGATTTATATATATATATAAATTATTAATATATATAATATGGTATATATATATATTTATATATATAAATATAAAAGATAAATATATATATATAATAATTATTAAAAAAAAGGGAGGGAATCAGGATGCAAACCCAATTCCCACTTCCCTTTGTTGTAAACAGAAGAGAGGGGGGGGGAGATGTGAGGGCCGACGATGTCGGCGAGAAGAGAGGAAGGGAAGGTGGGACCGCCGTCAGATGGGGAAGAGAAAGAAGAGGGGCGGACGGCGGTGAAAACCGAAAAGGAAGAGAAGAAATGAAAAAGGAAACGGGGCGGAAGAGAAGGAAAATAGAAGAGAAAAAGGAGAAAGGAAAGAGGAATGCCGGCCGATCTAGACGCTGCCAGCACTGCCTTCGACACCGGCGAGGTCAATCCAAGAGAAAGGAATGGTCGGTGATGAAAGAAGGGAGAGAAATGAGAGAGAGAGAAAAGGAAGAAAAGAAGACCGAAAACCCATTTCCAGATCCATCGCCGTCCGCACCGTCGAGCAGGAAAAGGAAGCCAGATCCGACTTCGTGGCGATCCAAGGTGCTATGGAGTGGTCGAACCGCTGGAGATGGTGGCCACCGGAGGTTGAACCAGCCAGCAAGGGTTGAACCAGCCGAACCGGTCCGAACCAGTTCAAACCAGAAAAAAAAAAGAAAGAAAGAAAAAGAAAAAGAAAAAAATGGAAAGGAAAAAGAAAGAGAAGAAAGAAGAAAGAGAAGAAAGAGAAAGAAAGAAAAAGAAAGAAGAAAAAGAAGAAAGAGAAGAAGAAAGAAAAAGAATAGAAAATGGGTAAGGAGGCAGTATATACGTTTAAGCTTGGTCATAGAAATTTATTGAATTTTAATTTATTATTTTCTAAAGCGTGGATGTGTTGTTGAATTTTAATGAAGGTTTCAAGTGCTGGTGTGTAAGATTTCGGCTAGGCTAAAATTGTGGCTTAATGACTAAGCTTGAGGCGAACTGGTAAGATACTTTTATAAAGCATTAATAGCATTATATTGTATGATTTGAAATTATGATTTTTTGATATGATGCATTGATAAAATGATGTTAAAATGTTAAGAGGACCCACAACTGATGGTGAGGGTCTTAATAAAAGGTAAATGAATTGTGAGAATCAATGGCTGTGGTATAAATTGTGTTTTCTTTGCAGGAGGTTTAATGAAAATTAAGCCGTTGTGCTGCCGAAATTTTTATAAAAACGTTTGAGGAAAAAGATTAAGTTTCTCATATAAATAGAATATTGGAAAGAATTATCAAAAATTAAGTATTGAAAGGACTTTATTGTATTGCCGGAAAAATTGGATATTGAAATCGATGAGAAGGTAGATCGTTGAGCACAATAACGTGATAAATTATACTGTTTAAGTCTATGGAATCGATAAATCAAATTATCTTAATATCACAAAGTGGTTATCAAGTTGAGATTGAGAGGGAATATCTATTAGACGGATCATTGATAAGAGTAACGATGGTTATATAATATAACTTAAAAGAGAAAATCGAAGTTGTAATTTAGATGGTCAAATCGCTGAATTTTGAAATTATCGATCGAGTGATGATTTCAGAATTGATAGATTCAGATAAATGGATGTCACACACGTGATTATACAGATTTGATTATAACCTTGGAATAGGTCTTGAAAAATATTCTCACATTTGAGTGACTTGGAGAAATTTGGAGGACATGATGAACGGTTCGTCTTAGTGGTATGATTGAGATGATGATAATAAGAAAGTAGATTGTGATGTCTTATGGACATTTGATAGAACACATGTCTACATAAAAATGTACTTATACATATCGATATTAAATAGATGTGAACTGAGATTTTTGCAATAACATGGATAGTCGCAAGGCGACTTAAATGATTGAAACACTGTTGATACTAGAAATTGGCAAATTCTTTTAAGTGGGTAAATTGCCAACCAAAAATTGAAGTGATGATGCTTTATAGATAATTCTAGCATGGTATTACATTATACAGGCCATATGAAAAGTGAATTGAGGATTGTGACCTGATTTTGTGCTAGTGAATGAGGTTGAACCTCAAGTCGAAAATTATAAACGTGTGCCAATAGGTCAAACCATAGATGGATTTGATAAGTGACTATTGATCTTGTGGTTCTGTGATCCTCGATGTCGACTCTGGAATAGATATCAAATGAGGATATCGTTATTTGCATAATTTCAGTATCTTGATGGCTATATAGAAACATGGTATTTAAATACTCATAGATACTAAGAGGATTCATACTAATGATGTGGTCCTAGTATCGATAATGAAATGTACAAATGAATTGTTATAGTCGATAACTATTGAGAAGGGTTATTGGATACCCAATGGTTTGAATACCAAGTGATTTGATCACTGAATAATTGAATACTGAGCAAATTGAATACCGAATGAAATAAATATTGAATGATTTGAATATTGATTTACTGATTTGACAAAAAGAAAGTTTTGAAACTGAATAATTGATGGTGATAAATTTAGACGAATTGCTTCACTATATTAGACGAAAATATTGCTTATATCGATAATTGAAAATAGTACCAAAGTTGTATACTGAAAAGGTTTTATAGCATCACCTTTAAGCATGACTTGCTACAACTTGAGATGTTATAACAACATTTATATGAATGCTATAAAGTATAAATTAGTTTTAAAAAGAAAGTATATGGTATATAAATATTTTTATACATGAAATCTCTTAAAGAACCTTACCATATACTTTACATGATTTTGACAAGAAAAGCTAAAGATTTAAATGTTTTATGAGACTGTAGGTACCCTAAAAGAATTAAATTCAATAAAGCATAGTGGAAACCGCCTAATTGGAAATTACTCATTAGGCAGAGATGCTTGTCCGAAAATAGTCGTGGACAGGTCTCAGTCACGCCTGATCAATGGGGCTGAGAGAGATGAGGTCTATGGCCATAGATAGCGCCCTAGTTGGTTTCCAGGGGACGATGACATGATTTTCACTGCTAGCTACAGTGATTTAAGCCTTTATTGATAGAGTATTAGGGACCTAGCTTAGTCTTAAACCGATATGATATGAAGTCTAGAGTATGATTTTATTGATATGAACTCTAGACTTGACATGATTTATACAATACATGAGACATATTTGAGATGAGATATGTTTTGACACTGTACATGTTTTAAACATGTTTTAAACATGATTTAAAAATACATGAGATATGATTTCGACACTTATATGATTTATATATGATTTTGTGTCGAAACATAACATGATATGCAGTCTAAAGTATAGTTTGATTTGAGATGAACTCTAGACCTGATATGACTTATAGTATATGAAAAATGTTTTGAAAATCGCACATGTTTTAGACATGCTCTATAAACGAATATATGCAAATTGTACATGTTCCGATCATGTCTTAATAGTAAATATGAAATGAATTGAAAATTTATATGTTTGAGCATGTTCTAATATGATATGAATTGAAATGATAGCGGTTTATATAGTAAAACTACATATTTCGCCTACTAAATCATGACATAATAATATGCTTTTTACATAAGATATGTCATGATCTTATATTGTTACACAAGCATGAGAATTACATGAGGAATGTCATGACTCGGTATTAAGGATATTCCATCTACATGATGTTATGGTATGATACAATACATGAACATAAGATTGATATGAAAAGAATTATGACCTTACACTATCGTGATCATAATTTCTCACATGAAAAGTGATATGAGTTGATGTAATACAGGAGTATAATTGTTAAATGTAAAGTGACCTGATACGATATCTCAATTAAACATGATATACGATGAGATTGATGTGAATATGGATTAATAGTACATGATATTCAAATTATACTCGATGCATTGTTGTGTGATGCAATGTAGTATAAGGACAAGAAGATCAAAAGTGATTAAGTTGATCTATTTAGAGGTCTACATGATAGACAGATGACAGGAATTGAGATAACGAGATGTTATCGATGAAAAAGGTGAACTGTAATTGCAAACTTGCAAGTTTTAAGTATTGCGGTTTAAGACGGTATAATTCTACTCCTGCATTTATGTTAGTATCTTACTGAGCCGTGGTTTTGCTCACCCTACTTAATTTCATCTCTTTTTAGATAATTGAGTTAAACTTTGCCATGAGGGCTTCTGAGTGGGCCTTCGGATACAGTATCTGGACTTGGTACTAGTCTTCTGAGGTATATGTTCTTTATAAAACGCTTGTTTATATGTAAGACTTTAATTGATACACAGTACATATTCTGTTAAACAAGTCAGGATGTAACTTAGAACCGTTTCCTCGTTAGTTTAATATTTAAATGAAATGACTATAGGTCACCTAGATAGTATAGTAACTACACTGACACCGAATACAAATCTTAAAATGAAAAAGAAAAATTTAGTCCAGAAATTTGTAAGAGAGAAAAAGTATGAGTAATAGTGAAAGTCGCGGCCTTCGGATCGTGACAGAAAGATTAAATATACGTATCTATTATCTAGTCATATGGAATTAAAAATAATCATCCTTTTAGAGATGGTTGAATTATGCTATACTAAGAGACTGGTTAATCTTCTTTACAATCCAATATTTTCCTTTATGTGTGCACCAAACATAGGAGAAGATGAAAATAATCTTATTCTATGATTTATCTTATGCATCAAACATGACCTAAGTGATTAAAATAGCATTTCTTTACATTTTTTTAAAGGGAAAATTCCATCTAAGTCCTTGAGGCTTGAACCTAATTTAACTTTAGTCTATTAGTATTAAAAATGAATACTCCACCCCAATAACTTAACACCGTTAAAAAAAGTTAATGGAATGTGAACAAATATAAAATTATCCAATCTTAAACTTTTCAATATAAAGAACTTTTCATTTTTCTATTTTCCTCTATCTTCTGTGAATCTTTACTCTTTTTTACAATTTTTTCACAATTTTTCACGAGCATTGTTCAGTTTATGATTTTCTTCTCAAATGGGTTAGATTTAATGTTATTAATTATTAAAAATAAAATTACACTTAATTTAAATTTTAATAATTTCAATCAATGTTTCAATTTTAAATTATTTTGATTTTGAAGAATTTTAAATATAAATCATTTTATATTATGTTGTTTTAAATTAAGTTATTTGCATCTTAATTAGAAGTAAATAAATAAATTAGAAATAAACAAAAATAAACAAAAATAATTTTAAATAAATAAACAAAAAATTAATTAGAAGTAAAAAAGAAAACAAACTTTTCAAAGCCCAACAGTTCTTAAGCATTTCTTTTTTCATTTTTGTTTTATTTTGAGTATTTAAAGTATTCCAAATGATTTAGAGGCAAAATGGTTTCAAATTTAAGTTTTTAAGAATTTACTTAATGGTTAACTAACAGAATAACTTACTTACCCTGCAAATCAGAAGAGTTTGGGGTGGAGTGTATATTTTTTATATTAATGGGTTAAAGTTGAATTAGGTGCAAACTTGAAGGACTTGGATGGATTTTACATTTTTTTTTAAAGCTTTGTTTGATAAAGTGAAAAAAAAAAGGAAAGATAGAAAATTGAAAAAAGAGAAAAAGAAATGATGGAAAATATGAAGTTCCTTTTCATTGTTTGGTAGAAAGATGAAAAATGCAAAAAAAAAAAGGAGTTTTTAACATACAGAAGTAAGAATATTCTTATATCTAATAAAATTTACCTTTTCTCTTTCTTTTATCAAATATGAGATCTTAAAGTTAATACATCCCTAGCGAAGAATATTACTATAACTTTATTGTTTTCAAAATTTAATCTTAATGATGAAAATTTGAAATTGAATCTTGCATCAAAGTTCAAATAGATGTGTCAAACAAGTGAGGTTGTCCATGACACTACATGGTTAGGAATTATGTGAGTTGTGTTGGCACGACTTGCATTAATATTAATAGATCGAGTTAAGCACAGTATATATGTGCCATGTCGGATTATAAGTTTTAGGCACATGGATTAGCACGACACAATCCATAAAAAGGTTAGTGTGATTCTATGGCACGCTAGTTAGCACGGCATGACATACAAGCCCATGATGAATGTCTTATTGGCCTATAATTGTTATAAATTGATTCAATCATTCACTTCTTTAGATGTATTCAAATTATTTTTTATTTTATGATGAAACTATTTACTTTTGATATTTTATTGGCACTTTTATAAAAATAATATTATATTAAATTGTCACTTTATTTAGGGTTAATTTGGATGAACGTAAAAATTGGCTATGGTGAATAACTATTAAGGATATATGCTTTTTAATAAAATAATAAAAAATTTTAAAACCAATGATGGAAGAGTAATTTTACCCTTCTAATTTTTTTTCTTTTTTTTCCCATTTCCCACTACACCAAAACCCATCGAATACCCCTTTAGTAAAAATATCTAAGATATTTTATATTGGATAAGAATTTTGAAATAAGCTAGTGATTTGCCGAAATAAACTCAATATATTTATTTAGTAAATTCTATTTTACTTCTTGATAGATGCAACTGTTTTTTGAAATATTGTGAGTATAAATTTCAATACTTTATTTAGTAGCTAAATTTTATTATGCTTCTTTGTGAATATAAGCTTTTTGTTAAACAATGTAAATTATGTCTCTTTTTTATTTTACTTTTATTTTGCATGTTATTAAAAATAATAAATAAAAAACTCAAAAATTTAAAGAAAATATAAATGAATTGTGCTTAGCAATGACGCGACGTGGCACAAAAATAATGTTATTTCAAATCTAATATGATC
Organism: Heritiera littoralis; assembly: GCA_031772115.1. Lineage (NCBI taxonomy): Eukaryota > Viridiplantae > Streptophyta > Magnoliopsida > Malvales > Malvaceae > Heritiera > Heritiera littoralis. The sequence goes on along the minus strand of JAPDPK010000128.1, from coordinate 719,827 downwards.
CATGAATTTAAGAACCATACTTTTAAATTTCATGAGTCGTGCCTATACTATTTATGGAAATTAATGATGGATTAGCACCATCTATCGATGCATAGAATAAACAAAGTCTTAGCACATTTTTAATTTTTATGATTTAATTCTTTTCGATGTATTTCGTGACTCATTATGACATCATGACAAATTTATGTCCATAATGATATCGTTCACTAGGTAAGATGGGTGGGTGGGGTATTTATGGTCGATTAGGCAGGTGCAATCCAAATCGCACCAAAGAAAATGTGGTCCTACTTGAATGATAAAAAATTCAATGGTTAGATCATCTTATTGTTTTTCATCAATCCTATCATTCCATTTGTAGTTAAGAAAGAGAGATAATATGAAAAACGAAAAATATTTTAGTTTAATGATTGCGTTATAAAATAACAAATATTGTTATGTGGCATTGTGGCTCAATCATTAAATTAATTTTTTCTTTAGCTATTAAAAAGAATGTAAAAGAACAACTCAAAGCGAAGAAAGTATCTCCGAAACTGTTGAACACTCATACATCTTCTTTTTTTTTTTTTTTACTGTGCTTGAAATATATTCTGATATTGAATTCACAAAGCCATAAAGTCGATGTAATTCTGAAAATGAAAAAAAAAAAGATTAACTGAAATATTTTTGCTGACTGAAAAGAAAAAGAATAGGCAAGAGGGTCAAAAAAATTTTCAAAAAAAATTATTTTAACAATTGAGCATCTATTTTTTTTGCAATCAATTAAATTCTTATAGTTCAATTTTCATTCAACTGAGTCTTTTTGTAGACGAAAATTGTTAGGTCTATTATGTTTTTGGTAATATATACTGTACAGATTTAATAATTTTCATTCACATAAGGGTTCAATCGAGTGAAAATTAAAATGTAAGGGGCTTAATTGATTGCGAAAAAAATTAAGGACTCAATTGCTAAAACTATTTTTTTTGTTGAAACCCATAGTATTCGAAAGCAACTTTGAGTTTCGATTAATCCAGAGTTGAGTTATAATTGAACTGGATATGTTGGAACGCTCCCAAATACTGTTTTTTTCATTTACAAGGCTCGAACTTAAGACCTTACTTAAGGGATACTGAGTTCTTTTCACTCAACTCAACAGACATTAGTTAAAACCATTTTATTCAAGAGCTTTTTTGAACCTTTAGTTAAAAGAAAATGATGAACGAGGGGGTCTGAAAAGCTTAAAATCTATTTTTTTTAATAGAAAAAAAGTTGGTCTTAAGACTTGAGGAATTAAGAAAGTCTTGAACAAGGGAAGGCATTTGTAAGTTATTCTAAAATGCCAAGCACTTTTCTTTTTCCATTTTAAGGACTGTTCCTTACGGTTCATGTTGTAAATGTTCTGTGGAATTTGTACGCATAAAAGGCACTAAGATTGAGAATTGAGAAGAGATTATTTTGGGATTATAGCCTTTTCCAGTAAGCAACTGTCAATATTGAGTTTGTGTTCGGCCTTGGGGGCTGCTTTGGATTTGTCTTTCTCGAAAAGGCCGAAGGGCAGGCAAAGGCCGAAGGGCAGGCAAAGGCCGAAGGCCATCATACATTACCAAACTCAAACTGGATCTTCACCATTGGGCTTTCATAGACCTCTAAAATTGTCATTTGGGCTTTGAAGTTTCACTTTAAGGGGCCGTTTGGTTTACAAAATTTAAGATTACCGTTGAAAATCATTTGATGAAAAATTATTTTACTTGATTGATTCCTGAATATTAGATTCTTGTATTTGGTTGTATTTGTGGGAATATAAGATTTCTGTGTTTGGTTAAAGGAAAGTAAGATTACTTAATTACTGATTTTACTATAATACCCTCCGTATTATTTGTTGATGTAGACTGAATAACACTTTATATAAATTATATTTAAATTAATTAATTACTTATTTATTTATTTAAGATACTCATTTATTTATTTAGTCCCTTTTTTATAAGGTTTTTGTTATGTAAATTATTTTGATTTAACAAACTATTACTATATTAAATTGATTTTGATTAATCAAAAATCATAAGGTCCATCTTATTATTTGTCCATTTGATTGTAAATTCATTTTTCTCTTCATCAAAATAAGAAAAAAACAATGGTTGTAATATTAGATAAGTTTAGGGGTAAAATGGAAACAAAACATAGGCAAAAGAATGGATCCCCCCCCCCCTCCCCCCGAAAAAAAAATACCTCAAGATGAGGGGGAATCATTTTCCCCCCTATTTTCCCCCTCTTTTGCACTGTTGGTAAAAAAAAATTTTCCGGTGTGAAAAAATTCCTTGAACCAAACATAGTAATCATTTGACGGAAAAAAAAATTCCTCCAGTAATCTAAAATTCCTCCAACCAAACGGCACCTAAGGGTTTTGACTATGACATCAAATTACTTCATTTATAAAATTATTATTCAAGACACTGATAGTGAAGTTTTTAGATTACACAGATGAACTTAAGATGATGACACATATCCTACTAAAAATATTAAAAAAATAATAAATTGAAAAATGTGTCACTATTTTAAATTCGTTTGTAAAGTTAAAAAACTTCACTAACAATGTATTAGATACTAATTTTTATATTTAATAAATAAGGTAAAATGACATTATATATCTTTATTCTTTAATTTAATATTTGTTTTTGTTAATATATTTCGTTTTTATGTAAATTCAACGGTTGAGTTGATATTATGTAAATTGGGATACTAAATTTAATTAAAAGTATTATATATAGTATTAATGTATTAATATATAGCTTCTCTTAAAAACAAAGTAATTTGAATTTCTTGAGTTGAAACTTTTTAAGTTAGCCTTAAAAGAAAGAAGAATTAAATTATATTAGCATCATTAGTAAACATATAAAAAAAAGTACGAAATGGATCATATACAATTTCATTAGTTGGATGATGATGCAATTAATTTTCAGCTTCTCTACCCTATGATTATTTTGAACTTAGAATTGAGGATGTTGAGTATTTTTAACATTTAATTTAATAAGTAAATGTATCATTCTATTAAATGAGTTAATTTGGAATTTGTTTTGAAAGTTATGTCATGCTTGATCAAAAAAAAAAAATTGATGATGTGTTTGGGTTGGAACAAGGGCCATAGAGAATATACTTACATATGTATTTATAGAAACACGAATTGTAAGAATACCAAGGTTATAGAATTATTATGTGTATTTTTTTTATTATATCAATTTTTAAATAATAATGTTGTAATATAGTATTCTCAAATATAAATATTGTTATAATATATATATATATATATATATATATATAACGTTATAATGAAAATATAAAACTTCTGCTTTAGATTTTATAAACAAAATGAAAATATTATTTCATGTCTTTTTCTTATTAATTTTTTAATTAATTTAAATATATTCTAATTAAACATGTAATAATCTTCTAATTTTGTTGATGGTAATAATCTTTATAATATGATCACACTGTTGTTTTTAACCAGTTTTATATTTACGAAGTAAGAAAAGTAAGAAACAAAATCTAAAGAAAAGTAAGAAACAAAATCTAATTACAAATGACAGTAATAAGAAACAAATATTGTTAAAATAATAAAAATACTAAAACAAAACCAAATTGGCTTAATAGTTAGAGTCCATTAGTTGATAGCAATGAGGGTATAAGAGTGTAAAGGAAAAAAAATGTTTGACGAACAATTTGGAAATATGTTCGCTTCTTTTCGTTTATCTTTGTTTACTAATATTAACAAATGATTGCAAATAGATGTTAATTCGTTTGTTTATATTTACGAACAAAATCATTTAACATTTGTTTAAAACTTATTCGTTTAATAAATCATTTTTTACTCATTTACTGTTACATAATAATAAAATTTTAAATTACATAGTTTTTCATATATTATTTTAATATGTAATTATCAAAATTATATGTTTATGTAAGCTTTTCTAATTTGACATCATATATATTAGGATGAATATAGTTTGTTGTATTTTTTTTAGTGCTCATGTACATGTTCGTTTAATGTTTATGAACACATATTTATAAACATGTTTGTTTAATATTCAAAATATGTATTAATAAACATGTATGTTAACATTCATGAACGAGCTTACCCAACACAAACAATATATATATATATATATATATATATATATATATATATATATATATATATATATATAAAAGAACATAAACATAGCAATGTCCATTCATGTCCAATTTGCTTAGGGTGTAATTTATTAGGGAGTTTAAGTTTTAATTCACCCTAACATTTTGTAAGAATTGATTTCTAACAATTCTTATCTTTTGTGACATCTGGTCATACTTAAATATTTTTTTATAAGAAAAGAAAACTATTGTTTGGGTAAGACTTACGCATATTTTATTTAAAAAATAAAACTAAAAAAATATGTTTTCCCAACAAACAAACAACCTTAATATTTTCAAATAATTCTTGGTTAATGTAAAAAAAAAAGCATTGTGTAGGTTTCTAAACTCATGCAACAACATATTAACACATGAATTTCAGAGATTTGTGGTGGAATATTACATAATAAAACATAAAGAAACCGAAAATAAACATATCTTTGATCAAGATTTGCTAATCATGCAACTAGAACATTTAAGAACCACAGATCTAAGACTTGGATATCGTAATGCAAGAACCATTATTAGACTTCTTGTGATGGTCTCTAATAGTGGTCCACACAATAGCTATACCAAAACCTTCAGTAAGGTAGGGTTAAACTTATACTAGCAAGTTTTGCTTCTCAAGCAAACTTTTGGCTAACCTTCTTGGAATAAATGAGCAATCAAGAACCTTTCTTAGTTCTCTAGAGGATGGCGGCAAAAAGAGGTGGAAGCTTGGTGGTATTGTGTTTGCAAAACAAGAAGAGAAGAGAAGGAAAGCTAGGAGCAATCAGAGAACTTTTCTCCTTTAATCTAGCTTTGTTGATTTCTTTTGGAAGTTGTGTAATTGTATTTTTTCTCTTCCAACTTTATCCTCATATACTACAACATGTTTTTCTTTAATTTTCAATTAAAGCATGCAACTTTTGTATCTTTGCATTAAGTACCTGAGACTTAATAATTCAAACTACAAAACTTTTAGCCAAATTCAATTAATCTTTACTAAATTAAAATTCTAATTTGAACTTTGCCATGTTGTCTTATGTGTGTGAAAAGCTTTTAGGTAGAGAAGAAAGAATTAAGTCAATACTTAATTTGTGATCCATGCCTCAACCCAATTGACTAAATCTCATAATAAAGCCAATTATCTTAAGCACATGAGACCTCATAGGGTTATCTTCATCCATCCTTGTTTAAAGCAATCCTTTAGATGTGTCAAACCTCTTACTGCCACTTTCTTTATTGAACAATTCTCTCAGGTTTAAGATGCTGTTAGGAGCACTCATCGCTTCATGTTGCTTTTGAAAATCAGCAGCCACGCTAGCTAACATGGTACACATTGTTATCTTAAGGTCATCCATATGACCATTTCCTCTTCACTAGCATTATTTAAGAAAATCAGGAAAATTCATAGGTCAATTTTGAAATCACTAGATTTAAGTGATTGGAACCAAATCAACACTTAAAACATAAAAAAGGGAAAGAATGCTAACTCAAAGAAAAGTCTAAATCAGTCTTTGATTCGATTTTTTATTTTATTTTAAACATTCCTAAATAGGATAAATCCCTCAGAATATAAATCCAACAACAATACACAGTGAAGAACCCACATGTGCAAATACTCCAGCAACAAAAATCAACCACAACACAAACTTTCACACATTTTTTCTAAATGCTAGGGGAGTTTAAACTCTTCTCTAGGTTCAAAGAAGGTAGGGTTTTTATTTTTGTTTAACTTTTCGGAGTTCTGGTAGCTTGGGTCTTGTCACTTAAATCTAGGATACTTTACTGTTTTTCTTAAAAATCCAAATGGGAAACGAGGTTCAGGAGATTAGTTGGAAGGTTTTTGGAGTTCTGGGGGTAGTTCCAGTTTTTGGAGGTAGCGGGGGCAGGATAATTTTTTGTTGATGACTTTTTGTCATGATCCGAAGGCTGTGACTTATCACTTTACCTTATGCGTATACCGAAAATGAGGGCAAATTTTTTGCTTTTCCATTTGGTTTGTCTAAGTACAGTACAGTAAAGTTCATTTAAAGACGTTAACTACCCGTCTTAATTTTAGCATTTAGCTCAAGGCCCCAGTCTAAGTACTTGCATAGAACTTAATTCATTTATAAAATCTTAAAGTTTCCCACAACATCATTTCACATTATCATACTAATTTATTTGCATCGTTCCATATAGTCATATGTTCATTTCTAGGGAAAACATATCCAATTCCATAGCAAAGCGTCAAAATAAAGTAATAGCTATTCATTAATTTAGTTTACATCTTATCATATAGTACTATACCAAAAATAGCCTGTAAATGACATTACATACCAAATAATATATCTTTACCAAAAATAATAAAAAATTATCTTCTTTGAGAGTTGGGACAATATTTCAAGCTTTTGCTATTTCGGATAGATCCAAAATACTCTACCAATTGAGTGCTCAATCTGTAGAAGGATTAGATAAAATTTAATGAACAAGGGCTCAATATGATACTCATATAAGTGCAAAAGTAGAATTATATTGTCTTAAAGGCAAATACATGAGTTACGCATATTTAGATTTAAATCTTCATTTCGTACACATGTCATATCATATACTCTTATAAAATATCACAAATCATGTCTTAGGAACTCTAGGTGTGCCGGGATTTTGGGGTACGAATGGAAGAATACTTTAAAGTATCTCATTATCCTCATCTTGGCACTTATCAACAAAAGCGCTAAACCACTATACTTATCACTTATCCATATTAATCAACAATATCAATCATTTAACCCAATATCAATCTAATACGGCGTACGCATGATGATTTCAAAGCTCTTATGCGTTCTCAAATCATGTGGCTCTTGGTATAAAATCACGTGCAAGAGAATACGGTTTCAAATCATGTCAAGCATAGTATACAATCATGTATAAAAGCATGCACCATCAAAAATCATATCACATGTGTAGTTCAAAATATTTACAATCTCATACACATCACATACACTATAAAGGTCTGTTCAAAATTCAAACTTTAATGATTTACAGTCTCATGCACATCACATACACTATAAAGGTCTGTTCATGCACATCACATGTCAAGCATGGTATACAATCATGTATAAAAGCATGCACCATCAAAAATCATATCACATGTGCAATTCAAAATATTTATAGTCTCATGCACATCACATACACTATAAAGGTCTGTTCAAAATTCAAACTTTAATACAAATGTATAAGCTCGTTTGGAAGTTTCAAAACAATACTTTAAGTATTGTCCAGAGTTCTAAATCAATGGTTCAGCATAGCTCAAAGCACAAATCTGAAGTTTGATAATTGAATCATACTTGATCACGTTCTAATAACTAGGCTTTAACACTGCTCAAGGCCTATCACAAATACGAAAATCAAGTAGTTAAATCATACATAATCAAGTTCAAAAAAAAAAAGGCTTTCATGCTCTTCTATATAAATCAAATAATCTTATATTCAAAATCGAATTTGGAAAGAGTTATGACCTAATCATATCGAACTTATCAATAAAGCCTTGTATAATCACACAGTAGCTAGTCAGTTTGTCGATCATCCATGGACTAAGGAGCTATCTATGGCCATAGATTCAAAAACCCCAATTCCAATCAAGTGTGAATTGAGACTTGTCTACGATAATTGTCAAACAAGCATAACTACCTAAGGAGGGACCTTTTCTAAGGTGTGTCTATAATACTTTATTGACTTAAAGTATTAGCCATAATCTAACATATGACTTTCTAAAAGTTTTGAAAGTTTAGATTTTCAAATAGTTCACATGTACTGACATTCAAAAGTTTCTAAAATCACAAAAGCTATGTCATGATTTCCTTTGAAACCCATTCATGCACTTGCAATATGCCACATGCTCATTTTTCAAATAATTCAAATAGGTTCAAAGTTCAATCCTATGCATTTAAACCAATGGCACTTTCAATCAGTCAAATATCACATGAAGCATGCTTAAAGCCCATGCATTTGAATCAAGAGTTTTCAAAAACACATCGATATGATGATCTTGCATTATGCCAATATGCCACTCTCACTCGATTATCTCAAATCACAAAATTTAATGGAGCCACAATCATGCCTATACGTATAGAATGTAATTAGGCAAAAAACATTTATGGCCTGTGCTATGTATATAATTATTTTTCTATTCCATGGACATTTATTTCTTTTCTTTTTGTTGATGTTCATGAGAAGCTTTCCAAACTGCAATGCAAGTATTTCTTTATGATAAAAGAAACAAGCAATTTAGGTGATTCAACTTGATGATGCTGATTGATCGATGATTGTTCATATCATTGTGATGGCAGTTTGTTTTCATTGTTGGTACAATTGTTTTGAACTATGTTTAACACCATATGCTATCAAATTCAAACTCAAAACTTTGAACACTTAGCATACAGAACAATCGAGAGAGAAAGTTAGGGTCAAGTAAAAGCAATGTTATAGTTATGTAATTAATACAATGTAGTGACCGTAAATGAAGTTATTATTGATTAAATGGTTTATTTCCTTTATAGCTTTTTTTTTGCATTTGTCTAAATCATTGGAACAATTTTTTTCAAATAATTGTAATTTCTGTAATACTTTCGAGTAGCATAATAAGCATCCATGGTTATGCTAATTGATATCTTTGCTAACATGGAAGCTCTTCAAAGCATAATAAGCGTCACAAACTGAAATATAGAACTTTTCTTTAGGTGAAGTATGCATTAACATTTAACAAGTAAAGCAAAAACATTGTAGTTCCTTTCTGGAAATGAAATGACTATTTCAATCCACAATCCATGAGGACCCATTTTCAGAATTATAAGAAAGGAAACTACCAAATGTTCCATCAAGCATTTTTATACAATTGTTGTTGCCCATATCAGTAGTTACAACCAACTGCTCCCACTCTCATTCACATAGCTGCTACTATAATCATAAAATTCTTCCAACTCCACTATAATGCACTTTACAATAACATTTGATTGCCGTATATTTCCTAACAACTTCCAAGCTAGTGAAAGGATGGCACCATTCATTACAATACAGATAAAACTAAAGCATTCAAAGTTAAAAAATCAAAATTAAAAGTTAGAGCTACAATGAGATTTATCTATATCATTGGAATATAGATAATACTTGAAACATTTCAAAAGTGTCTTATTATTACTACTTAAAAATCAAAAGATAAGTTATTTACCTAAAAAAAATATAAAAAATTGTTTATCAAATTGTACCACAATATCTTATCCATGAAAAATATAAAATAAAAACTTGTACACTTCAATAAATTCCTTTGAAAAACATTTTTTCTTCATTTACATCACCCCATGTTTTGCTTTTGTAGGCAAAACTCCATACATTAAAATAATTCAACAAAATTAATTAAAGATGCATATTATGATATAAAAAATTGTAAATAAACTCATAAAAAGTTATACCTTTCACTCTACAATACCAGACTTTTCTATTCCTTTACAACTACACTTGTTATAACCATACCTTTCACAAATTTGACATAATTGCATTTTCACAGTTGTATGAGCCGAAGCTATCTCAAGCCTGCTTTTGAGTCATCCATTCTGAGATTCATGGCCACCCTTCTTTCGACCTTTAGTTTGCGAAATATGTGGATCACCAATATTTATCAACAAAAGAATTGGAGACTCTTGACCACTTGTTAGTTGTTGGCTTAAACCATTGTCTTTCTTTGTAATTGCAAGCACTTGGTTTTCTTGGTAGAATTTTTCAATTAGTGGACTGCTATTAATTGGTAGTTTTTAGTTTTAATAAAACATGCTGATATAATTTAGTCCTGGTATGAAAACATGCAAGTAAGTCCAATTAGTTAATTGTGATCAACAAGTATGGGCTTTTGCACATCTTATTGGGTCAGTGTGGTGTGGTGGTTGTGTAGGCTTGGAACTTAATAGTCTTTGATTGGAGGACTATTAGGTTTAACTACAAATATAAAGCTAGGTCTCCTATTCATTTCTCAATGTATTGGTATCTACCAATTGAGAGCCACCTTAAATGAGAAGAAGAGGAAGACTAGCTTGATCATAATCCTAGTGATCATGCTTCCGCTTTCATTGATATCTGCCTCAAACAGGTAGCCTAATTAAATATTTAATATCTCTTGTGCTCTAATTATTGCATAAGAAAATTGTTTGATTGATCTTACATTTCCATCATGGAAACCTTTTGTAGTATTTAGTCCAAATCTCCCACAATGACTTTATATATCTCTTTAGAATTTTTAGCAAAAAATTATAGTTGATTTATGAGTAAAGAAACATGTAAATTTTATAAAGTTGCTGACTTCTCATGATCAACTTGAAGACTTTGCACACTTTCAAAAATTCCATAACCTTTATTTACTTCCTTTGTCTAGTATTTCAAAGTGTAATGATTTGGAATCTCAACAATATCTTTAAAGTGAAAATTTGCCAACATATGTCTACACAAGATGCCTTTAAATTCAAACAAATTACAATTGCAAGTATCAACTTTAGAACTCAAATCAAAACGAACAAGAAAGCTATCATGAGAATCAAAACAGCTAAAAACCTTATATTCATAACAAGAGCTAGTTTTTGTTACCTTTTGCTTTATGAATTGATTACTCTTGACAAGCTTATCTTGGAAAAGATTAAAAACATTTTTTTTGTATAGACCGATACTCCACGATGCTTCATTTTAGAACCAATTTTCAAAATTCGACACTTATGCCTTCGTTCAAAATCTTCTTTTTTTTCTTTGTCATAACGACTGTCAGTTGCCTTTTCATACTTTACTACAAACTCTTGCAATGTAGAGCAAACTCTACAAAAGAATAAGAAAAAAGAATTTATGCTGTCACTCCTTTGGGTAGTGTGCATTCATGCAAAAAAAATATTTTGATTATAAACAAGAATCCATGAATTACGAATCTCATACAACCCTTGAAGCCATTCATTTTGTTTCAAATTCTTAACAATCAATTCATGCCACTCCTTCTCAAACTCCTTCATAGAAGATGATTGATGGATGTATCTCTTTAATTCACATTTGAAAATAGAGTTTTTATGATATATGTGGAAAAGTCTCTCTGAAAATTTTTTCTTTATGTGCCAAAAGCATAGACGGTGGTGAGATTCAGGAGACACTTTCACTACAGCAGCCTTTATAGCTAAATCTTGATCAATAATTATGGATACCGGTGCTTTTTTATGCATCAACTCAAGCCAAGTTTCGAATAACTAAATGAAACTTTGCTCTGATTCATTTTGCAACAAAGCACAACCAAATAAAATTGATTGGCAATGGTGATTTAATCCTACAAAAGGAGCAAATGGCATACTATACTTATTAGTTTTATATGTGGTGTCAAACGCAATGGCATCACCAAAACGTTCATATGCCAATCGAGATCTAGCATCAACCCAAAATAATTTTACCATACGAGTATCACCATCACATTGAATTGCATAAAATAACTCGAATTCTCATCTTGCTTTCTTCTAAAATAACATAGGACAACATGGACATCTCTGACATCTATGTTTTTCCTCCTTAAATCTCTAAGATGATTCCAAAATCTTTATCTGAAATTCTTGGTCAACATTACTAAACAATGTAGCTACCTTTCCAGTAGGAATTCCTTCATTAAATTTTTCAATAGGGCTTTTAGCTGCAAAGGTCATTTTTTATGGCATTTAAGATAAGACACACTTTTATGGCTAATCATATCATGATTATGTTCATTTGAAAACAATTTTACAGTTCACTTCTTACTTTTCTTCACCCTTGCTAACTTAAACAATGCCCCACAATCAGTTCTTAAAGTTGAACTTCTCTTTTTGGTTATCTCAACATTATTTTGAGTGTCATTATTCTCTATAACTTTTTCTTTGTACCAACCTTTTTTACAACAAACATAGATGTGACTTCCTATTTCAGTAGTTTAAGAGCCTGTTCTACTCGATCCAATGTGAATACCAAAACCTTGTTCCTCATAAAGCTTTTATAAAAGCTCTTTGCCCTACAACAAAAACAACCTTCAGTGACAAAAAAATTCCGTCGCTAAAAGCTAGCATCAGCGACGGATTAGTGACGGAAATAGTTTTATACTTAGCGATGGAATTAGCAACAGAACTAGCAACAGAATTCCGTCAATAATTTGTGATGGAGCATTTTCCATCACTAAATGTGGCAAGAAGCTACTGTTTATTTGGTGCTTAAATTAGCGATAGAAATTTCCGTCGCTAAAACCTATACGTAATAAATTTATGGTTTAGAATCGATGGTAGAAAGCTAATTTTGTTGCCGATGAGTTTCAACGACGAAATTAAGGATGAAAAAATCTATAGCTGATTCCAATTTATGCAAATTTATTTATTTTCTGTTTTTTATTTTTTATAATTTGAAGCATTAGCAACAAAATTTCCATCGTTAATTTTGTCGCTGATGAGTTTTTAGTGACAAAAAATTCCATTGCTGATTCCAACTAATAGAAATTTATTTATTTTTTCATTTTTTTTTAAATTTGAAGCATCAGCGAAGAAAATTTTCGTCTCTAATTCCGTCACTAATGCTTTTCAGCAACTGAATTAGCAATGAAAAATTCCATCGCTGATGGTTAATGTAGAAAATTTATTGATTTATGTATTTTTATTTTTTTCATAATTTAAGGGATCAACAACGGAATTTTTCATCACTAATTCTATCACAGATACTTTTCAATGATGAAAAATTCTATCGCTGATTGTTTCATACAAAAATAAAAATTTGGAATTAGTGATGGAAAATATTGTCACTAATTTCAATTTTTTTGAATTTTTCCCGCTTCTGCAATAGCGAGAAATATTTCAAAATAGCATTAAGGACAGAATATCTATCGCTAATTCGACAGTAATTTGGTTGAAAAATTCTTTGTTATGCTCTTCAAATCCGTTATATTTTCTCCTATTCTTCATTTTCACTCCTCTTCACTCTTCCCTATCTTCTTTGCTTGTCTATCTCTTCATTTTTTTTCTCAGTTTTTCTTCTTTATCCATCTCTCTTTTTTTTTTCCTATTTTTTTGCAAATTTACTATGTTTATTTTTCTTTTATGTTTATGCTATTAATTATTTTTTTATATGATGAACTTTAATACTTTTTTTTACTTACTGATGATGATGATGATGATGATGATGATGATAATGTTAATGATGTTAATGATGATGATGATGATGATGATGATGAGGTGCTAGTGGTGGTGGTGATGACGATGTTAAGGAGGAGGTCTTTTAGCTAATTGATTTTTAAGATAATGTTTATGTATCTTTAATAACTTAATTACTTTCATGGATGTTGATAGATTTTATTTCATTACATGTGTTTTATGGATTGATGTATAAAAATTGTCTTTATTTTAGATTTTTTATATTAATGATTTGAATGTTTTAAGTGTTTCTCTCTCTCTTTTTATATAAATATATAATTTGTTCCAGAAATTTCAAAATACATTTTTTTTGATGAAATTCATAGGAATTAGTAACAAAATCTATCGAATTAGTGACGGAATTCATAACATTAGCAATGAAATTCATCATGTTAGTGACAGAATTCGTCACATTAGCAACAAAATATCCATCGCTGATGCCCTTCAGCAATGGAATATTTATTAGATTACCAAAAATAATAAACTATCAGCAATGAAAATTTTGTTGCCGATGACCTTTAGTGACAGATTTTTTTATAAAATAAAAAAACAAATAAATTATGAATGACAAAAATGTTGTTGCTGATTCCCTTTAGCGTGGATTTTTAATTTTCAAGTAAGTTAAAAGATAAAATTATGTTTTTAGAGACGGAATTTTCTGTCGTTGTCGACATAAAATTCATCACTGATGTAAAAAAAGTTCATTACCAACAAAAATTAAGTTTTTTGCGATGGAGTGAGCATCAGCGACTTCCATTTTTCTAACAAAAAATTTCCATTGCTGATTGTCTTCAGCAACGAAATTTGACTATCAGCAACAAAATTTTCATCGCTAATTTTGTCATTAAAGGTTCATTTTCTTATAATGTTGCCTCATCTAAAGAGTCAAATTCCATTCCAATAAATGGCTCAAATTCCTTGACAACATTATCAAAAACTACTATATTCTTTGAATTAGCTTGTAAGCTACTACATTTATTAACTAGTGCACTATACTGACTCACCTCTATATTCAAAATATCACTAATAAGTTGGGTATCCTTCAGTGGTGAACTCTTCATAGTATATTTAAAAGAAAATCCTGGAACATAAGTCAAAAAGTAATCTTTTAAATGCCAAATTTGTCCAAATGAGTAAAAATATATGCTCATGCATATCAATTGCCACTAATTTACCAAAAAAGGACTTTCATGCTAAAAAAAATGTTAAAAATAAAACTACTCACCAAAAGTCCACTAGCACAATAATAAAGCAAGAAAACTGACTTGGGTTACAAGAGCCAAAACCCATCGTGTCACAACTCCTAGAGCTGCTACCAACCATAGCGAGGCATTTCGGAGGTTGCTGTGGTGGTGATTACTGTGTCCCATGCTGGTTTGGGTCACTGTAGAAGATGATGGTGAGTGAGAGAGAGAAATAGGAGGGAAGGGGTGAACTACCCTTGTTCACTTCTTTGGACAAATGCAACAATGATTAATGGGCCATGCTATTGCTTATATATGTGTCAAGGGTAGACATGACAATTCATGTTTATAATTCATTTTCATGTCATGAAAAATAGTGTCCGTGTCATATAAAACACGAAAATTTCATGTCGACATGTAAAACCAAAAACCTTATTTTTATCATTTAACATATTCATATATAATTTTTACTTAATTTTAACTTGTGTTACCATCGTGTCTTTTATTCGTATCATTTTCGTGTGGTGTCACCATGTCGTGTCTAGGATTATCAGGTCTAGCCAAGGGCAAAGACCCTTTATATCACAATATCATGTGTTATAACCCATCCCATTATGGGTTAACACATGTTAATATATATATATATATATGATATATAATAATAATATAAGTCACACTTCATACAAAATATACTACCAATTTAATTTAAATGATATTAATTACACTTAACTAGTCCAAATTAATGGAGATATTTCAACAAGAAATTCACATCTTATCATAAGTTACAATCTATAATAGGTAAAGCATGGAATATGAAATTCTAGTGCAAGCTTAAACAACTCATGGTTTTTTACTTTAGCTGTAACCTATTATTTTCATTAACTTGCTATAGGAAATTACAAGGGAGTTATTAGACCTTGAAAAGAATCTTGCTTACTGTAAATTATTATAACAATCCACTGTCTGCATATATTTCACATTAACATCAAACTACAAATCAAGCAAATTCTAACCTATATCTCATATTAACAATAGATTGGACACAACAAGTAAATTTTGCTAAAAGGAAAATGATGCTTTGTGACAATGCCATTCACAGTCAGATTCTAACATATATCTCACATTAACATCAAACTATAAATTAGAAGGGCACCTCTTAGGCTTTAGAAACTACATGGTACACACTTTGATAAACAAAGTGTAATCAGAACATATACTGACTTTGCCAACTATCATAGAACTGAAATTAGAACCCAATTAAGGCAATAAAAAAAGAGTATGAGAGTATTGAAACCAAATTAACTCTGAAACGGTATTTTGCTATCATTAATTGGTAAAGTTCCTCACTCAAACAATCAACAGAGTTGTTAACATGCTTATCTACAAATATCTACTGACGCTTTCCAAAAACTGCCATCTTTCCAACAAATCTTGTAAAATAAGGAATGAATGATAATTGGAGGTGTTGCATAAGCTACATATACTAGTTAGTTTCCCACTTCTTTTCCGATTTAGGTTTGATTATTATCTTAATCATAGCCAAAATTAAAATTGAGTTTTGCAAGCTGAGAATGTTCCATCATTGCATACTTAAGAAAAAAAGGTGTAAGAGGATTGAAGGTGTAACAAGACTCTATCTTCGATCCATTGTATCCTGGTATTACATTAAAAATGCTAAAAGCACACCAAATGCGAAAACCATGATCAAAATTGAATAAAATAAAATATATCTATGGAATTTAGAATTGAGGAAACTTACCAAAACTGCTACGAAGAGCGTCAGTATATGATTTTGGGATGTTGACTATAGGGAATGAGAAAAGGCAAAACCAAGATCAAAATTGCATAAAATAAAAACATACCCATGGGATTTGGGATGGAGTAAACTTATTGGGACTGCCGTGAAGAGCATCAGTATATGATTTTTGAATAGCAACTACAAGGAACGAGAAAGAGAAGTTTGGGTGGTTAGGAAATTATAGAGATTGCCTTGAATTTGGATGGTTATGTGAAGAGAAAGAGAGATGGAGAAGACTTCCGTGCTGTAAGATAAATGTTAAAAGAAGAGTGTCATGAAGAAGAAAGGTGGAAAAGAGAAAATGTAAAAAAATAGGAAGATTAAAATATTTTTACATATAAGGAGTTTTAATCTAAATCGTTCATTTAAATCAATCTAAGGATCAGAAAAATGTATAATTTTGCCGATAAGGTCTTGGCTTGACGGTAATGTAAGATCTGATTCTACCCTACTGTAGAGTCTAATTTCATAAATTCATAATGGAAATTAAATAAATAATGAATATTGATTTCCACTTGGATGAAAAGTTCCTTAACTGGAGTTGTGAAAGAAGCAATTTCGGTGAAATACTTGACGGGCGAGCACTAAATGGAAGAGCTCGCCAATGGGCGAACAAGGGTAATCGCCAATTGTGGATGACTAGTGTCTGACGGCCATACTGGCGAATAGGTGAGTTCGCCAGTGAATCAGAGCACGGTTGGCGAGTTGAGCCATACTAGGTGATCGCCCAATGTGACGAGGTATCTGATCGCCCAAGGAATGAGTAGGGCGAGTTGATTGGTTGCCTCTTTGGTTTGGCGAATAGGTGAGTTCGCCAAGGCTGTGGATAGATGATGGCCGCGTGTGGCGAGGACTGAGATCGCCAATGTATTTGGCGAGTAAGGTGGTCGCCCATATAGAGGGGCAAGTGAAAGACCAAGTTGGCAAGGAAGGCAATTTCTACTCGCCAAACCTCTATGTGATTGCCAAGAAGAGGAAAATTCTTGTAATGGCCAAATTTAAAGTTTGCATCAAGATAAAGCTGGCAAGCTGAAAGATTGGCGAACTAAAATCGTGTTGGCGAGATGATGCCTCAAATTTACTAGGCGAGCTGGAAATAAGCATGGGCAAAATGAAAATAGATTCAAACTATTGGTAGCCAAAATTGACTTGTAAGTCATACGGTTGAAGACAATTAATGGAGAAATGTTGAAGTCAGTAAGGAACGTATTCTTATTGGTTGAGGAACAAAAACAAAGTCAATAGCAGAAGAAAAGGTGTGTGGAAGGGAGACTTTCTCGCCATTGTCAGTGCAGTTTTTCTTCAGGCATTAAATGCATGATAGACGTGAAATAAATGATGGAAATGAGATAAGGCCAAGTGATGAGTTCTGATTGGATAGCATGGCTATAAAAGAAGAAACAATTGAGGATAACAGAGTTAGCCAACTCCAGCTTCTTCACGAAAACCATTCTACTGCAAATTATGCCCTGTTTCTTCCATTTCTCTGCCAGGTTTGATCTATTACACTTCAACCTTAAGTTAGCTAAACACATAAACCAGCTTGCAAAACCTTTCCTCCTTAGTCTGATGAGTTAAAGGAATAAGCAAAGGAAGACCAACGTGAGAAGGAAAGCAAACTGTTCTGGAAGTGCAATTGGTTGAGGTGAGTTTTATATTTCTGAGGTGTTCTTGATATTTAATGGTTCTTGAGATTTAATGATATATTTCTATGATTTCAAGTATGAGAAGCATGAGTATAGTCTTGCTTTTGATTTATTCTTGATAGATCATAGAAATAGAATAAATTCATATTTTGACGTGGATGAAGTATAAAATGAAACTGGGTTGATATTGTAGTAGAATGATGGGAAAATACTGGAAAAGTGATGAGTATGGCGACTATGGTGATCGCCCATGTTGAGTGGTTGTAATCGCCAATGTGGCGAGAAAGAAATAAAGAACTCTCTAAAGTTACTGCTCAAGTGGGCGAGATCGCCAAACACTAGTTAAATTTAAAGGCGAACTCAATTCTGAATGAAAAGCCATGAGGGCGAACTCCCATGCATGCGCATTGTTCGAGTTCAATTGTGGCGAACTCCCACATTTAAACAACAATGGCGAGCGGATTGATTATTGGGCGAACACCCAATAATTAACCAATATATGAATGGCAAAATATTGGGCGAGCTCCCACGTGTAAGCCATTTGGTGAATGGCGAGCTACTAAAAGCTCTGTTGGGCGAGTTAGTAGGATACCAGTTGGGCGAGCTGGTTTATTTATCTCAAGTCTCGCCTAAGTGAATAAAAGTTATTTAAAGAAAATATTAATAAAATTTAATAAATTATTTTGCAGCCGGGAATTGGAAATGGCTATTGGCGAGCAGGAAGCAAGGCAAAACAAGGTTTCGTTGAACCAGGTAAGGGAGATGTGTGTGAAGTGAATGCATGTCCTGTGGAGTAAATATTATGAAAATATTGATAAATGTTTTGTTTTATGACATGCATTGGTTTGATAAATTATATGCTGATTCGGGCGAGCTAAAAGCCGACCCTTATATTGTTTTCTGGACGAATTAGTTAAAAGGCGGGCGAGCCCTTTTTGTGTTGGGGGGGCGAGTAACCCTTGTTTTAAAAAAAAGGCGGGCGAGCCAAACGTTTATAGTATTTTGGCAAACTGGTATTGGCCGGCGATCCAATCCTTTTATAATATTTTAGGGCGGGCGACCCGCTTTATTATGAAAGCTATGGGCGAGCTCACTTTTTATAATTTTTGATGTCTTGGGTGAGTAGCCCTGTTTAAGAAGAAACCCGGGCGAGCTAAGTGGCAAACCCTTTTTATATGGTTTTGGGGCGGGCGACCCCTGTTTTCATGTAATGGGCGAGTTGACCATGGAGTGGCGCTTTTGGGCGAGTTGACCATGGCAACTCTATGATTGGCGAGCCGCTTGGGCGAGTCAGTTTTTCTTGATAAAAATAAAGGTTGGCGGGCAACTACTTGTCACCGCACTTTCTAATACACCATGGGCGAGCTTAATGGGCGAACTGACCATGGAGAACAGAGTTCTATTTACATTTTCTCAACGAAAAAGGAGTTATTTTTAAGAGCTTTAAAAATAGAAAATATGTAACCCTTTGATGGGCGAGTTGACCAATGGGCGGGTCGACCATGAGCGAATTAGCCATGGCAGCCAGTTTAATCCGAGACTTTCTCACACGGAATTCAGTGAGATTGCAGGCTGTTTTTAGAACCTTTTTGGAAATCAAATCATTTTGAGCAAATGATGAATTTATAAAGCAATTCCTTAAAGGTTTTTCGTGTGATATAAAGTGATTTTGAGACTTTAGGCCCTGAGTTCATGCATTGTTATTCATGTAGTTGCGTGACCCATCTGGGGCGGTGGCTCGGTCGATGGACCAACGAGTGCACCTCAGGGCGTCACAGGGCTGATAGACCCGCCAAGTCATCAGCGGTCTCGAGGTCACTTGGCAAGTGGACCCGAGGACCACCTATAGATTATGGCCATAGATCTAGCAGAGATAACCGTGAGGGGCGATGGCCTATGGGTGCACCCCAATAGCGGTAGATTCCGTTCTCGCAAGGGGAAGTGGAAACGATGATAGCATGACTTATTTATAGGATGATGCCTAGTCTCAATTATTGATTTCTGTTTACTAAGAGGATTTGTTAAATCCTATTTACTGATTACTACATTTTTAAGTAAACTGATTAGCCAGTGATTTGAATGATGTTTTGAGAGTACTGGTTACTATATCCACTGTTTTCCTACTTAATATGATGTTAGGAAAAACAAATACTTTGTGGTATATAGTTTGGTTTTATAAAGCAGCATATGTTTCCTTTACTAAGCGTATGAATCGCTCACCCATTTGTTTTAACTCCACAGATAAAAGACACAGAGTTTGAGAGAATTAGCTCACATATGGGTAGCTACATATAAAGCGTGGGGGCAACTTATGTCAAATATGACAGGTACAGTCACTTCTCTTTTACATTTCAGACATATGTATACAGTACTACTTTATTGAGAAAAAAACAATAGGGGATGTCAGATGTAAGGAATAATGAAAAGAAATTTCATATTCCGTATTTGATAAATAAATATTATTATTTATCACTATCATTGTAGAATGTTATTGGCATCGCAGACAGTCCAACCGGTAAAGTTGTATGAAAATACGTGAAAAATGTGGTAACGGGCTGTTACAGGTAAGGAGGAAGCCTTGAGACTTTAAGGTTTCAAATTCGAGTCTCACTAAATGTGAGATTTGTTTAGTTTGTTGTTGTTTATTTAGTTTGTTAAATATAGTTATTGTATTTACCACTTCATCAAGTTATCTGTTCATCGAATGTAATATCTAATTATGATTGTAACTTTGAATGAGATGTACCCTTTCAAAAAAAAAGAAAAGTGTGTAGTTTTACACCTATTTAAGTAGATCCCTCCTTTTATATTATATATATATATATATATATATATATAGGGATTTACTTACACTAGTGTAAAATAATTTTATTTTACAGAATTTCATATCTCTTTATACAATTCAAATTTTTCTAATCTAACTGTTGAATATTATATTCTATTCAAGTAGATTATTTGTACAAAATTTTAAGTTAATCGAAAGTATTTAACTATTAGTTTCATAATACTAAAATTTCAACTGTTAATATATTTTGAAAAATATGCTATTCTCGAACAAAATGATAAGGATATTAGATCAATTCAAAATTTTATATGCATAATGGTTATGAGTATATTGTTCAATCTAATAGTTGGTTTATAAAAATATTAATCCTACAT
Organism: Heritiera littoralis; assembly: GCA_031772115.1. NCBI lineage: Eukaryota > Viridiplantae > Streptophyta > Magnoliopsida > Malvales > Malvaceae > Heritiera > Heritiera littoralis. The sequence goes on along the minus strand of JAPDPK010000128.1, from coordinate 698,721 downwards.
GAAATTATAAAAATGGTGTAAAACAAAATTGTTTTACACTGATATAAGTGGATCTTTTTTTATTTTATATATATATAAATATTTCTTTTATCTTCTTATTTTGGTTATTTGGACTCTTTCATTTATTTTTTATTTCAATATTTCAAAATTTGGTAAAGATATTTTGAAATTTAGATCAAAAGATCTTTCAAATGTATGTTTAAAGAAAATTTTATCTCAATAAAATACTTAAATAAAAGTCAAAATTAGAAAAAGCTTTGAACTTCACTGCCAAACCTAACGACCGATATTACAAATTCTGGTATATGTATCAGAGTAAAATATATAAGCAAGCATTAATTACATTTGTGTAATATTTTTACTTTTATCCACTATCTTCAAATTTCAAGAATCCAAAACTATTTTAAAAACTTTCAAAATCGCTATTCCGTCAACTATTATTAAAAGCCACACGAACGTTTCTGTGGCATAAATTCTGACCGAAAAAGAAAAGAATCAAACGGCTCTTTTTTCATATAAACATTTACATGATGTTGAGGTAACAAATTTCATCAGAATTTATGATGTTAATCAAAATAAATAAATTTAAAATATACTTAAAAGTCAGTAATCCAAAAATTAAATATTAAAAAATATGAATTAGAATGAAAATTTATACAAAAATCATAAATTTGTGGTATAATATACTTTATATATTAAATATAAGAACCTTATTAAAGGCAAATTGATTTTGTCATTTGATCTCCAAAATAAACTTTAATTAATAAAAGGTAAATTGACAAGTTATTATAAAAAAATTAAAATTAATTTCTTCTTCAGATATTTGAACATAATTCAAATTTTAAAATAATCAATGTTAAAAAATTTTTATTTTTACTATTTTCAATCTGAATGCTATTAATTTCATATCACGAAGGAAGATTTTTGTAATTAAAAAAAATTAATGTAAGGTAAACTGCTTATTCAGAATTATAAACCTCGTGGCCCACGTCCCATCAATGATCAAGCTCATCACTTTTCTTCGAGATAGGCTTTAGTTTAGGGACATTTACTTTTACATCTCTTGCACGACATTCACATAACATGAATAGATCATGGCTTGTCTCCTCTTAATCTTCTTCCATGATATCAGTGGCCCGCATTCATGATCTCAATTTATTTTTTTTTTCTTTTGCAGTGGGATGATAGGGTGGTTGAACGGTCCAGATCAATCGAACGAGACCCTATCACGTGGTAGGCACTTAAATTATCAATAGCATTAAATATATAAATAGACTAGTCTCTGAAAGGACCGAACCAGTGATTCCTGCGTAGCAGACAGAGCGTCAGGTCCCCGTGGGGCAATCCGTAAGAGGATGACGTTTATTGGATTTTCGGATGGTCCTATATTAGCCACCATGCACCTCAATCACTTGTCCAAATTATTCAAGAAAATAGCAATTGGCCGAAAACTGAGTGTTTGTAGAATAGCATAAATTCTTCAAACATTCATGCACGATAACGTCGACAACCGACATCCATAGGTTGTTAATTAAAGGCGTACACGAGTGAAGTGAGATGATTTAGTTGTAGGTTTGAGCTTAGCTTAAACCTGTTTAAAGGTCAAATTATTCGCCTAAATTCGAAAGTTCATTCATTTTTTTTGTGAGTTTTGACAAAAATATTAAGTTCATTTAATGGAGTTGGACCTAAAAAATATAGGCTTAATAAAAAGTGGGTCAGGCTTGGTTTCACAATATCAAATTAAAGCCTGGCTAGACTCGTTTTACTATAATTTTATTATTATTTTATATTAATATATTTTTAATTATTTTTGCTTTCTTTGTGTAATTTATTTTGAGTTTATATTATTTTTTATACTTTAATTTAAATTTTCATGTTTCTTATAACATTTTGTAAAAATTTATTTAAACTTATTATGTTATACTTATAAACTATTTAATGTTTTAATTTTTTATTTTATTATAATTTTTTTAAAAAAATTAATAATAATTGGGTGAGCTTAGACTAACCTAAGCGTATACATTATATGTAAAAACGAATTTAGGAAAAAAAATTAGACCTGAAAAATAGGTCGAGCTGGGCTTGGGCTCATGCTCACTTCCTTAATAGTTTGCCTAAGCCTAACCCAGATCCGGCCCGATCAAACCTATGAACAGGTCTAACCTCCTCAGCATGACTCGAAAACTCGAGGCTCGAAACTCGACTTGTTTAAAGTTGAAGTTTGATTCGATAGAATACTTGAATCGCTCGAGCTTGATTCGATATGTTTAAACTCAACCACATAGGTTCGATTTATCAATTTAACTATATATAATAAGGTAAAATAGTACATTATTAATAAAATATTAAATATATATTAAAAAAATACTTGATAAGGTTCGCGAGCTGCTCAAACTGAATATTGAGAAGTTCAAATTCAGCTCTACTTGTTATTAGAGAAGGAATGGTATTTTGGGTAAAAAAATAATTATAGATTATGTGAAGTAAAAATACAAAAAAAAATTAAGGAATAGGTTTTGTTTAGAAATAAGTTGTGTCAAATTTTTCTTTTTTGTTCTTTTATTTTTCACTAATATTCCATATTTAGCCTAGAGTACTCCTGCGTAACCAATGCTGTCAGAACCCAATGTGTATTTCTCTTTGAAATTTTTATAAATTAATATAAAAATAAAAAGAGTATTGCAGTGATCCAATGCATATTGGATCGCACCTTTATGGTTTAAGCTCGAAAAAAAAAAACCCTAATCAATCACTTGTCGACAGTGTAACGTGGCAAATTACAATGAACGTTCTGCCACAACCGATGTTAGGGGCAAAACTGTCTCAAAAGTTGACAATTCCCGCTTATAAATAAACGTCGTAAATCTTGCCAATTCCCCAGATTCACTCTCCAGCGTAGTTAAAAGAGCACATACGATAAAAACATCATCTAGACATAATGAAGACCGTCTTCAGCATTATCTTGATATTACTATCTGCCGTTATCTCCACCGTTAACAGCTGTCCGCCGTCTGACCGGGCAGCGCTATTAGAATTCAAGGCAGCTCTCGATGAGCCTCATTTGGGCATCTTCGAGTCGTGGAGGGGCACCGACTGTTGCCACAATTGGTACGGCATTAGCTGCGACCCTGAGTCAGGTGGAGTTGCTGACATTAATCTCCGTGGTGAGTCAGAAGACCCCATATTCGAGCGAGCCCACCGGGCAGGCTCTATGACAGGTTTTATCTCACCCGAAATATGTGCGTTAACTCGCCTTTCCAGCATTATTATAGCTGATTGGAAAGGAATTACTGGCGAGATTCCTAAATGTATCGCTAAGCTGCCGTTTCTTCGCATTCTTGATTTGATTGGTAATAAAATCTCGGGAGAAATTCCCGCTGATATCGGGAGGTTGCAACGTCTCACGGTTTTAAATGTTGCTGATAACCAAATATCGGGGAGAATCCCTCCTTCATTGACGAATTTATCAAGCTTGATGCACCTTGATTTAAGAAATAACAAAATCTCGGGTCCGATGCCGAGGAATTTCGGACGACTCGGCATGTTGAGCCGGGCTTTGTTGAGCGGGAACCAGATAAGCGGACCCATCCCCGGCTCGATATCTCGAATTTATCGTCTCGCTGATTTGGACCTCTCAATGAACAAGATATCGGGGGTGATTCCTCCTTCTCTCGGGAAAATGGCGGTTCTTGCGACATTAAATTTGGATTGCAACAAAATAACAGGTACGATACCAACGACTCTTTTGACTTCGGCCATCGGCAACTTGAATCTAAGCCGAAACGCGTTAGAAGGCAAAATTCCGGATGTTTTCGGGCCAAGATCTTATTTTACCGTCATTGATTTATCGTATAACAAGCTTACGGGTCCGATACCGAGAACATTGTCGGCGGCGTCATATATCGGACACCTGGATTTGAGTTACAACCATCTATGCGGGCGCATTCCGGCAGGAGCACCGTTCGATCATCTGGAAGCATCATCATTTGTGCATAACGATTGTCTTTGTGGAAAACCGCTTAGAGCTTGTTGATTAGGTGGGAATGATATTATGCATTATTTGCAAGTGTATACTTCTTTATTTTTTTTAATAATTAAACGTGAGTTGAAGTTTTTTTAAAAGATTTATATATGATGCACTGACCGTGTATAGTTTTTATATACTGTCAATGCATCAGAAGTTGAAACCTCATTAATAGGTTCTTATATGCAAATACAAATAAATTTTTTTAATTTGCCCATAAGAATCTATTGATGAATTGTCAACCTCTGATGCATTGATAGTGTATAAAAATTATATACTGTCAGTGCATCATATACAAACTCTATTTTAAATGTTATAGCATATCGTGATCTTTGTTTAACTATTGGTCAAAGAATTGTTGTCTTTGCAAGTGTAAACCTAATTAACAAGAAATTCACAAATATATTCTGTAGTTTTTTTTTTTTTACTAAATTGCTCCTCCTAAAGTAGAAGTGTAATCGAATTAAGTCGAAACAATCTTATACTAGGATTTTTGAATCTCAAGCTCGACTCGACAGAATATTCAAATTACTCAAACTCGACTCAATAGACTTAATTTGTCGATTTTTAACTATATATTATTATGATAAAATGGTAAATTAATAATATAATATTAAAAAGGTTTATATATGATACACTGATAATGTATAGTCTTGTCAATACATCAGAGATTAACACATTATCAATACGCAAATTAAAAAAATGTCAAGTCCTTAAAAATAAATACAAATAATTTTTTTTAATTTGCTCATAAAAGCTTATTATGATGCATCAATTTCTTATGCATTAACAGTTTATAGAGACTATACATTGTCGTGCATTATATATAAATTCATATTAAAACAAGCTTGATAAAGCTCACAAACTGCTCAAGTCGAATATTACTTGGCTCGACTCATTACTCGGATAACCTGTGTTTGAGTTTGAGCTCGACTCAAAAATAAATGAGTAAAATTCAAGTAATTATCGCGTCAGGCTTGAATAGCTCAAGAATAATTTGACTCGTTTATACCTCAATCCTAAAGGAATGTGTTAAAATTTTAATTAAATAAAAAGCTTCTATTGCAAGAGAGATCTTGAAACTTTAAATTTTGAAAAAGGTTCTCTGAATATGGAGGCATTAAAAATTGAACTTTTCTCCTCTTGAGAAAACTCTTGTAACAAGGGAAGTCTTGAAAAATCTCATTTGAAACACAATTCTAATTAACCATGACTTATCCTAGATTGCTTTAATTAAAGGATTATTATCCTATCCACTATCAGTGGAGTTTTTTTAACTCCACAAGTAAGGTTAGGATGATGACACATGTCCCATTTTGTTTATTTTTTATTTTCTTAATATTTTTAAAAGACACATGTCATCATCGAAACTCCGTTTGTGGAGTTAAAAAACTCCACTGACAGTGGATAGGATAATAATCCTTAATTAAAATGGTAATTATTTCTTATCTTTTTTATTTATTTTTTATTATTTAATTATTTAAATATCGAAAATCTTTTTAGGTAGCTTCCAATACTCTAAATAAATTTTTAAAGAAATCTTCTCACCTCAAAAATATTTTAAAAAACATGCTTGTTTTCATGAAAGGGATTCATCATCAAATTTTTTAAATGTTTTATATGAAACATTTTAAGCTTAATTCATAATTTATCTTAAATTTATAAAATCAATTTTTATTTTATCTTGGAAATAAAGAGAATTCTTGATATTAAATTGTCTTCTAAATCTTTCAACACCCTAATGGAATTTAGAAAGTTTCTTTCTCACCTTAGGAATTTTCAAAAATTGCACACTCACAATGTTGATAAAATTTTATCACCATTTTCATTTTTTTACAAACCATTAAATCAACTTTACAATTTATTTTCACTTATTATTGTTACACTTTTTTTACAATGTTTTTACATATAACATTTTTTAACTTGTACATGTTTTTATTTTTTATGTCTATTTATTCTTAAATTTTATTTTTAAAATATTTTTCTAACCTATGATTTTTTTTATGTCATATAATAATTGATCCTAATTCTAAAAAAATAAGTTGGCAAAACATATCAATAGAAATTTTATTTCATTTTTAAACTTTTTATTTAATTATTTACCTTTTTTAATGCTTGATTTGTTTGTTTGCTAATATATTTGTTTTGTTTGCTGTTGTCTTTTTGATTGTATCTCTAAAATAAGTTTTGGATGTGTCAAAATCTGCATGTGGTTTGGGCATGGTGATTTGAGGTTTGTTGTGTTTTGGTCTATTATGGGTGGTGGTGAATTTGGGTAGCTAAGGCTTTCATGTAGCTAGCTTGTGATGTTAGGGAGCTTAGGTAAAGATGGTTCGGACATTCTGTTGACTGGGATTTGAGAACTTGGTGGTGAGTTTTTTTTTTTATTGTGTTTTCTGCTTTTATTGAGGTTGATTTGGTGTTGCTGATATGTTTTGTTGCCCTCATACCGTTTCTTGGGGTCATTGGATTCAGAGTTAAGAAGATTTAGGTAGATTTATCTAGTGCATTTTAGGTGTTTGATCTAATGCCCCACAGGTATATTTTCTGTTTTCACTTGTATTAGCTAGTTTTGTAACTACAGACATTCCGTGTATGTCTACTTTCCCTCTTGGCTGGATTCTTGCAATGGCATCCAATCCAATCAATAAAATCTACTCGCCTTAATTTTAAACTTGGCAGGAATGCTTTTATCAAACATGGGAAAGCCACTTATTTACACTGATTTTGAACTTTGGCTTATTTATTCTATTTTACATTTTTTTTATTTATTCTTTTTTAATGAATAAAACTTTTTGCCTCTTGTTACTTGGCATCTCTTGTTACTGTTTCTGCAAACAACTTCATTGGTTTGATTCCATTCCAAGTTTCTTATATAGTTTACATTGTTGTTGGTGTTGCAAGTGTTGTTGGTGCATGTTTCGCTTCTGTTTTTTTGTAGTGATAATGTTACTATTTTTTGTTTTTGTTTTATAATTCTAAATTTATGTAAGAATTTTGAATCCCACAGACAAGGTGTTATGTGCGATTTGTATGGACTTCGGTTACTTTGATTTTTATGTACGGTTTTCATTATTTGTTGTTGAATTATTATTATTATTATTATTATTATTATTATTATTAGAGCATAAGAATTTAGCTCGAGTTCGAGCATGAGGTCGAGCTTAGATAATCGAACCTAATTGAGCGAGTTCAAGTAGCTCAACTTTCATCTCAATCACAAAAAATAAGGCTCGGTCGAGCTCGAGCAGCCTACTGAGTAGCAAGTTTTCGAGTCAAGTTCAAGTTCAAGCACCCTACTATATCAGCTTGGTTTGGCTTGAATACTGTGACAACCACGATTTTCAACCTTGGTGAGTAAACCAATGTATTTTAGACTCTTATAATTTAATATGGAGTATTTGAGAGTTTTGAGAATTTATTTAGTTAAGTGATGATTAAATTTAGGAATTTAATTAAATTGAAAATGAATGATTTAAGGATATATATATATATTAAACAAAGTATACATATATTATATATTAAAGGGATAAAAGAAGTGTGTGTGTGTGTGTGTGTATTCATATATGCACATAATGAGTAAATACAATATATATATATATATATATATATATATATGTATTAAACAAATAATGATATAATATAATAATAAATAATAAATAAATAAATAAAATAAAACTAAGAAAATCGGGTTGAATGCGAATGATGATTATGGAAATATTGCCGAACTATGGTGAGTTGATTTAATATCTATTTATGGAATTGATTAAGAATATCTAAGTTTATGTGAAGTGTGAGTATAGGCTATGGGGCAATGGTTTCTATGGAAATGTGGATCTTAAGATGTAATGTGTGATCTTAACTGCCTTGTAGAAACTACTAAGATATGAATGTATATGATATACTGTGAATTGATGAACTATTGGAGTGATATGTGTGAAATGTGAAAATAGGCCATAGTAGATTTTGTGCTATGGCAGTGTGACCTTAACTACAAACATGTAATCCTATTGTTTTGTGAACATTGTGGGGATATATACTTGGATATAAGTGTGTAAACATGTTATGATTTTGATAGATTATGAGTTTGCAATTAGAAATTTGGATGTGAATGATGATTTATCTTACGATATGACATTGTGATATTAGTACATCATGAGATTGAATTTGGAGAATGGATTTATGTGTGTCTTGTGGCTACAACTGGAAAACATATATATGTATGTACATATTGTGAGATCTTACTGCATAATGAGGGCATAATAATCATTGTGGTGCATGTGACTATTTGATACAAGTGTTATGCATATGAATTGATTTGGAATGGATAAGTGATAGTGGCATTTAGCATAATACATGGCATCATGTTTGATATGATTTAGGACAATTAAGTGAAAGTGGCAGTATGGCATAACTCATGGTCACATATCATAGTGTTCTTGAAACTCATGACTTAATGCATTAGCTTTAAGCATACGTGGTATGAAAACTCGATTATTTGAAAGTGTGCATTGGTTTAAATGCGTATGTCAGTACTTTGAACCTATTTGACTTGTTTTGGGTAAGAAATGAGCATTTGGTAATGTATATGCATAAATAAGTTTTAAAGAAAAGTATTATGACTTTCATGACTTTTGGAATCTTTGAACCATACGATTTTCAAAACACGTGAAAACTTTGATTTTGCGATTATGGCATATCTTGATAATGTCAACAAAATGCCTTTTCAGAACTCAGCTGATTGGATTAATGATTAACAACTATTTTTGTCTTGTCCAACAATAATCGTGGATAAATCCTAGTTCCACCTAATCAATGGAACTAGGATTAGGGGTTTATGGCCATAGATAGCGCTCATGTGGGACGTTTGGCCCACTAATAGCTACAGCGGGATTTATACGTCTTTGTTAATAAGTTTAAACTGTTTGGGTCATATCTTATTTTATAACATATTTGATTTATGCTTTGAGCTGTGCTAAAGCATTATTTTAGAACTTTGGACAACAGTCAGAGTATTGTCTTAGAACTTTGAACATCGTTCGAAGTATTGATCTAGAACTTCGAACTTTGATATTTGAAACTTTAAATTGAAAAGCATATATGTTTAGCATTCAGTTTGTGTATTGTTTTGGATTATCAAAATCTTTTACTTGAAACTCCAAACAACGTTAAGAGTATCATTTTAGAAACTTAGAACTTTGAATTATTCGACTTTTGACTTTCAAAAGAGCACATAAATTTGAACTGAAATTAAAAATTTGAACTTTGAACAAGCTTTTATCGCATATGCAATGTGCTTGAGACTGTACATATTTTGAAATTGCACAAGTGACATAATTTTATGCGATGTATGCTTTTATACACGATTGAATACCATGTTTGACATGATTTGAAACCATAAGTCTTGTACATGATTTTATACTATAAGCCACATGATTTGAGACTGCATAAGAGTTTTGAAATCATTATATGTGTGCACCACTGGATTGATTTTTTTATAAGAGATGGATATTATGGATTGATATTGTGATAAATGATAAATATTGTGGGTTAATGTTCTTGTTGACAGGTGCCAGGGACAGGTATAATGAGGTACTCAAAGTACCCTTCCATTCATATTCCAAAACCCTAGCACACTTAGAGTCTTCTAGGACATAATATCGAGCTAACATATAAGAGACTATGATTGAAATATGATATGAGAATCTAAATTTGCAAACTACATGCATTGCATTTAGGATAATATAATTCTACTTCGGCACTTATATATGTGTCTTACCTAGCCCTCGCTCATTAAACTTTATTTAATCCTTATCTAGATTGAGCACTAACTTGGGGGAGTATTTCAAATCTACCTGAAATATTCGAGGCCTGAAATATTGTCCTAATTCTCTGAGAATATTCTTTTTGTTTATTTTGGTGCAACAATATTCATTTTATATGTAATGTTAAATTTAGGCTTTTTTTGTTATAGTACTGTAAGATGGGATGTAAGCTAGGATAATGAATGATTGTAGTATTATTCCGATATTTTATGATATGGATATGTCTATGTTTAAATAGAATTGAGCATGTGATTATAATGGCATGAAGCACATAGATAAGTAAATAATGTGAACTTATGGATAAAATCATGTGTTTATAATGAATTGATATTGTGGAGAACTCTAAGATCTAATAAATGATTTTGATATTGTGAACTAGTGGATGTTAATATAAAGATTGTCAATGAACTACCACTGTGGGATTTCCTAGAACTACATAGAGTATAGGAGTTTTTTTTGTAGGTGCTTAGGTTAGGACCTTGAGCTAAATGCTAAAAATAAGGTAGGTAGTTAACATCCTTGAATAAATTTCACTGCAATACAAATAGACAAATTTAAATGGAAAAAGCGAAAAATTAGTCCAAAATTTTGCGTGTATCGGCATAATTAAGTAATTAGACATAGCCTTCAGGTCATGACGTTACACCCCCTTCTCTCTCTCTCTTTTGTTTTATTTATTCCAAATGATTCCGTATTTCGCTAAATAAACTCACTATCACTATCGTCTATTCTTTCTTTACATCTTCCAAAAATGTTATTTTGTAGCCATATCTTTCTTTGAGTCTCTTATTTCTCTCTCCCTCTTCTCCTTCCTTTCTCCTTGCTTTTTTTCTTCTTCTCTTCCCTTCCCTACTCTTTTTATTCTTTCCCTTATCTCTTTGGAGTAGCTTCTTTCAAGAAGCTTTTTGTCATCTTTTTCTTTCAATTCAGAATCACCAAAAACTCTTTAATACCTTCAATAATCAAAATAAATTTCTTTCCTATTTTTTAAAAATAATTGTCAAGTGTAAAACCCTTGGGATTCTTTCTTTTAATTTAAAGCACTAGATTCTTTTTAAACAATAATTACCTCATAAACTACTAACAATGATTATATTCATGGCATGAGGCTTAAAACTAATTTTAATATTTTTTTTGAATTTATGGTTAGGGTGTTTTCGGGTTAGCTTGTGCACATCTCTGAGATTAATCCCTTCATCCCCACAAAGGCTTGGTGCATTCAAGAAAATTAATTTCCTTAGATGCTATTCCACTTGAACCCTAGACCTGACCTATAAGACATCATTGGCTTACCAGTTAATCCAAACCTTGAGTTTAAAACTAGTTTTAATATTGAACTTATCCAAGGACAATTATATACTTGGTTTAGGAAGATGGAAGGGGCGGGATAAGTACTATAGAAAGGCTTTACAGATTTTCCTTTAGTTAATCTCGAGTGGAAGGAAGGTTTCCTAAAGCTCCAATTGTTTCATTTGCTAGCTGCAGAATCTGATCATTCACCAATCCTGTTGGGTTCAGATTACCAGGATAGAAAAGTTCCAATGAGATTCAGGTTTGAGGTTCTCAAGGCAGAAATGGAGTGGTGTGAATATATTATGAAAAACGTCTCAAAACTGAAAGCCTGCAAAATGAAGTTCTTGAAACATTGAGGAATAATAGAAATTGCTGGGGAAGATATGATAACAACGTATTCCAAATATTCCCAGCTAAACTATTATTTAAGATTTGGACTAATGAATATCCTTTTTTTTTTTTACATTTGCTGTTGGATTCATTTGTTAGACAAATAATTACTAACCTAACTCCAACTCCAAGTAATGTATGAAAGAAAATACTTTCCCAGCAGTATCCAATGCAAAGAGCAGTGTCAGTAAAATACCAATTCAGGTTCAAAGCCGCAGGTCATCCGCACAGCATGAGTATGATGAACCATGAAGCTACAATTGACACCAGGACTGAAGCAATGGAAAGATGAATTTTATTGGCAGAAAGGATTACTAACGTCTTATTCCGGCCCGTACCCATATACATTATGGTTGAATGTTGAAATAAATGGTATAAGATTCATCTCTGAAGCTCTGTAATGGTACCATAAGAAAATTCCTCCTTGCCCCTTTTGCAACAAAGCTGATGGGATGATATTCACTTATTCCCTTGTTCATGACAAAGCTGACTGCCTTTTTGAATCCAGCCTCAGATGATTCTGATTTGCAGCTGAGCTTCACGCTAACACTAGAAATATAGTTTGCACCACTATATACATAGCACCCCTTTTGGCTTACTGATTCCAAGGACACACTACCATTCTTTCCATCCAATCCAGCAACTAACCGAAAACGAGAATTTGCCTCATTATTAGGAGAATCAGTTACCACAAGGTCATTTTCGTTTCCTTCATGCACTACAACCATTCCTGGAAAGTCAAATGGCTCAAGCACGAAAGTTTCACCGATGGCTTCGCCAGTAGTTGAAATTTTTACCGAAGTGTCATCGGAGATGAACCTGAACGTGGTGTGAACAGCAGCATCAGTACCGGCTTTAGGGAACTCGTCCATTCTGATTGATTGGTTTGAGTTTGTTAAGACAAAAGTTGAGTCATCAGACTCTTGGGAAAAAGTAAAAAGATGATTGTTATAAGAAGCAGGAACCGGGGCTATCCAGTCTGCAACTGATGCATTTGAACCAGTTTTTATGTCCCAATCACCGCTGCTATAACCACTAAGCAGGTAAGGACCATAAAGTATTGCCTGAAGAGAAGCGTATTCAGGGCGATCATCTGAAATCGTATTTAAAGGAAAAAGTTGCATTACATTAATGATTATTTTGCAGGTTATAGAAACATATACAGGGGAAACACATTTTTTTCGCATATACAGGGAATTGGGAATTTATCATCCAAGAAAGATACCTTTAATTTGCTCTGTTCTCAGACTAATTGGCAACTGAAGGGTTAAATTATCAGTGCCACTCCAGTTTACTGGTAAGAAGCTACCTGAATTGAAATGCAATTCATATTGGTCCCCCCCATTATTTATATAAAATATGAAAAGAGCACACATGAAAAGAATCAGCACATTAGAAAAACTGACAATCTTCTTAGAAAAGAAATATTTCACACCTGGAGCTGGTATCTCTAGATTCTGAGCATTTAATGTTGCTTTGGCACCTTTCAACTGCGTCCAGACTGGTATCCTCAAATTCAAGGTAGATGATTGCCCTGCTCCCTGTAGAAATCAGATAGTCAAAATCTTTCTCTGCTTCCTGCCCATAAAACTAATTAAGTATGATATTAGGTGCACCCCTGATGAAACCAAAAGTGAGAACTCAGATGGAGTTGAGAACAATACAATTCAAGGTAAACAGGATCTTGTATACAATTTTCTCATTGTTTTCAACTAAGTAAAACAAGAGTGGAAATAAATAAGAAGAAACACGTAGTATACAGACTTCTATTTTAGTAAAAAGGCACAGGGCCAATAATATACAGAGTTGGTGGAGAGAACCATCATCTGGTTCCCTTCTATGATTTGAATACCATAAATGATATTATCATGACTAGAAATTGTGTTATAAACTTATAGGTCATAGCCTCCAATGTACAAGAACTACTTTTCATCTTGATAACCATGTAATAGCATGCAAAGAAACAAGTGGAAACTTCAGCTCCCCCACCATAAAAGGTTAACATTAAAAATTAAATTAAAAAAAAAGGCCAAAATGGAAAGAAAGGAATTTAGCAATCTTACTTTTCTTTTTCTTTCAGATTTTACGTTGTATTTCATTCCAAGTTGTATAGAATGATTAATGGGTCAAGCTTTTGCTCAAACTTGTGAAACCTTAAACATTACATCCCAAAGTTAATAATATAAACAATAAAGTCAAACTTAGAAGAGAAAAGCCTTTTTTAATTGTAGCATTTAGCAAGTTTCTTGTATCGGTAAATATAATGACATAAAAGGGAACATACATACATACATACATACATACATACATATATATATATTTACACAACGAAGCACTGCTTGGACCATAAAATTAATTAGTTCCTTCAAGTACCTCTTTCGAAGAGGAAGTCAACGTCACACGAAGGTAAGGATCCCAAGAAACAACAAGATCAGCTTGCTGGTTGAGCACAATTTTTCCAGATATCCAATCAAGAGTGCTTGATATATACTGGATGATGTAAAGACTAGGAATGCTCCCTTCGTCTTCAAAATATATAGAATCTCCTAACTTGGAAAATGATTCAATTCCTGCAAAGAGAGCAAGAAGGAAAACCATCGAATGATGCAAAAACTGGAGATATCACTTCCACGTCCATGAGGGTTGGGGCAAATTTTATTCAAGTTCATTCATCATGAAAGGGATAGTTATATGGGCAATGATCCCTAACCTGTACCATAGCAACACCAAAAAGAATTAAATGGTGTTCCCCACTTGTGGTAGCTTATGGCCTTAGAGACCCCACGACCTTGTGGTAGCATGTAAATCATCACTCCAGGCTCTGTTCCCCTTTGGATGCCTAGTACACCATTCGTGAGGGCTCGTTCATAGTAATCTGCATATGCAACTTCTTTGGTCCATCTAAATAAGTGGCGAGAGACCTAAAACCCCACAAAAATGTGATTCATTTCTGATAGGGAGAAAAGGAATAGAGATGCAACGAAATCCACACAAAATTGTTTCAACATTGCCAGTAATCAGAAACCCTCCTGTATTAAAAATTACTAAGTTCTGGCATGAGCTTCAAGGATTGAAGAGCAATGGACATACCTTCAGCATGTTATAAGTTGTGCAGGATTCTTCATTCTCTGTTTGTAAAGTGCTTGCCAATCGCTTTGGATCTGACCTGTTCATAGGTGTAAATGCAATGAACCACAACAGGATGAACCAGCGATGACAGGTACAAAAGTACTTAGATAAGCTTCAAACCATTGTTCTAAACCATGCATCAGGAGATCATATTGAAACTAAGTAGAGGAAAAGATTATTTGATAACAAAACAGAAACTTAAATCTTGAAAATGACAAAGTTAGTACCAGAACTCACTGACTGATGTTCCTCCTGTTGCATAGCTATGAGAAGAATTAACAATGTCCATAAAGAATGTTGCTATTGTCTGGCATCACAAAATTAAATATAAAGAAATTAAAATGTTACAGAAGTATTTATAACCACCCTTCCAAACAATTTAAATCATTAGAGGAAAAACAACATAAGGCCATTTAATTTAGAACCCCTAAACCATGGAAAAAGAAATCTCAACAATAATTATGCCAGCCTCTAATAACACACTAAAAATATTACATATCCAGCAGCGGTCAGAAATTAGCAGAGTAATGGGAAGAAATACTGGTGTCCCACATTAGCTATGTTTTTGAGGAAATTGTGCAGCACCGGATGTCATAACAAAGTACTGAAATCGCATTTTTTTGGTGCCTATTACTGTCGGTGTTTCTTTTCTGTCAATCCCTTCTTTACATAGCCCATATGAAAGATCCATTTGTCTAAAATATTCCATTGAGTTAATTTTGGGATTCATGGTGGCCTTATATTCACATTGGGCCACTCCACCCATCTCCATTGAATGCCTTTATAGAGCAGGGATACAAATGGGTACTGTACTTCAAATGGAACAAATGCATATCAAGCAATTTACCTTGTAAAGTGGATCACCAGTCACTTCATACCGCATTTGAGATCCAATAACAACAGGAATGTGTGTATTGGCATGGAAGCCTGATATATCATCAGCCTACAAGCAAATTAAAGAAATTTTTGTCAAAAAAGGGAACTAATTGTACAGATCTAAATAACTATTTGTCTCATTAACTTCTTTCTGCTTTCTTCATATACAAAAGCCTACTTCTTTGATAAAGCAGAAACCACTAACCAACTTTGTAGCTCTGCCATAACCCAGTTCATAATCCATATAGTTTTTATGTCCAGAACCTAAAGCTCTCATAAATGCATTATTCAATGTCTAGGTCATTTGGAACATATTTCTTCTGCGGCATAAGAATGTAATATGTTCCAACTGGAATTACCTTCAGTAGCCATTTTTTCCAATCAAATTTTCATCCCAAATTTCCAAACTTTTTTTTTCTTTTTCACATTGAACACATCAAGTTTGATAATGAGTTCTCAACGGTTTAGAAAAGAATAACAGCATACCGTCAATTTGGTTTGGACTAATATTTATCAGTCAGTAGAATACAGACAAAAGCAGCAGATTTATTATAAAATCAAGACATTTTAAACAAAAGAAACCTTGAAAGTTACCTGAACTGCAAGCTCTCCTAAAAAACAAGGTTTGTCAAAGAGGTGAGCCAACAACAAATGCTTTGGATCTCCCTGCACAAAGTAACATGAAAAACTCATCAAATAAATTCACAATTTAATCTAAGAACTCTGCAACTACACTGTGAGAGACTGTGGTAAAAATGCTGCCAGCTTTTCAAGTCTAAATGCTAGATAACAAAATTTACAACGTAGAAAAACCAACACATCAGTCATACTAGGCAAATTTCATGCCATAATAGTGCTACTTCTTTCAATGTTACATATTTTCTTTGCAATTGACTATCGCCCTCATAAGCTTGGATTACTTTGATAGAGACACAAATAGCTGACAGAGTGACTGGCTAAGTCATGTCATGAACATTCACAGGCTTGCCTCTCATAAGCATTGCGAGTCCAATAAAGTTTCCAATATCATATGCAACCGTTGCAGGAAAAACCTAGTACACTCTTGTGTGTGATTGTCAAACTGAATACCTGAGAATGTGCAAGTGAGCATCACTAGAAAGCATGATATGATATGCACAACTACACTCATATCTCCTGAATAGTATGCTCAATGAAAGTTCCAAATGTGTTACGTATCTGGCTATGCCAGAAAGCCCTCAAATCAACCAAGCCAACTGACAATTTAAATCATGTTAACGAAGTAAAGAATCCAGGGAGAAGCAAAATGAATTATATGAAAAAATTCACCCACCGTTATGGTAAACAACCTGTAGAGGACATCATTCATACCACCAGTTTCTTCATTAAGTGACAGCCAATGTCTTTCCACACTGTACTTTGTTATCACGTTCTGAACACGATTATAAAAGTATTCAACCATCCATGTTGTCATATCTAAAGCTTGAGCATTATCAGCCAATGTATACTGATCCAAGAGGCCTGCCAAGATCTGTGAAATAGATCAAGTTAGAATTTATTATGTATCTCTTTAAAACCAAAGCACAGAACTAGAATCTACCTTGTGAATGGTATAGTATGGAGCCCAGACAGGTTTTATTGCTTCAAAGCGATCAAAAAATTCAGATGGAAATGCAGAAAGATATCCTGAGCCCATTTTCTTCTGACAGACCGATAGGGAAGACACAACTGCTGACATTTTCTCTTTGACAGTGTCATTATGAGTGCTAGCCCACATATGAGCTGTTGCACTCAAGTAATGCCCTTCAAGATTCAAAAAACAATTTAACCATTACAAATTTACAACCAATGTGAACTAAAATTTCAAAAACTACAATAAAAAATGAGAGCTTTTCACTTGCTTCAAACACATTAAGACATAATCAATACTTATGAATAAAATGAATGTAAGGTTGCAGAAGACTCTAAACTTTTTCCTAAATAACATGGCAGGGAACTTGAATAGCATCTACCTTCAACAGCTAAAACTGGAAGAAATCCAACTTCAGACAGAACTGAAAAGTAAAAAATTACAAAGACAAGTCCTCTCATAATTCCGTAAAGCAAATATGCTCAAAAGCCTTTACTTCACTAACTGAGCAATGCTTTATATACCAATGACTAGCATCACGGACCAAGCCTACTTCTTTATGCCAATTAAGATCTAACATCGAAAGGACATATAAATGATTATATAACAACAAAAATTAACTTTTGAAGTCCCAACTCAGTGGTAACAACGGGAGGTTTGTACTTAGAATGATATATCAGAGGAAGCATACTAGTGAAAGATATGAATGGAGTACATATCAGACAATAAAGCAAAATCTGAAGCAAAATATCTGATTTTAGTATCGCGAATTTGTTTGGCTGCAACAAATAGCGAAAGGTATGAATTGAGTGCAAATCCTTCATTGAGCATGCTCAAAGGCTAGAAAAAGGAAGCGAGTGATGTGTCCAAGATTGAGGTATCCATTTAGACAAGAAAAACGAAAAAAATTTCTACCAAGCCAAAACCTTATGTCCAAAATGGAAGTCCCAAATTCAAATCCCCGATTCCCCCAAGTTTACTCTTAAATCATAAATGCAAAAGTTACTGAATGGAAACCAGAAAAGAACTTGAAGAAAAAAATGACCAATGGCATGATTGGTGTGCCATTCATTCATTATACTTTTAAAGGTTATAAAGAAGCCCCTTCTACACGAGCAAAAGGTTATTAAGTGAATCTTTCTGCATCAGAATAACATAATCTAATAATAATTTGCAACGAAAAACAGGAAGGCAGTATGATTAAAAATTTTTGACAACAAAGAAATCAAACTGAAGCCATGATTACCAACAAAATGACCCCGGAGTTCAACATCTGGGCCCTCCCACCCTCCATATGGCTTCCCAGGCGTTGGCAAACCTGCAGTTTTCCTAAAATTCCAAACCAAATTATCCACATCAAGCATCAATAAGTACTCCAAGTTCGTCTGCTGTGCTCGCCCGTGAATGGAATTCGAATCCAAACTAACATCATGCAATGAAACCTCCTTCAAAAAACCTCCAGCCAACTTGAAATTACCAGGGTTCTTCATTTTCTTATACATCATTGACCAACTCAATTCATCTTCTTCTCTTAAGCTTTTCCTTGGTAACAAATTAGACCAAGCAGAGTCGTCAGTTGGGATCAAGTGGTAATAAGCAAAAATCTCTTGTTTCCATGTTTCATTGTGTGATTTCAACAGTTCATAACGAAAAGTATGAGATGAAAGCTGCGTTGGAATGTTTGTACACTCCTTACTCACAACAATCCCGAATAATAAGAAAATACCAAACACTTGAAACAGAACAAAGCCCTTCATTTTTCTTACAATGAAAAGTTCAAAAACACCAAATCTTTGTGTAGAACCCAAGCAAAAATGATAGCAAAACTCACGAAGGAATCAAAGGCATTCTCTAACTCTAGGGAAAAGCAATTATCATTATCAGAACCCAGGAAGGACAACTTTAAAAGTATCGGATTGGATACTCCTCCCGAACAAAAAATCGTTAAAAAATATGAGAATAAAGAAGATTCAGCTTTATTAACAAATACCCAGAGACCAAAAAAGAATTCAGAGAAGAGCAAGAGTCCAAAAAAGGAAACAAAGACGCAAACTTGACGCTAAAATTATTGAAGAAAAGAATTATACACGTAATAGTTTAAATCATAGAGCATCATGTGACTCCACATTCCCTGTATTTATACACAAAACCCAACAGAGCAAAAGTCCAAGCATTTTAAACAAATCTAGCAAGGAAAAAACATCTCGTGAAAGGAAAGAAATACCGTTTCCTTGAACAATAAATAAAAGAAATTGACAATTACGAAAAACAGAGATATTTACTAGGGAAAGAGACAGAGAAGAATCACGGATTCTATGTCATTTTCCAAGGGGTTTGGTTTGGAATAGATATTTTGTTAACTAAGGCAGAGAGAGAGAGGACGTTTATATTTAGAGTGAGAGAGAGAATCACGAAGCAAAGTGAAGATGAATCTCTTATCTAGAGTGAAGCCTTCCATTTATTGCAACTTCCTTAGCTTAAAAGTGGAGCCAGTATAAAAGGATTTTCGGTTTTTAGTTGTTCTCTCCTAGTCCCACGGACGACTTTTTCTTATTATTATTTCTTTTATTTTTGCATGCGTTCGGAATTTTTTTCATAGCTGGTAGAAGATATGCTAATGGAAGAACTGAGCACTCTTAAAGAGGAATGACAATAAGTAGGTCAATCTTTGTCTGTTGTTGGCTATCTTTTCTCTTTGTGAGATAGAAGCATTTTGAAGTTTACTTTTAGTTTTCTAAAAATGAATTTCAAGATCGAGTCTATTTACATACCATTATTTTTAAACTAGTATAAGGAATGATAATTACAGCTAGTGAACAAATCTTTTTAAGGATTGGATTATTCATTCAAATTTGAAAATCAACTTTTTTTTTTTACGAGTTTAAACAAAAATATTAAATCTATTAATTGGGTTTGGAGTTTAAAAATTGAGATCCGCTAAAAAATGGATCAAGCTTGGATTCATTATTTTAAGTCCAAGATCGATCCAACCTACTAACTATTACTATTTTTAATATTAATGCATTTTTTAAATTAGGTTTGATTTTTGAGCAATTTAATTTGAATTTGTATTTTTTTTAGACTTTAATTTAAGTTTTCATGTTTCTTGTAGTCTTTTTGTAAAAATTTATTAAAACTTATTATGTTATACTTATTAACTATTATATGTTTTAATTTTTTTTATATTTCTATTATAATATTTTTAAAAAATTAATAGTATTTGGGCAAGCATGGACTAACTTGGGCTTATTCATTATGTGCATGTTTGACCTAACTTATGGAATAATTTATTTACTGCAGAAGTAAAAGCTAAAGGGTCATTTGGTATTGTTTTTGTTTCCTGTTCTTGTTTTTAGTTTATTTGGAAACCAAAACAGAAAACATGTTTGGTAACATGTTTCCGTTTTCAAAAAATGGAAACGAAAAAAAGAATCTCTAAAATTGTTGGAAACAAAAATTTCCTGTTTCCATTGTTTTCGGAAATATGTTTTCATTTCTGTTACTGTTCATAAATAAGTGAACAGAGTTTATATATTAATATAATATTAATATTTTTATAATAAAAATATAAATAAAATTAATTAATATTTTAAATAAAATAATATTGAATTTTAATATAAAATATTAATTAATATTTTAAATTTAATATATTTATTTTAATATAGAAAAGTTGAAAAAGTAACAAGCAATTAAATAAAATTACATTGAACTATAATATTATAATATTATTTAATTTAAATTTTTATAATAATTTATTGAATATATTATATATTTTATGTAATATCATTTATTATAATTTTGATATGTTAATAATTAATATTATTATCTAATATAATTAATTTTTATTTTACTAAACAATATTATTATTTAATATTATATTCTACCTTAAATTTAAAATATATCACTACTACTATTAAATAATTTAATATTATTAAATAAGTAAATACATACCATTAAATAATATTATTTATATTAAATATAATATATTTTAATAACTATATAATTTATTATAAATTAATTAGTTAAATATTTTATTTAATAACGTAATATTATTATTACAATTAAATAAAAAAATTATTAAATATAATTTATAATTACTACAATTAAATTAAATAATATTATTTTATTTAATATTATATTTAATTATAATATTTTAAAATATATCAAATTTTTATATGATTAAATGAAAATATTTAATATTAGTATTAAATAATATAAAATAATATTATTTAATATTATCTACATATTATTATTTAATAAATATATTATTTTTATTTAATTTTTAAAATTTTATTTTGCGAATTGAATTATTATATCTGAATCAATTTAAATATTTGTTTTCAAAACGTATTAGTATTAAACAAACGTATTTTCTGTTTTCAGAAATTGAAAACAAAACAAAACAAAAACAGGAAACGATACCAAACGACTCCTAAGTGTTTGGCTCTCAAAATTTTAAAATTTTTATTTTATGTGGGAAGCAAATTTTAACTTTTTGATGAAGCTATAAATTAAAACTTTTTCAAGAAGTACTAATTTTAATAACATGTATTCAGTGAAAAATTTTACATTTTCACTTTACTTTTTAATAATTCACAAATTTATAAAGAGGATTATATGATTTTATATTAATTTATTTATTTTGTGTAATTTTTATATTTATTTAATTTTTATTTTAATTATAAAATTTTTTTGGTACATAGAATTAACAAAGTATTTTTATTTTATTTATTTACTTACTTAAAAACTTGAGATTTAATATAATAAAGTTTATTACTTTATTTTTACATTTACTAAAAATATACAAAAATTTTATTAGATAGTTTTCAATATTTTGTAGCACTTTTATGTTAAGTTTTAAAAAAGCTCTACTCATACAGCACTTTTTATAAAAACTCCAGCTAAGCCAAATAGATTCAATCCAGCTTAGCTTAAAAAATGGATCAAGCCGAGCTTTGGCATACTTTAAATTCCTTAATACCATACCTAAACTCGGCTCCAATCCAGCCAGGCTTGACCCATGAATAGGTCTAGTGGTTAATGGGAGGGTTGGATCGAATTTAAGTTCGACTAATTTGGTTTGGATTATTTTGGGTTAAGGAAAAATCAAATCATTTTTTGTTTGAGTCAGGTTACGTTTAGGTCAAGAAAAAATCAAGCTATTTCAAGTTCAAATCAAGTTGAGTTTAGATCAATTTAAACCCGACTCAATTTGGATTTGAATCAATTTGGGTTCAGAACAAATTGGGTTTAGATTGTCGACATTTTTAGTCAAATCAAATCAGTCGAACTTGAGTTTGATGATTATATGGATTTTTCAGGTTAGGTTAATTTTTGTCACCTCTAGTGTTATATGTCTAATATGAAGATGAATTGGAATTGTATTTCTAGGAATTACATGGCTAGTGAATTAAATCCTTTTTCTTACATAACCTATAATATTGTTATAAATCTCTTTAATTACTTTTATCTTTTTCTTAGAATAATTGGAGACACTAAAAGGTTTGGTTAGTGTATGTGAGAACCACATTTTTCCAATAAATTTTCTGAGTTAAAGGTGCTAGAAAGAAATTTGTCATCTGGGCCCCACGGGACACACATAGTCCGGATTGGGGTGAAACTCCAGAATCATGATATTTGGAGTGACATACAAAGATAGCAAAAATCGACATCTCAAAATTTCTTCGTTTGCATGTGTTTTGAAAGACATGCAACAAATTCAAAAATGACGATTATGTCTATAGGCCAACGGAACTTTCGTGAATAATGATCAAACTAACTTGAATTTTGACCCATTGATAGATATAGGATAATCCTTGTGTGAAGAAGTCCCATGCCATGTCAACAAGTAGACTGAATCAGATGAAAAAGCAAAAAACTATGCGATTTGACGTTATGGGTGTTTTGATAATTTCACCCATTTGACCACTCAAACATCAGCAAAAGCTCATCCAACAACAAGAACACGTTAAATAGATGTATTTTATGACTAAATGAAATATTTTGAAGATTAGACTAATTGTTTTCAGCGAAGCCAAATCACTAAGGGCAAAACAGTCATATTCTAATGTTTTAAGGGCATTATTGTAACTTGCATGATAAGATATTAATTAAATATATATTTTTTGGTCATCTTCTCCATGTTGCCGTCCATCACCATCCTTCTTCTTCTTCCACCATTTTTAACACCTTAAAGAGAGAGAAAGTATATAGAAACCCTAGTAAATGACCTCCAAATTGAAAATTGTCTTCACCGAAACTGTTCAGTTTTTAGTGCTCTATATCTTGGTACCAAAATCAAGTACCAAAGTGGCCAAAATCAAGGTGTAAGGGGTCCCTTCATATTCGGCCAACACTTAAGGTGAGAGAAAACTTGCGTTTTTCATAGTTTTATGGCTTTAAGCTATGTGTTTAAGGTGTTTAAGCTAGTTTTTAGGCTTGAATTGAAATGGAACCATGAGATTCTCTCTCTTAGGGTTTTGGCCAAGCTTAGTTGTGTATGAAGGTGATGTTGTCTCATATAAAAATGATTTAGAATCAATGTAGATAAGCATAGAATATGAATTTAAGTTTAAATTGTTGAAATGAGATGTGTAGGAGAGAAAATAAAAATTGGCCAAGAGAAGAGGACACTGAAACCATGCTCAATTTAATGTGTTTTGGGTCCTAGAATAATGTATAAATTAATACAAGACAGTATGCGCAGTCAGAATTGAAAATGGAGGTGTCTTAGCAAAAGTAGTAGTTTTAACACCGATATAAGTTAGACTAAAATTATAGCTATGTAGACAATGTAGCAAGTTTTAAAGGGTTAATTACTCTTTTTAACTGAAATGTGAGGAATTGACAGTGCTTGTGTGGTGTTTTGCAACGCGGAGATCAGAAAACGATGGTGCTAAAGGGCAACACTGCGTGAACATGAGTGGTAAGGAATATGTATAAGGAATGTACGAGATACTGAATCATCTTAAACATGATTTTAAAATCAACTGCCTTGCGAATATAAACAGTGCTTGCATTGCAGGAGGTTTTAAAACTATCGTATCGTTATGTAGCTGAAATTTCAAAAAACGTAAATTTAGCACAAATTAGACTTTCAATCTGAAAAGTGTGTATAAAAGGGAGTTGTCATAGATTTTGGTTTTGAAACGTGCCTCATGATTTCTTTGTATTGAAGTTACATGATGTTTTGATTTAGTTATGATTTGAATAAATGATACCAAAGATGTCCGATTTTGTAATCTAGTTCTCGATCTGATTTTTATTCATTTTCCTGCATATTAAGTCATCAGTATGTTTTAGACATGTGTTTATACGTAAATAAAATATTTTGAACATCTGTTATTGATCTGAGAATACTTGGTAAATTTTTATACTTTCGTTATAAGGAGTTCTGATTTATTTACTTTATGAACTGACTAAAGATATTACTTTCTGAATTAATTTTGTAAATGATTTTGAAATGATTTATGAACTATTTTGAGACTGTTGGCCCCATAGCTACCTGCAAGTACATGCTCTTTTGTTCCGTTTCGTTCTGTCCTATTATTGATTAACCTTGGTCACGTCATCAGCACCATAGTCACCTAACCTGTGTACTATGTGGACCCCTTTTTTACTATAGCCATATGTCGCAATTATTCCTTGCTGAGATACTTATATTACATGAGTCTATTAGGTGAAACCTAGTCTCCATTATACTATTTTACTGGGGTGGTAAGTCCATGGCTAATTTAGGTACTCTCAGACTTTATTTACTTCTAATTTCAATATGATAAATAAACTATGTTTTTCAATTTGTGATAAGTAAACTATGTTTTGTGATTTGACTACTATAATTGACAATCCATATATAATTGATATGTGTGTGTGTATAAAGTACATAGAAAAAGTATGATGAAATGGTAAGTAATGCCACACCTGATTTAACGGATTTTAAGGTGTATGGGCACAAGGATCATGTGGT
This sequence comes from Heritiera littoralis, assembly GCA_031772115.1. Classification (NCBI taxonomy): domain Eukaryota; kingdom Viridiplantae; phylum Streptophyta; class Magnoliopsida; order Malvales; family Malvaceae; genus Heritiera; species Heritiera littoralis. Next base: position 673,606 of record JAPDPK010000128.1, on the reverse strand, counting down.
GTGGAGTTTACATACATACATATAAAAGTATACATGCATATTTATGTGCATACTAAGAGAATAAGATGGGGGTAGATTGAGGTATGCATATATATATATATGTGTGTGTGTGTGTGTGTGTGTGTGTGTGTGTGTGCGAGTGTGTATATATGTATATGTATATATATATATATGTATGTATGTATATATATATCATTAGTACAATAGTAATGGATAATGCATGGTGTAGGTTTTTGATTTGGACACTCTAAGGGAAACGAACAATTTGAACTTTGATTAAGGAAAATTCTTCAAGGGTAAGAAAAAAAAACTATACCTTAGGTAAGATTGAGATATATACATTCAAATAAAGATATATATATATATACACACTTACTATATATATATATTTATATATTTATATATATATAGAAATTGTATGATAATGAAGATTTAATTATTGACATAGAAATGAACTTAGATAATTTTGGTTTTTAAGATATATGCCTTAGCATGTGAATAAGTGTGGTGGGGATATGTGATTGAATTTGTTTGTAGTGGCTTGGACTGAGGTGAAAGATTGAGTTGGAGGATCGAGGAAATAAACTGTTAATCATCAAGGTACGTGGGTTAAGTAAATTCTTGCTAGTATCATCTCATAGGAGATGCTTAATTTTTATTACTAATTTATCTAACTTTGAGTTAAGCGACGTAGTGCTATTGATCGGGTTGATTGAGGTAAGTGAAGATAAGATGGAGGATACAAATAAATAATGATTTTGAACAATGTTTGGGCTATATTGAAACCTTGTGTTCTACCTTATATGTTGTGGCCAGCAAAGCTTCATGTTAGGTGAAGTGAAATGTTCATGTGTTTAGCAGTCTTATGAACTTTGTTTGCTATGAATATGAAAGCTAAGGGTACATCTACGTGGCTTGCATTAATTACACTATGTAGCCATACAAAGTGTATAGTTACATATTGTTGATGCATACATGATTTCATGCATAATATGTTTGATTCAAACTACTTTTATGCATAAGTTTTCTACTGACTAGCATTTTGTTTTAGCTTGAAAGATTTTGGTTTTGAGTTGACTTTTAGAATAAATCGAAAATCATGCATATTTAAAACTCAAAACTATTTTAATCAGTGTTTTGATATTCGTGAGAGCCACCTTTAGAGTCCTACAGGACCTATGTGCTACATGAGTTCCTCTAAGACCATGGAAGTCACCTTTAGGATCCTAAGTGAGCTAAGTGCTACATGAGAAATCTATTTTCAAATTCGTTTTTAAGTTCAGGCAGATCCATTGACCATCAGGTCACTCGAGCCTATCGAGCATTGCTCTAGGTTCCATTACCTGTTTATCAAGCTCTATGCTCTAAACCCTCACTATCAATATCTATGCCTCATGAGCCTCGTGTTCTAAACATCTTAGACTTGTCTAAAAAATCAGCAAATAAGTTCCAGCTCTCGACTAATCAGCGAGACTGGATTCGATCTATATGACCATATATATTATCGTGGGAGCCACCTCTAAAGACCCTAAAGGACCTATGTGCTACACGAGTACCTCCGTAACCGTGGGGGATACCTTTAGAATCTTAAGGGAACTACGTGCTACACGGGTGCGTCCTTGTAGTGTTTTATCCATCTCTAGCTAAGATAGACATCAGTATCAATATCAACTATCAATGATCCTAGCTAAATTTTATCAGTATCTATTTTGATTTCAATTTTAGTTCAATGATTTAATGCTTTATGCCTAAACCTTATCAATATCTATTTCGACTTCAGTTTCAGTTTAATGATTTAAGGCTTTATGTCGAACCTTTTTGATATTCAGTTTTTGCATGATTGTTTGTTTTGAAATAAGTGTATCAGAACCTATTTAGTTATCAGTATTGATTTCAACGTTTTAAGGCTTTATGCCTAACCTCATCTGTTGTTAGCTTTCATACGGTTTTTTCTTTTGAAACTTAGTGTGTAAGAAATTCGTTTTGAAATAAGCACATAGTGTATCTGAATTGAACGAAGTGTATAATGAATCTATTTGAAACAAAATGCATAGTGAATATGTTTGAACTAAGTGCATAGTAAATCTGTTTTGAATTAAGTGCATAGAAAATTTATTTTTAACTGAGTGCATAGTAAATCTGTTTTGAACTAAATGCATAGTAAATCTGTTTTGAACTAAGTGCATAGTGAATCTGTTTAGAAACTAAGTGTTTAAGAAATCTATTTCCAACTCAGTATATAATAGACTTATTTCGAACTAAGTGTATACGATTATCTATTTTTAAGGAAACGTATTAAAAATCAATTTTGTTATCAATATCGATTTCAATATTTTAAGGCTTTACACTTTACTTTATCTATTTTTAGTTTTCATACAATTATCTGTGTTGAATGAAGGGTATAAGAAATTTGTTTTGTGATTAGTATCGAATTCAGTGTTTTGAGGCTTTATTCCTAACCTTATCGATTATCAGTTTACGTATGATTTTTTGTTTTCAAACTATGTGTATTAGAAATCCATTTTGAAACAATTACATAAGGAATCTGTTTTGAACTAAACACATTGGTCATAGTAGTGTTGTGTACATTGTTGACATTGTAGTGTTGTGACAAAAGACTGTGTCTCTTAGGCATCATGTTGAGGTTCGAGGAAATGAGGTACCTAAGGTATCCTTCTAACTAATACCTCGTACAACCTCAACCTTAAAATGCAAATCTATATTAGTACACCCAGCATCAGGATATAGTATCACGAATACATGTCACTTCATTTTTGTTCATACATGCACGTGCATATAGATCGACATGTGCTTAGCGTGTATTTACTTAATCTACTTATTGAATTTTGGATTGCTAACCCATTTTTTCCACTCCTTGTAGACTATTTAAGCTATGGCTCTAGTGCCGAGTTTTTGTGTGGGCTATCAAGGATCATACTTAGCCTTGGTACCTACTAGTCTCCTCAGAGCCTTGCCTTTGCTACTTTTTAAGGTATACAAATAGTGTATCATTTGGTTTACATGCGCATTCTATATAGATTATATAGTATAGTTTGTTTGTGTCATGGGATGTAACTTAAGATCTTCTTAGATTATTATATACATTATTAGCTTTAAATTGACATATGTATTTTGAAATGACAAAAACTTAAGTGATCTTTTATGTTTTGATTCATATTGTAAATTTGCTTTATCACACATGATTTTCTCAAACCATTTTAAGTCTAAGATCATGATTTAATGATACACTCTTATTGGTCTTAATATTTTATAAAATGGTTTTGAATATTTCCATTAAGTAATGTTTTCAAGATTATATTGAACACAACTTTAGAAAATTACTTAATGAGTTTTTGGACTATGTTTTCATTTGAGAAAGTCAAGAAAAACTCCCACAAAATTCTAAAATGTTTTGGGTTGAATTAAAATCAAAGTCTACATCATTTCTAACCCAAAATGGTCTAGAAAAGTGCAGGAATTGCTCTTTGGAAGCATAGGATCGATCCCCTAAGGGAAGGGATTGATCCCCTAAGGGAAGGGATTGATCCCTTCATGGCAAAATGCATTGGAAGGCATTCAAAAAAATTTGGATCGATCCCTTTTCACGAAAACAGTGCCTAACAGCTAGTTTCTATGAGATACAACGGCTACATTCGTTTTTTGCTCCAACCAACTTCAAGAATACATCCAAGGGACTATAAATAGAGGCTTGGAAGCTCAAGGAAGTAAGAGCAACAGCTGAGCAACATTTTTCATCATCTTCTTCATCTTCCTCAAGCTTCAACAACAATTCAAGTGCTACAAAGTCTTCATCTTCAATCACTCTCATATTCCTTGTATAGCATAGCACAAATATTGTATAAGCTTTTCTTTGTGCTTAGTCTTTGTAATCATTTGCCTACCTAGAGGCCTTCTTTGGTTATGCTCATTGTAAACACAATCACACCTTGTAAAGGGGAGGTTTCTCTTAAGCCTTAGAAAAAGAGAGAGGTTTCTCTTTAGCCTTAGAAAAAGAGGGAGGTTTCTCTTGAGCCTTGAAAAAGAGGGATTGTAAAGACAAATTCAAAGTTAGTGAATTTGGAGAAAATCCTTGGGAGCGTCTCAAGGTAGAGGACGTAGGCAAGGTTGCCAAACCTCTATAAATCGCTTGCGTACATTTCTCTTTCCCTTCTCTCTTTATTTACTTGCAATTATATTTGTGCTTATTGTATTGAATTTGGATTGCATGTTTGAGTAGCCTATAGAACTTAGAAAACTTCAAAATAGGCTAGAGAATTTAGAAGAATCAAAAAACGAACATAAGGTTAGCTAAGAACCGATTCACCCCCTCTCTCGGTATAGCCTATAGAGCCAACATACATCAATATGATTGTCGAGTGTGATCTTAGATAAGACATGTACTTAGTAATTAGTTGTGGATATTAGGATTGTTGATATGATTGAGCTAAAATAACTGAAAATGATTTGTAGGTAAATTATCTAGGGAAAATCTAAAAATATAAAGGGATATTTTCAATTTGTTTTCTAAGTAGGAACATGCTATGGATTAAATCGATCATTATATGCCTAGAGAATTATTTAACTCACATTTGGATCAAAGAATAAGTTAGTAAGTTGAGTTAAAATGAAAAGGATAAATGGATCATTTAGTGACTATACCGGCACTGAATACAAACCATAATTCAAAAAAAAAATTTAGTCCATAAATTTGTAAGTTAGTAGAAGTATAAGTTTGCAAATGTACGTCATAGCCTTCTAGTCATGACAGATTTAGACCCAAGTCTTATTATATATCACAATTTTTACTTAACTGCTAGGTCAAGAAATTATTGACTATTTATTTGATTTTAGAAGTTCACTAATTGCATCTAAATGACTTGAGTATTAAATCAGAAATGACACAAGTCTTAATGATTCCAGGGTCAAACTGAAATAACCTGAAACTAAAATAACTCGAGATTCAAATAATTCCAACTCAAATTAACCCAAACCTAAAACATCAAAATCTAAGTTTATCCTAACCTAAACTAACTTCGACCCTAAATAATTGGAATCCTAAACAATCTGAATATTTCTTGACCTAAATCCTACTTGATCTAAGCCTAAAATAACTTTATTTTGTCTTGATCCAAAATAATCAATCCAAGTCTAACATGACCTGTCCATTTGTCATCTTTTAACATGGTGACATCACTTAGATTTAGAGGTGTGTGCTGGATCTAACCCGATTGATATTTTTAAATGTCGAGCTCAAGTTTAAGCTTGACTTGCCTGAGTCCATCCATTTAGACTTGCAACATTAAAATTTTAATAATTATTTTATATTTTAATATATATTAAGAGTTAAAATTATATAATTTTTTATATTTATAAAATAACATATTGGATTGAGTTTGAGGTTGAGCTTGCAAAATCATGTTCAAAACCTGATTTTTAAGTCCCACTTGGCTCATGGTTGAGTCTACTTTCATTTAAACTATTATTGTATTTTTGATGTTTAGCTCAATAATTGGTTCATAAACAACTTTGAGTTCAAATTTTTAGAATAACATCTAAGTTTATGACCCTATATTTAGATGATAGATAAGATTTTAGCAATTATCTTTTAACAAGTGTAATTTAATGACTGTATTTTTTTATTTTGATTAAAAAATATCAAAGTTAATTATAAAATATGTGAGAAAATAAGAGAATATTTAAATGTCAAGCTAACTTGACCCGTCCATTTGTCATCTTCTAATATCGTGACATCACTTAGATTTAGAGGTGTCTAACTATTAGATCAAACCCGATTAATATTTTTAAATGTCGAGCTCAGGTTTGAGCTTGACCTATCTGAGTGCATCCAATTAGACTTGCAACATTAAAATTTTAATAATTATTTTATATTTTAATATATATTAAGAATTAAAATTATATAATTTTTATATTTATAAAATAATATCTTGGATAGAGGTTGAGCTTGCAAAATCATGTACAAAATCTGAATTTTAGGTTCCACTAAGCTCATGGTTGAGTCTACTTTCATCTGCACTATTATCGTATTTTCAATGGTTAGCTCAATAATTGGTTCATAAACAACTTTGAGTTCAAATTTTTTAGGATAACATCTAAGTTTATGATCCTGTATTTAGACGATAGATAAGATTTTATCATTTATCTTTTAACAAGTGTAATTTTATTACTGTTTTTTTTTAATTTGATTAAAAAATATCAAAGTTAATCCGAAAAAGATGTGAGAAAATAAGAGAATACATCATTGTCAAGCTAACCTGACCCATCCATTTGACATCTTTTAACATGGTGACATCACTTGATTTAGAGGTGTCTAGGGACTAGGTGTTGAATCAAACCCAATTGATATTTTTTAAATGTCAAGCTCAGACTTGAGCTTGACGTGTCCAAGTCCATCCATTTAGACTTGCAACATTAAAATATTTATAATTATTTATATTTTAATATATATTAAAAATTAAAATAATATATATTTTTTATATTTATATGATAATATCTTAGATGAAGCTTCAGCTTGCAAAATCATGTACAAAATTAGATTTTTGTCCCACTGGTAGGATGTAAAAAGAACGGATACTTGTTAATTTTGAGGTACTTAAACTCGAATTCGATTACATTTTTAATATCCAAATATGATTAAATACTCGAATATTTTGATTTTTACGACATAAACCCTGCTTATAATATAAGAATTACCCGTTTAACTATTCTAACCCGCTAAATGCTCGTTTATTAAGTCAAAGTTTAACTTTAAATTTAAATTTAAAATTATTTTTAATGCATAGTATTAAGAAAAATGAAATTAATAGATTTAAATTAACTCATAAAAATAAATTAATGTTAAAAATCATAACTAAAATATTTAATAAATTAATTTAATTAAGTATTATATTAATAATAAATATTTTATAAATAAAAATGCATACAATAAAATTTAGAAATTATTATTTGTAATTAGGTTCGAATAATAAGGTACCCTAAGCTCATTATTCGAACTCGTAACGAGTAGTAAAATTACTACTTGAACCGATTATTAACTATCCTAACCCTACTAAATCGGATCGGTAGTACAAAGTATCTATTTATAGGGTACCTATTTACATCCTTACCCACTAAGCTCATGGTCGAGTCTACTTTCATTTGCACTGTTATTGTATTTTCGATGTTTAGCTCAATAATTGGTTCATAAACAACTTTGAGTTCAAACTTTTTAGGATAACATCTAAGTTTATGACCTTATATTTAGATGATAGATTAGATTTTATCATTTATCTTTTAACAAGTGTAATTTTATTACTGTATTTTTTTTAATTTGATTAAAAAATATCAAAGTTAATTATAAAAAAGGTGTGAGAAAATAAGAGAATACTTAAATGTCGAGCTAACCTAACCCATCCATCTTTCAAGTTGAATAAATTTGAGAATATTTAATATTAATATTTATTGGTAATATTAAATTTAAGTTTGAATTTTTTTGAGTTTGGATTAATTTGAATTTGAATCAATTTGGATTTAGATTAAGTTGAATTTAGATTAATTTAAATTCAAATGAATTTAAGTTTGGATCAATTCAGATTTCGATCAAATTGGATTTGAATTAATGTGAATTCGGATCATTTACAATTGAATTAGATTTGGATTATTGATTTTTTTTATTCAAATCAAATCAATTAGAGTTAGTTTCGGAATTAATTGAATTGATTTTTTAAATTGAACTAATTTTTAGCATCACTGCTTACCGCATAGGTGGTACTGGTTCCTGATAAAAACAAATGATTGCTAACAACGACACGACGTTTTTCTGCATATGATAAAACCTCGTGTGACAAAGTTTCATACACACACGAGTACAGGTAATGATGTCTTCAGGATGGTATTTCCAATTCCAAATTCAATTCTGTATTTTTTGTATCATTTTTTTAAGGTTTCAAAACCGTCGTTTCGATGAATAATAATAATAATAATAATAATAATAATAATAATAATAATAATAATAATTACTTTGGCTGTTTTTATTGTATTATATATTTTAATAATAACAAACTTCAAAATAATGTTTTTTTTAGGCATTCGGACTGCCTATGTATTTGTTTTATACAGTATTTTTTCATCCAAAGGGCACTCAACTGTCTACATTGGACCGTTGACTACCCATATAATTTTTTTATACAATAATTTTATATATAAGAGGATAAAATAATTAAAGGGATTGTATGAGAATTATATGAAAATTTAATCAGTAAATTTTTTTTATATTTTTTATTAATATTTAGTATATAAAGATAATTTGAAAAATAAGTTTAACAAGTCACCAAAGTTATCAAGTTTAAGTTGTTTTATCTTTAAAAGATAATCAATAGTTTAGATTAAATATTAAAAATTTAAGGGTTATTATTCACTGACCTTTAACAAGATCAAAATTTATATATTTACTGCAAAAATCTCCCTGTTGAATCAAACCTGATTGAATTTTTAAATGTCAAGCCCAAGACTGATCTTCACCTGTCTGAGTCTATCTATTTAGACTTGCAACATTAAAATTTTAATAATTATTTTATATTTTAATATATATTAAGAATTAAAATTATATAATCTTTTTATATTTATAAAATGATATCTTGAATTGAACTTGTAAAGTCATGTTCAAAATCCGATTTTTAAGTCCCATTAGGCTCATAGTTGAGTCTACTTTCAGTTGAACTATTATTGTATTTTCGATGTTTAGCTCAATAATTGGTTCATAAACAACTTTGATTTCAAATTTTTTAGGATAACATCTAAGTTTATGATCTTATATTTAGATGTTAGATCAAATTTTATCATTTATCTTTTAACAAGTGTAATTTATAACTGTATTTTTTTAATTTGATTAAAAAACATCGAAGTTAATATAAAAAGATGTAAGAAAATAAGAGAATATTTAACTTTTGATCATTTATGAACCGAATTAAAAATAGAATACTAACCTATACTCACTCAAACATTGATAGTTATCGTCATCCTTAATAAAAAGGTGAATTGATCATTATCTCAATTTTTTTATATTATGCATGCCAATTTCCCAATTAGAAAATGTCACATTATCTTTATTTTTTAAATTTTATTAATTTTAATTTTAATTTTAATTAATGACTGATTAAAATCTTTAAGTATACTTGAATGAATTAAGGTCTTTCATGGAGGAATTTATGTTTAAGTAAAGTACAAAGATATCCTGGTTGTATTATAAAAAGGAACACATTATCTTCAGAAGATTCAAAAAAATCTCTTTCTAAGCACCAATAAAAATTGTCACATCATATTTTTTTAAACATATATAATAATTATTTTATACGCACTTTTTCCAAAGCTTAGTTTGGATCTCCAGTGTGGCAAGTTCGATGCGTTTGGAAAGGAAAAAGATTGAAATTTGTTAGAATAAATTTATTATTTTATCCTTACTTAATAGTTAAAATGTAAAAGAAAAAGAGCAATAGAAATATATACAATAATTAAGACTACGAGTGTTTATGGGCTTTTAATTTTGATAAAATTAATTATTAATTTTAATTAGATTAAGAAAAATCAAATTAATCAGTTAATGAGTTGATTTAGTAAAGGTGTGTATAAAATAAATATTTTATGTGTTTAAAAGAAATATGATGTGGTAGTTTTTGTTAGCATTTAAAAAGTGATATTTTAAGATCATTTTAATATAATGTATTCTCTTATAAATAAATTTAATTAATTGAATATTTTTCATGACATTTGATAATTTAAGATAAATATGCATGCTTTAACTGATCATATTATTATTATTATTATTATTATTATTATTATTATTATTATTATTATTGGATGGAGGAGAGACGTGTTAAAGTGGAACTCCTTGCACTGGATTGTAGTAAAACTTCTTCCCATTAATGGAAAATCAATTGTTTCCTTTAACTGATCGTATTATTATTTCTAGCATGTTGCCCCTGCTTCGCATGGGGTCCCTTTTCCTTTTTTTTTTAGTAAATAATATTTAAATAGTATTCATTGAATACAAGCAGTTGTTTTAAAATATTGATTTTTTAAAATAAAATGATAACATTTAATTTATCAATTAATTAATAACTTATTTTTAATCTTACCCTTTTTTAGAAAATAATTTAAAATTTTAATATGAAGTTAAAATATTAAATAGATCAAAATAAAACAATTGGTTAGAAAATTTTAAATTGTTATTGAGTTTTTATCCAAATTTATTAGTTTGTATAAATTTAGATTAGATTGATTTCTATAATCATTTTTTTCTTTCTCTCTCATTTCTAAAAGTTTTTATTGAAATTATATATGTCTCACCTGATTTTTTTTTTTAACTTTCAACATTCATTTTTAAAGAATTTGTTTCTTAAACGTAGATTTATCTTTTAATTCTCTTTTTGTGCTTAATTTTGAAACATTATGATTTTTGGAATTTCTTGCTCTATTCTATAGTTTATTGTTTTTTGAAATTTATATTGTTTGTAATTATCATATTTTTACAGTTTTTGTAATTTTAGATTTAGAAGAATCATAGATGTAAAAAAATAGAATTATAATTTTATTTATTTATTTGGATATTTAATGTTTTAATTTTAGTATTTGACTTGAATTTTCACAAACCAAATATTTTGGATATTTGATTCAAAATTTTGGAAAATTTTAGAATGTATTTTTGAATATTTGATTTAATTCTTTACCAAAAATTTGCGTTTAAAATTTTAATTTTTTTCTCTACTTTTAATATTTCTCTCTCTCTCTCTTTTATTTTAACTTTAAGGGAAAATAATTATAATATTTATAAAAAATGTGAATATATGTAGTTTTATTCTGGTTCAACAACAATTAAATAGTGGAATATAATATGCTGGCAATGTTGCTTGGAATAAAAAAAAGTATAAAAATGGACAGGTGTCAATTTCAAATTAATGTGATATTTTTATATATAGGTTATAGATATTCCTTTGAGTGTAGGAGAACTGAGTTGACAAAAACACTTAGGGAAAATGCTTGACGTTGAACAACTCACATGTTTTAGCTTAACTATTAAAAGGGAAGGAAAATAAAATTTTCAACATTTCTATCTTCAACTTCATGGTTCTACGTGGGCCACCATTAAGTAATCTTGAGTTGAATGGCCTTTGAATTGTGATTCAACTACAAGCAAGAAATAGTTAAGATAGCTTGAGTTGTAAGTTGTGACTTGTGATCCAATTATATGCAATAAATAGTTAAAGAGATGGGTGTCACTTGTAAAGTAAATGGGAATTCTTTTTATAATAGGTTATAAATGTTATATATCATTAATGTTTAAATTATTTAAATATGTTTATCTATATTTTCTATGTTCGTGTATTTTAGTTATTGTTTCTTTATTTTGTATTTTGAATATTTATCAATTTTATTTACTATCAAATTAAATCTTATATTGAAAAAAATTTCTAAATTCTTAGTACATATTGATGAAGTTTAAAAATATCTACTTATATAAGAATTTTTTTAAAAAATTTGACATTTAAAATTTTTTAAAATTATATTGTGCCATTTATATTTTGTTCTCTTATTTTATTTATATTTTTTCATAGTTAACTTTATTTAATATTTCATTTCTCATTTTTTTATATTTTTCATTGGAATAATTTCGTGGACTCTTCCAAATATTTGAGAGAACACTTTCAATTTTTTTGACAAATTAATGTCACCATGAATTCCTAAAACATTCTACTAATGTGAAACTTTCAACGATAATATTGGTTAGACTTAAGGTTTGTAAGCATAATTTGTTTACTAAAGGTTTACGTTTAGATTTTTAGGAATATTTAGTTTTGCCGTTATAGAAATTTTGTTTGATTTTTGGCTTAATAGCCAAATATGACCTCAACGTTTGTCACAAAATGGAATTAAGTCCTCAACATTTAAATGAATGAAAATCAGTCATCAACGTTACAAAATAATTGAATTAAGGACATTTCCGTTAAATCCTTTAATTTCCGTTACTCCTACCAGTAATAAAACTTAACGGAAATTAAAGGATTTAACGAAAATGTCCATAATTCAATTATTTTGTAACGTTAAGGACTAATTTTCACGCATTTAAACGTTGATGACTTAATTCCATTTTGTGACAAACGTTGAGGTCATATTTGGCTCTTAAGCCAAAAATCAAACAAAATTTCAATAACAGCAAAACTAAATATTCCTAAAAATCTATATGTAAACCTTTAGTAAACAAATTACGCTTACAAACCTTAAGTCTAACCAATATTATCGTTGAAAGTTTCACATTAGTAGAATGTTTTAGGAATTCATGGTTACAAATTGATTTTCATATATTTAAACGTTGATGTCATATTTAACTATTAAGCCTTGATTTTTTTCGTTAGATTTTTAAATTGTTGGTTATAATTCATAGGGAACTTTGGCTTTCATTAACCAAAGCCTAACACTTTCTAAGGAACACGGTGTGAATCGATAAATTTTTTATTTAGTATCTTGTCTCATACTTTTTCGATATTTTATCTTCACTTCAGCACTTGTAAAATGGGTCACATGTTGCTCTTAGCTTTCTCCCTAGCTACAGTGTTTGTCAGGATGGAGGAGAGACGTGTTACAGGGGAACTCCTCACTCTGGATTGTAATAAAACTTCTTCCAATTAATGGAAAATCAATTATTAAGGGGTCGTTTGGTATCGTTTCTTGTTTTCTGTTTTATGTTTTCTGTTTTTGAAAATTTTGTTTTTGTTTTGTTTTGTTTTGTTTTCAATTTCTGAAAACAGAAAACATGTTTGTTTAATACTGTTACGTTTTGAAAACAAATATTTAAATTAATTCAGATATAATAATTTAATTCACAACTGAAATTTAAAAAATTAAAATAAAAATAATATATTTATTAAATATTAATCTGTAGATAATATTAAATAATATTATTTTATATTATTTAATACTAATATTAAATATTTTCATTTAATCATATAAAAATTTAATATAATTTAAATAATATTATAATTAAATATAATATTAAATAAAATAATATTATTTAATTTAATTGTAATAATCATAAATTATATTTAATAATAATTTTTTATTTAATTGTAATAATAATATTACATTATTAAATAAAATATCAAACTAATTAATTTATAATAAATTATATAGTTATTAAAATACATTATATTGAATATAAATAATATTATTTAATGTTAAGTATTTACTTATTTAATAATATTAAATTATTTAATAGTAGTAGTGATATATTTTAAATTTAAGATAGAATATAATATTAAATAATAATATTGTTTAGCAAATAAAAATTAATTATATTAGATAATAATATTAATTATTAACATATCAAAATTAAAATAAATGATATTATTTAAAATATATATATTCAATAAATTATTATAAAAATTTAAATTAAATAATATTATAATATTATAGTTCAATGTAATTTATATTTAATTGCTTTTTACGTTTTCAAATTTTTTATATTAAAATAAATATATTAATTTTAAAATATTAATTAATTAATATTTTATATTAAAATTTAATATTATTTTATTAAAAAATTATTTAATTTTATTTATATTTTTATTGTAAAAAATATTAATATTATATTAATATATAAACTCTATTTACTTACTTATGAACAGTAACAGAAATGAAAACATGTTTCCAAAAACAATGAAAACAAGAAATTCTTGTTTCCAACAATTTTGGAAATTCTTGTTTTCGTTTTCGTTTTTTGAAAACGGAAACATGCTGCCAAACATGTTTTCTGTTTCTGTTTCCAAAAAAACTGAAAACAAAAACAGAAAACAGGAAACAAAAACGATACCAAACAGACCCTAACCAATCGAATCTTAAAAATTCTTAATTTAGTCAATTAAAATTTTGCATGTGAGATTTTTTTTTGTTCATAGTAAATATAAAAGGAAGGAGTATTTGAATTTTTGACTTAATTCTTTCGAAGAAGGGATAGTGGTTATCTCTAGCTAAATTAAAATAATTTTAATATAAAATCAATTTTCAAAAATCTTCAAGAATTTCCACAAATGAAATTCAAGAAAAAATATTTAAAAAATAAAAATTTCTAGAATTTAAACAAACCAAATCAAGAAATAACCTACTAAGAAAAATGGAATATCAATTTACTTGAGTGGTTGTTGGGTTGTTTTTTGTAACCATATAAACAGCCGTTTGGCATTATTGGCTGGGTAAATTTCAGCCAGTTTGGTGATTTAAAATCATGTGAGATGTTTTTGAGTATATATAATAATATATGAATGGTACCAACATTCATTTCCAACAAAAATGCATTGGCTCATCATCCCCAAGAACTTCTCGTTGGTCTTTAATTTATTCTTTGCTTTTAATTTCTTTAAAATAAAAAATCTTAAGCAAATCTATGAGAAAAAAAAATCTTAAGCAAATTCTGAAAAATTACTAATTAAATAGATACATTTCTTGTGCCAAGTTTATAAGATTCATAGTTGAAGTGATTAAATAAAAATTAAAATTAAAGATCAAATCCAATAAATAGATAGAGATAAAAAAATAATAAAATTAGAATAGATATACAAAGGGAGTCAACAAACGGCATTTTCGATCAACAGTTCATGAATATGTTCGGTTTTTATTCATCTATGTTCTTTTATTATTCTTAACAAACGATCACGAAAATGTATAATTCGTTTGTTTATATTCACAAACAAATTTGTTTATTGTTCATTTAAAACTCGTTCGTTTAATCAATCAATTAATTTTTGTTTATTATTTGATAATAATAAACTTCTAAATTGCATATTTACTCACAAATTATTTTAATATGTAATTTTTAAAATTACATATTTGTATAGGATTTTTAATTAGGCATCATTTATAGTAGGATGACTACAATTTGTTTTTATAAATTTTTTTTATTTAGTGTTCATGAACATGTTCGTTTAATTTTCATAAACACATGTTTGTCAACATATTTGTTAATATTCATGAACAAACTTAATAAACATGAGCATGAACACGAACGGAATAAAGATTGAACACGAACAGAATAACATTTATTTATATTCGATTTATTATTTTAATAAAAAAATCTTATAAATATGAATTTTTTGGTACACTTTTGAATGTGATCTAAAAAAACCTTTGGAAGTCTCCTTTTAAAAGTAAAAGCTGCGGAAGCCACTAAACCCCACCCTAAAGTTTTAGGAGGTGGGAAAGGTGTAATAACACAACATACAAAAAAATGGATTTTTTGGCCTCGGGGTCTCAACCTGCTCAAGGGTTGGGTTATTCATTCAAGTCTGAAGGTCTGCTTGATATTTTATCAGGTTTGGATAAAAATATGAGATGTATTTAAGATGTTTGGACAAAATTTTTTAACTCAATCAAAAAATGAGCCGAGCCCAAAGTTGACTCTTCAAAGCCCGAGCCCAACCAAGTCCAGCCTGAACATAAATAAAATTAAAGTTTTTTTTAAATTTATTTACTAAGTATATTGTAATTATATGTACATAAGATATTATTGATTAATAAACATGGTTGTATATATTTAATATGAAAATTGACATGCAAATTTTGACAAAATCAAATTAAACTTCATATGGACTAAAAGAATAAAAAATAAATAAACAAAAATTAAAATACTAAAAAAATTAAATAATTTAATATTCTGGCCAACCAGATTTGGCTCAAACTTGCAATATAAAATAAAAAGGGGTCTGAACTAAAAATCAAGCCCGAAATTTCAAACGGGACTGGACTTGGACTTGCATATAAATCATTATTATATGCTTTAGGCCCAGCTCGAGCTTGCCCATGATCAGGTTTAGTCTCAACGGCCACAATTCTCATCTCCCCCTTCCCACCTCCTTCTCCATGGAGACAATGAGGGTAAAAATAATCACTAGTCAACATAGCCAACTTGCATTTTTTTTCTCTTTGATATTTGTCGTCTGCTTGACAGGACAAATGGATAATATTATAATTAATAATTAAATTTATTAGTCGATTTTAAAAAAAATTAAATTAATTTTTCAAAAAAATTAAAAAACCGTAGTTAAAAATATTATATTACATACATTTTCAATAATCGTAGTTAATATTTTTATGCAACCATAGTCTATGAAATTTTTTTAGTAGTTATTCATAAATAAATTCACTACAACAAAATGTACCTTTAGCGGCTTTTTTTCTTATTTAGCGGCGTTTATAAATGCCGTTAAACTGTGTTGGCACTAACAATAAATTCCGCAAAATACACCAGCTTTGCAAACGTCGCAAAATAAGCCGAATATTCGGGCAAGAGATAGCTTACAATAATTCTATTTTTGAATAGTAACACAACTTAATATCATTGTACCATACTCGTGCTTTAATAGTAGTCATTTTGGTGATAGAAATGGATGTGAAAAATAAGATCGTTATTTAAGCAAAGATATAATCAAAATTTTTATGACGTTTTTTTCTTTATTGGGAATCTATTTTGATGAGCAATGAAATTGTTTGAGTAAAATTAAAATCAGTGGTGACAGTAAAATTAGTTATTATAACATTAAAATTTGATTCATTAAAAGTAAAATTAAAATCAGTGATAGGATATGTATTTATATGCAAACATAATGGTGATTATGAGTTGAAGTGTAATGAGATGAAAAAATAAATAAGATAACATTAGATTAAATTTTTTATAAATTGAAATATATAGCATACATTTGGCACTTTTCAAATTAATAAACAATTAAAAATTACTAAAATCACTAATATATTAAATAATACTTTTGTTATTAAATATTTAAAAATGACATGTGCTGTACCACATTAATTTGGACGGAAATTGCAGCCCATCAATGCATCCAAATTATGCACTCCAATTCAACCTAGATCCATTATAATTACAAAATAATTGTAGCCATGAACTGCAAAGTAGTAAATAATTAGGGAGAAAAAGTTGTTGGTGATCTGTAATTTTCATCATATAATTAAATAAGCAATTATGAAGCATCATATTGTGCAAGTTGGTGGGCTCTCAATTCGCAGAGATAGTTGGTTTAAACAGTAGCTATCGAGCAAGTGTACATCTTAACCTTACCTACAACATCAAACCCCAAAAGGAAGCAATCAATGAGGTATATGTGTTCTCTTCCAAAACAAGTAGAGATACGCTTGAAAAAATTTAATAGCTAAATATATTCTTAATTTTTTTACATAAAATAGAAATAAATTCTTAACGTTTTATTGCATACAAATCAAACCATAAACTCTTATTTTACTATAAATAAACCATCAACCTTTCAAAATCATGTAATTAAGTTCAAATTTGTTACATAACACTAATAGCCATTTAGATATTCTACGTGGAAGTTAACGTGAATACTTTAGTTGGTTGTTACATGGCATGCCATATGTGCAATAATAACGGAAGTTAGTATCATTTAGGGGTGTAAACGAACAGAACGTTTGACGAACCGTTCGTGAATTCGTTCGGTTTCTGTTCGTTTATTAAGCTTAACGAACGAACACGAACAATATTTTAGTGTTCGTTTGTTAAACGAATCGAACATTAACAGAGATATGGTTCGTTCGTTTTTGTTCATGAACAGGCTCGTTTATGATCGTTTATTGTTCGTTTGTTTAGAGTGTCATTTATTGTTTGTTTGTCGTTCGTTCATTGTTCGTTCGTTTAAAGTGTCATTTATTGTTCGTTCGTTTAAAGTGTCATTTGTTGTTCGTTCGTTTATTGTTCGTTTGTTATTTATTAAAATACTAAGTTAAGGTTTCATAATAAGTTAAGGTTTCATTCATATGATCTTATCCATTGACCATATATATATATATATATATGTTACACATTTGTGTATACACACTCATATATATGATACTTTAATAAATGTATATGTGTATAATATAAATTGTACTTAAAATAGTAATTATCAATTTTAATAAAACATTGTTGACTTAAGTTGTATTTAAGATTTTGTATTAGATGATTTCAATTTGCATATGAAATTTAATCTTTATGTAAGATTTTTAATATTTAATATTTAGTTTGTTCTTATGAATACTTGTTCATGAGCATGTGTTCACGAACGCGTTCGTCAACGCGTTTGTTTACATGTTTGCAAACTGTTCGCGAATATTAAAAAACAATCCCTACAAACAAACGAACGAATACGAACGTACTCCTTAACGAACACAAACGAACATGAACGATACTAAAAAACAAACGAACGAACACAAACATCAATTCGTTCGTTCGTTCGTGTTCGGTTCGTTTACAACTCTAATATCATTTAATAGATTTGAACTCAGTTGCATATTTTGAAGAGGATGAGGGCTGATATTTATTTTATGTAAAAAGTTGAGGATATATTTAGCTATTAAATCCACTAAAAAATAATATCTATATATGAAACAAACTCTTTTCTTTTCTTCCATTTATAGTAAACTACTTGCACTTTGTCTCTATGTGATTGGGTAGACACCTCCATACAGTTGAAGAATGACGCATTTGGTTGAAACAAACTGTTGTAGTTAAGCGATGAACATCATTGGAAAAGAATGCAATTAATAATAGGATAATTATTCAACATAATTCATAAGCAAAATTTAAATAATGACATATATTTTATTTTATTTATTTTTTATTTTTTAAATATTTTTAAAAAATATACGTCGTTATCCTAATTTCGATTATAAAGTCAAAAAACTTTTGGTTTATTAAATATTAATTTTAATAATGAAGGCAACTAGATTTATTGAAAGAGTGCAAGGGTTACAGCAGTGCTAGTTGGCGGAGTAATTAAGCATATTCATGTCTTTCATAGCGCAAGCATTAATCTTCGCTTATAAAAAAAAATAAAACCTTAATTTTCAAATTTTTAAATGCCAAAATATAAATTTTTAAAATATAAAATACACCAATTTACTTTTATTAAAATGTACTAAATATGAAATTATATTTTAGTCAGTGCTAATTTTAATCAGTTTTATTTTATTTTTCTTTTTATTAGCATTTTACACTTATATTTTAAATAAATTTTGAGAAAGGAAACTTCAACAAAGAGAACGTGATTTGGACACAAATCTTAAAAGCAAGTGATGGAGAAATGGAGGATTCTATTCCATTTCTTTTGTGGGTAGGCCTTGGGCCTTGGCCATACATATAAAACAAGCAGGTTCAGCAGAGATCGCTACAACTCCACAACTCTAGGCCATACATATAAATTCTTGATTTGGATCCTCTTTGTTCCTCTCAACAAATTAAAATTTTTAATTAAAAAATAAAAACTAGGGTAAATTCTATTGAGATGCTCAAAGTTTTATTATAATTTAACTTTAGTCTATTAATTTTGAAAATGAACATTTTAGTCTAAAATCACAAATGATTTTAACATATATTAGTCAATTACTAAACTTAAATTAATAATATTACATTCCCAAGTATCAACAATGGATTTTATTATTATTTATTATTTTTAAGAAATTTTTAAAAAAATTATTCTATGAAAGATTTTTATTTTTCAATACTAAAAACTGGTATTATGGATAATTCATAAGAAACAAATGTTTAAGTTAATAGATTTTTTAACTTAATAGAATAGTTTTTTTATACCGTCAAATTTATAATTTTGGATCAAAATATCCATTTCTCAAACTAATAGATTAGAGTTAAATTATGGTAAAATCTTGAGGACTTCAATAAAATATACCGTTGAAAGCTATTATATTGATAGTGAAATTGAACTTCACAAGCAGGTATTGATTTAGTGAACAGTACCGTGCGGTAACAGTGCCAAACAGTGCAAAAATATGTTTCCAAAATTTCGGAAAACACCATTTTGGTGTTTTCAACTATTTCCAAAAATTTTGTTTTATTTTCAATTTTAAAAAACAAAAACACACTTAACAAACACATTTTTACTTCCATTTTCAAAAAAATTAAAAACAAAAACATAAAACAAAAACAATCCCAAACATCATCTTAGCTTTTGGTTTTTAAAATTTTGACTGGAATAATCCAAACTCAACCAGACCAAAGTGATTTGGTAAAAAATATTAAGATTTTGATCTTGATAAAATTTAAATCCGAACTTATCTGAACTTAAAAAGAGCTAAACTTCAAAAGTTTTAAACCCAAAAAACTTAAACACAAAAAGCATGTTGAAATGCTTATATCTTTCATAAAATCTAAAAGTGTACTTAAATTATGAAATGACTTGAATCCAAATTGAACCAAAAAAAAATCAACCTAAAATTATCCCAATATAAGATAGCACAAACGAAATAATCCAAAACCCAATATGTGCGGTGCAATATTTTGAGTTTAGACGCGGGGTCAATAATTGGGCCTAATTGGCCTTCAGCTCTGAATTTCACAAAGAGCTGGTTGTTACCGTTTTGAGACCATGATTTAAGAGTCGAGAACTAGTTGAAGAAGTTAAGCCCAAATTGTTTTTCAAAATGCCCAAAATTTGTTTGTAACTAACTAGCATCTTATCCCGCTGCCAATTTTTTTAAAAATTTTTTTACATGATGTGTGTGTGTATGGGAAGATCCATTGAGGAATACGAGAAGATGCTTGAAGCTAAACAAATTGCTGGATCTTTGGTGGCAGGAGAAAAAAAAAAGTTTTCCTATGCTGCTGAATCTACTGCCACATACCAATATCAATATAGTGATAATCTGAATTTAGTTTCACACCATGTCTCGATATTTACTCCTGCATCCTACACCAGTTTTTTAATCGCTAATTTTTTATCCATTATGTTGCATAAATGATTTTTTCAGTAGCCATAGGAACTACCTTAGGAGGAGAGATAAAAATTTGAAACCGGAAGGTTTAAGCTGTCTACAATATATAGTCCCTTTGACTTCTCTCTGCACAGCCTCTACGCATTTTACATCAATTAATACTTTTCATTTGCATGGGGTTATCATCAATGAATTTAAGTTTAGTAGGTTAGCTTCCATGGTATACAACAACATTAAATGATTTGTAACCAAAAAAAAAACATTAAATTATTAGTGTCTTATCATTTTATCAACATTAATACTTCTAAGGCAAATCTAGAATAACCTAAAAAAATCATTGGCTTGACTCTTTAAAATTCCCAGTGGGTTTGATGAAATTTGTGCTACATGGTTGCTTGATTTTAAGCAGACCAAAGATCATTTTGTTTAAAGTCAGAACCAATTAGAAATGTTTCCAAGGACCATAGCTTAGGGAAATTTGGTAGAAGCAATTGTGATAGAAAGTTGAAACTTGAAAGTTTGGCTCTTTTGATTAATTTTCTTTTAGGAGGCACTTAAGGTGGTACTTGGAACATTTTTTTTTCTTTCTTTTTATGAGTTGTTAGTGCATTTTTATCACATTATTTTGGACACACCCAGAACAACAATTCTTAATTTTGTGGTTAGAATGCTCTTTTTACACATGAAATATTTCTAATACAAAATTGATGCTAGATATGAGTCAATGGTAAGAAAAAAATTAGTAAAAGAGAAAAATAAATACTTCTAATTAAGTCTAATGAGACAGCGACTGGAAGGAAAGTTTAAAAAAAAAATTCGAGCAAAGTATTTTTGTTGATGGCGGTAGTCATTGTATTCAACATGAGAGGAAACAGAAATAAAGAGAAGAAATGTGAAAAAAAAAAGAGAAAAAAACAATAGTTAGATAATTAAGATAATTAAAAGAGAAAAAGAAAAAAATAAAAAAGGAAAGAGAATTTTTTAAATTTTCACATTTAATTCCACTTTGGAGAAAGAGAGAATTTTTAATATCAATCACAAATTTACTTTCAATCTAATGATTAAAAAATGATGTAAAGCTATTTAAATTTACACAGGTGTAACATAATCCTACCCCTATTTATAATATCAAAATCTGAATAATTATTCAAATATTTTGATTTTTACTATTCAAATCCTATTTATATATTAGAAGATACCAATTAATTATCTAAACCTGATAAATATTCGTTTATTTTTATCGCAGTTTGACTTTTAAATTAGTGCAGATATTGGTACGCATCCCTTAGGTAACCTGATTGCAGACATCAGACACAACTTCTTCAGAGATCTTGGTATGTGGAACTGAAACATGTGCTGCGTGAATGTAATTCCTGTGCAGATATGTTGGCGAAATCAGCTTGTGAAATGACAGCATACTTCGAAAGATTGGCTGATCCTCCTCCTGAGCTGCATCTCTTTTACTGGCTGACTCCTGGGGCGTTGTTTATCCTCAGGGCTTTAAAGTTTCTTAGCTCTTTTGATTATATTTGTTATTTAATTCCTCTTATAACCAAAAAAAAGTTTAACTTTTAAATTTAAATTTAAAATCAATTTTAATATATATTATTAAAAAAAATTAAATTAATAAATTTAAATTAACTCATAAAATAAATTAATTTTAAAAAATCATAATTAAAATACTTAATTAATTAATTTAGTTAATTATTATATTAATAATAAATTATTTGTAAATAAAACTGTATAAATAATAATTAAAAATTATTATTTATAACTAGGTATAATAGGGTTTCCTAATATCACTACCCAAACTTTACCTAATTTCATGATAGATAGTAAAATTATTGTCCGAATCTTACTTGAACCCGTATATATCATCTTAGTCCTATTTAATCAAGTTAGATATAAAAGTTACTTGTTTATAAAATATCCATTTACATCTCTACGTAGATTCCACTTAAAAATTGAAACAATCTCAATACGGCGCTGGTTAGCTATCGTGACAATTAGTTTGTACTCATTTTTAGTATTTGGAATGGAAAGAAAAAGGCAAAGAATAACATGTATAAAATATTTAAACAAGTGGTTCAAATCGCGTTTTAGTGGTTTCACTAAGAAAATTGTTGGAGCATTATTCTGAATGCGAAAGTATATGCAATTTTTAACTGTTATTTTGCAAATTACATGAGATTATGGTTGTAGATTTTTTATCCTAAAATCTAATTCTCTCATCAGAAAGTTATCCACGAGTTTCAACCAAAAGATCCTTTATAGAGAGCTGTTTATTTGTTAAGCTATTGCCTATTGATAAGAGTTGGCATTGTCAAGTTGTTCAAACATAAGAGAAACTAATTTCTGTATTAGATCTTTTTTTTTTGTAAATCACATGTATCTTCATCCGTTTTAATAGTCTGAGATTAATCATGTTCGGAGTTTAGTCACAATTAAGGCTCTTTATCCTACTCCAAAGATGTGTTTAATGGGAGTCAAACCCGAGAGCTCTTCCCACAAACTCAACTTACGTTGTCAACTGAGTCACAACTCTTGAGTTTCTGTATTAGATCTTTTTGCAAATTGCGTAAAGAATAAAGAGCATTGATTACAAGAAAAATAAATAAATAAAAATTAAAAGAATTTGCAAGAAAAATTTAATGAAAGCAAGGTAAACTTAAACAAAATTTAAAAGAACTTGCAAGGAAAATACAAAAGAAATGGGGATATCATCCATGTTTCGATATAGTATCATTCGTAATCAATTACCATTGCCTTAGACTTACGGTCCAAAAGTTCGAAAAAAGGTTGGGTAAACTAAATTCGCGATCCATTTCAGGGATTAGGCTGGAAGCTACAGCTTAGAGGCTTAAGAAATACATAAATAGATAAACAAACAAACAAATAAATAAAGTTACTTATATATGACACATATATTTTAAAATATTGAAAGATTGTTTTGAAAATTATTGAAAAAATTAAATTTAGATAAAATTTGAATATAATTCTGATCATATTTTAAAGATTCTATTATAATTTTTTAGGATAACTATGAGTTTATTTTTCCAACTAGGTAGTATTCTAAATTTAATTAATTTAGTTTTTGTTTGATTAATATTTTTATTGTTCACCGGTTTATGCGTCAGTCAAACACTATCACAACTGTCCATTTTTACCAGTCCATCCAGTGGTGTTAGATTCACGCATAAACTTATGCCTATTAATTTTAGAAAAAACGAAGTGACATAATAAAAAATTATTTTTAAAAATAGATATTTTAATTCAAAATCACAAATAATTTTAACATATATTAGTCAATTACTAAATTTGAATTAATAATATCACTTTTTCAAATATTAACAATGAATTTTATTACTATATATATTTTTAAGTAATTTTTTTTTTAAAAAATTTTATGTAAGATTTTTAGTTTTTAATACAAAAAAATGGATATTATGGATATTTAATGACTAACAAACGTTCAGGTTAATAGATTTTTTAATAGTAATTTAACAGAATAATTTTTTGTACAATCAAATTTATAATTTTGGACCAAAATATTCATTTCTCAAATTAATAAAAAAAATTGAATTATGATAAACCTTGAGAAAACAAAGGAAAGAGAAGGCGAATGGTGGAAGGGAAGACCGGCAGCAGCTCAATGGGGTGGAGAAAGAAAAGAAAGAAAAAAATGGGGAAGGGTGAGCTCAGCAAGAAAGGAAAGAGAAGGGGGGGGGGGGGGGTGTTGGGGTTGTGGAGCGGGAAAAGGGGAAAATGGGGAGGGGCAAGCAGGAAAGGGAAGGAAAAGTGAGGGCATGCTTTTCAAGGTTTTAGCTATGGAATTTTTGTTGGATCAGTGACAAAAATTTCATTACTAAAGGTTTGAGAATTAGTTATGAAAATTTCTGTTGCTGATACCTAAAACGAATGAAAAATAAAAAAAAACGTTTTTTCATATTGTATCAACGAAGAAATTTTTTGTAGCAAATTTCGTCACTAATGCCCTTCAACAAAAGAATTAATTATAGAAATTTTAGTCGTTGATACCTAAAACAAAAGAAAAATTAAAAATTAAAAAGAAAAATCATTTTATCATATTATATCAGTTACAAATTTTTCCTAGCTAATTTCGTTGTTGATGCCCTTTAGCGATAAATTAGTTACGAAAAATTCCATCTGATACCTAAAACAAAGGAAAAATAAATAAATTAAAAATGAAAAATTACTTTTTCATATTGTATTAGCGATGAAATTTTCTGTAGCTAATTCCATATTTGATACCTTAAATGAAGAAAAATTAAAAAAGAAAAATCATTTTTTGTATTGTATCAACGAAAGAATTTTCTGTAGCTAATTCTGTCACTAAAAGGCATCAGTGATGAAATTAGCTACTGAAAATTCCGTCATTGATTCTAATTATAAATTTTCTTTATGTATAGGCTTCAGTGATAGAATTTTATGTTGCTAATTAACGTGCTTTATAAACAGTATCTTCGAGCCATATTTGGTGACGGAAACAACTTTGTCGCAAATTATCGATGGAGTTCCATCGCCAATTAAAAAAGTGTTTTGGTCGCTAATCCATAATTAATTCGTAGCTAAATTTTCGTCGTTAATGATCATTTTTCTTGTAGTGATAATTATATTTGTACTAAATATAAAGACTTTTTATTACCTTGTTTGGAACATAAATATTGATATTTACACTATAAAAATAGACGAGGATTTCTTTTTATTTTATTTTATGTTTTTGTTAAATTTTATGAAGAACACCATAAAAAAATTACAATTTTTTTTAATATTTAATATATATATAGCAACTATACAATTGTTAGTTAACAATAAAATGTCACTTCATTAACAAGTAGAGTTAAATTACTTGTGGATTCCTAAAATTAAATAAAAAACTTTATTGATATTTATTTATAGGGGGTTATGTATATTTTTTAATGTAACTGTGCTCATTGATGAGATGTTATTTTGTTATTAACTAACAACGTATAGCATTTATACATGGTCAATGCATCAAATATAAACTATATGTATATATGAGTTTATATATGATGCATTGATAGTGTATAACCTCTATATATTGTCAGTACATCAGAAGTTAACATCTCATTAATGAACAAACAGAAAAAATAACAAACCTTTAAAAGTAAAGATAATTTTTTCTTTTTTTTTTAGTTTGCTCATAAGAAAAAGGTATTTTTTTCAGCTTATTCATTAGTTTGTTGGTCATAAAAATATTTATTTTCTTCGTATTGTTTAGTACAAAAGAGAAATATATTTACTAAGGATAGAGTTTATATATCAAACAAATGTCCAAAAATAATTTTTTGAGAAATTTGGATTAGCTTGGATTAAAAATACATAATACTTAAGTTAAATAGTATGATAAACAAATAATTTGTGCTAGAAACAAACAAAAGATAATGATGCAACAACAATAAAAAATAAAAGCACCAATATATATATATATATATATAAATATATACGGCAAAGTGGTTTAGACAATTTAACAAAGAAGTAAGAACAGTTAGCTAAGAATGCTTTGTTTATATTATTAATCAAGTGTAAGGTTTTTAAACACATCTGTAAGCATTTATTTTAAGAATAACTAATTGAACTATTTATATTTACTCCAAAATACAATATGCAAAGTAAAAGTATCTTTTTGCAAGATTTAGAGGTAAAAAAACCCTTTCATATAATAAATTTCATTTAAAAGTAAAATATATGCAAGTAGAAGAAGCAAATAGATAAAAATATAAAGCAATAACATAAAACAATAATAGGGGACTGGATTAAAAGAGTTAAAAGCCAATTAAAAAACATGTTAAGGATTTAACTAAAAAAATTGTTGAGAAAAAAATAAAAGGACCTAAGTAAAAAAAAATTGTTGAGGGAAAAAAATAAATGGACATGTGTCAAGCAATGGGAGAGAAGAAGACAAAAATATATGATAGTATAGATATATATATATATATATATATTTGATAAATCAGAGAGATCTTTTATTGATATTATGAAGCACAAAAAGGTCTAGGAACAGTAAAAAGCAACAATCAGGAAATTAAAAGAAGCAGGAAAACAACTCTGATCATGCAAGCATAATAGACATCAGCATGCTTTAAGCCAATCGGTTCAGTCCACCCTTGCTTTGGCTAAGGAATTAGCCATATGAAGATTTTCTGCCAACGAACTTTGCAGCAATTCACCTGGTTGTCAATTTCAATAAAAAGATTCCAGAGTTTCCAAGGGCAATCATCCTTGTTTCCGCACCAATTCAAGGTCACCATGGAATTGGATTCAATCAAGCCACTATACTTGCTGGAATTAACAAAAAGCTCAAGCGCCACCTTGATGTCTATCAGTTTAGCAATATTAGAATCAATGACTCCCAGTGGACCAAAGAAGATGGCCAAAACATTTGCTTTACAATATTTGAGAATGCCACCGCAACCACCAAGACCAGGTTTGCCTCTTGCAGAGTCATCGACGTTGAATTTAAGTTCACCCTCAAAAGGGGGAAGCCATTGAGAAACTGGACTAACTTGTTTTGGAATGGAGCTAGGGACACTTAGTAGAGGGTCGCTCCACCGAGCTGACTCATGGACTAAGAAATCCTCATTGAGAGCTTTAATCCAGAAGAGGGAACGCACTTAACCAAGAAGATCAATTCATCAGTATTAAGTTTTGTTGTTGCACAAAACAATAATGAGTAACTGCTGACGTCAATCTTTGTTTCTTTCTCCACGTGTCTCCCAAAAGCTTCTGCAAAATAACCAAAATCAGAGGAATGCAGGGGGTGGTTCCCTGCGTAGGCACTCCAATGCTTAAGTAAGCCAAATATTCTTGAGTATAGGAAAGGTCCAAGCCAAGAGTCAAAAATTAGAGAGTAAAATAATACCTGTGGCCTATTTATAGGCGAATAATTTGTCAAAATTACAGAATAATTACCTAGAGGGCAATTTTATCTTTTCGAGAAGAATTTGTTCCCAGTACAGCACTAGCAACACCATCTGAGGCGACAGAAGTCTGTCGTTAGGCGGGAGACCCCAAACAGATATCATAGGCATTAGACAGCAGGCTACTCCGCGGGTGGCCATTGGGAGACCTGTCACCTGCGACAAGTTCTCTACCGCATGCGGATGCATGGGCACCTCTTGCTCGCAGGAGAATGCCTTGGCACTCTATCGCTCGAGAGAGAGCACCTAGCCTACTCTCCTGATTGCGGGAGATCGCCTAGCTCACTCGCCCATTTGCGGGAGAGTGCTCTCCATTTTTTTAATTAATAATAACATTTATTTATATATATTGAATTAATGATATATTATATATTAAATAATGACTATATTTACTTAATAATGATAATCATATCATTATTATTAATAGTAAAATCAATATTATTATTATTATTATTATTATTTTTCATTTGCCATTTGTGTAACTCATATCAATTGCTCCCTAATTCTTTGTAAAAGAACTCAATCTTTTGCAAAGAATTTTTCAGCGGTTACATATTTACCTTGCACGTTTTGAATTTTTTGCTTCAAATTCAAATTCTCGTGCTTCATGTGCGCAACTTACGTCTCAAATTTTTTGTACCAAGCTTGTGCACTTTTTCGTCTTTTACGTATGTGGCTTTCGCTGTTCATTTTTTTTTCTTTAAGCTCATGTGTAGCCTATTTCCCGCATTTTTCGCTTCAGGCTTTTTTCTTTGAGTGCATGCCTTACCTTGCTCATTTTTCGCTTCGTGTATGACTTGCTTCGCGCACTTTTCGTTTTAAGTCCATGCGTAGCTTACATCGCGTATTTTTCGCCTCAAGCTTTTTTTCTTTCCTTTTTTTTTGAGTGCGTAGGCTTATCTCGCGCATTTTTCGCTTCAAGCCCTTACGTAGCCTACATTGTGCATTTTTTGCTTCAGGCTTTTTTTCTTTGAGTACGTGGCTTACCTCGCGCATTTTTTGCTTCAAGCCCTTGATTAGCCTACATTGCGCATTTTTCGCTTCAGGCTTTTTTATTTGAGTGCGTGGCTTAGCTCGCACATTTTCACTTCAAGCCCTTGCACTTTTTGCCTTTATGCATGACTTACATCGTGCATTTTTTGCTTCAAGTCCATGCGTAGCCTATATCGTGCATTTTTCGCTTCAAGCTTTTTTCTTCGAGTGCGTGGCTTACCTCGCGCATTTTTTTCTTTAAGACCTTGCGCTTTTTGCCTTTATGCATGACTTACATCGCACACTTTTTGCTTAAAGTCCATGCATAGCCTACATCGCGCATTTTTTGCTTCAAGCTTTTTTTTTTAACGCGTGGCTTACCTCGCGGATTATTCGCTTCAAACCCTTGCACTTTTTGCCTTCATGCATGACTTACATCGTGCACTTTTCGCTTCAAGTACATGCGTAGCCTACATCGCGCATTTTCCGCTTCAAGCCTGACATGGTTTTTGTATTCTTGTTGCAATCATGATGAGAAAATAAATTATATATATAAAGAATTATTACTTTATTGCATACTACCAATAATCAACGATAAAATGGAATATAAAGATAAAATGTTCAAAATAACATGTCTGATATTAATTGAAACTTTAAAATACTAATGCCTCAAATCTTCCTTATCCATCTTCATATTTAGGGGTCAATAGTGGTATGAGTTTCTTTCTTTTGAGTCCCTCTGCTTGTGGTGGACGAGATATAACAGGTCGTTCCTCTCTTTTGGTCTCTTCTGACCTGGCCTACTCCATTAGGCGTGGGAAATTTCATCAGCAAGTAACAAGGAGATATCATAGCTTTCATGTCGTTCAACAATGGTCGTCTAAGAATTACGTTGTAAGACATGGAGCTTGACTTCACAATCATAAACAGTACCTGTTGGGTCACATCTTTAGGATTTTCTCCTAAGGTAACGAGTAGTGACACAGACCCAACTACATCCACCTTATCTCCTGCAAAGCCAAACAATTGTGTCTTAACAGGTTTTAGTCTATCTTCCCTGATGTTCATCTTCTTAAAGCAATTCCGATAAATGAGATTCACCGAGCTACCATTATCCACCAAAATTCGACTAACAGGAAGCTTGGCCACTACTGCAAATATTACCATTAGATCATCGTGAGGAGTGATCACATTTCCTTTGTCAAAAAGGGTGAATACGATCGATTCCTCGTCCTCCTTTTCTCCCATCACTGAATTGATTTGATATGCTTGGCGAGCATAAGCCTTTCGTGACGAAGATGAACTTCCAACCATGGAATCTCCTCCCGAGATAACATTTATGGCTGGTCCTATAGGTTCATTGTTTTCTTGTGGGTTTCTCTAATCACCCCTTGCTTCATCATTCCTCCTTCTATCTGCTCCTCTCTCTCTCTTCTGTTATTGTCATATTGCCTATTCTGCGGCAAATTATTTCTCCGATTGCGAGGAAAATAGTGGGCTCCCCCATACCTCCAAAGGTATCTGTCTATTTTCCCTTCTTGAGCCAGTTTCTCAAGTTGATTCATTAGCTCCCTACATTTCTCAATCGAGTGCTCATTTGTAGAATGGAAATCACAATAAGAATCTACGTCTCCTCCCATACTTCCCGTTGCTCTTTTAGGAAATTTAGTTGTCCTGTCTCTTTTATAGCTGTAAGAATTTAGGCTCTAGGCTCATTAAGTTGAGTGTAACTATCATATTTCAACTTTGGAGCTTTGTTGGACTTATCTCCGCTTTTGTCAACAGATTCTCTTTCCCGTTTCCTTCCTCCTTCGAGATCGTGAGTTTGTACCATTTTCAATACTTCCTCTTGAGTGATATATTTGTTAGCTCTGGTGAATAACTCCGAGAGTGTTGTTGGCTGATCTAGAGAGAGTAACTCTTGTATCTTCTCAGACCTAGTCCCTTGCAATATTGCTGCTACTGCGACATCGACCTGTAAGTCCTTAACTTCTAAAGTTGCATCTCGGAATCGATCCACATAGCTTTTTAGTGATTCCTTACTTCATTGTTTAAGTGTAAGTAGATAAGTAGGTCCTTTCTTCCTCTGGCTGTTAACTATGAAGGCTTTTAGAAATTCGCTTCGCAATTGGTCGAAGGAGGTGATTGATGCCTCAGCCAGACCATTTAATCACTTCATAGCATGTCCAGTCAGGGTGAGTGAGAAAGCTCAGCACATGATCTCGTCTTCCTACCCGTGGAGTAGCATCAATGCTTCATAATTCTGTATATGATCAGAAGGGTTTGTCTTTCCCGAGTATGTAGCCATTTGCGGCATTTTAAACTTCGGTGGTAAGGGTTTTTTCATAATAGCTGCAGAAAATGGTACTCGCCTTTTCTAACTTTCTTTTGCAGATACTAGCTTCCTTTTTTTCAGCACTTGTTCTATAATCTTCTTCATGTCAATTGTGGGCGTAGGATAATTTTTCCCCTTTTCTTTACTCTGAGATGGATCTTTTTGCATCATTCTTTTGTGTTCCAAGTAGGGTCAGTCTCTGAGTCAGTCCACCAAGAACTTCCTTCGTCAGGAGTTGGCCGTGTTCGTCTAGGCCTTATCTTTCTAGCTCCTCCCACACCTCGCACTATTTCGGGTCCAGTTTGCCAAGCTGGAAGGTTGGACATACTCCGTTGCATCTCAAAGGAACCTACCACAGCCTGAGCACCCTGCCACTCAAAGGAGCCTGTCGCAGCCTGCTCGCTCGCTGCAGCTTGCTTGCTTGCCACAGCTTGCTCGCCTCTCACAGCCTGCACGCCTACCGTAACTCACTCGCCCGTTGCAGCCTGCTCGCTTGTCGTAGCCTGCACGCCTGCCGCAGCTTGCACGCCTTGCTGCCTGTCTTGATGCTGTCGAGTCTCTCAAGTTGTGTCTCCTACCAAATTTTGTACAGATTGGGGCAAATTCAATTGAGGGGGAACTCTGTTGAAGAGGTTAACCATGGTTCGCAATGCCTGAGTCGTCTCCTCACTCTGTCTTTTCAAAGCTTCAAATTCAGCCAAGGATATAGTTGCTCTAAGCTCTTCCCTACTCTCCTGTGTTCTCCTTTGAGGCTGACGTTTTGGAGAACTCACCGAGTTTTCTTCACTACCCTCTTATGCCATTGATGATCTTGTCCTCACCATTTTCTAAATAGTAAGCTTTTTGTGTCGAATTCTCACAGATGGTGCCAATTGTTGTTACACAAAACAACAATGAGTAATTGCTGACGTCAATCTTTATCTCTTTCTCCACGTGTCTCTCAAAAGCTTCTGTAAATACCAAAATCAGAGGAATGCAGGGGGTGGTTCCCTATGTAGGCACTCCAATGCTTAAGTCAGCCAAATATTCTTGAGTGTAGGAAACGTCCAAGCCAAAAGTAAAAAATTAGAGAGTAAAATAATACTTGTGGCTTATTTATAGGCAAATAATTTGTCAATATTACAAAATAATTACTTGGAGGGCAATTTCATCTTTTTGAGAAGAATTTATTCCCAGTACGGCACTAGCAAGATCATCTGAGGTGAAAGAAGTCTGTCGCTAGGCGGGAGACCCCAAACAGATATTATAGGCATTAGGCGACAGGCTACTCCGCGGGTGGCCATTGGGAGACCTGTCACCCGCGACAGGTTCTCTACCGCATGCGGGTGCATAGGCACCTCTCGCTCGTGGCAGAATGCCTTGGCACTCTACCGCTCGAAGGAGAGTGCCTGGCGCTCTCCCATTAATTGGAGAGCGCCTAGCTCACTCGCCCATTTGTGGGAGAGTGCTCTCCATTTTTTTAATTAATAATAACATTTATTTATATATATTGAATTAATGATATATTATATTTATTAAATAATGATTATATTTACTTAATAATGATAGTCATATCATTATTATTAATAGTAAAATAATAATAATAATAATAATAATAATAATAATAATAATAATAATAATAATTATTATTATTATTATTATTATTATTATTATTATTATTATTCATTTGCCATTTGTGTAACTCATATCAAGTTTCTTGTTGTAAAACACAATTTCATTCCTCATTAGCCATGTGGGCCAAACCGCAGCAGCAAAGGCGGAAACCCACCAAGTGATAGTACATAAAAACTATATATTGTCAAAGCTTCATATATATAAACTCTAAATGTATGTATGTATGTATGTATGTATGTATGTATGTATGTATGTATGTATGTATGTATGTATGTATGTATGTATGTATGTATGTGTCGTAACGGCTTCGCGCTCGACGATTTTGAAAAAACGTTTAAAAACAAAAGGGAGTCGCCACCAATCTTTTTTTGTCTAGGTGTGATTGGCCACCTAAAAATGTTTATATTTTTAACAAAATCTCAAAATTAATTAAGTTTTATTAAAAAGACAAATTTTTGGTCTGCGAAAACAAAAATCGGGTTCGGGGGTACGGTTACGCGTGGGGAAGGATTAGCACCCCCACGACGCCCGTTAAAAAACGGTACCATAATAATCATGTGTTATCCTTTGGTTTTAATAAAATGATCTTAATTTAATATTTAAAAACAATTCCTATTTTATTGCAATCAATTTTATTCAAAATCATTTTTTATTTGTAAATTTATTTTGTTTTATTTTAAAAAGTTAAATTTTATTTTTCGAAAATAAATGTGAACCTTTTTGTATTGAATAACTAAATCAAATACTCCAATACTTTTGGCAGCATTTGAAATAATTTTTCTCACCTAGAGATTTCTTAAGAATCACTATTTGTGACTTCTATAGAATCTCATCCTCGAAAAATTCACACTTATTTCGAAAATTATCATGAATGCATATGATGCAAACAGATGAAAAATGATGCAAATGAATTTTTGATTTATTTGTTTTTTTATTTATTTATATTTGTTTGTTTTTTTTTTAAAAAACTTATTCATTTTCCTTTTTTATAAAAATTTAAATTATTGAAAAAAATCATACTAAATACCTCAATACTTTTGACAATATTTAGTAGATCTTCTCACTTAGGGATCAGTTAAGGAATCACTACTTGTGACTTCCATAACGTCCCATCATCGGACTTTCATTTTAATTTAAATTTAAACTTTATTATTAATTTCTTTTTAAAAAAAACTTTTTTATTTTTATTTTTAATAAAAATTAAATTATTGAAAAATCATACTAAATACCTCAATACTTTTGACAATATTTAGTACGACTCTTCTCACCTAAGGATCAGCTAGGAATCACTACTTGTGACTTCCGTAGCATCCCATCATCGGACAAATATTTAATTAAATTTTTTATACATTTTAAAACCCAATAATTTGCCTAGTACTAAGAAAAATTATGTTATTAGAAAAAATTATTATTATATATTATTTTTTTTAAAAAGAGTGTATAATTTTATTATTAAAATTAATCTCATGTAATTAAATAAATTACTATAAATCCTAAATTATTTTTCATGCCAATAAATATGTGTTTTTACTTTGAAATTATATTGGAAGCACAAGAAATAAATTATCTACAAAGCAGAAAATAAATAAGTAAATAAATAAATGAAAGGGTTGAAATATATACCCAAATTAAGCTTTAAAATAGCCCAAAAAATACCAAAGCCCAACACCAAAAGGGCTCTCACGAACGGGCCAAGTCTGCTAGGCTGACGTGAGCGGGTCAGGTTGCCGGGTGCGCGGATCTCGGATCCGGGTCAGCGAGGGGCGCGGGTCAGCCAACCAAAAACGCACCGTTTTGGTGCCATATAAAAGGCCACTTTTTTTTTTCTTTCATTCATTTGAACCGATTTCCATAAAAAAAAAATCAAAACTCTCTCAGCCTCCCTCTCCCATTCGATTTTCGTCCACCGCCGGATCCGCCGTCAGACGCCGCCGGCCGCCACTCACCGGCGGCAAAAATCAAAAAGTTCATCCTTTTCCGAAAGCTTTCAACCTCCTAAATCTAAATCCGGCCACCATTTCACAAAAAAAAACTCTCTAACCACCTAGATCTAACTCCACCGAAAGCCCTTTCCCCTTTTTTTCGTGTGTTTTTTTGGTTTTTTGTTTTAGATCTGGTTGTGGCTGTGGTATGCTTGTGGTTTTTGTGTTTTCTTTTTTTTGCAGGTTTGGGGCTTCGGTTTTGGGACAGTGGTGGCTTAGGGTTTTGTGAAGCCGAGGGTTGAGGATCTCGGTTCTAGGGTTTCTAGATCTGGGTTAGGGATTAGTTTTCATTTTTGTGGTCGTGTTGGTGGCTGTGAGGTTGAGGGACTGATGGTTGCGATGGTGGTGGTGGTAGTTGCTTTGGGTAGGGGCGGTACAGGGGTTGGTTCGGTGATGATGGTTAGTGGTCTCGGGTGATGGTTCGGTGAGGATTGAGGGTGAATGGGTTTTTTGGTTCGATAAGAATGATGCTCGGGTGAGTTCCGGTTTCTGATGGTGGTGCTCCGTTTGGTGAGTGAAGGCGGGGGATCAAGCTTGAAGCTTGGGTCTCCTTTCCTCCTCGTTTTTAGGTTGCAGATGGGGTTTTTGGAGGGAAAAGCTTGGGGTCTCGGGCTGGTAGAGATGGGACGGCTGGCAGAGTAGCTGGCTGTGGCAGACCTGCTGGTGGCAAGAGCTGGTGGTGATTGATGGACTAGACAAAATTAAATAAAAATAAAAAAAATAAAAAAAAATAAAAAATAAAAATAAAAATAATAAAAACAATAATAATAATAATAATAATAATAATAATAATAAAAGTAATAAAAATAATAAAAAAATAATAGTAAAATATAATAATAATAACAGATAATAATAAAAATAATAAAAATAAGAAAAATAAAAATAAATACATATATATGTAATAATAATAACAATGAAAATGGGACAAAATTAGGTGTCAACAGTATGTATGTATGTGTAACTTATTTAAAATATAATGGAATCAATTAACCCCACAATTGACAAAACGGTATTGATACATTTACTGCGTTTCATTGTGAATGGAGCATGTGTTATCATGAAGCAGATTTTTGAATTCAACGTGAGAATGTACGGGGACAGGAGGAATGAATAAGGCAAGGAAAGGTGATTCAATTTTGGTTGAAATATAATTTCCATTAATCTCTTCTTTAAAGAGGGTAAGCGGTAATTACCTTTACTTTTTTTTTTTGAAGAACTTTTATATTTACTTAATTTTAAATAAAGGGTGGGAAAACAAAAGAAAGCGCAGGCCAAATCACCCTTGAAAGGCAAGAACAGAAAGCAACAGGCATTGACTGGGAAAAGTAAAAATGTGAAATGGGTCGGGACCTTATTGTTGTGCTAAGAGGAAAAATAAGGGCCACCCTAACCTATATAAGCTGTTTTGTTTTGTTTTGTTTCCCCATTCAGAATGGCCACCATGTAAGGCAAGGCCATGAAGTAGATGACAAAATGTCCATTTGTTCATTAGCCTTGCAATAGCCGACAATTGGATCATATTTGTGTCAATGGAAACCAAGTGCCATTTTTAGCTGCTCCGCCCACCCACCAATCCTCAACCAATTGCCTCCAAAATACGATTTCAGCGACACTTGGCTGAACTTCATTTAATAGACGACGTGAATTTTTAATCACAAAGTGCTTGCTTAAATAAAAAATTAAAAATCAAATTTAATTAATAAATTGAACGATATGGTGCATATTTCTTAACTTTAATGGTACATGCTAAAGTGATCCCATGTCATTTAATTTATTAAAACCATCTTTGCTGTAACAAAAAAATTTACAGCCTTTTTATCCACTCTGATGTACAGTAGAGTACTCAAAGTTGGCAAACTTTGTGCATTTTGCACATGGGATGCCCATGCCCCATTTCCTTCAACTGGAAATTACTATAACCTTGTTCTTATTATTGGTTAAAATCTGAGACACCGATGATTAAATTGGTTCGACTCCCAAGTTAAGAACAAATGATAAAAAATTATTTCCCTTATTTCAAGTATATATCAAGATAATTTACATAAGCTCCAAATCAACAAGTAATTGAGAAAAGTGGAAGTAAATTTAATTTTCGAACATTTGAGTATGATTTGAATTTTATAGTTATCACAGTTAAAAAAATTTTACTGTTTATCACTCTCTATTATAATAGAATTAGTTTTTAGATTATAAAACGGATGAGAATATCTATAATTACATTAAAAAAAAGCTCCAAGGTTAAATGTTATGTTTTTTGGTGCTTGAGCTTAAATATTAAGTTGAAGCCAACGGCCTTAGTAATTAAGCGAAAGCTTCAAATTTCTTTACATTTTTTCTCTAACTTACTCATTTATGATTTCCCATATTTTCTTCCACCTGTACATATCTTCTGCATTTGGGATAGGAGGCTTTTATAGCAACATCATGAATTGATAAAGCTTCTTTTATTTCTTTTCCGTTTCTATTATTATTATTTTTGATTAATTTTTTGGCGGGAGATCACAGATTTAATAATTAATCATAGAGCAAAGGTTAAAGTCATGGGAATTGATGATAAAGTTTCAGAAAATGCAGTACCCGTAATTTCAGACATTTTGTCTCGTAATCATATCATATCACCACTTCCTTTTCTGTAATTATATTTGTAAATGTAACCAAAAAAATATATATTTGTAAATAAATCGATGATAGATAGAGTGATCTTCTGGGCAACTTCCTCTTCCATTTTTTCCCATTTCTCATTCTTTAATTTATTACTTAGAAGAATTTTTTTCTCTGTTCAAATACTCTCATTCTAAGAAATGCTTCTTAGACCAGGAAATTTTATGGAAAAAAAAATCTCATATATTCATGGATTCATCATGATCAATAATTATAGGTTTTTTTAAACCATGAAATATTTTTATATCACATTAAATATGAGATTAATCCAACTCGTGTTACGTGATTGATGTTGATTCAAAAAATTTGATTTAATAAAAATTTAAACGTGAGACTTCTTATTATAAATTATCTTGATTTAAAAATTGAATAAAATCTTAAACCAAGAAACAACTCTTTAGAGGCTTATTACACAGTTAGGTACGTCCATAGTCTTTACCTAAAAGTTTATTTCGAGAATTATTACTGAGAAATGCAAGAATTTCTTTCACCAGAAGGAAAATCTTTACTTTTTTTTTTTTTAAGAAAAAAAAAGTTTTCCAATAACCTCAAGCAAACCTCATGACGAAAGTGGAAGACACGCGCCATGCACAGAGAGTATAACATGTTAACAAAAGAAAACTACTCATCAAAAAGTATAATAACCATGTAACCAATTGTAAACAATGGCTTTATACCACTTATCTCCGCCATTTTAACACTTTCTACAGTTATTTTTTGGTTACATTCTACCATTATTTTATGTACACTACAAAATGAAAATCATTAAGAAAAAATAAAAATAAAAAGAAAAAGAAAAGAATATACCTAACTGAACCTTACACGTGCGTCAGTACTCCGTAAACGAAACGTTCCGTCTATGCTCTGACGACGGTGACAATAACGGGGATGGTGGCATTGACGACGGAGCCTTCAAACTCTGAAAATATTCTCTTATATCTATTTTTCCTGGCGTTACTTTCTCCGTAAAGTCATCGTCGTCGCCTGACGGAATAAACGGTGGTCGCAAAACCTCTGTTAAGAGGTCCCACCTGACCCCTCGAAAGAACGCGTGCTCCTTGATCTCGCATGCGCCTCGGTGATATCCGAGTCTCTTCCTCGGATCCTTCTGCAATAACCGCTCGATCAAATCCGTCAAAGCGTTGCGTTGTCCCATGAACTCCGGCTCTTTGGACAAAACGTTTCGAAACGTCTGTTTCCGATTCTTACCTTTAAATGGCGTTGTGCCATAGAGCATCTCGTAGGTTAGAATTCCAAGAGCCCACCAATCGACGGCGAATTCATGTCCCTCGCCACGTACTACTTCAGGGGAGACGTATTCCTCGGTGCCCACAAACGAGTTGGAGCGCTCCCCGTTTGAGAAACTGAGGTTTCGCCGACTCACCGGACTGACTCGTGCTGATTTCGCTTTCCTCAATGCTTTGTTATATTTGTTATCAGGTACGACGGGGATCCATCGAATAAAGTTTCGTCGATGTTTACGTCGAACGGGAATTTCTGGCAATAAATTTTGATCCTTTTTCTCGTCAGTAAAAATTTCCGATGATTGCTTCTTCTTTAGGTTGCGTGAAAGGTCGAAATCCGTTAAAGTTGCGTGACCCGACTGTTGAATGAGGACGTTTTCAGGCTTGAGATCTCTGTAAACGATGCCCAGCGAATGCAGGTGCTCGAGAGCGCAGAGGATCTCCGCCAGGTAAAACCGGATAACAGCAGGGGAGAAAACGCGATCGCTTTGACGGTACCGGAGGACGTTAAGGTCGGAGCCAGGGCAGTAAGGGACGGCCCAGGCAATAAACTCGGGGTTTCGAGGCGACCCAAAAGGCGAGGGAGAAATGGGTGGTGAAGAGTCGGGTCGGGAGGCGAAAGCCTTGTCAATACTCCAATTTCCCAACGGGCTCGACGATCAGCGTCTCGTTTGGATCTTTCGACAACTTTGAGGGCAAAAGGAGAACGAGCGGTGGGATCGGTAGATGTGTCGTGGACGAGAAAGACAGTGCCCATGGCTCCTTTGCCGAGGATTTTGACGGCTTTGAGGTTGTCCAAATTTAACTCGGGTGGAAATGGTGGTGACGACGAAGGATTCTCCATTTCAGAGAGAAAACGAAGGAAGAGGAAACAGAAAGAGAAAAAGGAAGGAGAATGTTGGGGAGAGAGAGAGAGATAGTTGTGATGGCTGGGGTTTGGCTTTAGATTGTTTTTGGTTTGTAGTAGTAGTTTTATTTTTGTTGAGCCTGAAGTTTGGTTTGTATGTCAAACAGGGATTGCCTCTCCATGGCACGGACTATTATTGAAACAGTGATGTAATCTAAACCGAGGTTCTCTTATTTTTCTTGTTATTTCCATAAATTGCATTGGCATGTGTGCGTGAGAGTTTAAATTAAAATTATCATTAAACTTTGGGAGTAAACAAGTTGAGTTATTCCTAAGTTACTCAAGCTTGATTTAATGATTATTTGAATTTGATTCGTTTATTTTCGAGTTAAGCTCTAACTTGAGTTATCCAAGTTCGAGCTTCTTAATACACAATTCGAGTAACTCGAGAGTCTTATTGAGCTTTTTTTTTAATATATATCTTTAATATTTTATTATTAATTTACTATTTTACAATCATAATATATAATTAAAATTGACAAATTGAACTTATTGAGTTGAGCTCAAACTGTTCAAGTATTTTGTTAAGTCAAACTCGAGTTTCAAAAACTAAGCTCGATCGAGATCGAGCTGAGATTCTAGTCTCGAGTTTTTGAGTTGAGCCAAACTCAAACCTGATACTGAATCGTCTCGATTTTGTTCAATTACATCCTTAATTAAACTCACAAGTTTATAATTTTCCCTTTATTTCTTATTAAATGAAAAATCTCATCTGTTTATCTTTAATTATTTTATGAAAACATCTTTTTAAAATTAAAAATCATTATTATTTTATATATTAACATTATAAATTTTAAATTTCATAAACAAAATTCTAAAATTATTACATAAGGATATATATTTTTAAGCCAACATTGCAGGGGACAACAAATATCCCAATGGTTTTTAATAGGCTAAACTGTCCTTGAGGAGTATCGTTTATGCCATTGAGCATTATTCTTATTATTTTATTGTTATTATTAGAGCACTATAATTTTACGAAGAAAAATATTCTAATTGCCACCCATACTGAGGAGAGGTCTTAAGTGTAATGAGTTGGTTAAAGTGGATGGTTCTTTTCCTTTTCTATTAGTATTTTTTCTTGCCAAATAGAAGGCGATAGCAAAGAAAAAGTGGACACACGTGTTGGGCGTAAAGAAAAGATGCATAGAGCCAAGCAAAGACAAAAAATATTGTTGCGTACGATTTTCACATGGGCTCACCCCAGAATCTATGGGGAGGATATGATCGTGCACTCCCATGAATTTATAGGTTTGTTGTTCGAATGTCGTCACCTTATAATTTCTATACTTTTCAACACAATATCATTGTTTTTTGTATATAAAATTTAGAATAAATATGTTGTTTTGTTCTATTAATTGATGCATAATTTTTTTATTAAAAATAATGTTCGATATTTTCTAATAAAAAATAACTAAACCAATCAAGCTTTACTTCTTGTACCTCTTTATAAAGATTTTTTTTTCAAATTTTAAAGTTGTCATTGTTGAAAGAATTTTACTTTTGGATTTATTTATGATACACGGACAGTGTATAGTTTTCATACACTGTCAATGCATCAGAAGTTAACATCTCATTAATGAGTCCTTATGAGCAAATTAAAAAAAAATTATTTATATTTGCTTTTAAGGGCTTATCATATTTTTTAATTTAACAATTGATAAAGTGTCAATATCTGATGCATTGACTATATACTGTCAGTGTATCATATACAAACTCTTTATTTTTGCGATTTTTGGTTTGAACAGAATTAATCTCAGACAGTAAAATGAATGAAAGTACTTGTAATTACACAAAAAAAGTCTCTTAATCAAATAAGTTGTATCAAACATTACAATTTGTTTAATGGAAACTAAAGCCAGCACATAACTACATGTGGGACTAGAAACTATATTTACTTATTTTTGAAATCGATCAACTTAACAGTTGATGTGAGTTAACAATTTATTAATCATCGTAATATTAGTTGGTGAAGATAGTATCACTTAATCCGATTGCCCGAAAATAAATCTAGTTAGGTTAACTCTTTTTTTTTTTTTAAGATACCATCAAGTATTAAACTATTAAAGCTAGCATGTGTATTCCACTAAGCTAATTAATATAGTATGAAATTGATTTTTGATCAACAAACTCTCAATGATAAGCTAAGAAGAGGGGCGCAGAATTTGAGGGAAGTCTCTTGTCGCAGTTAGGAAACATTTCTTTATAGCCAAAAATGTCAAGATAAGGGGTTTGATTACAAGGATTGAGAGCCGTCAATAGATATTTAATTTGTCTAACAAGACAAGTTTCGGAAAACATTTCATGATCATAATAGTAGAAACTTTCATTGTCGACAAATAAAATCAGGATTACAAATATTTTATGGTTATGAATGAATTTCATTGTAATTTATGTTCATAATGGTGGATTTTTACCTATGATTTTGATGAGATTAATTAACAGTTTAAAATTATATATTTTTTATTTGAATTATGTTATTATGTTTTAAGTTTCATATTCAAATAAATCTTTAGATTTTATTCAAAAATTCAAATAAGTTTTCAATTTCTTATTTCATGAAATAAAAGAAATTAAAGTCATAAATTTTTATTTTTTTTATAATTATACCTATTAAATTCTACAAAATAGTGAAAAATATCCATCTGACACAATATTTAAATTAATATCTCTTCAAATATTTGTTATTCAGCTCACCAAAATAAATCTAAATAAACACTTTTTTTTACATAATAAATCATTCAATAAAAAATATATTAAAAGAATAGAATATTTTATACCATAAAGGTTCTAATCACGCTAAAAGTTCATATAACATTAATTTCATGCTTAGAAACTTATTTCTATTTTCGAGTAAATTTCAAACTTTTATTTAAGTATTATACCTAATGTTTTATAAACATAAAATACAGAAACATGCGCATACACATACATATATATATGTATGTATATATAATATTATTTGGTATGTATTTTTTTTGAGTAGTACATTTTCATTAGAGTTACAATCAACAATCAGCATATAACATTTCATGAACAGGTAACTATGAAAATCATATTACTCAAATTAGGTAAACTAGTAAATAACCATAATAAACTAAACAAACTAGTAAATAACTAGACTAATTCAAGCTCACACTTGGTGAGACTCGAACCTAAAACCTCAAAGTCTTAGGGCCTCCTCCTTGCCACTAAGCCAATGCCTCATTGGCGTATGTTTTTTAATTTTTAGTTCCATCTTCAATTGTCAATGAGACGTTTATTTCTGTTTTATGTCCATCTTGGTAAATGTAATTGATGAAAAAAAATAAGACAATCGATCTTTTTTTTTTGCTTACCATAAGACAAATTATCCGATACCATTAATTAATGTTTTTAGATATTATAAACGGAGTTAATAAAATAACATAGATTCTTTAAAGTATATTAAAATATTAAAAAAATACTTAAAAAAAACTAGATATATGACAATCTCTTTAACTTAATTTAAATGACAATTTGAAACTTTTCAATATCAGTGATCAGATACAAATTCTAAAGATATTCACTTTTCAAAATTTTGTTAAAGATGCTAGAAAGACTTTAAACATTATGGTTTTTTTTTTTAAATAAAGAAAAGGACGTAATAATTTGAAATTTGAAAAGTTGAATGATGCGGTAGACAATTAGGATGGTGGAAATGATAGTCTCTAATATTGGATAGTTTTACAGTAATTAATAACTTATTAGCAATATAGATGATTGAGTTGATATATTCTCTTGATTACTAATCATAAAATGAGGGAATCAATGGAATTAAAATATTTCTAAAATATCAAAGATTCAAAAAATTGAACTTTAAAAGTCTAAAATCGATTGAATATTATACAAACTACGAATGATTGGTGCATTTACTCTCCATGTAACAATATATCTTTTAAGCTTTTTTTT
Source organism: Heritiera littoralis (assembly GCA_031772115.1). Classification (NCBI taxonomy): domain Eukaryota; kingdom Viridiplantae; phylum Streptophyta; class Magnoliopsida; order Malvales; family Malvaceae; genus Heritiera; species Heritiera littoralis. The sequence goes on along the minus strand of JAPDPK010000128.1, from coordinate 630,224 downwards.
TGTTACAAACAAAATATCTTTTAAGCTATACATACGTATAAATATGTTTATATATATTTACTGTTAAATATTAAGCTTATTTTAAAATATCTACTCTTAATTATTGATAAGATTTCTTGGTAAATAAGATTTTTTTAGCGATCAAGTATCATGCCTGTATAAAAATGAAGTGTCTTAGAATTAATAGAGAATGAACTATCTATATATGTGATCTTTGTATGAGTTTTTTATTTTTATTTTTATTTTTTATTGCTTCAGATAGTTTTAAAAATATAAAAAAGAGTTGGAGGGAATAATTAGTTACCTGAGATAAAAGGTATTTCATCTATTTATATATTAGTGAGTATGAAAATTAGATTTTTTTCGAAGCTTTGGATTAATAGGCAATCAATTGCCCAGACGCAATGAAGTTTCTGACAAAATTTTGCACTTGGGCAATTAGATGCCTTGGAAGTGCAGTAAACTACCACAAAGGGTAGTCAATTGCCCATACAAAGTATAGTTTTGGTTTTTAATTAACTTTAGGGCAGTCGATTGCTTTTAGAAGATAGTCGACTATCCTATCTGAATGTTATATGTTGTTTTAAAATTACACAAGGGCATATGATTGTAATTTTCGGGCATTTGATTGTTCCAGTATAAAACTGCATATAACAGTTAGTTTTTTGCCTGAAGAGTTACAAACTCTTTCAAAATTATTCTTCCACTTTTAAATAATTGAGAAGTATAACTATTAGCTTCTAGAAGTTGTGATCTTGTTAAATAATTGTGTTTGTTAAATGAAACAATACAAATGAATAATCATGTCACTTGATTAAAAGATCACATCATTTGGAATTAATTTTTATAAATAGATATGTCAAGTTCAAACTTAGGACACACTTGAATCGTAAGAATTCCGACATTCTCTACTCTCTCTTATTTTCAAAATAGAGTTAAATCTCTTAAGTATTACTTGCTGCAAAAAATAGTGTAAGACAATATACATTTGTACTTGTTAATGGTGTTTAGTGGTTTGATATTTCAAGTGCAAAGTGATTTTAAATGGTTGGCTTCTTTGTATTCTAAAGATACTCGATAAAACCTTATTGCATACTATAGTGGTGGAGGTGAAATAATTATAAAGAAAATGACATTATAGCAACAAGCCTAAAAGTAATTTTTGTATTTGTACACGTTTACCAAGGAAATCAAAGTCTAAGGTGATTCAAAATGTTTGAACAAAATCCAGACCATTTTCATATCCATGAAAGAGCTGGTTCAACACACCAAAGCAATTTTTGTTCAACAACACATATACATGTACATATACATGTACATATACATATGAGCTCTCAAGATACCCTAATTGTTAGAATTGCTTGGAATTTTTCAATTTTCAAATTTTATTTGTATTTAAGAAAGAAGGATGGTACTTTTAAAATGAATATTGAGCCAATTACCTCCTATATATTGATCTTTCACATGTGCCAAAAAAATTTCTGTACATATATGTACATATATGTGAAGATATCGAACATTTCTATTTTTCCCCTTTGGCATTCATGTCCAACAACATATATATGACAATATATACATTTGAAAAGGACAATATAAACTAAGATTGCCCAATCACATGATGCATTTAGTGTTGATTGCTACAATTCACTAGCAGGGATTAAAAATTGTGGTCCTACAATTTGCATCTCTTGTCCAATGACTCAAATGCCAGCCTCTGTTTTCAACGGCCTTTTTTTTTTCGTTACAAGAAAAATATTTTATAATTGGAGATGGAGGTGGGTTGTTTGGATTTAAACCCAAATCTTACAATATGCCACAATTCTTTTATAACTATTTGATCAAGAAATTGTTGGCGTTATCATTAGTCAGTTCCTCAGTGGGTCTATGATTTACTTGTAATATGCCAAAATGCCAATTTTCATTCGATAAATTTTGCCATGAACTGGGATTTTTGTTACATGTACATTTTATTTTATTGTTTTTAATCTCAATAAGGGAAAACAGAAAGGATTATTATCCTATCCACTGTTAATGGAGTTTTTTAACTACACAAGCAGGGTTAGGATGATGACACGTGTCTCATTTTATTTATTTTTTATTTTCTTAATATTTTTGAAGGACACGTGTCATCATCCTAACTCTGCTTGTGGAGTTAAAAAACTCCACTAACAGTGGATAGGATAATAATCCAAACAGAAATGCACTGCATGTGATCTTTGAATGAAAAATTTTATTACTATCCCAATACTTGTGTTATGAAACATTCATCCGAAGGCATTCATCCTACACCATGAATATTATTAGATTCTATAAATATTCCAAATATTAATAATTTAGTTATCAAGAGAACCCTTTTTTTATATTTAACCGTTTTTGATTTGTAAGATAATGCAGATACTAGAAAGGATTATTATCCTATCCACTGTCAGTGAAGTTTTTTAACTCCATAAGCGGAGTTAAGATGATGACATATGTCCTTTAAAAATATTAAAAAAAATAAAAAGTAAATAAAATAGGACACATGTCATCATTCTAACCCCGCTTGTAGAGTTAAAAAACTCCACTGACAGTGTATAGGATAATTTTCCTACTAGAAATTGACATAATTAAAAGATGTTTCTTATGAATGAAAAAAATTCGATAACTCACAACAGTTAGTCCACTTAGTAAGGAGAAAAATTTTCTTGTAGTGTCAAGTAGGATTTTATTCTTGTGGGAATAAAAATGTATCCGAATAATATCAGTAGATGTATTCTTAGCATAGTTTGAAGAGAAGATTAGGTCTTACCTAACAAAGCCTAAGAGATTATCTCTTATGTTTCATAAAAAAAATATTTGATAAAATAGTGGACAAAGAATATTTAATATTTATTAATTAATCAATAATATTTTTAAAAAATATATCTTTGACTTTCTATTCTATCTACTTATCTAATTAAGTAATATAAAAATGATATATTTTGTATAAATCCCGGAATTTATGATCTTCAAAAACTGAATCAGATCATGTTATTTGAATTAATGCTTAATTAATATATGGATTTATAAATGATGCACTGACAGTGTATAGTTTCTATACATTGTCAATGTATCAGAGATTGACACCTCATCAATAAGTTCTTATAAGCAAATTAAAAAAAGTTATTTATATTTGCTTTTAAAGGCTTGACATATTTTTTAATTTGTCAATTGATGGGATGTCAATCTCTAATGTATTGACAGTGTATGAAAAATATACACTGTCAGTGGATAGAAAATATACACTGTCAATGCATCATATACAAACCCTTAATATATCTAAATGCATTTAGGATCTATATATGATTCATTGATAGTGTATAACTTTCATACACTGTCAATGCACAAAAACTTAACACCTCTTTTATGAGTAAATTAAAAAGATTTGAAGTCCTAAAAATGCAAATAATTTTTTTTAATTTGTTCAAAAAATTAACATTTTCAATTTACTCATTAATAAGATGTCAATTTCTAATACATTAATAAAATATAAAAGCTATATACTGTATATATAAATCTATACATTTACACGGAATCTAAATTTTATTTTATTCAGATAGCCACGTTCTACGCTATTAAAAAGAAAATTGGTGAGTGGTGATCGACTAGAGCCGCATTTTATTGGGAAAGGGTAGTCTTCGCGAGTCTTTGACATTGTAATTTGTATCTTTCCGATCAATTATTCGAAAGGAAAAAAAAATGCGGAAAGAAATAAAGCAAGATAAAATTCAATGAGTTGTAACTCAATTGATGATGTAAGGAAAATTGTGAAAAAAATTTTTAAGTTCGATTTTTATTAAATACATATTTAAAAAGAGATAAAAATATTTAATTGTGATAAAATTTTAAATAAAATTAATTTTAAATCGTTAATTTTAAGTCGAACGTTGATATTTATGATTAAAAAAAAAAAAGCAAGATAAAGGGAAGAGAAGAAAAGGTTAAGGAAAAGAGATAAGAATGATTTTGTCCGGTAGCTTTGTTTATAAGCTGCCCGCATAGCTAGTATTTGTACCCTAGCTAGCTAGCCTGTATTTTTCTCTTTTTTTTCTCCATATAGCCTGAGTTCTGGACAATCAAGTTCCGTCGTTAATGTCTCAAAATTAATTTTTTTATTTTTTACGATTAATTTTGTTTGAATTTTTAATCATTTAATGGATTCTGTCGTTAGTACCCCAAAGTTGATTTTTTTTTTGTAAAATTTTTCACAATTAAATTCTTTTCTTTTATTTTTAATCATCTAATGGGCATTAGTGATAGAATGCGGTTGTTAATGCCTCAAAATTGATTTTTTAAAAAAATTTTCCGCGATTAAATTCTGTCTTTAATTATAAGATTAGTGATGAAATTCTGTCGCTTATGTAAAAAACAAGAAGAATATTTTATTGGACACAAAATGGTGTTTCTTTTATGACAAAATCAACGTTAGTGATGAAATTCTGTCACTAAAAATGTGAAAATTCAAAGTTCCTTACAACCCCCTTCTCTCTTTCACTACTAAAAAATGAGTCTTTAGCAATCAAAATTTACAACAATTAAGATAGTCGTTGCAAAAGCTCATAACATTTGCAACGGCTTTTCATAGTCGTTGCTTAATTGATTTTTTTTTATATTTTATGCAACGATATTTATTGTTGTTGCGAATTCTTATAAAATTGACAACTATAAAAAAAAGTCGTTGCGCTATCTTATTATATTTGCAACGACTTTTAACTGTCGTTACTTATTTGATTTTTTTATATTTTATATAACAACACTTATTGTTGTTACAAATTCTTATCAAATTAACAACAATAAAAAAAAATCGTTGTGATTATCTTATTATATTTGTAACAACTTTAAATTATGGTTGCTTATTTGAATTTTTTAACAACGAAAAAAAAATTGTTGCGATATCTTATTATGTTGGCAACGACTTTTAATTGTCGTTGCTTATTTGATTTTTCATTATATTTTATACAACAATGCTTATTGTTGTTGTGAATTCTTATAAAATTAATCACGGCAAAAAAAAGTCATTGTGATATCTTATTGTGTTTGCAACAATTTTTTATTGCCGTTGCTTATTTGATTTTTCATTATATTTTAACAATGACAGTTATTGTTGTTAAGAATTCTTATCAAATTAACAACTATAAAAAAATCGTTGCGATTTTTATTATGTTTGCAACAACTTTTAATTGTTGTTGCTTATTTGATTTTTTATGCAATGACACTTATTGTAGTTGCAAATTCTTATCAAATTAACAATTATAAAAAAAATATTGTTGCGATATCTTATTATATTTGCAATGACTTATAATTGTCATTACTTAATTAACTTTTTAAATATTTTATATCATAAATGGTGTAAAAAGTCGATTATTCTCTTTTTTTTTCTAAATTAACTTGCAAAATGTTTAATTTACCATAATAAATTGAAATGAGATTGAATGCAATTGGCAACTTATCATATAAAATATAATTATTAATCTTATAACGACCACCATCAATATGATATATATGTTTATATACATAATTGATAATTTACTAATTCTTTTATCATAAATCTGAAGACGAGATCAAGTATTATTTTTTTCTCTAAATTAACGTGTACAATATTTAATTTATTATAATAAGATGAAATAGTAGTATTTATATTTTCTATAAAGTAACTAAAGTTTGTGAATGAAACATATCCGAAGATTACAAAATTACTTAACTAAAATATTACATATATGTGTGTATAGAGTTAAACATAGGAAAGTTGAGATATATACAGAGAGAGTTGAACAAAAAAGAAAAGATATATATAAATATATAAATTCCTCACCCGCCCAAGGCCTAAAAGCCCTAATTCAACCGTTTCTCTTTACTTTCCCTTTCTCTGCTTCACCACTTTCTTTACGCCGTTTTCTTTTGTTTTCCCTCTCTCTGCTCCGTTCCCAGTTTATTCTTCAGCGAGTTAATTCATTTTCTCTCCTGAAGATCGTCTGTTCCAAATCAGTATGTATGTTCACTTACCCACCCTCTACTTTTTCTCTGGGTTCCTGCAAAAATTTATTATTGATATAATTTTTTGACTCAATTTTGATTTTCGGATAAATTTTTGTTAATGGCAATCAAGGGGAGGTCAAAATCGGTGATCTCAGCCTGGATGCTATTCTCCGAAAATCGTAGGCTACTTGTTGTACATAAGCCTTCAGTCTTCACTGCTTGCTATTTTAACTTAGCCTGTTTTGGTTCCAATGTCTGCCACCATGCTCTTATGGTCAAGTAATTTTGACTTGTGCCATAAGCCTTTGCATCCATTTAGAACAAACAGTTCTCTTTTTTTCTTTTTTTTTTTTATAAGAAACGAAATGTATTGTTGCTCTTTCCTCTGTTTTTGCATTTTGGTGTTGATATGCCCTATTCTAATATTTACTGATATTCTTGTTAATTTGTTAGACCTGTTTTTGAATTACGGACTCAGGCTTTGTGAATACATATCTCAAAGAACGCCGTACGTTAGCCTCTCTGTAACATGCCCTGCATTGTCGATGGAATTACAGCAACCATGATTCTCTGTGCGTAAGCTTAGAGCCTTAGAATTGATTTTGCTTTGAAAAAACTACATATGTGGAACTTTTATTATTTTTTTTCAACCTTCATAGATCATCTTTTTTTATTAAGTCATTATTCTCATGGTTTCTCTCTTACTCTTTCACATTTTTTATTTTAAATTATTTTTGCAGATTATACATTTTTTTTACCAAGGCATTTGGAGGAGAGAGCTGCCTTAATTTTATGGGAAATGATGTAACACTGTGGCTCAACGGCACATCAAGATTTTTGAATAGATATTATAGAAAATTTCAAGTCAAGGAGAATTTGAGACTTATGATTGATCAGGATGAAGATCTGCTAAAGCTCTTTAAGTCACAAAGACATTAGAAATTAAGGGGTGGTTGATTACATTTGATACAAGGGTTGGTTCTCTCTGATAAATTTGCCAACCTTATTGGCTATTGACTATAATAGCACAGTTGTCTACACTAATGTATTTTTGTATTCAGGAAATTGTATTGAATTTTAAATTTCATTAATAATAAATATTTAAATTATCAATTTTTTTATATTTGCAACAATAATATTGATTATTAATTTTCCTACATTGCAAAAGATATTAGCAACAATAAAAATTTGTTTGTAGAATAAAATAAATTAGAAACCATAAAAATATGGTTTCATAATTAATTTTAACAACGATTATAATCATTGTAAAACAAATTAAAAACAATGAAAAAGTGGTTGCTTAATTATTTTTAGACAACGATTATAGTTGTTGTGAATAAAATTAAAAGCGATAGAATTGTCGTTTCGTAATTATTTTTTTGCAACAACTATAATCATTGAGAATAAAATTAGAAATGATAAATTGTCGTTTCATATTTATTTATAGCAACAATTATAGTCGTTGCAAAATTAACTATTGCAACAATAAAAAAAGTGTTGCAAAAAAGTAATTGCAACCAAATATATTTCGTTGCTAGTCGTTACTAAAACAAAATTTTAATTAGTAACGAGAAAAAGTCGTTGCAATAAATATATTTTTGCAACGACTTGTTATTCGAAGAAAGTCGTTGCGTATACTTTTAGTAACGGAAGTTTACGCAACGACCTTGAAACGACTCAAAGTCGTTGCCAAAAAAACTTTAATAACGATAAATTTGCATTTTGAAACTACTTTATGTGTTGCAAAAAACCCATTTTCTAGTAGTGTTTCCTCTTCCCCTTTCTTCTCTTTTCTCTTTTCTTCTTTTCTTATAGCATGTATTGTTTTCCTGAAAAAAAATAAAATCGGAAACTTTGGTTCTAAACCTTTTATTCTTTCCTGCTAGATGTTGTTGCATTTTTATTTTTGTTTATATTTGTGTTGAAATGGTTAATGCCACGCTAGCATAAGTCAATTGCCATGTTAGCATTTTTAACGAAAAATTTAATAGTCATTATCGATTGGACTAAAATTTTCAAATCATAATACTATAAGAACTTGATTTTATGAATTATAGTGAAAGTACCAAATTTCAAATTTCACGATAGTATAGGAATCACTTGCATAATTTGACCTTAAAGTTTTCATTTAAATTCATAAATCATGAGTGGCAGCTAGCATTGCATTAGAACCACCCAATGTTAAAAAGGTCAACATGATTTGAACTACCTTTTAGTGTGCATCATTTCAGTGTAATTCAATGCTTTCATCACAATATCCCAAAAATGACTAAAGTTCGGTTCAGTGTCTACTTTAAGTACATTTTTATTTTATTCTCAAGCTTCAAACATTAACTCTCTCAATAAGTTCTTTGGCCAAAGACTTTATGAATTAATACAAGTTAAGATACACAAGATATTATCTCTTATGTCACTCTGGGGATGATGAATCCTTATTTTGACTACTCATCTAAATTCATATGCTTTAAGCTATACCCAAAAGTATCCGTGTTAGGCATTTGTCTATGCAAATCCATAAAAATGAAATCAAAGTATAACAGAACACATATAACATGATTTGGTATCTCAAGTCAGAGAATCACTTACACTACTATCACGTGGGAGTATATTTCATAGACACTTAGGTGATACTACAAATGGAACTTTCACTTCAGGTTATATTCAGTGAACTAATTTTCTAATACGTGCCCCATACTATCTTTAATTTATCTCCATATTTCAATTTATGATACAATTGCTTACTTCATAATTAAGGAGGCTTAACATGTATTGATCTTTGAGTGCCCTATCTCAACAACACAATGACTAAGAACAAATTTAGAAATAAGCTTTGATGCATAAGGATTTTCATAGTTGTAACCACATTACAAATCCTTTGTAAGGCTTTTGTTGTTCCATGGGCTTTAGCTCATCTTGAATTCATTATGTCCCTATGTAATTGACTAAGATGATGAAATGAAACCTTTCCTATCACTTCCTTAAGCCAATATGTTTTTCTATGGTACCATGCCTTTTACTAAATGAGTTGGCTCTAGTACTTAATTTTGAGACTGAGAGCCTCATTCGGACATGCTAGGAGCCCTTGCAAAACTTTATGGTCTCTTATCTTTGTGGAGAACCTGAATGAAGTTAAACTTCCTTGGTTTCTCACTTTTTTGTATAAGTTGACCTCTTTGTTTATCTACAGTGAAATAAAGAGTGAAAAAAATTGGAGAAGTAGAACGCTACGCACTTGAATACAATGTCCAGTTGTTTGTGGTTTCTAACATTTTTTTTTTATAATAAATGACTTGACCTGAAAGTAACTTCAGATTTGTATGCTTTCATTTTATTTCAAAAGCTCAAGCGAGCATCTATGTGACATTCAGAAAGAGGCAATAATTCTAAAATCTAGAGAAAGCATTGGCGCTTCAAATGTGGGACTACTTATTACAATGGGTGATACGATGGTGAAGGTACAATATTGCGCATTGTTTTGGTTTTGATGGTTCTTTTTTCTTTGGATGTTACATCAGCGTGTTTAGTTCTTTCCCTGCATGCAAATATACATATTTGAGGAAATACCATATGAAGTTGTTAATAAGGCTTTTCAAAGTTTATTGATGGCTATACCAATTGTTGTTGTTTACTATTGTGATATTGATAGGCATAGAAAGTGAGGTGTCCATTTTTTCTTTTTTATGATTTAAAGCATATGTTATGACCTTTATTTCGATATTATGGATCCACTATTATGAAGAACATATGTTATATCCTTTATTTCATTATATGAATTGTCTTATGGATGATTAAAAAAAAAAAGAATCCGCATCAACAAGATGGTCTAACTCTAGTTCCAATAAAAGCTAAGATATCTAACTTTCAAATATAAAGGATACCCATAGTAAAGAAATTGAATGTCAGTTATGCCTAATAATTTAATAATGACATTTAAGTGTCATAATGAATTAAACATACCCTTAAATGAAAACATATAAAAATAAAAAAGAAAAAGTTATCCTGAATTGTCTAAAATAAATTATGAGCGTTTGTCACTCAATTAGAGCCAGTGTCAATATATTTTTTTAAATTAAAAAGATTTCTTTCTTTTAGTGTTATTGATAATTGAAAAAGAAAATATATTGTCAAATTTCACTTAATTAGGCCTTCAATTGAGATCAATCATTCAAGAGTAAAATTAAAAGGGTTATAGATTAATTAGACCTTTAATGAAAACTAATCACTAGTAAACTTAAAAGAAGTTTTTTTTTGTGTGTAAATCACATGTATCTTCATTTGTTTTAATGGTCTGAGACTAATCTTGTTCAGGGGTTCGTCACAGTTAAACTCTTTGTCCCACCTAAATATGTGTTTAGTGGGGGTTGAATCTGAGAGTTTTTCTCACAAACTCAACCTGCGTTGCTAACTAAACCACAACCATGATAAACTTAAAAGAAGTTACATCAACGTATTATTATTATTATTATTATTATTATTATTATTATTATTATTATTATTATTATTATTAACAGCTCATGTTTGTGATGTTTAGACATATTCTACAAATATTACTCATAGCATAGCTTAAAATTTAAATATTTAAAGAAAGATTAGCTCTTCACAAATAAAAAAAAAGTTTAAGCATTTGGCCTTTTTTTTCTTTTGAAAGTTGGAATCCACTTAAATTGCCATCTAATAGTGTAGGCCATGTCAAGGGTATTGCATTCATGCTACAGTATCTTTACACTGGCTGTGCTTATAAGCCAGTGGTGTCAGCTAGCGCAATAAACAAAATATATATAAAAGAAAAAAGAGAGAAAAGATAGAGTGAGAACGACAAGCTATTCCATGGGTTTTTAGACGTTGGCATCTTGTGGCATAAACATAATATAGAACCAATTCTTTGGAAAAGGATCCACAAACCTAAGAACCCTATCTCATCCAACTTTAGGATACATAAAATCTTTTGTACTGTTTTCTTTTTGGCTATCTTTTCAGCATAATGTTGGACATTATAACCCACCAACAATTTTATTTTGTTTTTTTTCCACAAACCCCAAAGTATTATTTTTCCTTTTTGAAGTTTCATACAATGTGTTCCTGTCTGCCATCATATGGTTGGGAGAAAATGTATGCTTCCACCGAAGCTCAAAATAAAAGCAAAGAGAAAAAGTACTAATAATCATATTCCCTCCGCTCATGTCAAAGTTAGGAACACATGTACTTTAAAGAAAAAGCTTATATACATATACATTGATGATGTTCTTGTCGGCCATGATTTCACCATATAAAAGTAATCCCTTTCCTGCTTAATTTGAAAATGTTTTAGGACCATTTAAAGGGGAACACTACTCAAAAAAAAACCATATACTACGTAATATTTTCATTCTTTTAACTACTTTATATGGACTTTATGTTGGCTAAGAAAGTGCAAGCACAATCAAATAACTTAAATCTTAATTAATTTTGAGTTGGAAGGATAATTGGTTGTTTGCTAACCAATATTTATGCACCTATAATATCCTGTAAAACAAAAACATTTTATGTGCCTATAATTTTTCCATGACAATGCTTGTTAATTATATTTGTTCATTTTAAATCTTGGGTTGTAGTGTTTTTTCTTAAAAATAATAATAATAACAACACATGGGGTGTCAAATGGATTGTGTTAGGCGCCATTTAAATATTAGCTTATGCGTTAAGGTATTGTGTCGCCATGACACTATTTTTTAATGGGTCATGCTGACACAATTCATGAAAATTAAAGGCATGACCCATAGCACTAATGTGTCATACTAGCCAAGAATGGCACTGTTTATCATGCTGTGTCATGCCAATTATGATCCATTAATAAATTTCTAGATTTTTTTATTATTTTTGAAGTTTTAATTTATTAATTTAAATAACATATAAGATAAATAAAAATAAAATAAAAAATCCATAATTTATGTCAGCAAAATATTTATATCAACGAGGAAACATAATAAAATTTATTAAATAAAGATACTGGAATGATAATCCTAATATTTAAACAAAAACATAAACAAATAAAAGACTATAAGATACAAAATATTATTTTTTTTGTTTTTCATTCTCTTCATTTGATGATTCACATATATAATGTGATTTGTATTGTGCTCGAACTTCTTCATCTAAGCAATCTTAATAATTTATTTTTTATGAGTTTTAATTTGTAGTGTATTTAATAAAAAAATTATACATATAAAATGTGACATATTATATATTTATATTCAAATTCAAAATGAAAATATTATAAATTTATGTATCAATAATTCAAATAATTCATAATTAAATTTATTAAATATAATTTTACTTTTATAAATTGGCCAATATGGCAATGGCTCATGAACTTGTGTGCTGTGTCATGCTAATCCGCATGTCACGTGCTAACATTGACTCTTCATAGATCTTACCATGTAGATCCATGTGCTTAAAAACTTCTAGCCTGACATGGTACATATACACACACACACATATATATATATATTGCTTGGTGCAGTCCACTTATTTAATTGTGGGTCATGCTTGAATGACTCATGCTGTGCCGAATCGTGTCATACTATGATGGACTACCCAGCCCACTGGTGTATCTTTTTTTCACCTTCTTTTAGACTGTGACCTTTTATAAAAAACGTTTTTTGGATAATTTTGACAACAAATATAAGGTTAATTAAAAATATGTTTCTTATTTTTATATTTATTTTATAATTAGAACGTCAATTTCTTCAATGTTGAGATATCCTGTGGAGATTGCACTAATTATATTATATATAACATAATTCAAATGAAAAGAAATATTTTATTTATAAAAGATTGTAAAACTTAAAAAAAAGACAAAGTAGGTGGTTGCTTTAAAGCAAGATCATCATACGTATGCACACACGTATGAAATGGAAATGAAGGATTTACCAATTGTTTGGTAGTGAATAAAATATTGGAAATTTATCGATCCATCATAAGAAATAATTATTAATGTATAATAACTTGGTTGGATAACTTTGGGGGAGCGAGGCTTTTTTCAAATTCAAGTTATGAATTATTGTTAAAGTGGGATACACGCGTGTACGTTACTTTTGCTGGAGCTCAAAAGGGGCCCTCCAGCCACCGCCACACACATTTGCGATTTGTCGAATCTTAAAATTTTTTTTATTCAGTCTAAAATTAATTTTATTCAAACAAAAATTGATAAATAATAAATTTTTTTAATTTTAAAATTTAAATTATATCAAATATTTAAAAAAATTTCACTTACCCCATTCAATTATATGTCGGTAACTCTTATCTTTTCCTTTCGATCATTTGCATCCATCAATTTTTTTTGAATAATTTACTACCGTCCGATGGATACGATCGTTCTAGACAGTGGAGGGGAATGATGAATAACAAGTGATTACACAGTACCCGCACTTGGCGGTGGACTTTGAGCCACATGAACGCAGGTATCATCCTGAAAATAATGATATCACAATCAAGTAAGAATCTTGGGCGCTTAAGTGTTGTCTGGGCGATTGGATGTGTTTTCTCACCCTCCATTGAAGGGTTTTTATGAAATCTGAAAAAGATAGGGGGAGACGAGGTAGGGATCCAGTGTATGTCTGTTTTGTCCAGTTTGCTTACAGTAATCTATTTTATTATAAGCACATGAGATATTATGAAATATTTAATAAGTTTGTATATGATATATTGACAGTGTATAGTTTCTATATATTGTTAATGCATTAGAAGTTGACACTTCATCAATTGGTAAATTAAAAAATATGTCAAGCTTTAAAAATAAATATAAATAAAATTTTCAAATTTGCTCATAAGGGCCATTGATGAGGTGTCAACCTCTAGTGCATTGACAGTGTATAGAAACTACACACTATCAGTGCATTATATATAAATTCATATTTAATATCCAATAATAAATTGATTAGAAATTAAATTAATAATAAAGATTTTAAAAATATGTAAATATTAGTAGAACAAGTCAATGAATAAACTTTTATGTAATGAAATATGATTTTACTTATTTTATTTATCTAATTAACTAATAAAAATATTTCAATTTAGAATTTTATCCATTCAAAAAAACAACCATATAAATATCAAAATTCTAACATAATTATGTGAAATATTAATATCAAAATATTTGTTTTTATGGTAAAATATAAAAAAAAAAATCATGGCAGTCGACTTTTGTATAGCAGTCGATTGCATGTTTTCAGATATCAAAACACTGTTACGTTTATTCTTTTTTTTTTTAACCAAAACGACTGGATTTTAAGTAAACACAAAAGTACAGTTCATAGCAGATTTTAGAAGTCTATACAATACATTATTACATTGATCATAAAAAAAAAGTGGTGAAAGGAATTCTGGGATCTGGATGAAAGTCTCAGTGTGTCTACTTTGCACAACTCTCACTACAGGTCGATCTACTAACTGGTTGGCTTCTTTGTAGACAAAAGTGACACTGAGGTGGTGAAATTCACTAGCAAGATGGTTACAATCACGAATGAAGATGTCAAAAATTGGATGCACCTACTGATCGAACTGAGTGCACCAGTTTCAACAATTAAATGGCATATCCCCAAATGTGATGCATACCGAATACCACCAGTACGTATAGCCTGGAGTTTTTCAATACAGTTGTTAGTAACACCAATATAGTGAGAGAACCTAAAAAGGAACTTGGATGTCGAATCCCTGAAGAGACCACCACAGCCTGCTGGACCAGGGTTTCCCATATTGGATCCATCGATTTTTAGTTCATGAAATTTGAAAAGTAGGAGGATATCAAGATATAAGAATAAGGTGATATTGGGATGGTGATTATGTCTTTATGAGGGAGTAGAGTCCGGATGCTTTGAATGATGAGGGAAATCGGGCATTGTTGTCTGCAGAAAAGGACTTCATTCCTAGTTTTCCAGAGTTGCCAGAGTAAGGTGAAAATAAATTGATGGTAAGGGCTTTTAAGATTACGGTGTGAATAGCCAAGGTTGTTGGTTTTAAATATTTGAGCAGGAAAAGTTATATGTTGGGAATTACAATTCCAGGACCAATGAAGTGTATTCTATGCATCAGAAAAGTAATGGCAGAATTGAAATAGGTGGTGAAGAGTTTCCCTAGCAGAATGGCAAAGAGGACAAGTAGGCGAAGGAATACAATGTTGTGAGAAGAGATGAGAGAAAGTAGGTAGTCTAAGATGATCGCAGAGATATAAGAAGAATTTGACCCTAGGTAAAACTTGACATTTCCAAATATATTTCCATGTTAAGGATGGGCACTGAGGTTTGAGTTCTTGGATGATGAGGTTAAAATAAAGGGATTTTGTTGTAAAGGATCCATATTTCAACAGGGCCTAGTAAAAAGTATCTATTTCCGAGGAAAGCATGAGAGGAATGCCATTGATTTGCTGGATAAGGATATTTGGTATATAGGGTTGGATGGTGTCAATTTTCTAAGTGTTGGTTCTATCTTCAATAATGTCACTTACTTTAAGAAAATGATATTACGGGGGAAATGGTGAAGGTATTAGTTCTGTGAGCAAGGAAGATGATATCCAAGGATATGTCCACAAGTTGATGGATAATCTATCTCCCACCGTCCATCGAATATTATTTTTAATCAAAGGAATACATTTACGGATACTTTTCCATATTGATGAACTTGAAAGTTTAGGTTGCGAATTAAAAATATCAATGTGTGAGAAGTATTTTTTTTCTTTCTGTTGAACCCAAATATCATTAGGTTGATTTACAATTTTCCAAACTTTTTTAGCAATTAAAACATGATTCAATATGGGTAGGGATTAGATACCTAAACCTCTGTAATCAGTAGGTAAACACACAGTACTCCACTTAATTGGAGATATTTTGTTTTATGTAAGGGTAGAGTTCCAAAGGAACTGTTTTGCCCTACTTTCAAGTTTTTTCAGAATTGATGTGGGGAGAAGGAAAGTTGACACTGCATAGACCGGAATTGCGTTGAGGGTTGATTAATTAAGTTAACTCTACCACTGAGGATAGTAATTTATTATACCAGGTACTAAGCTTGGTTTGATAATTCTGAATGAGATAATGAGATAATTTTTATTTCTTTCTATTCATTGTTCAAGCACGTATATTTTGTTGGAAAACTTTTTAAGTGGGCTTACATATATCAATTAATTATATATTACAAGCTATCTAATTTATTTAGTCCATTTAAAAGTACCATATAAAGTTTGAGTTATTAAATTTTAGAGTATCCCATTTTGGTATGGGCTTTGCAATGTATAAAAACCGAAAATTTTTTTTTTGTGATGGACTAAAATAAAATAAAATATATTATAGATATAAATAGGTTATAGTCTCCAGTCTAAATATACGTTATTCTTATTCTCATATCTTATTATTGAATAAGATACGGATTCTCTCAAAAGATTAGACGTAGAAGATTGATAACCCCAATCAACTTATTCCAATAGATTCAAGTACCCCAATCAACTTATTCCAATAAATACAGGTACACTTTCGTATTAATCTTTTCTTGATGATTGAACATGAGATCTTATGTGTTTATCTATTTAAGCTATCCAACGAGTAGTATCAAGAGCCAATTCATGTTTAATCATTGAGAATTAGAATTATTGTTTGAAAGATTAGGACTTTTATTCCCCATAGAATGAATAGTGAAATCATGTAAACAATTTCCGAAATTTGTTTCATGATTCATGTAATATGTTTTTTTAAAAAAAATTTTAAACCCAAATTTCAAAATCAACCAAAAACATATATGTTTTGTGTGTTTTGATTATAATTGTTGAATGATAATTGTTTTTTATAACTTATATACTGAATCTAAGTTACAAATTTAAGGAATATTTGTGTTTTGGTTAAAAGAAATCAAGAAAACATAATTGGGTTACAAAGATAAGCTTGTATAGAATTGGACTATATTTGCTATGTTATGTTTTGTCCAATTATTGGAATCCTGAGCTTTAAACAAAAAAAAGCCTGGGGTATTAGGGTATATTTGTTATATCATGTTTTATCAAATTGTTGGAATCCTGAGCTTAGGACAAAAAGCTTAGGATATTAAAACTTTGTAAGTTGCTAATTTCTTATAGTGAAATGAACATTGTATTAAACCCCACATCTTTATGATTAGATTTTATTGGGATTATGTCTGCAGAGATTGCATACCTGACATGCTTATTATTTTATGATGATTATTTTAATACTTGGGGTTTATTCTTGAAGATTTTAGGATATTCTTATTTTTTGGGATTATAACCTTGATATTGTAGATAAATTTGTATACTCTTAGTATATACATATGTGCAATTTGGTGAAAAATAAAGATTAAAAATAAATTAAATTAATATAAAATGTCACCAAAGCAACCTCTTTTATGTCAATTTATTTATTTTGAAATATAAAATTGTCATTAAGGAATTTAAATGACTGTGTTTTTTAATTCATAATAATCGCCAAAGGAAAATTTTTTTGTTGGCTGGATTATAAACACATGAGGTAGTAAATGTGTGGTAAAATTATTTTAACTATGCATGCAATATGTTGGTCCAAAGAAAGGTGTATTGTTGGTAGGATTTGGTTATCAATATTTACTAATCAAATTTAAGAGTACCGCTTACAAAATGATATTTTTGTCCAAAGACTAAATTTCAATGTTGTGTTTGGTATCTTATATGACTCAAAATTATTGTTTGTTAATTGTGAGCTTATTATTATTATTATTTTATTATTATTATTATTATTATTATTATTATTATTATTATTATTATTATTATTATTATTATTATTATTTTCTGTTTTTAGTGAATGCTTCTTTTATATATGCTAATTTGAACAACATTCTAGTTCTTAACGGCACTAACTTCAAGAAATAAATGGAGCACATTATCATTATGCTTAGGTGTATGGATTTAAACTATGAGATTAGGTTGGAACAATCTCTCGCCCCTACTTCTTCTTCTATATCTATAAATTTTCAAAATTTATACCTAACCACAACTATATTCTAGGTCTTCACTTCTTCTTCCCTTCATCTGTTCATTATTTTTTTCTCCTAATTCAAACAATAAATTAAAAAATAATTCTCAAAAAATTCTTAGAAGTCTCACCAACGTCATGCTCTCAAAAATACAAAAAAAAAGAAAGAAAAAGATTTCGGGTTTAAGGTTTATAAAGGAGATTTGGATCTCAAAAAATGAGGGGAAATGGAGGAAAGAGAAGAGTGAGAAGCATACTCAAACTTGGAGGTGATTGGAGTGGCAATGGAAGAGATTTTTTTGTGTGGAAGTCGCAACTTTTCAAGCTAGATCTTGTAGTTTTAGATCAATTTTGGAAGAGACTAAAAGTTTAAGAACGAAAAGAAAAGGAGAAGATTATTTTGGAAAATTTGGGAGATTTTTTTTGCCATTGGCATGCAGTGGTCGGTGGTGATGGCCAGCCATTGGCCATCGGAATCAGGAATTCCTACATGAGAGGTAGAGAGAAGGGAAAGGAAATGAGGGATAGAGAGAGAAAGGTGAAAGAAAAAGAAGAAAGAAAGAAAAATAAAATAAAAATAATTATTTTTAAAATTAATTTTATTTAATTATAATTAATATTATAATACCTAATAATTATGTTATCATACGGATAAATTAATCTTTCGAGCTTATTCCAACCATATTCAATGATCTAACCAAATATCATATCACATATTTTATTCAATTCCTCCCTTTTTTTTTTTTTTGTTCTCACATAATATTTATTCCATTCCCCTCCATTTTATTCCGGAAACCAAACCTACATAAGTTCTTTCAACCGGGTAAGGTAGTTGCAACGATGGAAAGCCCAAAACGTCTGCCTCTTGGACCCGTTGGTAATGAATGTACCTCTCGGCCCATAACCCGTTAGTAACCCGAATTTGTTGGATCCAAACAAATGGCACCAATAAGAAGCGGATATCGGTGCTGTGCGACCCATCTACACTTCTAGCCATGACTTGGCGGATAGTTATTGATCCACGTATTTTTACAATTCACTTTTTTTTTTTTTTTACAATTCACTCTTTTAAATGGTCTGTATTGTTTTGAGTGTTTATCCCAATGCCTCTCAGTACGTAGGGCTAACTGTCGAACCATTATCCAGTTCTACTTATACGAAACTATACAAGAACACATATAATTTTGATTACATATGATTCATACTTTGAACCATTTGAACATCCAATTAAAGTAAACATGCTGAAACCTTTCGCACAAAAGTTCATACATCATAACCATGTATGTTAATAACGTACACAAGAACATTAAAGGTTAATACAAGTTATTATCGGGAATCTATAAAAGAGATTTAAGAGTTAACCTTGTTAATTAACAATCTGATTTCGATATTTCCGAATACAAAATTTGGGTTCCACTTGAACCCATAAACGTCCCATTAAACAGGATTTGGGGATCAATTCTTCTCTTTTAACACTATGAAAATATATAGTTAGACATAAAGAACATTAAAGAAAATACGGAAGCAAAATTAAATAGAAAAAGAAGGTTTTTAAATCAAGGAGGAACTAACTCTATAAGCTTTTGCTTTGAAATTTTAACTTGAAACATAAGGGATTTCCTCGCTCGATTCTCCAAACAACTCTTTAACTATTAGTCATTCCACATTGTGAAAAGTCCGGGATTTGAGCCCTGAACGGAGTCACCAGACCAGCCGCCATAGCCCCCAGCAGGCATATCGTAATCAACCTTGACCAGGGCTAGCTCTTCCGTAGATCCCATCTCATTTCCTGCTGTCGAATTGGAAGCCATGCCAATTCCATTCCCTAGATAACCTCCGTTATAACTCCCACTAGAGCTGCCATTATTGTCCACAACAGATGGAGAAGAACAGCCCATATTCATCAATCCATGAAGCAAAGCCGGGTTGTTTTGGATATAACTGTTGTAAAATTGAGAGTTCTGGCTCGACTGGTGCAAGTTATATGGCCCGGATTGCTGGTGCAATTGCAGCTGTGTTTGAATATAATTCTGGTGGAAGGAGGAGGACGCGTCTTGAGTGTATTGAGAATTAATGTCGTGGTTTTGCAAAGTCAGCAATGGCTGAGGTTGCTCAATTGGAGCCTGCATTAGAGGGTAAGCCTGTAACCTGCTAGAGCTAGGGCTTCCATATTGGAAACATGAACCAAGAGCTATCATTTGATCACGTTTCCTTGACGATTCAAGTGCTTGAGCATCCTTTAGCCGTTTAGCAGCTCCTCCTCCAATTGGCAATGTATTGCTCTCAAGAATGGCCTTTACATCGTAACGACTCATGTCAAAGTTTGTGACTGCATTAAGTCCTCTGAATTTAATTGCCGCAATGTCATAAGCTTCAGCAGCTTCCTCTTCAGTGCCTGTAATTAGTAACAAACTAGTGATTACTACTGTAATCTTATGATGATTCAGCAAAGAAGCCAATAATATTATTTCAATGTTCAAACAATTGTTGTGTAAATGAAAGTCTCAAAAGCTAGCACATACATGCATGCTTCAAATTCTCTTTTATTTCAGTACGTACTAGAAAACCTATATTGATGTGCAAATGAAAATTCAAGTAAGCTTACTGAAAGTTCCCAAGTAAAGATCTTTGTTTCCGGCAACTCTTCCGATCCGCGCTTGCCATCTGCCGTGCTGATGATGTCTGTATAAGAATACCAGTATGTTAGATGTGCCCTAGAGGGAGGGACCGATGGAGAGATGCATGCAGCAAGCAGTTCATTTTGATAGTCTACCTTGTTACTCCACGGTACATTGATGCACCCCTTGAGAAACCACTGCTCTTCCTGATAACATTAGAAACAAAGATTACAAAGCTTGCTTCATAATTGACTAACAAAATCTCTTATGTGTGTACCTTCGAATGGCGGCCACAAATTCTTGTCTAGTCATGTGCTTCATTTCTTCCAGCTCCTTCTCATAATTACTAATCTAAGAAGACACAACAAAACGAAGTCACCATTAAAACTCGGGAAATGGTAGCACTCCACTAATGCAGCAGTAGAAAGCTTATATACCGGGAAATTAGTGGTGGTGGATGTTCCCCAGTACTTTAGTGCAGCAAGATCATAAGCCTTAGCAGCTTTCTCTTCTTTGTCATAGCCACCTGCTCAACATGGAGTTTAAAACAGTTTTGCAGCAAAAATTTGAAAATATATACTGATGAAACAAGGAAATAAGGAAGCAAAGGAATAAATATATAGGGAG
The DNA here is from genome assembly GCA_031772115.1 of Heritiera littoralis. NCBI lineage: Eukaryota > Viridiplantae > Streptophyta > Magnoliopsida > Malvales > Malvaceae > Heritiera > Heritiera littoralis. Next base: position 609,004 of record JAPDPK010000128.1, on the reverse strand, counting down.
AACTCTACTCACCCAAGTAGACTGGAATAATGACGCAAACCAAGGTAACCATGAAAAAAGGAAGATTGATATATGGGTTAGGAAACAATAAAATTAGCTGAAATGGGAAGGAAACCCTAGAAGAAGTCCAAGCTCTACCTTGTCTCCCTTTCCTTGATTGCCCTTCTCTCCTACAGCTATTGTCCCAAAGATGAGCTTCGTATCTACCAGTCCATCTATGCCTGCACTTGCAAAAATGAACCCATTTCAAAATCCACAATTTCAGGTACACCAATTTTCAAGATACACTTACAAGCCCGAAGAGAAAAACTATTATTCGGCAGATGAAATAATCCTTACTCACCTTGTCACACCTCGGTATATGGATGTTCTTTGCCCAAAAGTGTCCAAGGTTCTTCTAGGGGGAGCCTCAACGATATTAGCACTATTTTCGCCATTGGTTTCACAGGTTGAACCCTTGCTGCCGCTACCCATGGATAATGTTAGTGACTGCAAATTGCTAGCATTTTCTTGGAACTCATAGTTGTTGTTGGCAGCCACAACAGTGTTTTGCACCAGCGCAAGACTGTTGTTTTGAAAAGAGTAGTCAGAATCGTTAGCCTGATGAATTTCGTTGAAGACCACAAGATCCAAAGATGGACTTTCGGATTTTAAAACTCCAAGGAAATCTGCAACCTTCGGAACTTCACTTGTATCATGGGTGTTTATCAGGTTCCATTCTGTAATGATGATACTGAGGAATTAGATTGAGAAAGAGCAAGAGAGAGAAAGAATAAGAGCGATGTACCTTGGCCTTGGAATGGATTCTCCATACTATCATTCACTAACCCTAGATTGAACTGATGAGATTGAGAGGAGTGCAAATGTGTTGGCATAGAAGAATTTGTGGGAGAAAGAGGAAACGACAGCCAGTTGTTTGAATTCATTGAACCCATGTATCTATTATAAATTAAATCCTGTATACTTTGCAGCCGCTCAACAAGTCAAAATCTCTGCAAGCAACAAAAAGACAACGTGAATTGATTGAGAACAGAAATGATAAGAGAAACATGTTTCTTTAGTAACCGAAAGATGATGATATTGAGGTAGTATTAAAGGCTTACCAAAATTTTTTATGTTAGCAGGAGAATGCGGTTTAGAAGATATTAAAACATGAGAGAAGAGGAAGAGGAAGAGGAAGAATGAAGGGAAGAAAATCTAGAGTATGACAAAAACTAGTACTTAAATTGCTTTATTTTCTCTTTCGTATTTTAAACGTTATTTTGTTAGGGACCCCTTTGGCAAAGGCCATTTGAAGTGGTGTGATTGCATAAACAACAGTTGCCAACACTTATAATGATATCATATAATATTTTTTTAGTGAAACTAGACGTATCTTAATTTATTTTACGGTTTGAAATTAATTTTGTTTAAATTGAAAGGATAAAATTTTTTTAATAATAATGAGTCTAAAATTAAAATCATGTCCAAATATATAAAAAAAATCTATTTTTACTTTTTTTTTCAATCATTTATTAATTTTATTTATAATAATAAGCAGCAAGGGACACGAGTGTGTTGCTGATTAAATATATCAGAAAAAAGGGAAGGGGTCGTGAGATCTTTCACTTTCAGTCTTTGTAGCAAGACAAACCCACAATTCCAACTGGAAAAATCCAATCCCCACCTCCCGTAAACTTTATAAGTCTAATATTTTAATCTCTTTCTATGCCCCACTTGGTTCATTGGAACTCTCGGGTCCTCGTTCTAAGCAATTCATGACTCCTAAAAGCCCAGCATTCCCACACTCTGCAAATAATCTCCTAGCCTAAAACAATTGACCACTCTACGCAAAGCTATCTCTCTCTGCTTTGATTTCAAAGGAGTAAAAGAGAAATTTTAGTACATGAAGCGTGAAGACGGGGGCGAGAAAGAGATGACAAAAAATCCAAATCTTTTGTGGATCCCTGTGTTCCGCTCCTCCTGCGTGCATGTGTTGAAGAAATGCGTGTACAGACATGCAATATTAAATACCAAATATTCTACTATGTTAGATTGGATGGAGGGTAATACTGTTTTTGGTGATGAAAATAGTTATTTGTAACGATGAGATTAAAATCAATGATGAGATATGTGTTTGATATAAACGTGGAAGAGACAGTGATGTTAATTAGTGTTGTGAGAAGAGAAAATAATCATTGCGAATATTAGATAAAAATTGTATATAATGAAATTTATAGTATATATTTGATATATTGTAAATTAGATAAATAAGTAAAAAAGTATTAAAATTTTTTTCTATCAAAAAATATTTTTGTTTATAAATTAAAAATAAAGTTTATATTATATACATTTTTATTAAAAATTTAAAAAGCATTATTAATATTATCTATATATGTTAATTTACTCTATAATAATAAAATTTATTTATGTTATATTAATTAATAAAATTATTCTATCATTTTTAAATAAAAACTTAAAATGAAAAGAAATAAAAACTAAATATAAAAAATATTTTTTCAAAGATTTAATATTAAAATTTTATTTACATATTCATTTTTTAAATATTTATTAGTTTAAAATTAAAAAATTTTAAGGAAAAAAAAAGTAGGAGAGTAGGGGCAAAATTGGTGTGCACCACGGTGAGATTAACCCATTATCTGCTACCGCTGGGCACCCGCTGGGCACCCATTTGGGTGTGCCCAGTTCAAACAATTGAAAATTCAGTTGCATCCAAATTGACCATAAGGTCCGTATTGAATGACGAGTTTCCTCAAGTAAGGCGCGATATACACCTCCAACTAATGGATGGCGTCCTGTGGCATGGTGAAAGCGATTTCTACCATGCCACAACGTTGTTTTTTTCATTGGATCCTGCATGGGTTCCATGATGAAGTTTCAGTCCAATTGCATGTTTAGTTCTCAAAATGTCTCTTTTTTTATTATTTTTTATCTCGTAGAGACAAAAAATCCTTATCAACCTAAAAAATAGATTTAGTGATGTAAGGTCCCGTTGAGTTTTTGAGTGAGGAGATTTATAGTGAAAAATCCTGTGTTTGAATCCTCAAAAAAAAAACCTATCACTTATTTGTTTATTTTTTCTTTTTCTTTTTATTTTTATTTATATCATCAACCTTTTTAAAATATATATTTGATATATTACTACCATTTTATTAATTTTTAATTATTTATTAGCAAAAGACATAAAAATAATTTTAGTAATTTTTAATTATTTATTTTCATAAAAAGTCATTATATACAAATTATCTTTGTCTAATATCTTTAATGGCCATTTTCACTTTTCAATACAATTTTCATCTCACTGGCACAATTGTGTTTGCATTTAAATACATATGTAATTACTCTTTTTAACATTATGCTACAGTATCTAATCTTATTATTACAATATAATTTCTCTACACCACTATGTGCAATCTCACTGAAACAATTTTACTGCCCATCTAATAGATCCTAAATAGTAGAAGTATTGATTAGGATTACTCGATCTTCTTCAAATATATTCTTGTACTCAATGTAACACCAATTGTAATACTTCATACGTATTTCTAGTTTATTAAACAATTTGTTTGCTTTTTTTATACCGATAACAATTAATGTTCTTATTTATGAATTAATAAAGAAAGATTTAATTGAAGGATTTGTTTGGTTCCCCAAGTAGAAATCTGTTGACCACCTAATTGGTTTTCGCACCCCGTCGAAAGGTTAAAATGGATTAAAATAACTGCAAACCTATGGAGAAACTTTTTTTTTTTTTAATTTGTCTTCTCTTCTGTCATCCATTTAGGCCAACCCTAAACTTTGTGATTTTTTAAATAAAAATAATAATAAGAAGGTTTATACATAATGTGAACAAACAAGTTCTTTTAGTCAAATCCTTATACTCTCTCACAATATCAGTAAAGTTCAAGGAAAACTAAATTTTCCGTCTCGACAATAATGAAGAAAATCAAGTTTAATACACAGAATTAAATCTATTCACAACTTGATGATCTCTATTTAACCTAGCAAAAACCTCCTGCTTTTTCTAAGCATGGTGTATATTATAAATTTATAATCCTAATTTAGATTGATCCATGAGAAAAATAAATGTATCAACTATAAAATATTCACTCTAGGGCTGCAAAAGAATGTTAAGTTTATAAAGAAACATGGTTTATCTAACGTATTCTAGTAATATTGCAGGTTTATCCATTATTAAAATGATTATATATCAATAGACTATGCAATCCTAGTCAGTTGATTCGGCAATTGGTCAGTGAATCTATGCGTTAGCATTTGGAAACTGAAAATGTTATCAGAGTATTGCAGAGTAATGACACTTCTCAACATAATTAATAACAGTATAAATAACTAGGGAAGAAATAAGAAGAATCATCCCTGCCATTGTTGATGAGACGGTCCACCCTGCCAAATTCTTGTGCATATACATATATTTATATGCTTTTGTTGACCGAAATGCACCACAATAAGGGAGCAGGACCCACGTCTCTCGCTGCTTCTAATCAAACTTTTCAATATCTAAGAAAATAAAATACTACTTCTACTATTGAACCATAACCCTAAACCCAAAATCTCATACTACCAAAACTGAGGAACAATGGCTAAAAAATAAAAAGAAATATCAAGCTAAACAAAAATAGGGAGAAAGAGTAAAGATAATCAGAATGGATTAGGAAACTACACAAACCATTAAAAATAGAAAAAAATAAAACCTTTAATTTCCATATATTAAAGGAAATGAAAAGAGAAAAACTTTACGCAGTATTAGTTATCAGAGCAATGTAGTTATAATATTAACTAATGCTTGTTAAGTTGAATGGAAAGAATTTGGTACCTTGTAAACAAGATTTTGAGATTTGAGTATTGCATGTGAATTAAAAAAATAATATTAGAAGAGTTTCTCTGTTAGGAATCCAACTTGATTTCAGATTTATCGGAGCCTAAAATAAATTTTGGTAATATTGCATGTGAATTAAAAAAATAATATTAGAAGAGTTTTTCTGTTAGAAATCCAACTTGATTTCAGATTAATTGGAGCCTAAAATAAATTTTGGATACCAAAAGATGTTGATAAAAAAATTATAAGAGTACATGAAATAAAAATAAACTATTTTCTTAAAAAAAGAGGAGGGAGATGGGGAATGGGGATCAGCCACCGGCCATTTGTTGTAAACGAAATGAAGAGAGAGTGTTACGTCGTTTCAGATATTGCGGCCAAATTCAAAGGAACGTGACACGTGTCATTTTATTTTTTTTTTCCAAAGGGTGCAGTCAGTCGGACCAATTATATTTATCAGTTTTGCATGCTTGCACAAAAAAAAAATACTCTCCGAATCAAACTTTGACCGGCTGTGACCATTCCTTTTTTTTTGGTGAATACTATGACCTTTCTTTAGTAATAATCCTTTTTAACTTTATTATCAAGAAAAATATTAAGGTTATTTTTTTCTTTTCCGGCTGATATGAATTAGAAAATTTAGTGACAACAATAACAACAACAATAATAATAATAATTTAACAAGTTTTCATCATGTTTATTACAATTTGACTTCAAATATTGATATATCATTAATATAAAAAATAATATTACAATATTAATCTCGCTAACACAATTTCCTAATAATAATTCATTGTGTTGTGACCTCCAAAAGAGCATAACAGGAATCCACACTTCAAGTACACCAAAAATACAACTGTGATTTCTAATAATGTTGAATGGCAAGCTTGGCTATGGTGAAACTGAAATCCATGCTTGAATTGGTGTGCAATAACTACGGATTTATCCTGAATCGATATTATATAATTTCTATGCTAAAAACTAAAACAGGGGATGGAGCTCAAACTAATAAAACAAACTTATGATGGGGGCATTGAAGTACATTTAGTGAAGAAACGAGGGCATTTCTGGGCGAAGGAGCTCACGAGAATCCAGAGAAAATTTTTTGAGTTTCAAACAGATGGTGGGAGGAATCACCGGGAAAGTGCTCGTGTCGCCTCGAAATGAACCACTACTTTAGAAAGGCAAGTGTATTTTGGGACACCCTTCTTTAATTTCTTCATTTTATATGATATATTATTATATTATGAAATGAACAAAAAAATTATATTATGAATGTTATTAGGGTTTAGGGGTTTCTGATAGGGGGCTAGGGTTGTTTGTTTGGAAGAGCACGTATGACAAAGACAATAAGGTGCAAGAAAGAAAACATGACACAACACCCTGTTTTTCACAGTTTGACTTTAACCCATTACAACACCTTGCATGCAATTTAATACTAGTATTTCATTGTTAAACCCGATTAGGATGGTGGTGACAGTTTAGCTAGTTGCAAAGTAGAGCAGACAAAGCCTAATGGTTACAAACTTTAAATTTAACCTATTGCTAGACATACGAACACTATGTAAGGGACAACAAATAGTCAAGTATGCAATATAATTAGGAAAAGTAACACAAGTTCTGGTTGTTAGATGTTGACAAATTCTATTGGGAATCAATTTGGATTTTAATAAAATTCTATTTGTTAGAGAATTACTTGGTGGTTAAGTTTATTTAGAGATAAATATTTTTAATAGATTAGATTCCTTAGTGAATAGGAATTCCTAGTGATCAAGTAACTTGGCTCTATAAATATAGAGTGAATCTTAACCTTTAGAAGGGGATTGAGAGAGATATATAATCACTATGTGTAACATCCCGTTACCACCTTTTCACGTACTTCCATGCAACTTTACCGGTTGGGCTGTCTGCGATGCCATTAACATTCAACAGTAACAGTGATAAATGCTAAACATTTATCTATTAATTATGGAATATGAAATTTCTTTTTCATTATTCCTTTCATCTGACATCCCCTATTAACCTTTATTTCACTAAGGTAGTACTGTATACATATGTCTGAAATGTAAAAGAGAAGAGACTGTACCTGTCTCATTTAACGTGCCATGCCTCAGTGCTTTATGCATAGCTATACCCATCTGAGAGCTAATTCTCTCATCTCCGTGTACTATTTATCTGTGGAGTTAAAACAAAAGAGGTGAGCGATTCATACGCTCAGTAAAAGAAATATATGCTGCTTAAAATAAGCAAAACTACATATCGCAACACATTTATTCTTTTCTTATAATAACCCAGTAGAAAAGAAACATGGATATATATTAAACAACTCCCTTAAAACACAATTCAAATCACCGACTAATAGTTTACTTTAAAATGTAGTAAACACTATTTAGGATTTCAACAAATCCTTACAGTAAACAGAAATTGGTAAGTTGAGACTAGGCAACAAATAAATCATGCTATCATCATTCCCCCTCCCCCTTGCGAGAACGGAATCTGCCGCTTTTCGGGTGCACCCGTAGGCCATCGCCCCTCACGGCTATCTCAGATCTATGGCCATAATCTATAGTGGTCCTCGGGTCCACTTGCCAAGTGACCTCGAGACCGCTGATGACTTGGCGGGTCCATCAGCCCTATGACGCCCTAGGGTGCACTCATTGGTCTATATGACTCGAGCCATCGCCCCAGGTAGGTCACGCAATAGTAACGCATGAACTCAGGGCCTAAAGTCTCAAAAATCAAGTTTTATCTCATGTTATCATTTCCACCAAATGATTTGATTTTCCAAAAGGTTTTATAAAATAGTAAAATACCCGCAATCTCAACATTTTTCCGTGTGAGAAAGGCTCGGGTTACACTGGCTCGCTCATGGCTAGTTCGCCCATAGTGAGCTCGCCAATACCCAACTCGCCATTGGTCAACCCGCCCAATGGTCAACTCGCCCAATGGCCAACTCGCCCCAAAAGTTTCATATTTCCATTTTAAAATATTAAAATAATTCATTTTTTCATTTAAGAAATTACACTTTAAAACCGTTCGTCAGAGTCAGCTCGCCCCTAACTAACTCGGCAAGACGGTGAATAAGTATTCGCCCGCCACTTAGCTTTTAAAAAACATCGTTGATAGCGGTTCGTCCGCCTTATATTTAAAACAAGGGCCGCCCGCCCCAACACATTAAAAAAAATTCGCCCGACTATGGCTTTACCCGGATTCCTCTTTAAAACAGGGTTACTCGCCCAGTTCTCATAAAAGAGAGCTCACCACTTGGCTCACCCTATAGCTTTCTATAAAACGGTTCGCCCGACTATATTAAAACCAGTTCGCCCGCCCTGAAACTAGAGACGATTGTATAAAAATTATAAAACGGCTAGGCTCGCCCGCCAATACCAATTCACCCGTCATAAACATACAAGGGCTCGCCCGCCTTGTATCAGTTCACCAAAAACAGTATAGGGGTCGGCTTTTAGCTCGCCCGTATCAAGAATAATTATCAAAATAACTTTCCTCAAACAATGCATGTCAGAAAACAAAACATTTAACTTAATGTTTTCATAAAATTTACTCCACAGGACATGCATCACTTCACACACATCTCCCTTACCTGGTTTAACGAAGCTTTGCTTCGCCCTGCTCTCTGTTCGCCCATCGCCATTCCCAATTATTGGCTGCAAATTATATATAAATTCCATTAATATTTTTCTTTATATATTTTTCAATTACTTGGGCGAGATTGAAATAAATCAAATGACTACTCGCCCAACAGAGTTCTAACTAGCACAACCGAGCTCGCCATTCACCGAATGGCTTACACGTGGCTGATCGCCCGCCATTACTCACCATACACTTTTAGTTCGCCCAGCATTCAACTCGCCAGGCCTACCTTGGCTTATATGTGGGATTCGCCCACAATTCTACTCGCCCAAAGCCTCTGCATTTGAGCTCGCCCTTCAATTCACTTTACTAGATTTGGGCGTTATCGCCCTTTGAATACAGCCTTTACCTTGGCGAGTTCCGTATTTTCTACTCGCCTCATTGGCGATTACTAATTTTCAACATTGGCGAACACAATAGTCGCCATTCTCGTCACTTATTCCATTATTTTCCTTGTTTCCATATTCTCCAATGATCTAACTAAAAACAAGACTGTATCTATGTTTATTACTTCATAAAACATAGAAATCTATCATGGAGCATCAAGAAATCCTCAGAAAATATGAAACTCACCTCAACCAACTGCACTTCCAAAACAGCTTGTTTTCTGTCTCATGTTGGCCTTCTTTTGCTTATTCCTTTAGCTCATCAACGAGGAAAGGTTTTACAAGCAGGTTTATGTGTTTAGCCAAGTTAAGGAAGAAGCTTAGTAGATCAAACATGGCAGAGAAATGGAAGAAACAGAGAAATGGTTTTTCGTGAAGAAGCTGGAATTGGCTAACTCGTTTTTCCTCAATTGTCTCTGCTTATATAGCCATGCTCAGCCAATCAATAGCCACCGTCTGCCTCTTATCCTGTTTCTTTCATCATTCCTCACGTCTATCATGCATTTAATGCATGTAGAAAACTGAAGCACAAGTGGCGTGAAAGTCTCCCTTTCACACTCTTTTTCTTCTGCTGCAGACTTTGTTTTACTTCTCAACCAATAAGGTTAATTCCTTACTGACTTTAACATCTTCACCATTAATTGTCTTCAACCGTATCACTTACAAGTCAATTTTGGCTGCTGATTGTTTTGAAGCCATTTTCCTTTGTCCACACAAGCTGATTCCCGGTCTCCACCTTGTCTTGAGACCTCAGCTCGCCATTCTACACCAGTTCGCCAGCCATTCAGCTTGCCAGCTTAATCTTGGCAATTACAAGTCCTCGCCCATTTGGGCGATTGTCACATCCAAGAGGAAGGTCGAATTCACCTATTCGCCCTTGATACATCCAATTCGCCATCACCATTGGCGATCTGCTCGCCCATTGGCGAACATCCTTTCTAGCTCACTCGTTGGCGAGTTATTCTGTATTCTCGCCCATACATTCTTTCACCGAAATTGCTCCGTTCTCATCTCATGATAAGGAGCTTTTCATTCGAATGGAAATTAATATCCCTTATTTATTTAATTTCCATTATCACTTTTATGAAATTAGACTCTACAGTAGTGTAGAATCAGGTCTTACACTATGTAATCTCTGTGTGAGAGATGGGTTTGTAGGGATTTGGGAAAAAGTTGGAGAAAACACTATGTTGCATGAGAATTTCATGGGTTAAACACTATGGAGCAGAAACTACGTTTGTTTTGGGGCTTAGGCTTAGTGTTTGTTTTAAGGTGTTTTGTACTCTTTGTAATTTCTATGTTTTATAGTAGATTTTTTTCTCTCATCCATGGATGGTTTAAGAATTATCATGAAGCGTGATGCAGAGATGATGATTCGGTTCAGAGGATTTGTTGTTGCAGATTGTGTTCGTGAGATCGAGAACGTGCAAGAGAAGATTGTTGCAGCAAGGTGTCAGTTGCAGGTGGAGTAATTCTCAATTTGATCCAGTGGTGCTCCGATGAATTTCTGGATCTAGGTGGTAATTAGGATTGTTGAAGGTCTGAAGTCAGCAGGTGCAGATCTTGGTTAATAGGAATAGAGCACATTTAATACCTTAGAGGTTATCTCACTACTCTAAGAGGTATTGACACTTTTCTTATGATATTATACTTTTGCGTAAGGTGAATGGTACGCACACAATTTTTAGGTGGTGTGACATGTCCTAAAAAATATGTGGAGTGTGTACAATATTAGTTTGCCAAAGAAATCACACATGGCAACGTGTGTAGAAAAGTGTGGTTATTTCGTCTGTGGGAGATTGGAAGAGAAAAAAAAATCTTGATGGTACCGGCTTTACAATCTCTGGATGAAGACATAGTGAGAGACAATTCTTGATGAGAGAGGTTATATCAAGGTTCCTCTCTGAAGTTAACTGGGTGGAGTTGATTTGGTTACGCATGGGTATTGGTCGTGTGTGAATCAAGAACAGTCAGGATTGATTCGATTATGTGTAACTGAGATTTCTTGAAAGCCAATATTTTGATAGAATTTGTGTCAAGGTGGAGATTGTTAGATGTTGACTCAAATTCTATTGGGAATCAATTTGGATTCTAATAAAATTCTATTGGTTAGAGAATTACTTGGTGGTTAAGTTTATTTAGAGATAAATATTTTTAATAGATTAGATTCCTTAGTGAATAGGAATTCCTAGTGATCAAGTAACTTGGCTCTATAAATATAGAGTGGGTCTTAACCTTTAGAAGGGGATTGAGAGAGATATATAATCACTATGTAATCTCTGTGTAAGAGATGAGTTTGTAAGGATTTGAGAAAGAGTTGGAGAAAACACTATGTTGCATGAGAATTTCATGGGTTAAATACTATGGAGCAGAAACTACGTTTGTTTTGGGGTTTAGGCTTAGTATTTGTTTTAAAGTGTTTTGTACTCTTTGTAATTTCTATGTTTTATAGTGGATTTTTATCTCTCATCCGTGGATGTAGGCACTTGGGCCGAACCACGTTAAATCTTGTCTCTTGTGTATTTGATTTAATTCCGCGTTGATTTCATTCGTTTGTGGAATACGATTCTGCTTAAAAAAATCCAACACTGGTATCAAATTAAGTGCCTATTTATAATATAATAACAAATATATATTTTTTATAAGAGACTAACGAAGAGATTTTCTTATATACTTGACAACACCATCGGTGATTGAATCCTCATATATATTTGGAACTACGAGTTTGTTGATAGTTTTTTGAGCTGAAGAAATTTGCTGCATTAAGTTGTCCCATCAAGATGATTGGGACCTGCCAATACACGAACAAAGAGATTGAAGGCAGTGTGTGGATAAAACTCTGAAACGTGCTTCGACGTGTGTTAGTGAGATATTTGAGACGTGTGAAACAGCTATAATGCCTATGACAAAATCCAACACTTTACCAATAGACCACATAGGTGTGTTAGCAAAATTTAATGCAAGATCATTTTATTGGAGAAGAGTTAACTCGAAGGGTGCACCTAAGACCATGGATGCCTCCTCACACAGAACTATGCTGCAAGGAGATGTTCTGAGGCCAGCTTTTCAACCTACGATGAAGGAGTATGGTCTTCGAAGAAAATCCTTCAAGCAGGCACTGATGAATGATGATGCTTTTGAAGTTGGTTTAGACAATATCCATGATGTAGAGAAGCCAGTGTAACAGCAACAAATCATGTGTGAGAATGATTGACGAAGAGTCGCTGCACAATCTAGAAAGCTGCGTTATTCGGATAGCCAGGGACTACTAGGACCTAACACTTTGATGGAGAACTTCAAGATTCAAGGGGTTTCGATACTACCGTCAAGAAGATTTCGGGCAGGCAATTTTCGATCACCTTTGAGGAGGAAGAGGCCATGGCAACCATGGAAAACTTTGATTGGTCCTTGGCTCAAGGAGTGGTCTACTGATATCTTCCGTTGGTCTCTGAAGATATGGAATACAGATTTAGAACTACTTGGCTTACAGTTTTGGTGTGCCGCTCCACGTACGGAACCACTGCACATTTAAAAATATTGCAAACTTATGGAGTGAACTCTTGTCCATGGATGGAAAAACACTGAAGTTTAATGGCTTCAGTAGAGAGCAATCTTCATTATGACAGATCAAATGGAGAAAATAGACAAGATTATTGATCTTCAGTGAGGAGAGATATCTTTCTAAGTCAGAGTCTCAAAAGTTGGCTCAGATGTTATATGATATATCACTCTTCCATTGCTGCTGCAAGTCTTATAAGACCAAGGATAGTATCGCAAAAGTCTCCAAGGCTATGGCTAATACACAACCTTCATATTTTGAAGCTGTTGAAGAAGAAGACAGAGAACAGTCAATGCAAAACCAGGCACAGAACAGTAAATGCAAAACCAGGAGTTGGTTCCCTCAGAGGAGTAGCATCCCACCCCACCCCACCCCCCCCCCCCCCCCCCGCAAAAAAAAAAAAAACCCAGGGTATGGAAAGGTGGCTGCGTTCATGGGCACATATAACAGTGCAATGAACAAATTGGATCCTAGTATCGCGCTAAGGTCAAAAATAAATTCGTCACTAGTTTCACAGCTAATCGGTCGTATGGCGTTTCCGTCGCAAAAGATCTTCTGCGACAAAATTTTGTTGCAAAAGAGATAATTTTAATAATTTTTATTTTAAAAAAATAAAACGAATAAAAATTAAAATTTTTCCTTTTTTAAATTTATAAAACTTCGTCGCTAGAGACATTCTGCGACAGAATTCCGTTGCAAAAGGTATATTCTTAATCATTTTAATTTCAATTAAATTTGATTTTAAAAAATTATTATCAAACTCCATTTCAAAAACCCTAATAGTTTTTTATTTTTAAATATAAAACAAATAAAAATAAAAAATTTTATTTTATAAAACTCCGTCGCAAAAAACTTTCTGTTGCAGAATGTACATTCTTAATCATTTTAATTCCCATCAAATTTGATTTTAAAAAAAATATTATCAATCTCCGTCGTAAAAACCCTTTTGCGACAAACGTCCATTGCAAAAATCTTTTTGCGACAAAAATCGGTAGCAAAATCCCTTTGCTAATGAAAAGTGAGCCAACACATTTATAACGGAATAATTTTTTTGAGGAATATATATTTTAACGACGAAATTTCATCACTAATCCTTCGATAAAAAAAGTGAGTTGTACATAGAGGTGACAAAAGTTGACTCGACCCGAAAAATTCGTCCAATTAACCCGAATCCAAACCCAACCGATCCGATTTGACCAAAAAAGTCAACAACCAAAATCCAACCAGATACAAATCTGAATTGATCCGAAATCAAATTTATCCGAATTCATATTGATCTAAACCCGACTTGATCCGAAACCAATTTTTTCGAATTCACATTGATCTGAACCCGAATTGATCCAAACCCAAATTCATCTGAATTTAGGTTAACTCAAACCTGACCTAATTCGAATCCGAATTGATCCGAACTCAAATTGACCTGAATCTAAATTGATCCGAATCTAAATTTACCCAAACTTGAAAAGATTCAAACTTAAATTTAATATTATCAATAAATATTTAAATATTAAAATTAATTATCAAAGTATTTTAATAGAGTAAAAATATAATTTTTTCAATAATATGAGTGTTATATATATTTTTTAATCTAGTTAAACTTAAATATTCACTTTTATATTATATTCATTTAAACCTAATGTATAATTATTTAATGGCTAATCTATAATAGAGTATAAAAGCTATATCACCTACACTTAATGTCTTTAATTATTCTATAAAAAATCAAGATAAATTAAAGAGATATATAGTACTTTTTTGATATTTAGTAGGGATTATTAAATCACTTTAATTTATAAAGTTATTAACTATTATAGATAATAAAAATAAAATGGAAAAAATGTAATTAATTTATGAATATTAGTAAATATATTATAAAGAAAACTATCATACAGATTATTAAATATTTTGATTATTTCAATCCCAATTGTACTATAGGTCATGTAAGAAAATTTTATTTTCATGAGTTTTGTAATTCTTAGAATATGGCTTCAGTTGATTTTCATACTAGATAAATCATATCGAGATGTTCAAGGCTTAATCCAATAAATCTGTCCAATCGACCCGAATCCAAATCCGACCAACTCGAATTGACTAAAAAAGTCAACGACCCAAACCCGATCTAATCCGAACCCGAATTAATCTGAATCCAAATTAATTCGAATTCAAATTGATCCAAACCTGATCTTATCCGAACTTGAAATAGACCGATTTTTTCTTGACCCGAACCCGATCTTATTCGAATTCGAAACGATCCAAACCCAAAAGGATTCGATTTTTTCTTAATCTAAAATGATCCGATCTAAAATGATCGAACCCAAATCCAATCCAACCCGTCTATTTGCCACCTCTAATTATACACATTCAAAAGAAATGATTTTTTGGGAAATAGAGCCAGCGACAAAAATAAGAATTGTTTGACCGTCAGTCAACTCATAGTTTGACCTTGAAAAAAAAAAGTAATTATTTGACCTTAACGGTAATTGTATTTGTGACTGCATCGTTTCTTAACGTGATTGTTACATAAAGAAAAAAGTCAGCAAACAACGTTGAAAATCCAAGAGGATTTTGTTACAAGGAATGACTATTTTGTAGGTTTGTATCAATATCAGAAAACTTAATTATGCCATGTTAATAATGATTTTTTCTCTGTTAATGTTATTAAATGATTATTGCAAATTTTTGACTAATTAATTAGATGCAATTGCCATAAATATATTAAATGTATATATTTATTTAAAATTATTAAAAATTAATAATATTGAATGATTTTTACTCTATGCTATGATTTTTTTTTAATAGGAGCGAGCAAGCAACAATGAACGGAACTTGATGGTCAAGGTTATTATAAAGCATATGTTACATTGAATGAAAATTGTTGATTAATATAAACCTTCATACAATGCGCGGTGAAGAGTTCAAACTCCAAGCATATGCATATGTCACATGATTATTATCTTTTTCTCACAAAATCATCGCAATTAACTCCTTTGGGGTCCACTTTTTTTATTCCTTTAGGATGTTTGGTGTAGAACTCGCCCACCTTGCACTATCCCGTGCTCGACACAGAGTTGGATAATCAAAAATTGGTTATGATATCACATGTCAAGTGATCATTATTTTATCCCTGCAAAAAATCAACTTATTATTGTGTACAATACTACTTTTTTATGTCTAATGATATTTCTTTTCATATTCGATGTGAAATTTAAACATTCAATCTATTTTATTTTAAAACGCGTGACATGACACATGCACGCTGCGTCCCTTCATCCATGCACCAATAGTCACGGTTGCTCTAAATATTTTTATGGCTTTATGCTTTTCTTATAAATCTATAGCGTCTTTTACCGAATGAAAGAAAATCAAAATCAATAAATCTATTACATTGATGGACTTTTAGTTGTAAATAGTAATTTCATTATGGTCAATTTAGAGGGAGGAGATACTCAAAAAATCAAGTTTTAATTCAAAATATTTACCAAATATATGAGGTTATGAGATAAAAGTCTTTTTCTCCCTTGATCAAATAAATAATATCTTTTTATAATTAACTCTCTTAAATCGATCTTTGGATTTTCAAAAGGAAATTATTCTATCTTTGAAGCAAAGGGAATTTGGGGTTAATTAAGATGGAAGATTTACGTGAGAAAATCTGAAATCTAGAAATCATGAAGAAGCTACAATTGATAATTATAATAGCTTGCGGATTAATTTGAATATATAAATATATAACATATAGGTTTTGTTTTGAGGTGTATATCTATTTATAATTTGTTGCTTAGGATCCAAAGGTTTCAGCAGTTGTTGTTTGTATCTATACTTGACCTCTTTTGCTTTGTATCTATACTTGCGGATTAATTTGAATATAAATAATATATAACTTATGTTTTGTGGTGTGTATCTATTTATAATTTCTTGCTTAGGATCCAAAGGTTTCAGCAGTTGTTGTTTGTATCTATACTTGACCTATTAATAGCTTTCTAGCCTTCTGCTTATTGTAGTTGTTAATGTAATATTTCTTTGATTATGTAATTAGACGTAATTTTTTTTTTGAAAAAACTACAATACTAATTAGAATAATATATAAATTTAGGTAATTATGAGCTTATTGTCTCTCTAATCGATTAGAATTCTTTATATATTATGATATATATTGTGAATTAATATCCAATACACAGTTAGGGAAGTTTTTTTTACTTCACAAAATAGTTAAGATCATTGCACATGTCTTTTAAAAATATTAAAAAAATTAAAAAATTAAATAAAATAAGACATGTATAATCATCTTAACTCCGCTTGTGGTGTCAAAAAATTTTACTGAAAATGTATTAGATAATTATTCTAAGGATTATAATTTATAAATGGAATTGGATTCCACTAAAATCTAATGAGAATGAAATTAAATTAAAAGAATGTGTTGAATATTGAAATATATCCGTTGAGTCATAACACTGGTAAGAGTTTTATCGTATTTGACTTGCAATAAGAATGGGGGCATCCAGCCTCCCTGCACCACTGCTTGCGCCTATTCCTTCTTCTAAACTTTTTTATTTGGTTTTAAGCTCGAAATTAAACAGTCAAGTCATCAAACTTTATGTTCATATTATTTACCAAGACTAATTCTGATCAAGTTATAAAAAAAATGGGGAAAACAATCGTTACATTGTTGTTTTCTTCATCATTTCGTAAGGTCATTTAGTTTCTAAAACTGTTATATTTCAACGAACTTGCATAGCAACTTCGTAAGGTCATTTATGATTTCTCTATTTAAACCCCCGTTCATCCTTTAGTTTCCGACCCACTAAAGAATATATCATCATTCTTCAAATTTCTTCCATTTCCTCGCTCCTTTCTCCCATAGATCAACACCAATGGCGTACCTTTTCACAAACACAATAGTCCATGATACTGTCAAAGTGTTTGCTATTGCTTTGCTCTTACTTCTTGCTTGCCAGTTAGCTGCTGCAGCTCGTCCGGTTTCAGCCATCGGATGTGATAAAACGGGATACATCCCCACAACTCCGTGTCCACCACCACCAAAATAAGAACTTCTATGCCCATACTCTAACCACCTCTCCAACAAACTCGCGCAAGCATGCATGTGTGTGATATATATATATGTAGATTGTATAAATAGTATGATAGAAAGATTTACATATTGTTGTGTAGTTTAAAATCTTTATAAAGCAAAAAATAGCTTTCACATTAAGATAAGAAATAATAGTGGAGTGATCGAAGTTTGGATAGAGATGTTTAGATTCAAATTGTAATATTTTTCTTTTGTAATAAAATATATATGGAATAAAGATTATTTTATTTTGCAGTATTATTTGTCGTGACTATTGGATAGTTATGTATTTCTAAAAGACTTTTATCTCATGTTGTCTAGAGGAATGGTTTCAGAATGCTTTATATATCAATATCCTTTTATGAGCTTGTAAAGAGTAAGCAAAAAAAAGAACCCATTTTTTGTTGAAATATGGTGATTTGCCCTCCCATGCGCGTGAGATAGACAAGTAATTTTTTCCAATGTTTTAATTTCAAAATTCTCTCTTAATATTTTTTAATTTTCTGCCAAATGAACGTTTCCCAACGTTATTATTATTTTTTACTATAAATAGAAGGCTATAGAAGGCTTTCAATACACATCTTCTTCGTTTCTCAGTCTTCTCTGCTTCATTAGTTACTTTCTTGCTAGGTTAATTACTGTTCTTTTTATTTGTTGTTCTTATTTCTTGGGCAATCCCATGTATTTAATGGTGAGAGCAATTTGAATTGCAAAGACAACTGTAAAGAGGACCTTGATCTTGATCCTTTAAACATTAGGGACTGAAACAAAGAGAACGTATTTCCAGAGTATAATGAAAAGAGTTCAATCAAATTAATAAGATATCAGCTGGAAACATTGCAATAAGGCCAAAATCTGGCAATCTTTCCATTCGTGGTACTCAAAAATTTAAATTCGTAGAAGATGTTGATGAATCATTACTGTTTAAAGCCTTTAGAAAAGGAAAGAAGAAAACAATGAATCTGAAAAAAGAATAAGTTGAAGAAGGTAGGATCAAAAGAAGAGAAGGCTACAAGTGAGTCTCTCCGACAGTGATTTCATTAATAGGAGAAGAATGCTTGATAAATTTGCTCATGATACTTAGGAAGTAGGTAAAATGATAGGTTTTAAAACTAACCTTAGTGATGAACATAGTGGAGAGTTTGAAAACTCTGGAAGCAAGCAAGGAGGGTTAAAATCTGTCTCTTTTGATGTGCATATAATTTTAGTGCTTGCATGATATTTACCCACGATTACCCTTGGCTGAAATATCAGAGGGTTAGGGAATTTTGCTAAGGCTAAAATTGTAATGAAAATGTTGTTTTGTCATTGGAGATTTTACTTCTTCAAGTGACAAAGGAGGTGACTGTTACCGATCAAATGGTCATAAAATTTTGGTGGGTTCCATGTTTGGTTGGTTCTTCTTGCCTTCAGTATGGTCTTAGGAGGATTGTTATTGATTTAGGACAAGGACTCCTTCATTATGGATGGCTTTGGGATTTCTATTAGAGTGGTTTCATCACTGCCATGAATAGTCAAGATGCTTTCTTTATCAGGGAGGCACGGATGACCTTTTCAATTTTGTCAACTCTTTTAATTCGATTAAGTTTCCTCTTTACGGGAAAAAGTTTGATTTGGGGTCACAAGTAGTTTTTATCAATGGATTGTTGGCTTTCAATCCAGAACTCGAGAAACTGAATGTCCTAGGAAGCTTTGGCCTTTATGTAAATCAAGTTTATAAATGTGAAGTCCTTAAAGTTTGTAATGGTGATGTATTTGGGTGCCTTGTGGATAAAGTAGCATCCTAGGAAGTTATGGTTGATCTCTTTGATGGAATTGGCAATCAAAGAGACCTTAGATTGGAATAGCTATCGAGGAATTGTGAGTGGTGGAAGTCAAGGACTACGTTGCTGATAGATGGCTACAAAAATCCATTTGAGATAACTAATATGTTTACTGGTGTCATGGTGCTGGAAATTGGGGACGTTCTCTCCTCTAAAACCTATAAAGAGGCATTTGGAAGGCTGATGCTATCATGTAAAGATAAGAGTCTCCAGGGATGGTTTCTTTTTCGGCATGGTGGTAGTTTTTGGATCAAGTGGCCAACTTCTGTTAGAACCTGTATGTTCTGTTTTATGTCCTGTTTTATTCCTGTCACCCCCATTATGCTGTTTTATTTGGCCTTTTATGTTGCCAAGGTTTCCAGGAGGATCTTTTTCACCTTGGAACCATCTTTCAATCATCAATAAAATACTTTCCTTATCAAAAAAAATAAAGGTGCATTAGCATATATTAACGATAATGAGAAGTCTTGACATGAATGTAAACTTGCAACAGATTCAAATTTCACCGGTGCAAGAGATGTAATGTCGTTTTCTTTTTTTTTTTTTTAATTTTAATAGCTATATATAATATTTTTATAATAAAATTTAATTAAATGGGTTTTGATACACAGAATATATAGACCAAGCTTTGGGCAATTTTGTTCAAAATAAAAATGTTACGGCTATTAAGTTTCCATCACATAACAATGTAGACATCTAACAAATCATTCGGAAGACATGAAACCCAATCCATCTGACCGCCTCATTCAAGTTTTCTTCGCCACACAATTCACAACTTGTTTTCCTTTCTTCTATTGTGATGGGAAGACATGGATTGTAGATGAGCCACCAAAAGTAAAATATGATCCTCAATGGCTGAAGTTTCCCAGCATCAAAATTCAATATCAGAGTTCAGTCTCAAAATAATATGCTATTATCTAATTCAATTATGACTTTATCCCCTTCTTCCGACTAAAGGACAAACCAAGCTTTATAGCTAAGGCTTCAACCACTAAATGTGGATCTTGCCTGCACTAGCACGTTGGTTCCATCAAGCACAACACCATACTCATCTCTAACCACAGCAGCAATTCCTACCTTTTCTATTTTTGGATCAAAAGAGGCATCGTAGTTGACCTTGATCGAGGTTTGTGATGGTCTTTGCCAAAAAGAGGGCCTTGTTACGATTCGAAGGGGTAGTTGAAGGTGTCCCCCCTTCAACAATCTCTTGGAACTCTTTACATGCTGATTGCCAGATACAAATATGATCTACCAATCTTCCTTCGTAAGCAAAATCATTCCTATCTTACTAGATATGCCAGTATAAGCAAGCAATTGGCCCTTTAGCTCTAAAAGAACCAAAGTTTGGGACTGAAATTACTGCATCATTCCACTATTCAAAAACATCCTACAAATCCTTCCTTTCTTGGTCTATAGTTAAAACTTGAAGCAACTCAAATAGCAATTGCATGGGGGTAATGTAGACACCCCATTTTGTCCTAGGTTTTCTTTTTTTACTAGATTTTCTGAGGTCTTTAGTACTATTGCTAACGGGATTATTTTTAATCAGGGTCTAAATCAATTTGACTTTCGTGTAAATCTTACGTTTTAATCTTAAAAGTTGCCTTATAGTTTTTGAACTAAATTTCACATTTTATTACAATCTTCAATTTGATTCTAGACTTTTGATTTGATTTCAAACTTTGATTTAATATTTTGGCTTTGATTTGATTTTAAATTTTAATTGTAATAAAATTGATAAATTTGTTTCTTGGACTTTTTAGCCCATTTCATTAACCTTTTATCAACTTATCTTTTTTAATTTTTGTTGGCATTATTATTTTTATTTCTTTATTTCCCAAAAAAATCCAAAATAAAATTAAACAAAAGAAAACTTTGGTTGATTTTCTCTTTATGTGAATAAAAGGTGCATCAAACGAAAGAAAAGACCCAGTTCAGGCTATATAGTAGAGTTTATAGATGAAGTATTGCAAAGCATGGGAAAGTTGTCCTAAGAGAATCCAAAAACATAGGTAAAGAAAGATCTCTTGGAGGTTCTTCAAAAATAGCAAAATGAGCCTCTAGAGTCATTCCCATCCTAGCAAGATGATCACCGACAATATTTGCCTCTCAAAAGAAATGGATCACCATAATGTTACTGATTCATCTCAACAATAGCTTGCAATCATCAATAATAGAACTATACATATGAGAAGAACAAACACCTAAATTAACATACCTCTAAATAACTTGAGAATCCACGTCCACCACCAAATTGTTGAAGCCCCTCTCGATAGCGATTCTAAGGCCATCCCGAAGTCCCCAAAGTTCGGCACAAATGCTTATCAATTTACCTCGATTTCGGGAATAATCGCATGGATGTCTACTGTAATAATCTCTGAAGACTCTCCCATGCTTCGACAAACCTTAGATTGCCAAAGGAGGAGCCATCCGTATTGAGTTTGATAAAGTCTTCCTTAGGTGGATTCCAACAAACCTTAACATGAGTAATTGTTCTTGCTTGTTTGCCCTTAACTTCAGTGCCCAAAACTCCTTAATACCATAAAGAATCTTGCTCAACCATTAATATTCATCAATCACCAACCCTCGAAATAGACTGTTATTCCTTTCAAGCCAAAAAAACCAAATAACAAAAAGAAAAACAATTTTCCATGGTATATTAGAGAAAGAGGATGGCATCCTAGTCCCACAATTTGTAATCAACAAATCCTCAAAATCAAAATCAGTTTCAAAGGTTTGACAAAATTCATGATGAATAATAACACCCTCCTAAAGTTGTCTTGATTTAACACAGTCCTTTAGGTAATGTGAAAATATTTCCACCTCTTTTTTGTATTTGGGTTAGAGAGGACCCACATGCATACCACGTTTGACAAGATTATCCCTAGTAGCAATTCTCTTATGCGTGCACAACCAATGAAAATGCTAGATCTTAGCAAGTGTTTCCAGCTTCCAAATCAACTTCCACTTATCCTTACAGTTCATATCAATAGTTGTCGCAAGTTAATAGGCAGGTATAATTGAAAATATCCCTTCTTGCGAGAAATTCCAACTGAAGACATCATTAGCCTTTGATTCAATCTGCAAGGGAATAGAACGGATAACCTATTTGACCTCTTCTGGAAGGTGATAACTTATCCTATCAAAGTCCCATTCACCCATGTATGATAACATATCCTTGACCACCATATTATAATCCCTTAACTACCAAGGCCCAAAGAACACTTCATTGAGTGTTCCAATAGCAACCCAATTGTAATTCTTAAGTTAAATTTGCAAAGTTACCTAACTTCACAACCATCCCAAACCTCTTTTAGAAGAGGAATTATCGTTTTTATTCCAAACCAAAAGGTAGAGGGATTTTTACTCAATGAAACACAATTTTTGAAATATTTGGTCTTGAGAATCTTGCTCCACATGCTCTCCTCATCTGTAATGAGCTGCCATCTCAATTTAGCCATGTTCACTTCATTGAGTTCATTCATATCTTTGATGCCAAGACCTCTTTTGTTTTTATCAAGAGTGGTGGTTTCCCACTCGATCATGTGTAGTTTCCTATGATCAAGTGAGGATCCATAAAGGAAATCCTTACTGAGCTTATGGGGATAGACATACCCTGCACATAATGCATTGGTATAAAACCAATAACCAACTTAACAAGAAATGACCTTCCTGCAAAAGATAATAAATCCGCCTTCCATCCTCGCTAGTTTCTTCTTAACTTTGTCATTTATGAACCTAAAATTGGTCAAGGATCTTGTGCCATTAACGGGGAATCCAAGATATTTCCCAAAGTCTTTAGCATAAGACATGCCTAGAATTATGCTCAAATGATCCTTGACCTCTATAGAAACCTTGTCAGAGAAGCATATAAAGGATTTGTCAAGGTTAAAAGACTGTCCCAACCTTTGACAAAAAGAGTGAAAAACCCTTTGTATGGCTGCACATGTTTTTTCCATTGCCTTTCCCATTAACATCATATTATCAACAAAAAAGAGGTAGGACAGCTTATGACCCTTTCTAGAGATCGAGATTGGCTCTCAATTATCACAATCACACTCTTATTGAATTTTCAAAGAAATATATTCAATTAAAAAAAGGAAGATATACGGAGATAATAGATGTCCTTACCTTATACCACAAGAAGGTGAGATAATGAATTCCTTGAACTTGGGATTATTGAATTATTTCTCATTGTCCATGATGAAAGCATAAGGGAATCTAAAGCAGCAAATGATACTTCTCCACACAAAATTCTCCATTTTAGCTTTCGTAGTGGTATGGGTTGCTTTTGCCTATACCTACCTGGTGAAGTAGTCAGCTCCAGCTATGATGAATTATGTTGTCCTAGTGCAATAAAGAGTTGTCCAATGATATCCAAACTCCACTGCGCAAATCGGCAATGGCTAACGATGAAGGGCTTTTGTCACACTTCTTTATTAATTATTAAGCAATAGCGTATATGGATGGCTAATAATAACCTTACCTTATAACCTTATGCGACATGTTTTTAAGGCTAATGGTGGTTTTTGTCTATACCCTTATGAATTTCATGCAGTACTAGTTTTCTTCTTATGGGCGTGACAGTTTAAGTATGGATTACTGAAATATCTTCTGTAAACTTGATCACCAATGATCACATACCTCAAGGCCTTTCTCATTATCACATTGGCCTTTTTTCTATATTGCAGCAAGATTTAGTAGAGCAAGTAACTTTTGATTAGATTATTCTAACATTACTCTTGTTCGCAAACTTACTTTACTTACTTAACCTGAGCGATGCTCTTTTCCTTTAATTCTTCCATGAAGATTGTTCTCCCTTCATCATTAATTTGTGATATAGCCAATCTTGATAGTGAGTCGACTAACACATTTTCTAATCTTGGATATTTTATCACTTACACTTTGCCAAAATCTTCAATAAGTGCTCTTACTTTTTTATGGTATTGCATCATTCTTACTCTCTTAACAACGTAGTCACCATTGGTTTGGTTCACGACTAGCTGTGAATCACTAAACACTTTGAGTTTCTTGGCTTTGACTTCCTTAGCTAACTTTAGGCTTGTTATTAAGGCATCATATTCTGCTTCATTGTTTGACACTTTAAATTTAAAACGAAAGGCATAATCTAGGCAGATATGATGATTGTTTTACCTTTTCAAAATCAGTTTTGTGCTACACCTAGTTGACTCAAAGAATAGTCTATATACAATTCCCAATATAGGGAATCTTCCTCCTGATCATTGGGTTTGCTTGTGTATCCCGTTCTAAAGTCTGCTAGCACTTGGGATTTCAAAATAGTGTGGGGTTTGAGATGTAGGTCAAATTTACTTAGCTCAATTGCCTACTTCATAATTCTTCCAGACATTTTTTATTTTTGCAAAACTTGTTAAAGTAGTTGGTTTGTCAATACGGTGATAGTGAAGGCTTGGAAGTAATGGCTTAAGCCGCGATGACAATCGCATAAGCTAATTTTTCGAGCTTATGATATTTCAACTCTATGCCTTGAAGTACCCTGCTCACGAAGTATATTAGCTTATGTTCATCTTCTTTATCCTTTATTAGTATGACGCTAACTCTTTCATTAGTCACTAATATATACAAGTACAACTAATCACCTTCTTCTGGTTTGGTCAAAAAGAGAGGAAAACTTAGAAACTCTTTTAGCTAGTCAAAAGCCCTTTGGCATTGGTCTGTCCATTCGAAGTTTTGATTTCCCTTCAAAATCTTAAGGAAGGGAATGCGTTTTTCTACTGATTTGGACATAAATCTTCCTAAGGCAGTAACTCTTCTCATTAACACTTAGATGTCTCTCTTGGTTTTTGAACTCTCCATGTCTATGATGGCTTTTACTTTTTGAGGGTTAGCCTAGATTCTTATTTGAGTCACCATAAAGCCAAAAAACTTTTTGGATGAGACTCCAAAAGCACACTTAATTGGGTTAAATTTTATCTTGTATCTCTTCCTTCTAAGTTTCACACATGGTCTTGCATGCCTTGGGTTTTGCTAGCATGTCATCCATGTAGACCTCAACATTCTTTCCTATTTGATGTTAAAAGATTTTGTTCACTAATCTTTAATAGGTTGCCTTCGTGTTTTTCAATCTAAGAGGCATCACTTTGTAACAATAAGTTCCTCTTTCTGTGATAAATAAAGTCTTTTCATTATCTTTAAGCAATATTTTGAGTTCGTTGTATCCAGAATATGCATCCATAAAACTCAACAGTTTGCAACCTGAACTTCTATCCACAAGCCTATCAATGTTTGACAATGGATAGCTATCTTTAACTTTGTTAAGATCGATGAAGTTCATACACGTTCTCTATTTTCCATTTTCTTTTTTAACCATGATGACATTGGCCAACTAATTAGGATATTGGACTTCTCTAATGAAGTTTGCTTTTAAGAGATTTCCCACTTCTTTGTCTATTGCAAAGAGTCCTTTCTTCTGTCGGATGGGCTAAAGGTGAGGTCAACATTTAGACGATGGACAATGACCTCAGAGTCAACCCCTTTCTACCATCAACGTGAAAATGTCCTCATTCTTCTGAAGGAACTCAATAATCTTTTCTTGCTTATCAGGAGAAATTGATTACCCTATCTCAACAACTTTGTAGGGCTCTTCATTTTTAGCACTATATGTGTCAAGTCTTCCTCAAGTTTGGTTCTAGCCTTTCTCAATGCTTTTTGTGTCAAGATCGCTCACAAGATGGATTTCTTCTTCTTCTTCTTCTTTTTGTTGCTCAACATTGGTAGCATAGCTTTGGCTCGTTGATTTGTCGTCTTTTCTAACTATTCCAATCCAATTAGGAGTTAAAACTTTAACCAACCCTTAGTATCTTGATCTAATAGCTCCTAATTTACGCTAACTAGGTCGTCTAAGGATTGCATTGTAGAGAAGGGAGAGTCTACTATCACAAATTCAGTCATGACCGTGGCTTGCAAGATTCTCCCCTTAGAGTATGCAGTAGAGTGACCACGCCCTTCATCTAATCGAGATGAGTAGGGAACTACGGAAGTTGTCTTATGAATGGCTTTAGATGCTCTTCCGTTATTTTCATATTGGTTGCAGCCTCATGATGAAGTATATCCCATAGACTGCCACTGTGGAAAAGGACTTTTCTAAAAATGTAGCTATTTATAATGGCAATAATCACAAGGGGATCATTGTCATGATTGCAACTCTCTACCCATTCCTCAGGACTGAAGGTCATCTCATCCTCATTTCATCCTTTTTGTTTTTTGAAAGGTGTGGAGTTGTTTCTTCCCTTATTGGTCTTTCTCTTGGATAACATGGTGGATTGAGTGCAACGTTACAAGTTGTAAGGTCTTAACCTTTTTTTGGACCAGTGATAATCAAGAGCATTACAAAGAGAAACCTTCTCGAGTTTGGCTCTCAATGAGGGCACCAATTGTTACGAGGTCATGAACAATGTAAAGATATAGATACTAGGGTTTACGTGGTTTGACTATGTGCATACGTCCACGAGTGTAGCTGCTTGTGTGCTACTAAGTAACTAGTGTGAACTGAACTGTTCACTAAGTACAAGCTCTTGATAAGATTAATTAGGTGTCTGGGTGAGACCAAAATTTATGGGAAGAGCTCTCGGGTTCGACACCCACTAAACACACCTTTGGGGAGGGTTGAGGAGCCTCAACTATGATGAAGCCCCAAGTAAGATTAGTCTCAGATCGTTAAAACGAATGAGGATACCTATGGTTTAAACCAAAAAAAAATGAAGCAAAGTTCGAGTAGGAATGAGAGCTAAAAGACCCATCCTCCTTGGAATGGGAGCCTATTTATAGGCAAGTGAAGCATACTGGATCATGCCATGTGTCACCATTTGGAGGAGTCTAGTTGTCTGAGTAAAATCAATCTGTCTTCAAGCCATGAGACTTGGAAAATTAGGAAATTGAACAAGATCTGAACTGGGCCTATCGAGTCATCCTAGAAGTGAAGTCTTTGGGCTAAGTCCATTGCTAACCATTTTCATGCATTTATAGTCTTTTATAAAAATTTATTTGAACTTATGTCTTATACTAAGTAATTATTGCGTGCTTTTTATGTTTTTAAATTTTATTTTTTAAAAATTGATAATGTTTGGATGGGCTTGGATGGGTTTGAGTTTCTTTGTTACATGAAAAATAAGTTTAGACAAAAAAAATTAGACTCAAAAAAATCTAGTCAGACAAAGCTTGAGCTCACAAATAATTCTTTAATACCTTACCTAAGCTCGACTCGAACTTGATCCGATCCAATCCATTGAAACCTCTAAATCGTAGCAACATAAATCACTTTAAGTCGCACTATCAATGAAATAGAGTTGTACATGATTTGTATTTTGTTAGTGGTTGTTATGGTTTATCTTTTTAATTATTTTCAAAATTATAAATTGAAAAGTCTATGTCTTATAATGGAAGTTGTTAATAAATAGTTATAATTTAGTCTTTTGAATAATTTAGTTGAAAGATAACTATTATCTAAATTAATCATAGTAAAAGTATATAAGGGTTGAAATAAATAGATAAGTCTAATTTGTGAAATTTTAAAATATTTTAAAATGTTTGGGAATTTAATAGGATTATTTGGTAGGAAGTTAAAATTAATTTATTATCCTATGTGTCAAAAATATAGATTGGCCACGTGGTATATTTTATTGAGTATTTATGTATTTTGTTATATGTACTTATATAAATTTGTTGATGTTTGATTAAAATCTTTGCAATTTTGTTTGAATTTTTCTTCTCTCTCTCCATTTTTTTATATTTTTTTCCATATTTTTCATATTTAAACACTAAAATACATATGTTTTTGATAATAAAAATAAAAACTATCAAGTATAAATATATGGGCTATCGCATGACAACTATACTTTTTGAATAATTAATCTTAAGAAAATAAAACTAATAATATGTTTGAAAAATTAAAATTTGAGTTGTCATTAAAGGAAAAGATTGGTTAACAACTAAGACGTGATTTAGTGGTTGTTACTTTTTTTAAGAGGAATTAAGTTTAAGATTTGATTCTTCACTCTCTTTTTTGTATTTTCTATGAACAAAAAAAAAAGAGAAACGATTGGTTGCTACGTGGTAGCTAATTACTCCAAATTAATGCTTTATCTAATAATTTTTATATTGTGTACTACAAATAAATAATTTTTATATAATATATATGTATAAATATTTAGATGTATATTATATATAAATATAGATACGGTCCATAGGTACATAGTACATATATTTTAGTTAGCAATAGTTAAAGTACATATATTTTAGTTAGCAATAGTTAAAGTGTAATATTTTTCTTTCATTGTTCAATCTACTCTACAAGGTCGGTTGTACTTTTTTTTCTTTATTCGTAAGTATATAATAATGGGGTATGGTTATAAATTTTGATTTATTATAAAGTTAAAGTAAAAAAATACATAATTAAACGTAAATTTAAAGTTATTAAGCATAAAATATGTAAGAAATATACTAAAAATTTAATAATTAACTTAAAATTAATATTAACAATACATTGTTAAACATAAATATAAAGTTATTAAGCGTAAAATATATTAAAAGTATGTGTACAAATGATAATTAACATAAAGATACATTACAGCAAAATTATTATATGTGTAAATTCATTTACACTAATATTTATATTGATAATTATATTTTTACGATATTTTTTATTTATTTTATGCCTAATAATTTTAAATTTTCACTTAATGATATAGTTTTTACATTGATATTATAATAAAATTATAATTTTTATTACCTTAGCGTAGAAAATCCTGTACAACGGCATGGAAAATTTTTCCACAAAGTTGTGCGAAAGAATCCAGGCGGTCACACTCCTCAAAACCGCACCGTCAAAGCTCTTAATATTACCGTCTATTCATCAATTCAAACAGATCTTCTCCCATACATCTTTCACAAACAATTCTATAGATCTTTTTTAGGGTTTCATCTCCCGCAGCTTTTCTTTACGGTGCGTTTTGATCTCTCAGTATTTCTTATTCATTACTGTTTCTGATTTTCTTTTTTCATTTTGCTCTTTATACAATTTCTTCATGGATGTTTCAATATGATCGTATTTATTCAACTCTAGCTAAAAGCTGGGAAGCTCTTTATTTATAGGAGAAATTATATCCTTGTTGGTTTTTTGTTTTTTTCATTTTAAAATGGATTGGATCCTACGCTTTGGCATTTTTCTGCCTTTTGGATCCAGTTGATCGATGGGTTGTAAAGCTTTTTTAATCCCATTCTGGGTTTTGGATGATTTATGTTAGTAATTAATTTCTGGGATTTTGTGATCTTTGAATGCATATTTACTTTCATGTTTATTTTTCTATTTTGGCTAAGTTATTGTATATATCTTATAAATTTTTGATTTTGCTACTAAGCTGATGGCCATGATACAATTTTAGTTTCCTTTTATCTTTGTTTTGTTTTATTCCCTACGAAAGTTGAAGAAACAGCCGCAGAATTGTTTTTAGAATTTCATGATGCTTTCTTTTATAACTAATATGTGCTTGTTTGATTTCCTCACAAGTCACAACCCAAAAAATTAAATGCTCCCTGGCTCCAAAATTGTCTTGTAAATTACTCCATGATTATTTGATGTTGCAATTCTTAATTTAATAGAAGCATAGGCATGGATGTGTTTGAAATGAATTTCTTACTTGATTTGGGTTATATTAAAGCCATCATTAACTATAAGTGTTTATTTCTTCAAATTACACTTGATTGGAAATCAGATTTCAGAAGTAGACCAAGTTACACTTTTATGATGATTAATTACAAATTTTCGTTTGAGAAAGTTTTAAGCAAAACCAAGAACTTAAATCTACCTGGATTTCTGAAAGTGAACACTGCCTGAATAATCATGGATGCACATTGGTTTGTGAACTGAGTTTTTCTTCTTTTTTTTTTCTTTATCTATGAACAGCATTAGAAAGATTCTGATGGTGAAGGCATATGCTCACGAGCACGTTTACAAGCACCCATGGGAGCGAGTAACTTCTGCATCTTGGCGCAAGTTTGCTGACCCTGAGAACAAACGTACCTTGTCTCATATTCTTGAAGTTGACACATTGAATCACAGACTCGATCCTCTATCTGGTAAGCTCTACACAACACGTGCTCTTACCATTCATGCTCCCGGGCCATGGTTTATTCGCAAAATCATCGGTCAAGATATCTGCCACTGTGTTGAATCGACAGTGGTTGATGGCCAATCTAAGTCAATGCAGCTTACTACCCGTAATGTCAGTCTTCAGAAGTTTATAGAGGTGGAGGAGAAGATAAGGTATGACCCTCACCCAGATAATTCAACTGGCTGGACAATTTGTCGACAGGAGACTAGTATTCGTATTAAGCCATTATCAGCTCTGGCATCCATGGCTGAAAAAGTTGAGCAACGATGTGCTGAGAGGTTTATGCAAAATAGTGTGAAGGGCAGAGAGGTTATGGAGAGGATCTGCAAGTATCTTGAAGCTGAATCTAGTGGGATGGCTGTATAACTCTGACCTTTCCCGCTTCAAGTTTAAGCTCTCTTTGGCAGAGTAGGAAACAACAATAGAATGCAAGATGCAAAGGTACTAAGGTTAATTTTGAATGCCATTTCTAGACATGGTTCAAATTTTGATGTAGTCCATATCTAATATGGGAATATCCGTCTCGCTTGCACTTTAATTTTATAATATCATTGAAAAAATAAGACGTGATGGCTTTGTATTCATCAAGTCTTTTATCACTTATAATCTTCTATTAGGTTGACAGTAATCAATAGATAGACCTTCGGAAAATGGTTACTTAGCTAGTTGTTATTTACATTTGGCACGTTAGATTCAAACATCAAGGATGGAGGTGTGGATAGACTTAAATTTAACAATCTAAACATGACACGATTATACGAATAAAAGACATGAAAAGTGACAAATGTTAAAATTAAAAAATATATATACATAAATATAAAAAAAACTCGAAAATAAGATTAAATTTTTCGTGTTAATATGAATTTTGATACAAAATTTTTATACTTTATACAATACAAATACGATTTTATATAACATAAACACAAATTGACAATCCTAGTTGTGGATCTCAAATGGAAGGCATTATAGGACAGCGAGAGAATGCAGTATACACTCCTATATACCTCATTGACATTGCAAGTTATGCCAGTAGTAACACTAATCATCGGTTAAGTCGAAACCACCACACATATAAATACAAGATTTGCAAGTGACTGAACACAATTCAAGGATAATGCAAAGAAGAGCATAATTGAAAATTTACACAGCTACCCATGGCCCATGGGATCATCCACGATCATCCTCCTATCATCTATTCATCTTGAAATTGCACATTCCATTTAAAAAGCAGAACAAGAGGGAAACAGAGTGATACATACAAATGACAGAGTCCATCAAACCACCATAGATTAAGAAAAACACTGACGCCAACATAAAAATTCTCGCCAATCACAAAATATAGTGTTCTTCGTCGTGCATAGATGTCTTAGATAGCCCTGCCCCCAGCACATATAACAATAAATAAGAGGACACCAGATAAGACTTGTGGCCAACTCAGGACTGCCTAGGAGGAAAATGAGCAAACATAGTTCAGCACATGAAACTTCATCCCAATTGTATTTAGATTTTATCAAGCTTCCCTGCCTTGACAACTGGATTGGCTTTAGCTATAGCATCACGTGCAGCAGTGTGATAGTCAAAGGGGCAGTCATGTTTATCTGAGTAGCGGTGTGATGTACAGAAAAGGTTACCACAACGACATTTGAACGCTGTTAGACCAACCCTCTTTTTGCAAGTGCTGCACCGGTTTGGACTCTCCTTCAGCTTTGCTTCTACGCTCTCCCCTGAGCCAGATGCACAGGCTGGCTGAACCAAGATGGTCTTTGGATCCACAGAATTTTGCACGTTTACACCAGTAGCAATGGTTTCATTCCCATTGCTGGTTGATGACCCATTCACAATATTATCAAGAGATGATGCAGCAAGTTTGGCATGCTCCTCTTTCAATAACAGATCCTTGTGGCACTTGGAGCACATGTTCATCGTAGCTGCACTTCCAAAGAAACCACAATTGTTAATGCACAAAATAGGACGATCAGGAGGAGCTTGGCATCCTGTCTTCTCGTGGTCCATTTCTTCACCTCTCCTGTACCAAATACATTGAAATATGAGAATCTAACAGGGAAAATTTACAATGCTAAGTCCCAGAGACAATTTTCACTTTAATGCTAATTAATACATTCATTAAGTCACTGGTAACTGCAAAAGAACCTGTATTATACTGATAGCACCCATTTTTTTCTTTTATAGTCACAATCAAGCAAAGAAACCAGAACTCTACAAGATATAAGCACTATCCACAAATGTGTAAGCCTGTAAGTGTGTCTGTATATTTATGATCTAAAAGAAATCTGTAAAAAAAGAATACCATCTTAACGTGGCAAGGCAGGGAACTTCCCTTACAAGTTAAAAAATTCATTCCACAGAAAAGCACTGCAAAATATTAAAATCGCATGCTTAATTAAATTGCAAAATCAGCATGCTTAGTCAACCACTTTGAATCAAGTAGTGATTACAAAGATGTTTAATTAAGATGCAAAATGAAAATATGAAATTGGAAGAGGGTAACTCTAAATTGAATTATAGAAATTCTATAATAAAACTATTAAGCAAAAATTCCAGCTTTCAGAAAAAAAAAAGAAGGAAATGAATGTCAAAACATCTTATTTACACTATTACATTCTATAATGCATAAAATTGGCACGTTCAAAGCATATCACATATTAAGTAACATATAATTAGTGCTAGTAGTGGCAATTCCATGCCTTGCCCCTTTAAGAAGTAATAAAAGAATAAGAATCATCCATTTGATTAGTTGTTCAAAAAGCTATCAACTTGATAGTAAACAAAGGTTAATAGTGAAAGCTAAGACTAGACACGTAGACAGTCAATAGTGACAATACTAAAAACGAGATGTGACTCTCTCCTAAACTTTTGCTAGCTTGAAAATAAATGTTCAATACTGCTCTCAAATTTCTGCTCATAATTTATGCACACGTTGTAACAAAAACTCCTGCCTAAGCATACAGCTTTTTCTTTCACAGAGTACAGTTTTTATTGGCAAGTGAAAATCTCACATCCTTTTTAGCTAATTACTCTTAAAAAAGTCTCTGATGTTTATTTAATTTTCCCTTTCAGTCTAACATCAAAACCAAGAAACACTATCTAAACCAATCTCAAAACAACAGAATTATACCCATAAATTTATTTAATTTTCCTTAACCATAATCAGCAAATTAAACTATAAAAAAAAAAAAACTGACATATCGTTCACATGCATGCAGAAATAATTTCACCCATCACACCAAACTTAAATAATAATAATAATAATAATACTGAAATAATTCAACCTAGCTATCCAGAAGAGAAAAAGAAAAAGGGCAAAAAGGGTTAACCTGTTAGCTCGAGAAGTTACTGAAATGAGTCCTTAAAGCCGATCTTAGAGACTCAAAAAACGCATCCGATGAGCCCCTGTTTTAAAAGATCAAATAAAACAAACCAATAACATAAATTAAAGCCAAATAAACCCATAAAAATTACGCCAAAATTTGAATAAAGAGAAAGAAAATATCAGTATAAGAGATCAAAACCCTAACCCTAGAATTTATGGACCTGATCGCCAAGGACAGAGCCGCGGCAAAGGAGGAAAAAACCCAGAGAGAGAAACAGAGAGAGAAAAAGGAGAGATGTTTTTATTTTATTTTATTTTTTTCGTCTCTTCGATTTGATAATTTTAAATGACTTATTTTTTATTAATATTTTGGTTTTCTGTCGATGAACGTTCTTTACTGATGAGAGGGTGACGTGGGCGTTTCCAATTGGGTACGGTTTTGATTTTATCATTCCCGTTTTGTCCTTCGCTTCGATGAGACTAACGGTTTTGTCATAGGGGACGATTTTCTGTCAGTGTCACCGTGATAAAGATTAGAAATATGACGGTCCAATAGGCGTTAAGGTAGTTGCTTTGTTACGTTGCTGCATGTGCGATAGGACAAGGCTTAGTTTTTTAATTATGATAGGTTTTCCCGTGACTTTCTTCCCGGTTAAAAAAAAAAAATTTGGGAGCTACTGACCTGGACGAAGTAAGATTATTGGAAATAATTTAAAATTAGCTAATATTAGATTTAAATCCATACGATACATTGTGATAATTTTAATTTATAATAATTTTTAAAAAATAAAATTATAAAAGATTATAAGGTAAATTTTACTGAGATCTTCAAAATTTTATCATAATTCAACTCTAGTTTATTAATTTTTTTTGAAAGACTAGTTCATTAATTTTTAAAATAGATACTTTAGTTCAAAATCATAAATAATTTTAACATATATTAGTCAATTGCTAAACTTAAATTGATAATATCACATTCTCAAATATCAACAATGAATTTTATTACTATTTATTATTTTTAAGTAATTTTTCAAAAAACTATTTTATGTAAGAATTTTTATTTTATAATACCAAAAAGAGTATTATAATATTTCATGAGTAATAGATGTTTAGGTTAATAGACTTTTTAACAGTAACTTAATAGAATAATTTTTTATACTGTCAAATTTATGATTTTGGATTAAGATGTCCATTTTTCAGATTAATGGACTAAAGTTGAATTATGGTAAAATCTTAAGAACCTAAGTGAAATTTACCCAAATATATATTGATATTAAAAAATTAATACATATATAGAACATACAAATTTAAAAAAAATTGAAATCAAATATTAATTAGAAAAATTATAAAAAATTAAATATAATAAATCTTCAATATTAACTAAATAAATTAAATAGCTACCATTTTAGTGAAAGCAATTATATTAATCATTAGTAGATTATTGATCAATATTTTTATATTTGAAACTGATTTATTTTTAAAATTTGAATTTAAATCACTCTAAATTAATCTTGTAAAACTAACTAATTTATATCCCATGCGATGCATAGTTTTTTTTTCTTACCTAATTTTGTTTGTTGATAAAATCATATATATATATATATATATATATTAGTTATTTAAATGTTAAAAGTAAATTAAAGTCAATATAATAAAATCAAAATAAGCAAATAAAATTTAATTTAATATTTTAAAAAATAAAGACCAAATCTTATAATAAATTATAATAAGATATTCAATAAATTCACACAACTCTTGAATTAATAATTAAAAGTTCAACTAAAAAAGTATCTTCATTTTTGCGAATCTTCGGTGTTGCTGGAGTTATACACCTGCAATGTAAATTTTAGTTATTTATTGTATGCAATGAATTTTAATAAAATCAAGAAGATTTGATTATACAGTGCATAATAAACATAGCAATGTTAATTTTTCTGCAATTTAAATTCTAACCATTACTTTGTATTGTAATTACTTTACATGTAAAGTACCAAACACCACTTTAATGATTTGTCTTATAAAGAGAGCTTAACAAGTTAGTACATTGCAAAAATTTGTTGTGAGGTAGGACTGCATTATTTTTGGAACTGTGTTTTACCGAAAAGTTTTTTTCTTTTTTCAGAGAAGGAACATATCACTAACTCTAAAACTGGTTAATTTGGATTAGCATGGAATTTTTTATAAACGCACACACCATAACACTACACACTCGATGTAGAACGGAGACAAATCCAAAGGGAAAGCTAATGCTTTTAGTCTCAACATCAGAATCACACACCAAACACACAGAAAAATGAATTTTTTTTGTTCAGAAAAGAAACACATCATTAACTTCAAAATAGGTTGATTTGGGTTAGTATGAAATTTCTTTAGCGTAAGTACATAACCTACATAACCGTTTATTACATGAAAGAGAAAATTTATGGCATGCTACAAGTTATGGGTTCCAACCAATAAAATCTTAACCCCCTACTCTCAATTATCACGAAAAAGAAAAATCAAAATAAAAAACAAAAACAAAATCTAAACTGGCTAAGGCAGTTGATCACTCCATTGGATCAGGCCACCTATTCTAGATGGGTCCAATGCCAACTCCAAGAGATAGTTACCGTATGAGTACTCAAAGTACAATTTGAGATTGTAACAAAAAAAAAAAGTACAATTTGAGACAAGTATAACTGAGGAGATTGAAACATGATTATGAGAAGAAAATTTTCAGAAGATGATGCTAAAACAAAGAACAGAAAAATTAGAAGATAAAATAAGTTAAGGAAAAGAATTAGTGTGACAAAGACAAACAGCATGAGGAGGTTTAATTAAGCTGCCAGGAAAACGGTTGTTGAGACAAAATGACAGTAGCTTCTCAGTTAAAGAATTAGAGTCTCAAATTTACATTATTTATTTTGTTTAGTCATTGCTTTCCAGCTCAAATGATTTCTAAAATGTCAGTGGCAACAATATATTTTCTTAGTGTTGATTATGTTGCTGGACATTTGGCTCAAAGCAAACACGTTTTCACAGGGAACTTGATTAAGATTAACAACTGAAATGTAGCCAAAATTCTGGAACTTCTGTGCTTCAAAATATGAGTGCAAGTTACAATAACACGGTCAGTAGATTTCTAATCATGGCATTTTGTGAGCAACATATGAGAAGACAGCTGCGCAAGAACTTGGTGCCAAAGTAAGGTAAATGCAGATGGAGACGGAATTACTCCGTGTCAGATTCGAAGTGTAATTATGCTACCTACTTGGTGCACCGATACTGATTGCTATGTATGGATTTTTTCAGTTATCATTTTCTATGGTCCACTGGTATTTTGGTTTTAGCATTCATTAGGCTCTTTGTCAACCAAATTGCTGTTTCTCTTGACGACACAGCTTCTTCCCCGAATGGCCTTAGCACACCAGCAAGTTCCTCAAGTCTTTCCTGTCTAAGTAAACTTGCGCAAATCTCCAGCAGTGATTCCAATGCTTCTGCTCTCTGTTGGCTCTGGGGATCCTGTTTGATCCTTCCTTCATAATCATGCAGCATAGTTAGCATACTCATTATTGAGAAGTCAGAAGTGCCTGCGCTTAGCTCTTGCGGATTTTCTTTCCTCGCCTGCTTGGAGCTGCTAAATTTATCTTCTTTTGCTCCAACATGATTTTCTCGTGGAAGTCTCAATCTACATGGTACTGTTGTCTTTTGTGGAGAAGCACTGATTGAAAACACGTTAGGAGTTTCTGATTTATGTAAAAAACACACAGGTATCTTATCACGTAAAAACTTGCTATTTTTCTCCGATTCTGTTCCCTTTTTGCAGCCAGCAACAGCACCATTACCTGTGTAGTACACGCTCAACATTGTCAATCTTTTGCAATGGCTCTCATTATCATGGCTCTCATTATCATCGCTCTCATTATCATCCTTACCTTTTCTACCAGCCTCTTCAGTAAGTTGAAATGGTTCCCGCGCTTCATCCGATCGTTCAGAGGTGAATTCTTGTTGTGCTTCTTTATGATGAGGACTTGATGCACACTCCAAGATCGTTCTTGAGTTACCAGCATCATTTGCAAGTGGATGCACCATAAATGCATCAGCTTTTCCTTCATGAACAATTCTCAACTCCTTTGATGGGCTTGCACTTTCACCTTTTGGATTCCCAGTTCCATATTTGTTGGCAAAAGGGCTTCCTTTCGGCTTACCCTGGATGCTTAGTTCAGATTTTACCGGGAGAAAGACAGGAGACAGATTATGGCATTGATCAAGATACGGTTGTAAATGCGGATGCCTCAACAGTTCTGCTGCCTGAAGTATAATAAAATGCAAGTTTCAGGGCAAGCCAGTGCTTTTATAGGAAATAGAGATATGGAATAGTTGAACATACTGTTGGTCTGTGTGCTGGATTCTTTCTTAGCATGGTTTTGATCAATTGCTTCCTGCAGTTGGGAAGATTTGCTTGTATCAGTTAAGAACTCCTTTCGATGTGTATATGTGCATCTTCTATAAGTAGGAAATATTGCAGAAAATAATGTCTACTTACAGTGCAGAGGAATACACTGTTGGGAGTGGAGAAATGGAAGATCGATTAATTTTGTTGATTAGTCCCGCCATATCCTGCTCACGGAGCAATTGCAACTTTAGTTTATTGTTTCTCTGAAGGACAATGGAAGATTGATAAGTACAGGTTAAACCAACGCTTACAGGAGCTCTGAATGCAGGTTGATGAGCAGCCATTTCAAACATGCAGCAACCTATAGAAAATTGCAATTCCAAGGATGTGAACACTAGGTTCATCGTCCTACATGAAACATATATGTAAGATTAATATTACCTAGGGACCATATATCCGACTTGTAGCCGTAAGGTATATCTGCAAGAAGTTCTGGACACATGTAGTTCGGAGTGCCAACAACCTGTGTAGAATAGAAGTAACATGAGCGTATATCAGCTATCAGCTCCTGAAAAACTGATAGCCTAAAAAAGAATAGAAATTTCAGTATCAAGAAATAATTGGTTCTTCTCTTTCAGATTAGATTATTCAAAACCATAGTCAATCAGATGAGATTCTGCAATGTAGCTCACTTGCATAGTGGACGGATGCAGTGTCTTAAGACGAGAAAATGTAAAGAGTATTGCTAATAGGAGCTCAGTTTCTATGAGAGGACATTAGACAATGCAGCCATTACCGTTGAAGTGAGATCCTCTTTGTTCAGCAGTTTTGCTAGTCCGAAGTCACCTATATTAGAAGTTAACGTGAATAAGACAGTTGCAAGGCAATGGAACTGAAATGCAAAGAGTACAAGTTTCACAAATTTGAGTCTCACCTAGGCGAATGTCATTGTCTTTTGTAAGGAAAATGTTGGAGCACTGAAATTTAGATGCAAAATTGGTTGGAGAAAGATATGGCAACTGAACTCTTTTTAACAGAAAATAACTGAACATTTCTTACTTTCAGATCCCTGTGAAGTACACGGTTGGAGTGAAGGTAGTCGACCGCCAGCAACAGTTGTGCCAGCCATTTGCAAAGCTTCTGCATCAGAATGATATATGACCAATGAGTACAAAACAAATTGTGCACTCCCATTGCCATATGGATTTTTGTTTCTCTAATACATTCCATTTCCGTTACCTTTTCTGGAAGAAACGTCCCTCTACTTTTCTTTATCATCTCAGCCCTGCAATAACAACGTGTATATTAGGAAGCCTAATTATGGTACTAAAATCTAGTTATATGTTTCTGCTTTCTGCATTTTCTTTGGTTCCAAATTCTAGCTTATAAGTTATACCCTAAAAGACTGTGGTTCTCCATGAAAAATATAAATGAAAAAAAAAATTTTAAAAAGAAAAGATGGTACAAGAAAATCATCTTGAAATTTTATCATAAATTTGTTTCAGTATGTGGGCAACTGTCAATTTGTTTAACAGTCCAGAGAGCTTGTAAGATGAACTTTTTTTCTGTCTTTTGGTAGAGCTTGTAAGGTTAGCTTTGATGTTTCTTATGCAAAATAACTTACATATCTCCTCCCTCACAATAACTTGTCACAATGCAGAGATAGGATTCCTGTAAAAAAAGAAGAAAGCAAAACAGAAAGTTATGCCAATTGTATTTGCCATTTATGTTTCAACAAATAAAACACTTTTGATTGTTTGATTAGGGGATCAAACCATCCAAAACATCAATAAAAGATAACAAACTACCTTTTCCACCCATCCATCCTTGTACTCCACAATATATGGATTGTTAAGCTTTGCTATCAAATTCATCTGCGGAGAAATATGCCATAGAGGTAGAATCTTTTTTCCCGTTATACTTTATAATTTAACCATGTAAACCAAAATCCTTCTCTATAGCCTTGAGTATCATTCATTCACCGATAAGCATTAGAAACAAATAAAAGTTATAAACCATTTAAGTATGATATAATGCAGAAAATAAGTCTTCGCAAGAGTAACCTCTTGATGTGCTGTACGCTTAAACTTCTCGGTTTGTTTAGCTAAACGAATCTTTTTCAAAACATACCTGCAGGGAGGATGCATCAAAAACTAAAGTTATCACATCAGGAAACTGCATTCTTTTAACAAACCTAGATTTGTAGGAAATGCATTTAAATGCAGAGGTATTATTTCCATCAGATTGAATTTTAACACCCAAGTTTAGTTTACCACAACTTTAAAAAAACAGATGAGAAAAGTTGAAAAATAAAATTAAAAAAAAAAAGTAGAAAGAAGATGTGGCAGAGCATCTCTCACTTCTTTTTCTCAGCTTTATGAAGAACAAGAAATGCAGCCCCAAAAGCTCCTCTCCCAATCTGCTCTAGCACTTCATAATCGTCCATTTTTTTTCTCTATGAGCACCTCTCAGAGTCTGTAAAGCATAATTGAAAGGCTTTTCTTCAATGTTCACTGGTTGCCCTAAGCTTTGCAGTACTGTTCGGTGGTATATTAAGCCTACATGACCACCACAGCACTAAATAGAATTTAAAGATGATGCCAGGATCAAATCTGTTCGCAGGAAATGAAGTCACACTAAAATTTTGAGTTGAGCAGTGATCACAGGCAGGAAATCATTCAAGAAACATGAACACATATGGAAGAGCATTAAATGCTGCATTAAAAGATTACCAAGAAAGTTCTGGCAGGAAGAATCCTTGGAAATGCCAAAGCTTAAGAATGCTTGGAGAGATAATGGGATAATTAGTTTTGAAGAAAATTAAACAGGAATAAGATGGATGTTTAAACTGCAAAGGGAGGGAAGATTTGAGGCAAAAGCAAAGAAAAGGTTGCTGTGACAGGTTTGCCAACCACAGTTTGAAAATGGGAAGGCAAAAGCTTTGCTTAAATTTTCAGTTTGCTCTGGCCATCATTACGATCCATGTGGTTGGCATGTCACTATCTCCTTAACTGAAATTTTCTTTTTTATATAATTTTTTACCTTTGAAAACCTGAAAGAAATTTCTGTGAATGGCACCATCTATCTATAGTCCATGATTGGCCAACATCCATTGCATTTATTTGTTTTTTAGGGTAAATTCCACTTAAATTTTTAAGGTTTTACCGTAATTTAATTCTAATTTATTAGTTTTGAAAATAGACATTTTAATCCAAAATCACAAATAATTTTAACATATATAGTCAATTACTAAACTTGAATTAATAATATCACAATTTCAACTATAAATAATGAATTTTATTATTATTTATTATTTTTAAATAATTAAAAAAATTATTCTAAGTAAGATTTTTATTTTTTTAATACCAAAAAATGGTAATATGGATATTTTATGAGTAACAAATGTTTAAGTTAATAGATTTTTTAATAACAACTTAATTGAACAATTTTTTTGTACTGTCCAATTTATAATTTTAGATTAAAATGTTTATTTCTTAACTAATATATCAGAGTTAAATTATAATAAAACTTTAAGTATCTTAGTGAAATTTATTCCATTTTTTAATTATATACACCAGAAATTACAATTACATTCAGATTAGATCTAAGCATGTATTGTCTAATTATTATAATATTCGAAATAAACTAATGAACTAACTCGTTGCCAATAATCTCTTGGTCTAATGATTAAGGATGAGTTGTGGCATATTGTAAATCTTGAGTTCAAATCCAAGCATCTCCATTTTCAGTTATTTAATATTTCTCTTGTAACAAAAAAAAAACTAACTCGTTGAAAGTTGAATAAAGTTCAATATAATTTAAATCGAACTAGCACATAGTAAAACTAGAATATTGACTTTAAAAGTTTTTATTCCGTGCCCTGTAGACAAGGTTTAGAAAGGAATTTTAATTAATGTTTTCATATTTTAATTGGTGGACATTAGGTTGCTATTTATACAACTATTTATTTGGAGGGGTTTCTCAACTTTGGAATCTGATTGATTATCCAAAAATTAAAATTGATTAAAAAAGTCAGCTTTATATTTACATAGAAAAAAAATGCTGTTGGTCTTATTAACACTTTTTTTAGTTCACAAGAATTAATAAAGAGAAAATGACAACAATAAGTAACAACTATTAGACTAAACTTTAATTATTTTCCTTTTTTTTCAACTATTTATCTCACCTACTATCACAAATTTATTTTTGAATAGATTGATCCATCCATGAATTATTCTACACCTTACCTTTAAATTTTCAGTAATTTTTTGTTACATTAGATGGGAAATTGTTGGAAGCAAGTAGCATCCTATATATAAATTTTACACTAAAAGGAACTCAATTAGGGTGTCTACATGGCACCTAGCTCTTTTTTTTTTTGTTTTTTATCTTTATTTTTCAATATTGATTTTATATATATATTCTATTTTTAAATTCATTTTATCCATTTTTTCATTTTATTTAACGGGTAGATATTTTTATTTTTTCTCAGTGGATAGAAGTGCTCATATTTAGATTTTAATCAAATTAATCATTAAACTGATTTAATTTGCATAGTCGGTCGGCCACTGAATTAATTTCATTTGGTTATCAAAATTGATTTTGAAAATTTTTTATTTTCGATTAATTTTGTTTTCATCATAACCGAAATTTTAATTCAAAAAAAAAAACCTTGAATTTTGAAATAAATGGATAACAATGAGGGTGTCCAAATAGCACATCTATTACTCTCCATTATTTCTCTTTTTTATTTTTTAATATTCAGCTATTTCTTTTACATTTTATTTTTTTTATCCGATGAATAAAGATGTTTATATTTCGATTTTTATTCGAATTAATTGGTCGAATTAAATCAATTCTATTAATTGATCATGTGACTATCAGTTTTTGAAAATGATTTTGACGAAAATTTGGTTTTCAGTTATCTTAGTTCAAAACGAAATAATTGGTGGTCTAATTGAAATATAAAAAACTCAAAGATAAAACTAAAATTACATAAAATCCAAATATATGTTTAAGTTTAATGTTAATAGAATTTTTAACTTAAAATTTGGTTAATATTGTGTTTAATGATTTTTTATAATTTGTTTCAAATATGAGAAATTAAGAGATTAGAATATAAATTAACTCAAATATATTTTATTATTCTCCTATTTTAAAAATTAACCAAATTGAATTCAATTGATAAGATTTTCAAATTTAATAATTTTTTGTTCGGTTAATTAAAAAAATTAAAATATAATACAGTTTAAGAGAAATTTTTTTTTTTAAATTAATCGTACCAGCTAAATGAGTAGTCCAATCAACGAGGAGGTCGATGGAAGTGTGCACATTCACCTCCACCGATCTCTTGTCTTCTCATTTTCCATTTTTTTATAGATAAATTTTGCAAGAAAATAAATTCAGTTGGGAGGACTACGTAGCACCAAGGTTTATTTATTTATTTTTTTACTCATTTTTTTTCCAAACAAACTGTTTTGTAAATTTCAGGAATACTTTTCTGACATATTTATATGCTTTTTTATTTCAAATAAATTACATTTTAAGAAATATCTTTAATACATCCATGCAATAAATTTTACAAGAAAAATGATTCATTGACGTCACACGAAACATGACTTTTTTTTCACTTTTATTTTTTTGTTAATTTTTTTTTTTTTTTGTTTTTGTCAAAACATTTTATTTATGCTAAGGCTTTTTTTACAAAAAATTTTAAAAAGTA
Source organism: Heritiera littoralis (assembly GCA_031772115.1). Taxonomy (NCBI): domain Eukaryota; kingdom Viridiplantae; phylum Streptophyta; class Magnoliopsida; order Malvales; family Malvaceae; genus Heritiera; species Heritiera littoralis. Next base: position 565,105 of record JAPDPK010000128.1, on the reverse strand, counting down.
TAAAATTTTTTTTTTTTTATAAAAAACGTTAATTTATTATTATTCCCGGGCACAGCTTGGGACTTTTACTAGTTACTTTTAAAATACAAAAAAAAATACGGTATACCTTTTATTTAAGTGTAAATAAATCAAATAAATGATAAATAAATTTTTTACATGTAAAATAAAAGCTGCAAGTCAAGGAAAGACTAATGGGTGTAGAGTCTGTAGATATCTATAACGTTATATAACTATCTATACATCTATTATCTATATATACATAATACATGTAACTATTTTTGTCCATAGGTACGTAAAGAGATGGTAATGGGTACCTTATAAATAGGTATGCAATGTCACTCAACCTAATTAAATAAGATTAGAGCGTTATATAATCAAGTTAGGATAGAATTTGGATAGTAAAACTACTATCTATCGTGAGTTTGAATAATGATCTTAGGGTACCTACTTCTTGAATTCAATCTATAAATAATAATTTTTTTAATATGATTTGTATATTTTTATTTATAAATTATTTATTATTAATGTAATATTTAATTAAATTAATTTGTTAAATATTTTAATTATGATTTTAATTTTAATTTATTTTTATGAGTTAAATTAAATTTATTAATTTAAATTTTTAAGAATTTGTTCTAAAATTGATTTTAAATTTAAATTTGAAAGTCAAACTTTGATTTAATAAACTACTATTTATCCAATTTAGATAATTAATGAGTATTTTCTATATTATATACAGTTCGAGTAAGATGAATCAACACTACAAAAAAAAACCCATAGACTACATTTAAAAAGCATATTTCAAGAAAAAAGACTATGTTTTTCTAACCATAATCTATTTTGGCGTTGTCTTTTCTACTGTAGTACAAACTATACTTCTTGCAACGTAGTCTAATATATAAATGTAGATCACATTTTAGGGAGAAACGTAGTAGAACATATAGAAAATAAACTATGTTTTATATTTAAACGTAATCTTATTTGTAATCTATGTGATTAAATTATTTATAAATTTTGATTTATTTAAAATTAAAATCAATAGAGTACATTTTTCTGTTACATGAAGACTAATTTCAAGTAAAAAAATGTCACGACCCGTGACCACATTTTTACCCTTCTTATACACAACTTAACCGGTTGGGCTGTCTGCGATACTTCACTTGTACTGACTGTTAATAAATTTTACATAATATTGTTTATATTATACACATCCCCTATCGTAACAAATCAGATAAGTAGTACTGTTGACGTGTCTAAATACAGAGAATAAATAATCATACCTCAAATAATCAGTCGGTCTGACACATTGTTCTTCGTGTACAGCCAGGATCCACAATCCACTGATTTCACATTCATCAAAACCTGAGATGTTGAAAATTAAGAGGTGAGCAAAACCACGGCTCAGTAAGAGAATTATATGCCTCACTTGATACTCAGCTTCCTATATGCTGAAAATCTTTTTCATTTTTCCTATGGGCTCTAGGCTCGCATGTAGGAAAGATACTACAGTCGGCTAGGGATCCGAATGGAGTAAGGTAGGTATTTTAGAATACCATACTTGTTACGGAACCTAGAAGCAACTGTAGAGAAAAATTTTTCTTTTTTTTAATTAATAAATCCTTTTCCTTTTTAATCTTTCATAATCTTTTTCATATTCCTTTCAAAATAATGCCTCTACGAAATAAAGCCTTTAAATAGAATAATTAATATCCGTATATTCCTTGAAAAGAATATTAGTTAAATCATCATCTTATTTCTTTAAAACTTATTTCATGTTTTAATGTACTCTCTTAATTAGTTCCGTCCTTTAAAAAGCAAAATAAGCTATTAAAATCTATTTCATTCTTTGACATTTGTCGAATTCACGAATCACAATCACTTACTTATCGTCACAATATCCTACGATTTCTCATACTAACATCGGAACACGTGTAGCACTTAGTTCCCGAAGGACTCTAGAGGTGGCTCCCACGGTTCAATCATCGAGTCTCTGCTCGGTATGGCCTGTACTGAAACATCGGAACACGTGTAGCACTTAGTTCCCGAAGGACTCTAGAGGTGGCTCCCACGGTTCAATCATCGAGTCTCTGCTCGGTATGGCCTGTACTGAAACATCGGAACACGTGTAGCACTTAGTTCCCGAAGGACTCTAGAGGTGGCTCCCACGGTTCAATCATCGAGTCTCTGCTCGGTATGGCCTGTACTGAAACATCGGAACACGTGTAGCACTTAGTTCCCGAAGGACTCTAGAGGTGGCTCCCACGGTTCAATCATCGAGTCTCTGCTCGGTATGGCCTGTACTGAAACATCGGAACACGTGTAGCACTTAGTTCCCGAAGGACTCTAAAGGTGGCTCCCACGGTTCAATCATCGAGTCTCTGCTCGGTATGGCCTGTACTGAAACATCGGAACACGTGTAGCACTTAGTTCCCGAAGGACTCTAGAGGTGGCTCCCACGGTTCAATCATCGAGTCTCTGCTCGGTCTGGCCTTTTCCGTTTGACATATTCCATGTCATGTAAAATATTTCCCTTTTTAACATGTCACCTATCATTTATGGATTTTAATATAGACGTTAATCTTGTCGTACTATAAACCCTGGAGGGTAAAGGACTAAACCGGTCAAATCTATGACCATAATCTATATTTTCCTCGGTGGATCACGGATCAGGTGTCGACCGGGACTAAACATGTCACATATCATGTATCAGCATGATAAGAATACCAACCAGTCTCAAAACCGTATTTTTCATCGGAAAATACACCTTATGGAATTTATACAATTATATAATTCCATGATTTAAAACCATAAGGGTTATAATCCTTTAGTGAATATTGATAAAAATATCCATAAAAATATTTACTATATTTCACTTCATCTTTCGTCTCGTAATTCGTGTAATTTATCTATTTCGAGAATTTTCGGTGATTTCATTATCACCATTCTCGAATACATGAATATTCTAAAGTTCCATCTCATTATATTCATATTTTATGAAATTTAGAAATTTCCTCATGTCTCGTGATTTACTATCGAAATTCGGAAATAAATCATTTAATATGATTTTATAAAGTTTTTCTAAAATTTTCGGCAGCATAACGGCTGCCGATTCACTAACCTCCTGCACGGAAAATACAGTTTGAAATCTTTCAGCCAGTACTTCTTCCCAAATTATTTTCAGCAATTCATGCATCATAATAATTTTCATAAAATAATTGCATAAAATATTTTAAATTAAATTATGCAGATTGAGTATCCTTACAGTGCTGCACATGCATCCCTTACCTTTTTCCGGGTCGGCGACTTCCGCTTATCGATCGCGCCCGCGCTCCATTTCTCCCGATTCCTTATCTCGATTGCTGAAAATAATTTTTGGAATTAAAATTCTAATTTTTAGAATTTTTCATAATTTATTTAATTTTTTCTGAAATTAAATTCTCGGGAAATTTCTTACCGAATTTGTAAAATCCCGGGTTGTCGAATTTCCGGGAATTTTCCGAATTCCCGAAATTTTCCTTTTTCCTCTTTTTCTTCCTTTTTCTTCCTTTTTCCTCTTTTTCTTTTCTTTCTTTCTTTTCTTTTTCTTTTTCTTTTTTTCTTTTTCTTTTTCCTTTTTCTTTTCTTTTTCTTTTCTTTTCTTCTTCCTTTCCCGGTCAAACTGGTTCAGACCGGTCCAGCTTCTTTCCTCGCCGGTTCTTCGCCGGCGGCCGGTTCTCCGGCGGCTCGTTGGTCCCTCAGCTGGCCGGCGTCGAGGCGAAGCTGCCGGTGGTCTCAGCTTGGCCTGGATCGGCGGCACGGCGGCGGATCCACTCGATTTTGCCTCGGCTTCTTCTCCTCTTCGCCGGCGTTCCTCCGCCGTCCATTGCGCGTCGGGTGACCTCTATCGTGTTCCTCTCCCTCCGGCGGTGCTTCGGTGGCAGTGGCGGCCACCGATTTGGTCGACATCGCCGTCGGCCATTTTCTTTTCTCTTCCGGCGTTTGCTTCTGTTTCCCGTTCGATTTTCCTCCGTTTCTTCACGCCGGCGTTGGCGTCGGCTTCCTCTTCCCTTGCCGGCGTCGACGCTTCTTTTCCTTCTCCTCCTTTCCCTCTCCGGCGGCCGCTGACGGGGGCGGCTCTTCCGGTGACAGAATCGGGTTTCCCGATTCTGTCTTTTGTTTTCCTTTTTATTTTCTTTCCTTTTTTGGTTTATTTGGTTTCCCTTTTTAGTATGTAACCTACTATATATTATACAATATATTATATATATAATATCTACCATATATTACACATATAATATTATTTCATATAAATTGTAATACAATATATATTAGATATAAATTATATATATTGTACATTACAAAATACATGTCTAGTATATATATATATATATATATATATGTACATTTATATATACTTAAAATTAAATAACATTTATATATATAAATTATATAAATGCTATAATAAAATATTTATACATATAAATTTTAATATAAAATAACATTTACTTTTCTTATATATTCATATACTTTTATTTAAAATAATAATATATATATTTCATATATATATATGTATATCTGTACATATATATTTATAATTATATAAATGCATTTTATAATATACACATGTATTTGTTTGAGACAAAATAGTATATATTTCATTTTATAATATATACTAATATTCATATACATACATATGTATTTATATAAAAACATGTGTAAATATATTTATATAATTTAATTATATAAATATATAATATACGCATTTTTATTTTATTAATTTTGGATTTCCGTTAATCCAATTTAAATTCCTCCTTTTCTTATTTTCAATAACTCCGACTTTATTTTTATTTCCATTTAATTTCCTTCACACGAATTTCCTTATTCATCACTTCCTCATTTCTCAGGATTTTCACCAATATCCGTTTCTTGCAAATTTTATTTATTTCCCCTTATTTAATTTCTCTAATATTTATTTTCAATATTTCTAATTTCCAATAAATGAAAAATTTACGGTTATCACAAAAAACTACTCCTATTGGAAAAATTGTAGTGTTTTATTTCATTACACAAAATATTACAAAGTAATTACTACAAAATATTCTTATACCGTATTTTCATGTATATGAATTATCTTTAAAACTTTAACACAAAATATATGTGATGAAGTTTTTTTTCCAAAATGAACATAGTGCATCTATTAACATACTAGCTTGCATCACTTTAATTTAGATCAACAACTATTAACAACCTAGCTTACATCATCTTCATCTGTCATTTTACTTGAAAGAGTAGTTTGTCAAATTAATAGACAAATTGTTATTGATAACACATGTTGTGATAACCGCAAATTTTCCATTTATTGAAAATTACAAATATTAGAAATAAATATTGAAAAAAATAGATAAATTGGAAATTATGGAAAATAATGAAGAGAAGGAAATTTAATTTGGATAAATGAAAATCCAAATTAAATAAGAAAATGAGGAAGAAAATATATATATATATATATTGTAAATACAATATATATGGAATTTTCTACATTTATATATAAAAAAATATATAAATGTTAAGCAATTTAAATTAAACAAATATATATACTAAATATGTATTTTGATAATACATAATATATATATATATATATATATATCTTTATATACATATATAATATATAGTTACATAGTAATATAATATATATAATAGTAATATTATATGTATTTTATATATATATATCATATGTATATATATGGATATAAAAAAAAAGAGACAAAAAGGGAAAGAAAACAGAAGGGATCGGGACAGACCCCTTCCCACCCAAATCCCGACGGCAGCAACCACTGCTGCCGCCGACGAGAGGAGACCAGATAGAGGTAGAGGACGCCACCGACCAGAAGGGGGAAGTGGTTACCGGCATCGAAAGGAAGAAATGGAAGCGGAAACAGGGGCAGAAACCGGCGGAGGCCGGGAAGAAAAAAGGAAGAGAAAGTGGCGGTGCCGGCCAAATCGGTTGCCGCCACTGCCACCGAAGCTTCGCCGGAGGAAGAGGAAGACGTGGGAGGCCACCGTTTGGGCGAAGAACAGCGGAGGAGGGCCGGCGAAGAGGTGGAAGAGACCGAACCTAAATCGAATTGATCAGCTACCGTACCATCGATTCGGGATGAACGGAGGTCAGATCCAAGCTCGCCGTGGTGCCGGCCAGCTGAGGGGCCACTGAACCGCCGGAGAACCGGCCACCGGAGAAGAACCGGCGATGAGGGGAGGTGACCGGTCCGGCTGGGAAGAAAGAAAAGGAAAAAGAAAAAGAAAAGAAAAAGGGAAAAAAAGAAAAAAAAGAAAAGAAAAGAAAAGAGAAAAAGAAAGAAGGAAAAAAAAGAAGAAAGAGAAAGAGAAAAGAAATTTCGGGAATTTGGAGAATTCCTGAGAATTCAGAAATTACTGAAAATCCCGAGAATTACGGGAATCGGTAAGAAATCTCGGAAAATATTAAATTATTTAAATAATTTATTTATTTAAATAATTATAAAAAAATTCTAAATTTTAGAATTTAATTTCCAGAAAATTCCCTCGATGACTGAGCCGATGGAATCGGGCGAGGTGAACACGGGCGCGACCTTCGAGAGGCAGTCGCCGACCCGAAACAGGTAAGGGAGACATGTGCCGCCTGTAAGGATATTCGGCCATGTTTTTAAATTGCATTTAATTTTATAAATGCTATTGATAATTATCAAGTTTATAGTGCGGTGATTTATCGGTTTTAAATTGTGGTGTAATACTGGTTGAGGAATATAAACTGTATTTTTCGTGCAGGAGGCTAGCCAAATCGGCAGCCGTTATACTGCCGAAAAATTATAGAAAAATTTCTTAAATTTACCGAAAATCACCGAAAACCATAATAAATGATTTGATTTCATGTGAAACGATTTTCAGGTACGAAAATTGAGAAATCAAGTAAATTTCATAAAACATGAATATAGTGATATTTAATTTTAAAATATTCATGTTTTCGAGAATGGTGAAAAGGAAATCACCGAAAATCTACTCGGAAGGTGATATTTCACGTGAAACGAAATGAAAATGAAAAAGAGACTGAAGTGAATATTTTTATAAATATTCTTAAATATTCACTTGATTTATATAAAATCTTTATGGTTTTAATTATGAAAAGAAATAATTATATAAATTCCATAAAGGTTAAGAGATGATGAAAAACTATGATTTGGAGACTATAAGTCTCTATATGTGTTTTAGAGGAAAACATGGTAACGGAATTATTGAAAATTGAAAAATAAATAATTTATTTTTCCATAAATTACAAAAATATTTGATTTGAATTCCGATGATTTTAAAAACCATGTTTTCGATGGATAGCGCGGAAAGGCGTGCATACATGTGTTACAGTGAAAAAGACACTGTCATGAGATTTGTTTTACAGTGTGACTATTTTATAACTGTTTTCACCGTATGAGAAATATGATATATACCTTTATGAAATATTTTGATAAATGTGATTTAAATTATAAACTTCATAAAGGTGATGATTTATACATGTTCGCCTTATGGATAATTGTGAAATGTTTTTACACTACTGTGATTAAAATCCATAAAGGCTAAGATACGGTTTTTGTACTATTTTGAGACTTTAGGCCCTAGTTTCATGCATTATGAGTTATGAGTCTGATGGACCCGCCAAGTCATCAGAGGTCTCGAGGTCACCTGGCAAGTGGACCCGAGAACCACCCATAGATTGTGGCCATAGATCTACTATATCCCTTTTTGGGATGATTATGCCGTTCTCGCAAGGGGGAGGGGGAACGATGATAGCATGATTTATTTGTAGGGTGATGCCTAGTCTCACTTACTGTTTACTGTTTACTGGAAGGATTTACGGAATCCGATTTACTGTACTGTACTGTTTACTGTACTGAACTACGGTACTGTATATTGTCTATTAATGAAAAACCTACCAAAATACTGTATTTACAGAACTGTATTGTGCATTGAAATGGTAGCCAATGATTACTATTTTACTAAATTGAAAGCTACCATTTACTATTTACTGAACGAAAAGCTACCGTATACTATTTACTGAATTGGTAGCTACTGTTTACTGTTACTGACTGAACCGTATCGAGATACTGTTTTACTGAATACTGAATATATTGTTTTACTGAACTGTACGATACGGTTACTGATTTGAAAAGAGAAATAGATATTTATTCTAAAAGAATAACATAAGAATTATTTCTAAGATAGAAATAATCAAAAAAGTGTTTATCCAATGATTGGATATTTACAAATCACTGTACTGTCACGTGTTTTAAAGGATACTGAAGTGAAAAGAAATAAGTAGTTTACTCTGTGGAAAAAACGAAAGTCATATCGTTTTGAAAAAAATGGATTTAATACTCTCTACAGTTGCTTCTAGGTTCCGGAACAAGTATGGTATTCTAAAATACCTGCCTTACTCTGTCTGGATCCCTAGCCGACTATAGTATCCTTCCTACATGTGAGCCTAGAGCCAGCTAGGAAGATTTTAGAGAAAAAAAAATATTTTCAGCATATAGATAGCTGAATATCAAGTGGGACATATAACTCTCTTACTGAGCCGTGGTTTGCTAACTCCCCAATATTAACATTTAAGGTTTTGATGATTGTGAGATCCCATATTTGTGGATTACGGCTGCACCTAATGGATAATGTGACAGACCGACTGATTTATATAAGGCACGATCATTTATTCTCTGTATTTAGACATGTCTACAGTACTACTTATCTAATTAATTAAGACAGGGGATGTGTATAATAAAAACAATGTTATGTAAAATTGTTTAACAGTTAGTACAAGTGAAGTGTCACAGACAGCCCAACCGGATAAGTTGTGTAAAATAAGGTGAAAAATGTGGTAACGGGTCGTTACAGATTTAATGGTATCAGAGCATGATTGGCCTGATGTCTGTGGATACTTTAGAAAGAAAAGTGTTAAACATCCCCAGTAGTACTGTGTCGTCTGAATACATAAAGAAAATAAATGATTGTAAATTGAGAAAAATAAATTAAAGGGAGTGAGAAAGTATAAATTGAGAATGTTAAAGAAATAATAGGCTCAGAAATTACTAGAAAATTGGTGATTCTTATAATCTAAATAAAGGCCTATTCGGTAAGGACCAGTAAAGGACTCGGTGAGGGCCCTACCAGTACTTTACGGTCCAGATCGAACTGAGACCTGAAAATGATGGTATGAAGGAGGGGAATGACATATCATCATTAAATAGACTTTAAGATCACCGATTGGGGGTAATTTGAAGAGAGAGAAAATTTTGTCCAAAAATGACCAAAATACCCCTGACTCCAAAATTTTACCGGGAGCTAGAATAGACCAACAGAAGTTGGATTTGAGTGATTTGACAGAGAAATTGATGATGTAAAGCTGCATTTCATGCAAAAAAATCCAATTATGGATTCTAGTGGACTTCTCTGTCGAAATCGAATAAGACCTCAAAGTGCTGATATTAGTATGCGGAATAATACTATCAACATATGGATAATAAGACCTTTGATTCAAATGTAAACTGAGGAGAAAGAAATAAAATGTCAAAATGACGAAAATGCCCCTATGTTGGGCAAAGCTCTGAATAGTGATGAAATTAAGTAATTTTGAATCCTTTGAGAGTAACGGAGTTATTAATGGCATAGAGGATGCAATATGAATATAGCGATCCCTGTTACTGATTCCACTGACACTTAGATTTCGGACGCGACTGTGAGTGACCTAGTTAAAGGGCTGGGCAATCTCAAAGGGACAGTACAGATGTGTACAGGCGGACGGCGGATGGGCCGAGGCCTTATATGATGCAATCCGATAAGAGTGTAGTGGAATGTTATAAGATGATTGGCCTGGTTATTGACTGTAAGGGCCGAAAATTAAGAGTGTATTGAACAGGATCGTGGATATTATGAAAAGTGAGATGACTATAGAAAATGACTGAGAAAGTGAATAGTACAAATGATGAAATCAAGGTGGAGAATATTTCAAAATGATTTGAATATTAACTTTCTCTACCTTGAGAATACACAGTGAAAATGATAGGACATAAGGATGAGATGTCCAAAATGATAAGAGATGTGTGATTAAAGAAAGTATCGGATGTGATTCCTAATAAGATTTTCAGAGTTATATAGACTGGAGAAATCGAGCTAACATTGACTCGATTATGGATATGAAATCTACTTATAAGCTTATATCGAAGAATATAGAAAGAATCCGAAAGGCTTAAGAAATAACTTTGGAAAATGTGTGGATAATGGAATTCATGTGTAAAGATCTGAATGACGAAAACACAGATAGTGAAATTGAGAATAATGAAGTTGTCTGTATAAGTGTAAACGAGAGAAATACAGATAACCTCGATATGTAGATGAACGAAAGTGATATAGTAAATGTTTACCATCGAATAAGTTCTTGTGAAGAACGAGTATTCATCTACATGAAAATGGACGCTTTATGGATCTAATAAGAGATATGAGGAGTTTATAAGACTAGCCTCAATATAAAGCGTCCTTAGATAAAAGATGGGAGATTGATGTCCATAAGATGATGATTAGAACTCGGAGTGAATTTTACGAGATCCTATTGAGGTTACAAGGTTAATGATTTGCCTTGTGAGGTATATAAGCCTAAAGAATGAGGCATCCATACATGAGTAAATTGATGAAATACTGATAGAGTTTAAAGTATAAATGGAAAATGAGCAGCATTTTAGTATGATCCTTTAAACTCTTAAAGAATGTGGATTTTTGTTAAGATTGGCGAATAAGAGAATTGGCTAGACAGTATCTCCTCCTGAGATATATGATCTCGAGATGACAAAATGACAGTGAACCTGTCTATGATATAAAGATAATGATTAAGATACGAAAGTAATGAGTCTAGCTAAATACTAATGCCAGTCTATAGAAAAGTGATGGGATTAGCTGCTCTACTAATGAGATATAATGAAAGAAACTAAAGTCGGTAAATAAATAAGTGGGAAGAGAAGATGGTATGCAAGAAGTTAAAAGATCTTAGCAGTATAATACCATACCAATTGAGAAAACCGACTAAAAGGATGAGAGTAAAAATATGAAAAGATAAAAGTGGAAATATGAAAACGAAAATGGAAGTGGAATAAGAAAATAAATTGCATGATGAGAAGGGAACATCAATATGAAACAGATCCCAAAGGTAAAACTGAAAAGTGACTCGTGTTGGTTATCACATTACAGTGGTTAGATGTAATATCAAGCCAAATTTGATCAGTGAAAGAAATGTTACTCAAAGGAGTAAGATAATTGATATGTTTACTGCTAGTATCTAAATAGAAAAGTGTTATACATACACATAACCACCTTGAAATGATAAATGGTGGAACTATATGGATAATGTGGTGATTAAATGGATAATTGAGGATCCAATAATCGAATGACCATACTACACGAAGAGAACATGATAGTCTCATGATTTATGATTGTAAGAGATGATCAATAGTAAAGTCTGCAAGTGAAATGCAGCCTTAATGAAATAAAAGAGAAAATGAATATTATGGACAATAAAGAGTCCAAAAGAGAAATAATGATATGGAAGTGATTAAAGACTAATGATCTAAATAGAATCACTTTCCATTATTCGGCTCTTAAATTCTCTAGTGCCTTAGTCGAAGTATGAGTGTGAAACAGTGGAAATGTATATGTACAGTTCCAGTGAGCATGACATGTGATGGGAGTCTCGGAGTTGCCATATGCTAATGAGAGATAGCAAAGGGCTTTGAGATCCCAAGTGTACTGATGACACCGCTCCATACTGATGTAAACATTTATGAGCGTGAGATGTAAACGCTCCATGATGTTGAGAGAGTGTGTCCATGAGATGTATAAGCTACTGGGACAATTACATATAACTGACTGACATGTATAATTGATAGTTTTAAACTATATTAACTTGGCACTAAGTGAGAAAGATGGATGATGAACAGCATAGATCAACTGTGATATGAAAAATACTGTGCATGGACACTTATGTGAAAAGAGTGGAAATGAAAAACTCCTGATTTGAGAAATGAACTTATGGGAGTATAGACATATGTGATGAAAGACAGCATGTAGTGGTCTAAAGTACTCTTGATGTTGAAAGTGTACTGGCAGTATTACTTGGAGGATGCTTAGAGGTCAAAAGTCATAAGTATATGACATGTACCACCTTTGGACTTAAGTTAAATTCGGAGGACCGAATTTCTTAAGGTGGGGAGAATGTGATAACCGTAAATTTTCTATTTATTGGAAATTACAAATATTAGAAATAAATATTGAAGAAAATAGATAAATTGGAAATTATGGAAAATAATGAAGAGAAGGAAATTTAATTTGGATAAATGGAAATCCAAATTAAATAAGAAAAAGAGGAAGAAAATATATATATTGTAAATACAATATATATGGAATTTTCTACATTTATATATAAAGAAATATATAAATGTTAAGCAATTTAAATTAAACAAATATATATACTAAATATGTATTTTGATAATACATAATATATATCTTTATATACATATATAATATATAGTTACATAGTAATATAATATATATAATAGTAATATTATATGTATTATATATAAATAATATATGTATATATATGGATATATAATTTTCCATTTATTGGAAATTATAAATATTAGAAATAAATATTGAAGAAAATAGATAAATTGGAAATTATGGAAAATAATGAAGAGAAGGAAATTTAATTTGGATAAAAGGAAATCCAAATTAAATAAGAAAATGAGGAAGAAAATATATATATTGTAAATACAATATATATGGAATTTTCTACATTTATATATAAAGAAATATATAAATGTTAAGCAATTTAAATTAAACAAATATATATACTAAATATGTATTTTGATAATACATAATATATATATATATATCTTTATATACATATATAATATATAGTTACATAGTAATATAATATATATAATAGTAATATTATATGTATTATATATATAATATATGTATATATATGGATATAAAAAAAAAGGAGACAAAAAGGCTAAGAAAACAGAAGGGATCGGGACAGACCCCGACCCCTTCCCACCCAAATCCCGACGGCAGCAACGACTGCCGGCGCCGATGAGAGGAGACCAGATAGAGGTAGAGGATGCCACTGGCCAGAAGGGGGAAGTGGTTGCCGGCGTCGAAAGGAAGAAACGGAAGCGGAAACAGGGGCAAAAACCGGCGGAGGTCGGGAAGAAAAAAGGAAGAGAAAGTGGCGGTGCCGGCCAAATTGGTTGCCGCCACTGCCACTGAAGCTTCGCAGGAGGAAGAGGAAGACGTGGGAGGCCACCGTTTGGGCAAAGAACGGCGGAGGAGGGTCGGCGAAGAGGTGGAAGAGACCGGACCTAAATCGAGTTGATCCGTCGCCGTGCCGTCGATTCGGGATGAACGGAGGCCAGATCCAAGCTCGCCGTGGTGCCGGCCAGCTGAGGGGCCACTGAACCGTCGAAGAACCGGCCACCGGAGAAGAACCGGCGGTGAGGGGAGATGACCGGTCCGGCTGGGAAGAAAGAAAAGGAAAAAGAAAAAGAAAAAGAAAAGAAAAAGGAAAAAAAGGAAAAAAAAGAAAAGAAAAGAAAAGAGAAAAAGAAAGAAGGAAGAAAAAGAAGAAAGAGAAAAGAAATTTCGGGAATTTGGAGAATTCCTGAGAATTCGAAAATTACTGAAAATGTCGGGAATTACGGGAATCGGTAAGAAATCCCGAAAAATATTAAATTATTTAAATAATTTATTTATTTAAATAATTATGAAAAAATTCTAAATTTTAGAATTTAATTTCCAGAAAATTCCCTCGATGACTGAGCCGATGGAATCGGGCGAGGTGAACACGGGCGCGACCTTCGAGAGGCAGTCGCCGACCCGAAACAGGTTAGGGAGACATGTGCCGCCTGTAAGGATATTCGGCCATGTTTTTAAATTGCATTTAATTTTATAAATGCTATTGATAATTATCGATTTTATAGTGCGGTGATTTATCGGTTTTAAATTGTGGTGAAATACTGGTTGAGGAATATAAACTGTATTTTTCGTGTAGGAGGCTAGCCAAATCGGCAGCCGTTATACTGTCGAAAAATTATAGAAAAATTTCGTAAATTTACCGAAAATCACCGAAAACCATAATAAATGATTTGATTTCATGTGAAACGATTTTCAAGTACGAAAATCGAGAAATCAACTAAATTTCATAAAACATGAATATAGTGATATTTAATTTTAAAATATTCATGTTTTCGAGAATGGTGAAAAGGAAATCACCGAAAATTTACCCGGAAGGTGATATTTCACGTGAAACGAAATGAAAATGAAAAAGAGACTGAAGTGAATATTTTTATAAATATTCTTAAATATTCACTTGATTTATATAAAATCTTTATGGTTTTAATTATGAAAAGAAATAATTATATAAATTCCATAAAGGTTAAGAGATGATGAAAAACTATGATTTGGAGACTATAAGTCTCTATACGTGTTTTAGAGGAAAACATGATAACGGAATTATTGAAAATTGGAAAATAAATAATTTATTTTTTCATAAATTACAAAAATATTTGATTTGAATTCCGATGATTTTAAAAATCATGTTTTCGATGGATAGCACGGAAAGGCGTGCATACATGTGTTACGGTGAAAAAGACACTGTCATGAGATTTGTTTTACAGTGTGACTATTTTATAACTGTTTTCACCGTATGAGAAATATGATATATACCTTTATGAAATATTTTGATAAATGTGATTTAAATTATAAACTTCATAAAGGTGATGATTTATACATGTTCGCCTTATGGATAATTGTGAAATGTTTTTACACTACTGTGATTAAAATCCATAAAGGCAAAGGTACGGTTTTTGTACTATTTTGAGACTTTAGGCCCTTAGTTTCATGCATTATGAGTTATGAGTCTGATGGACCCGCCAAGTCATCAGAGGTCTCGAGGCCACCTGGCAAGTAGACTCGAGGACCACCCATAGATTGTGGCCATAAATCTATTATATCCCTTTTTGGGATGATTATACCGTTCTCGCAAGGGGGAGGGGGAACGATGATAGCATGATTTATTTGTAGGGTGATGCCTAGTCTCACTTACTGTTTACTGTTTACTGGAAGGATTTACGGAATCCTATTTACTGTACTATACTGTTTACTGTACTGAACTACGGTACTGTTTATTGTCTATTGATGAAAAACCGTACCAAAATACTGTGTTTACAGAACTGTATTGTGCATTGAAATGGTAGTCAATGATTACTATTTTACTAAACTGAAAGCTACCATTTACTATTTACTTAACGGAAAGCTACCGTATACTATTTACTGAATTGGTAGCTACTGTTTACTGTTACTGACTGAACCGTATCGAGATATTGTTTTGCTGAATACTGAATATATTGTTTTACTGAACTGTACGATACGATTACTGATTTAAAAAGAGAAATAGATATTTATTCTAAAAGAATAACATAAGAATTATTTCTAAGATAGAAATAATCAAAGAAGTGTTTATCCAATGATTGGATATTTACAAATCACTGTACTATCACGTGTTTTAAAGGATACTGAAGTGAAAAGAAATAAGTAGTTTACTCTGTGGAAAAAAACGAAAGTCATATCGTTTTGAGAAAAATGGATTTAATACTCTTTACAGTTGCTTCTAGGTTCCGGAACAAGTATGGTATTCTAAAATACCTGCCTTACTCTATCTGGATCCCTAGACGACTGTAGTATCCTTCCTACATGTGAGCCTAGAGCCAGCTAGGAAGATTTTAGAGAAAAAAAATATTTTCAGTATATAGATAGCTGAATATCAAGTGGGACATATAACTCTCTTACTGAGTCGTGGTTTGCTCACTCCCCAATATTAACATTTAAGGTTTTGATGATTATGAGATCCCATATTTGTGGATTACGGCTGCACCTAATGGATAATGTGACAGACCGACTGATTTATATAAGGTACGATCATTTATTCTCTGTATTTAGACATGTCTATAGTACTACTTATCTAATTAATTAAGATAGGGGATGTGTATAATAAAAACAATGTTATGTAAATTTGTTTAACAGTTAGTACAAGTGAAGTATCACAGACAGCCCAACCGGATAAGTTGTGTAAAATAAGGTGAAAATGTGGTAACGGGTCGTTACACATGTATTATACTAGGTAAGGTATTCATTATATATTATATTATGGCATTGTTTATGTGCATCTAATTCACTTTCAAAATGCAATATTGTTGTTTAATGTTTTTTGTTTGGTCGGTTTCTAAAAATTAAGAATCAATTTGTTAAAGTGATGCAAACTAGGATTAAAGATCCTAACCTTCATTATTTGCATGAGTTCTTGTGTAGAAATTTTGAATAACTTTAAGAATGTATTGAAGTTTATCATAATTAGGTTAGGATAAAATTTAATACTTTCTTGAAGGCATTAAAAATTTCTTTTGCACAAGAACTCCTATAAATAATGAAGGTTAGGATCTTTTAACCTCCTAGCTTATATCACCTTATCTCATGGTTCTTAATTTTTACAAACCAACCAAACAAAATATCATTAAGCAATAATTTTGCATTTCGAAATAGAATTAGATGCACATAAACAATGTCATAATATAAAATATGATAAATACCTTACTTAGTATAATTCATGCATTACCACTATGATCTTGTCTATTAATTTGACAACCTATCCTTTTGAGTAAAATGGCAGAGCACCCACTATGTATAAGCTTTTTCGGCCATCGATAACCTAATCAAGATGAAGTCAACTCTTTGTCCAGAAACCTAATAAATTCAATGAATTAGATTAATTAAAAGCACTAAAATTTGTTCAATTAAAAAGTGACTTGCAAAAACAACCAAAATCAAAGGAAATAATGAGAAAAAAAACCATAACCTCTCAAAACTTGAGATGCAAGATTTGCATCCAATAGTGTTCCTCAAAATTATGTAATAACAAAGAAACCAAAGAATCTCCAACCAGATAATATGCAACTAAAAATCACCTTCAAATCTATAAAAAATGTTAGTAAACAAAGTTAAAAGAAAGAAAATGCTAAAACTAAAAATTAGTAGTAGTTGGATCCTAAAAAAAAGAAGGGGGTTTTGAAAAATGAACCTCTTTTGTGTGGAAAGCAAATGAGATAAGAAAAAAATGTCTTTCAAAATTGTAGAAACAAATGAAAAACAAAAAAAATTATTAAGAATCAAAATAATAAAATAAAAAATAACATAAATTAAGCAATAGACTTTGAAAAAGGGATTACACTACGTATTAGTGGAAATGGTTAATCATCTCTATTATAGTTGTTTTATGGTTTTTCATCTATCGCGAGAGTCGAGCTAGAAATAAAAATGCTATTCTATGATTATTTGTTCAAAATGATTGTACATTGAAAATGGTTTATAAAGTAAACAATGTCAATGGTTGGTTATCATTGGATGGAAATAATTTTCTATTCAAAATAAGGTTAAGTTGAAAATGATTTTTTTGTATGCAAAGCGAGATAGGAGAAAGAAATTGGTAGTATTTAGAATAAGGGAAGGATTTGAAGAGTGAGTAACGAACCTTATGTCCGTTTATTAGCTATAAATAAAATTAAAAAAAAACTTCAATTACCATTTAAAACCACAATTTTTCATATAATAATCTAATTTGAAAAAATATATAAAATTACTACATTTAATATAAAGATCGTAGTCTATTTAGAAATTAGGTTGTATTTAGAAATTAGGCTACACTTAGAATAAAACCAATAGTCATTGATTATTGTACGTGAATCTTGGAGACAAAACATCAACACAAAAGACTACGTTTAAAACCATAAACCATTGTTAAATTTATTCAAACAATAAATGCCTATCATAAATGAATAAAATCATTTCCAACGTACATGATCTTGGAAGAAGGAACATTGAGCTACAAAAAACTATTTTAAATACACTAATCGCAGTTTATTAATAAATAAAAATCGTAATTAAATTTATTAAAATAGCAAAATATCTTTCCACAAATGACTTAGTGGTAGCCTTCCCTAAAACTAAAATGATTTTCTGTTGACTCAAACTAAAAGGAGGGTGAATCAATTTAATGTTAATTTGCTAGCTTAAAGCAATTTTTCTACCCAAACAATCAAACTAGCAGAGATATTATGAAAATTAACTTGCTTAATGTAAAGAGATAAGGGAAAAGAGAGTGCAAACAAGATTTATAAAGGTTTGGCCACAACTTGTGCCTATGTCTTCTCTCATTGAGCTCCTTTCAAGGTAAGTGATTCCATAAATCCAAGTGAATCTTCTACACACCTCTTTGTAGGTTGGTGAGACCTCTTTATATTTTATTTTAAAGGCTTAGGACGAAATCACTAAACCACTTATCAAATTACTACCGAATCACTCACAATGAATCCACATAAGGGTTACTCTCCCATTGATTACAAGATAGTGAATTGGAATGTGTTTGTCAACAAAGAAAGACCTCTTAAAGGTAAGAATTTACAAATTTGGAGAGTACAAGAGAGATAAATGATATGAGAGAAGGAATTTGAAGCTTAAAGTTGTTCTTTCAAGATTGAAGATGATAGCACAATGTTTTTCTTGAGTTAATGATCTTTAGTGTAGTTATTTATATACCTATCCATGTTGGAGAAGGCTAGTGAAGCATTAAATGAAATTAATCCCGTTACCCTTTGTTATAACGTATTAGGTTTCGAAAAACCTAATAGCTAGATACTAAAATTATGGGAATCGCCACCAACCATTCTACCTAGATGTGATTGGTCACCTATTCAAACTAAAGATAAGGCTTGGTCTACGTTCAAGGATACTAGGGTTCGGGAGTACGGTTACGTGTAGGGAAGGATTAGCACCCCTACAACGCCCATCCTAAAATGGTACCAACTAGTTTTAGGTTACCTTTACAATTTGCCTTGTGTTTATATTAATTTCGATATGCTTAGATATTGGGAATTTGTCTAAGATTTTTCCATCGATTTGGCTCCAATCTTAAAAATCTCCCTCACCTCAAGATGTTCAAGGAGTCTCAATTGACTTTCTTGAATTCCATCTTCGGATCAATTAAATAATTTATGAAAATCTTATTCTTTCTAACTTTGGCTCTAATTTCGACTCCATATTAATCTCTATATTTTTTTAGTTTTATTTCATATTATACTTATCTATATATTTTATTTATTTATTCATTTAGAGAATAAATATGAATCATAGTTTATTAAAGATTTTTTTAAAAGCGTCCCATCAATTTAGCTCAGCTTAAAAGAAATCTTTTCACCTAGAAATTTTCAAGGAGTCCCAATTGACTTTCTTGAAATTTCATCATTGGCATAATTCATATATTTTTTTATTTCCTATAATTTTTATTCTAAGCTATTTAGTTCATTTATTTATTCACTTATCTAATTTTATTTAAATTTCTTTAATCTTAATCTTGATCTAATTTATTTTTATTTTATTTATTTCATTCATTTATATTTATTTAATAAAAATGAATTATATTTTTATTGAAAATTCTTTCAAAAGTATTCCATCAATTTGGCTCAACTTAAGAAAAAATCATCTCACCTAAAAATTTCCAAGGAGTCTCGACTGACTTTCTTGGAATTTCATCATAGGTATAATCCACACTTATTTCTTTATTATCTACTATTATTAATTACTAATTACTTTCAAACTAAGCTATTTCATTTTATTTATTCAATTTCTCATCTAGTTTATGTTCTTGTATTTATATTTATTTATCTATATATATTTATATTTTATTCATATTTAATTTACTAAGAATAAATATGAATTATAATTTATTGAAAATTCTTTCTAAAGTATTCCATCGATTTGGCTCAACTTAGGAAAGAATTTTCTCACCTAGACATTTCTAAGATGTCTCAATTGATTTTCTCAAAATGTCATCATCGAAATAATTCACATATGTTCAAATTTCTATTAGTCATTCACATTTTCTATTAATATTCTAAATCCTAAAAATATAATAATCTTAATTTAACTATCAAACTCTATGTCCTTTCGTTTTTATATATGTAACTCTATAAAATGAATATATAAACTGCACAAACATAAAATTCAATCAAATTCCATTAATTACCCATATTAAATTATTTTATATTAAAATTGCTTTACATGTCAAGCATATATAAAACGTATAATCAAACAAATATTAAACATTAATGAATGAACACATAATGAAACGAACAGGGAATTTTTATTACCTATAGGCGATTTTGATGCTCCCAAGAGTCAAGACGTTGGCCAAAAAACTAGGTATGGGTTAGCTTGATAACATGCTAACAAAAACGGTATTGTTTTATTCCAATACAACGACTCCAATTAGATTTTCTCCTTCAACGTGTTCTTTCTCCACGCAACAACGGCAAGATAACAACACATGGTAGTACAGCAAGGTAGTGACGCGGCAGAGAGAACTAAGGCGGTGAGGCGGCAGGCAGAACCGACAAGCAGTGATGATGAGGATGCTGAAGCTAGAGGATGCAGCAGTTGGGATAGAGCAGCAGGTAGTCTCGGTTATGAACACAGCAAAGTGGCGTGCTAGGCAGTAGCGGCAATGGACGCCCGATGAAGATGAATGGTAAAACAAGGGGCGAGCAGAATCAGAAAGAAGCAGGGATTCACGATGTGTTAAGAGGTTACGCCCTTTTTCTTTTTATTGCCCGTCTATTTTTTCCTCCTCCTCTACCGTAGCAGTGTGTAGGCTTTTAAAGCCGTTCCATGTCCATTAATTTAGGTCCTAGGATTATTGCTATAGTTATGAGATTATTGTTTTTTTGTTTGACTTTAACAGATCTTTTTTATTTTATTTCTTGATGTATTTATTGATTTAATTGCTGATTATTCTCTTTCTTTTTTTAGGCAACAAATATCTTTTATTTTTGGCAACAATATCAACTTTAGTCAACTCTTAAAGGTGTGAATTTTGTATGTGTTTCACATGAGATTTTCAAATTTGAAATTTTTAATTTTAGAGTTTGCATGGGATGCATGGGATTCCAACTTAAGATTTGACCAAAATTGATTTGTTTCTTTTTATCATTTTTTTTATTTTTTTGATTTTTTTTAATTTAGAGAAATTGTTCGGACAAAATTAGGTGTCTACACCCTTCTCCTAAAACTAGAAGTGGGAAACCTCTTGCCACAAAGGAGATTGATGCCTTCACTTTGGGGATTGATGCCTTGCTTAAAAACCTGCACAAATTAACATGAGAATAAAGGGGGGATCGATGCCTATCTGTGGAGGCTCAATCCCTCTATTTTGTGAAACAGTGGAGGAGCTACTGACTTTCGAGGGATCGATGCCTAGTAAATGAGATCAATCCCTTGGCCCAATTTTGCTATCCTAGCACTTTAAGTTTTGAAAATCACATTTAAATCATATTTTAATTTCATTTAAAATATAAAATGACTTTAGGTGCATGGAATTTTGCCTGAAAATAACCAAGTAATTTTTCTAAATATTTTCAAGAAATCCTTGAGAAAATTACTAAGTTTGATTTTCCAAAAATCATTTCTAAATCAATATATATATATATATATATTGTAAATACAATATATATGGAATTTTCTACATTTATATATAAGAAATATATAAATGTTAAGTAATTTAAATTAAACAAATATATATACTAAATATGTATTTTGATAATACATAATATATATATCTTTATATACATATATAATATATAGTTACATAGTAATATAATATATATATAATAGTAATATTATATGTATTATATATAATATATGTATATATATGGATATAAAAAAAAAAAGACAAAAAGGGAAAGAAAACAGAAGGGATCGGGACAGACCCCGACCCCTTCCCACCCAAATCCCGACGGCAGCAACCACTGCCGCTACTGGCGAGAGGAGACCAGATAGAGGTAGAGGACGCCACCGGCCAGAAGGGGGAAGTGGTTGCCGGCGTCGAAAGGAAGAAACGGAAGCGGAAACAGGGGCGGAAACCGGCGGAGGCCGGGAAGAAAAAAGGAAGAGAAAGTGGCGGTGCCGGCCAAATCGGTCACCGCCACTGCCACCGAAGCTTCGTCGGAGGAAGAGGAAGACGTGGGAGGTCACCGATCAGGCGGAGAACGGCGGAGGAGGGCCGGCAAAAAGGTGGGAGAGACCGGACCTAAATCGAGTTGATCCGTCGCCGTGCCGTCGATTCGGGATGAACGGAAGCCAGATCCAATCTCGCCGTGGTGCCGGCCAGCTGATGGGCCACTGAACCGCCGGAGAACCGGCCACCGGAGAAGAACCAGCGGTGAGGGGGGGTGACTGGTCCGGCTGGGAAGAAAGAAAAGAAAAGGAAAAAGAAAAAGAAAAAAAAAGGAAAAAAGAAAAAGAAAAGAAAAGAAAAGAGAAAAAGAAGAAAAGGAAGAAAAAGGAGAGAGAAAAAGGAAATTTTCGGACATCGAAAATTTTGAGAATTTCGAGAAATCTCGAAAAACTCGGAAACTCGAGAATTAAGGGAATCGGTAAGAAATCCCGGAAAGTGTTAAATTATTTAAATAATTTATTTATTTAAATAATTATGGAAAAATTCTAAATTTTTAGAATTTAATTTTCAGAAAATTTTCTCGATAACCGAGCCGAGGAAATCGACCGAGGTGAACACGGGCGCGGCCTTCGAAAGGCAGTCGTCGACCCGAAACAGGTAAGGAAGACATGTGTCGCCTGTAAGGATATTCGACCACATGTTTTAAATTATGCATTTAATTTATAAATGCAATTTATAATGATTAGTTTTGAAAATTATGGTGATTATTGGTTTCAAGTTGTGATGAAATACCAGTTGAGAAATATAAACTGTATTTTCAGTGCAGGAGGCTAGCCAAATCGGCAACCGTTATACTGTTGAAAAATTATCGAAAAATTACTGAAATTTACCGAAAATCACTGAAAACCATAATAAATGATTTGATTTCACGTGAAATGATTTTCGAGTACGAAAATCAAGAAATCAAGTAAATTTCATAAAACATGAATATAGTGTTATTTGATTTTAAAATATTCATGTTTTCGAGAATGGTGAAAAGGAAATCACCGAAAATTCACCCGGTAGGTGATATTTCACATGAAACGAAATGAAATGAAAAAGAGGCCGAAGTGAATATTTTTATAAATATTCTTAAATATTCACATGATTTAATATAAAACCTTTATGGTTTTAATTGTGAGATAAATAATTATATAAATTCCATAAAGGTTAAGAAATGATGAAAAACTATGATTTCGAGACTAGAGGTCTCTACATGTGTTTTTAGAAAGAAACATGTTTACGGGATATATGAATTTGGAAAAATAAATATTTTATTTTTCATAAATTATTGAAAAACCATGTTTTCAAGTGAAAGCACGGAAAAGCGTGCATATGTGTTTTACGGTGGAGAAAAGACAGTTTTGACCTTCTATACTTTCAGTGATGATTTTGCAAACTATCTTCATCGTGTGGAAAACATGATATATACCTTTATGAAATAATTTGAAAAATGTTATTTATTTTATAAATTTCATAAAGGTGATTATATTTACATGTGAGCCTTATGGATATTTGATTTACGATGTTTAAAAAATCCATAAAGGCTATGGTACGGTTTATACTGTTTTGAGACTTTAGGCCCTGAGTTCATGCATTATTATTCATGTAATTGTGTGACCCACCTAGGGAGGTGGCTCGGGTCGATGGACCAATGGGTGCACCTCAGGGTGTCACAAGGCTGATGGACCCGCCAAGTCATCAGAGGTCTCGAGGTCACTTGGCAAGTGGACCCGAGGATCACCTATAGATTATGGCCATAGATCTAGCAGAGATAGCCGTGAGGGGCGATGGCCTACGGGTGCACCCCAAAAGCGGACGACTTGTGTTCCTAAGGGAACAATGAGAGCATGATTTATTTGATGCCTAGTCTCACACACTGATTACTGTTTACTGAAAGGATTTACGGAATCCTATTTACTGTACTGTTTATTATACTGAGCACTGGTCACTGTTTACTGATGAAAAATCGTACCAAAATACTGTGTTTACATAACTGTATTGTGCACTGAAATGGTAGCTATTGATTACTGTTTTACTAAATTGAAAGCTACCATTTACTGTTTACTGAACGGAAAGCTACCATATACTATTTACTGAATTGGTAGCTACTGTTACTGTTACTGACTGAACTGTATCGAGATACTGTTTTACTGAATACTGAATATATTATTTTACTGAACTGTACGATACGGTTACTGATTTGAAAAGAGAAATAGATTTTTATTCTAAAAGAATAACATAAGAATTATTTCTAAGACGGAAATAATCAAAGAAGTGTTTATCCAATGATTGGATATTTACAAATCACTGTACTGTCACGTGTTTTAAAGGGTACTGAAGTGAAAAGAAATAAGTGGTTTACTCTGTAGGAAAAACGAAAGTCGTATCGTTTTGAGAAAAATGGATTTAATACTCTTTACAGTTGCTTCTAGGTTCCGGAACAAGTCAGGTATTTTAAAATACCTGCCTTACTCTATTTGGATCCCTAGCCGACTATAGTATCCTTCCTACATGTGAGCCTAGAGCCAGCTAGGAAGATTTTAAAGAGAATGAAAAATATTTTCAGCATATAGATAGCTGAATATCAAGTGTGACATATAATTCTCTTACTGAGCCGTGGTTTGCTCACCCCTTAATTTTAAACATTTCAGGTTTTAACGATTGTGAGATCAGTTGATTTTGGATCACGGTTGTACACAAAGGACAATGTGACAGACTGACTGATTTATATGAGGTACGATCATTTATTTTCTGTATTTAGACATGTCTACAGTACTACTTATCTAATTAATTAAGATAGGGGATGTGTATAATAAAAACAATGTTATGTAAAATTGTTTAACAGTTAGTACAAGTGAAGTATCACAGACAGCCCAACCGGATAAGTTGTGTAAAATAAAGTGAAAAATGTGGTAACGGATCGTTACAAAACGTGTATATATATATATATATATATATTTATGTATGTATACATAAAAGGGGGTTAGCGTGGCGTGGACCGAACATGAGAGACAAAAATAGAACGGAATGAAGGCGAAGATTGGGTTGAATTGGGCCTGAACAAGGTCTTCGGTCTGGTCTTCCCGTTTCTGACAACGGATTCTGAAATGGTTGGGAGAGAAAGCAATCCATCCCATCCAGCCAATGAAAAACCAAAAAGGCAGGCAGATGCAGAGCAGCTGTATGTGTAAAAATGTACAACAACTGGATCAAGTTAGGTAGTCTGTAGAGCAAAAAAATGGTCTTTTTAAAGCTAAACACTTGCCACTTTTCAGCAATTGTTCCCTGAATTTCTGCTGTTTTGTTTCGTGTTTATCTTTCTCCATTCCTCATTATTATTCCTATTCTTATCTCTTAGCCATATTCTTTGGGTAGTCAAATATCAATCCAAAACCCAAAACCCTTCCACAATTATCAATTTTTTTACCTGTACCATTTTTTTAAAGTGTAGGAATAAAGAGAGAAGCAAAGTTTCCATGGATTCTCAGGTTATGGTGGCGCTTGCTCTCTCACTTGTGGGCGGATTCAGCACTTCTCTAGGTCAGATAGCAGTCTTTTTTTTTTGCCCCATTTATCATAAGCTTTCGGAATTAATATAGTTTTTTACTATATATATATATATATATATATATATATATATGTGTATATATATATATATATATATATATGTATATATGGCTCTGGGACCTTTCTAGCTTTGTGTTCTTGTCTTAGTTATAATGTGTAGACGTTGGTGTATCATTTACAAGAATTTTTTCATGCAAAGAATTAGTTGTGGATTTACTAGCTGAGAGTTTCCTATTTTTATACTATTTTATAGGAGTTCTAAATCCCAAACAATTTAAGTCATGCTTTTATTTATTATACTTTCATGGAGAGATGTTGAAGTCGACATTTAATGATCTAGGTGGTGAACAATGACAAAGACTGTTAGAGAACATATCCCTGGTTATTGCAAGAAATCTTGCTGTCTTGTGTTAAATGAGAAAGGAAATAGAAAACTGATTCTGGATATATGCCTGATAACCTCTAGCATTTCTAGTTATCTGCTAGATTTAAAGCATCTAATATCTTGTAGAAAATGAGGTGGCTTGTTCTGCTGAAAACTCCTGCTTTCTGATATAAAGCATGAGAATGTTTTTTGCTTCAATAGTCATGCAAAAAGCGCATCCATGCATATTTCACCTTTGTTTCACTGATGACTAAGGCTTTATTACCGCATGGAGTGAAAAGTTTTTTATTGTTAAGTCTTGTTCTCAAATATCATTAATTTTTAGTTAATATGACGCTATACTCCAATGTTCTGTAGATAATTTTAAAACTTAAGCACAAAAGAATGTGCTACTATCTCCAATTGTATGACATCTTTGTTTCCTCTGTTTCCTTTCCATCATTACTTAGTTATTTGTTGTTCAATTTCGAACAATAATACGCAATTAGTTTCAGAAAAGTTTTGCTATTTACGCTAACAGCATGTCTTCCATCATGGAACAGGTGCTCTTTTTGTAATTCTTAATCAAGCTCCCAATTTGAAAATGCTTGGGCTTTTACAGGTAATGCCACGAGGTTGGTTCCACTGTAGAAAGCTGAAATCCTTATTTTTCATCTACTTCATTCATCCAGAATATCACTTAGATGATATTTGATGAATGGGAATTTCTAATGCTTAAACATTCACTGTTAAATTTTTAGTATTGAATTTTTTGAGTACTAACTTTTGCATACTGCTTGTGATTAATTATTGAATAAGGTTTTTTTTAATTTATATTTTGTAAAAAAGTTGTATGAATTTTTAAAGATGTTAATCCAATAAAAGTTGAAAGGAAGATGATATATAAAAAAAAAATTAACTAGCATAGCCTAGGGTTGTCAAATAATCATCATCATCATTAGAGCCTTTACCCATGCTGGGATGGGCTATATGAACCAATATATGATCTCATGATAAGTTGTCAGCATAAATTTTCCTCCTCCAGTCATTCCTATCTAAAGCAATATGTTGTTCCAATTCTCGTTCCGTCATATCTTTCCGGATTACTTCTTTTCAAATCTTCTTCAGTTTTCCCCTAGCCTTGATCCTTTTTCTTCATGTCCTTGAATGAAGAAAAATGGTGATGACAGGGGCAAGGACATGATGAAAAGCATCAACAGCAGGTTGTATTGAGTGGAGTTATTACAGCACTAGGTGGAACTTCTTCCAGACATGTTTTAAGTCTACGGCCACACCATTTATGCCATATTTGATAACAAACCTTACATGAAATTGGTGACTAAGTTCATTAACTGAATGCATATTTGACTAGATTGGCCACTAAGTTAGCTAACTGAATGCATATTTGACTTATATAACTTCAAATGCAGGGCATAGGCTTTGTCATCAGATTTTAGGTGGTCAACGATAAAGGATAAATTCTGTTTTTGGTTCCACTTTCCATCATTGTGGATGAGTGGTTTAAGATAGCAACATGATGTTCAATACCTGAAGGCTGTTCTTATGTTGTTATTATGCTGAATTAGGAAAGAGTGGACTGAACTAGTTGGTACTTCCTATGATATCTTTGATTGCTTGTATTTTGTTGGCCTATATTTATTTTTTGCTGATAGTTGCTTGGTTTAACTTGTGATTCAGAATAATGCTTACTAGTTCATTTCTCCTCTGCTTTTTAAATTGTCAACTGGTTTGAACTAAACTTGGCTGCTCAAATATTATATATAAAGTTTGGACAATCTGTGTTAATCAAGGGATGGGAAATGTAACATTTCAGCTCTTTTTGGTTCCTTTTATTTGTTTCAGCCTATTGCCTTTTATTAACCATAAGAAGTGCCTGAATCACTCTGGTTGACTGAACTTTTTCCTTTTATGAATGGAAGAATAAGCTAGCATAATTTTCCGGAGGGGATGGCAGTTTTCCTTGGATCTATGAAGGTAGTCCCTACTTTATTTATTCTGAGATTATCAAATAAAATTTATATCAGAGAATGTTCTGCAACTAAAATTGTTGAGATTGAAGCAAGAATAGCTTAACTTACTTTTAAAATTTTCTTAGGTGGTTAATAGAGTAGTTATTTTTTTTATCAAACGGTAGAAGCAGTTTTCTTGAAAGATAAATTTCCTTTTTTATGGTTATCAGTGATTGTTGACGTAGCATTATGTATGCTGTCTTTCTCTAACATTATTGACTTGTATGCCATAATTATTTAGTGATTTTTCTATGATTCCAAATTATTGATGTGCCAAGAATGACAATTGAACTATTCATTATTTGATATTAACTGTATATTTTAGATTTCATTTATGGCAATGAAGAACAACTATTTCTTCAGTTCTCTCTCCCTTTCTATTTAGGAGAGGATGGGTTCTTAAGCCTAGAAAGCCTTGAACTCGCACCTGGGAGTCATCCATATTAAAAACAAATACTAAATATAGGTTCCTGATTAATTCCTAAAGGACTGTTAATACATAGAACCTCTTCATTTTGGCTGGTTGATTCTGTCATTCTGATGCCAATTATTACTCTCCCTCCCACTTAAAAAAGAAAAGCTAAATGCTACCATGCCAAGTGATATGCAATAGTGAGCAATTTATTATTTCATGGCAGTAATTTCCATATACAATTCAACAGAATTGTGGATTTCTTGAAGTGGAACATACTTCTTGTTGAAATATTTGAAGATTTAGAACTATTCTGTTTCCTTATTTATTTGAGTAGTGTTATTTTTCCTGATTTGTTTCCTATTTTAGTCTCCCTATTATATGGGATTCTATGTTTTTAGTTTCCTAAAATTGTAGGATCTTCAGAAACCTCTATTTAAGTCCCTGTACATACTCATTATGTGAATTGAAGAATACATATTCCTTCAGAAAATATTTTCATGGCATCAGAGCCTGAAATCTTTGTCAGAAATTCATCTTAAAATCTCACTGGAATGGATACCAGAAAACAAGTCATTCAACACCCAGTAGTCATGTCTACAGCAAGTGGCGGAACTTCTGAAAGCAAAGGAAATATGGTTTCAGCTGATAACAAACCAGAACAGGGTTATTCTGTTGAACCATCTTTGTTAAGCAAGAAACAACTGGAATTACTGCAAAAATTATTCGGTCAGCCCCAGTCAGCCCCCACAAATCTAGCTATTGGAACTGCATGTCGTCGCACAAAGGTAATTTCTTAAGTGCTTTCAATGAAAGAAACAGGAATCAAGTCCATGAATTGTTGACTCAGGAGCTTCAGACCATATGACGGGTAATCCCACACTTTTCACTACATTTAAACCTTGTCATGAGAACTGGACAGTAAAGATTGCAGATGGATCAGTTTCAAAGGTAGTTGGAATCGGTTTTGTGGTGGTCATAAAGGACTTGACTATTGATTCAGTTTTATTAGTTCCTAATCTCAATTGCAACTTATTATCAGTTAGCAAATTGACCAAAGATTTGAAGTGTCATGTCAAATTTGACAAATCTATGTGTTTCTTTCAGGACTTGGATTCTGGGAAAATAATTGGCAATGCTAGGATGTGTTCAAGTATCTATCTCATTCAACCAGACAATTCTCCCAAGGGACAAGTTCACAAAGCTGATTGTTTTACCACTTCAAGTCAGTCTATTCCATGTTCTTTTTCTTCTTCTATCAACAATGAAAGTGCTATTATGTTATGGCATTATAGGTTAGGACACCCCAATTTTATTTATCTTCAGAAACTTTTTCCTTCTTTGTTTATTAATAAAAATCCAAGTATGTTCCAATGTGAAGTTTGTCAGTTTTCAAAGCATGTTCGAAATTCATACCCCAATCAACCATACAAAAGTTCTCATCCTTTCTCTATGGTACATAGTGACATTTGGGGTCCTTCTAGAGCAAAAAATATTACAGGTTCACGTTGGTTCATAACATTTATTGATGACGATACTAGACTCACTTGGGTGTTCCTAATGAAAGAAAAATCAGAAGCTTGTAAAATTTTTCAAAACTTCAACAACATGATCCAACCCAATTCCAAACCAAAATCCAAATCTTAAGGACTGACAATGCAAAAGAGTATTTCAATTCTATTCTTGGTGATTTTTTATCAAATCAGGGGATAATTTATCAAAGTTCTTGTGTTGACACACCCCAACAGAATGGCATAGCAGAAAGGAAAAACAGACACCTGCTTGATGTTGCTCGATCACTCAAGTTCACCTCAAATGTTCCAAAACACTTCTGGGGGGAAGCAATACTCACAGCAGCATACCTTATTAACAGAATGCCCTCAAGAACCCTTAAGTTCCAAACACCTTGCAATGTCCTTCTCCAAAATTATCCTCACACAAGGGTAATACATTCTCTTCCTTTCAAAGTGTTTGGTTGTACATCTTTTGTTCATGTGCATCAACATTCCCAAGGCAAATTAGATCCTAGAGTCATCAAATGCATCTTCCTAGGATACTCTTCGAATAAAAAAGGATACAAATCCTACTCTCCAATCACCCAAAAATTTTATTTTAGCATGGATGTCACCTTCTTTGAACAAAAACCATTTTATTCCAAATCTGCCATTCAGGGGGAGAGTGAATTTATGAGGGAATGTCACCTTTGGGATGTTGAAAACACAAGAAACCACACTAAATTTATCTCCTGATAATAATCCAATCAGTCCAGAAACCCTAAATCCAATCAGTCCAGAGATCCTAAATCTAAGCCAAATTACATCACAATCTGAAGGACAAAATCTGCCACAATTCGAAAAGCCTAACCCAGAAATTCTACCACAATCTGAGATCCAACAATCAGCTAATCCAAAGGAACTTCGTGTCTACTCAAGGAGAAAAGCTGGCCATGGAGAGATAGAAACAAGTGCACCTCTACAGCAGACCCATGAATCAAACCCAAATTCAATGCCCAGTACAGGTAACATTGAAACTGAATTTCTACATGGTGATGTTTCTATCGATGATTTGGATCAACCTATAGCCTTGAGGAAGGGTGTGAGATCATGCACTAAACATCCTTTGCACAATTACATCTCTTACAAGGGATTGTCCCCTACCTTCCATGCATTTGTTTCCAATCTTGATAATGTGCAGATTCCAAAAGATGTACATGAAGCCCTAAAAAGCCCAAATTGGAAGAAAGCGGTATGGGAAGAAATTCATGCACTTCAAAAGAATGAACATGGGAGTTGACAAGTCTTCCAAGTGGAAAGAATCTAGTGGGATGTAAATGGATCTTTACCATAAAATACAAGGAAGATGGGAGCATAGACAGGTACAAAGCTCAGCTAGTTGCAAGAGGCTTTACTCAATCATATGGGATTGATTACCAAGAGACATTTGCCCCTGTTGCAAAACTAAACACTGTTCGAGTTTTATTGTCACTCTCTGCTAACCTTGATTGGCCATTATATCAGCTAGATGTCAAAAATGCCTTTCTGAATGGTGATCTTGAAGAAGAGGTGTACATGGTGATTCCTCCAGGATTTGAAAATATGACTTCAGGGAATAAAGTGTGTAGATTGAAGAAGTCACTATACGAACTCAAGCAATCCCCACGGGCCTGGTTTGATTGGTTCACGAAGGCAGTCAAGAGGTATGGTTATTATCAATGTCAAACTGACCACACTCTATTTGTGAAGCATTCTCCTCAGGATAAAATTGTCATTCTTATTGTTTATGTTGACGACATTATTGTGACTGGAAATGATGTTGAAGAAATGACTAGTCTCAAACAACGACTGGCTAAAGAGTTTGAGATCAAGGATCTTGGGAACCTTAGATACTTCCTAGGTATGGAAGTGGCTAGATCAAAGAAAGGCATTTCAGTCTCACAACGGAAATACGTCCTAGATCTTCTTGAGGAAACTGGAATGCTTGGAAGCAAACCTGCAGAGATTCCAATGGATTCTTCAACCAAACTTGGAGCAAAGAAAGATTGTGGACCGGTCGATAAAGAAAGGTACCAAAGGTTAGTTGGTAAACTTATATAATTGTCCCATACTCGACCAGATATTGGGTTTGCTATTAGTGTGGTTAGTCAATTCATGAACAAGCCAAATGAAGAACACATGGAAGCAGTCTACCAAATCCTCAAATACCTCAAGTTCTCTCCAGCAAGGGATTGTTCTTTAAAAGATCTCATTAAGAGAAGTTGAAGTATTTGTGATGCAGATTGGGCAGGCTCGATTAGTGATCGGAGATCTACTTTCTGGATATTGTACTTATGTTTAGGGTAACCTAGTTACTTGGAGGAGCAAGAAGCAAAGTGTAGTATCTAGAAGCAGCGCAGAGGCTAAATTTCGAGCAATGGCTCATGGTATTTGTGAAGGGATATGGTTAAGAAGGCTTCTTAGTGAACTTCACATCACTAGTGAAGAACCTATGAACATATACTGTGATAATCAATCCACCATAAGCATTGCAAAGAATCCTGTACATCACGATAGGATGAAACATGTTGAGATTGATCGACACTTCATTAAAGAGAAGATTGAATCAGGAATCATAGAAGTGCAGTACACACCTACAAGTCTCCAAGTTGCTGATATTCTCACCAAAGCCTTACCAAGAAGGGTCTTTGATTCATTAAACTCCAAGCTTGGCATGATTGATATCTTCAGCCCAGCTTGAGGGGGAGTGTTGAAATATTTGAAGATTTAGAACTATTCTGTTTCCTTATTTATTTGAGTAGTGTTATTTTTCCTAATTTGTTTCCTATTTTAGTCTCCCTATTATATGGGATTCTATGTTTTTAGTTTCCTAAAATTGTAAGATCTTCATAAACCTCTATTTAAGTCCCTATACATATTCATTATGTGAATTGAAGAATTACATATTCCTTCAGAAAATATTTTCACTTCTTATTAGAAAAAATTGTTAGCATTAAACTTGCTACTGCATTGTTTTGTTTCGAAGTAATATTTGCTTGATGCTGGCAAACTTGTTGGTTATAATGTTTCATTTTTGTTGGCTGGTAGAAGCAACTAATTTATTCTAGGAAGTATTGACTTGATATAAATTTCTCAGTGAGAGCCCGAATGTTTTGTATGTATGTATGTTAATGAATCTCTTTGCTTGCCTATATGCTGTCTTGTAGGGCCTTCGTGTTGGACTTAATCTGGCTTTGGCCATTGCTTTGCCCAACATCCCAAAGGTACATATTCTTAAATGCTGTCATTTTTAACCTGGCCTTGGAAGCAACCCACTTAAATGGCTGTTTCCTAGATTTAACTAGTTCAAAATTAATAATTCTTTCATTAAAAAAAATATTGAATTTGGTGCTGATGACAAAAATGTGAAGTTCAGTTGATTGTTTTCCAACTGATTTATCAACTACCAGACCAGGGCAAGGTTGACATCTTCACTTGCAAAAGAGTTTTAAAATCTGGTTTTAATGAACAGGAACCACTCTAATCCATGATCATTTTGACCTCTTGTTAAAGGAGTTCCAGGTCTTATCAGAGACCTGTTCAACCAGTTGAACTGGCCGGTCTGGTTGAATTTGAGAAAACTGCTTAATCAATTAAACTGCTGCTTAGACAAGCTAGGTTTTTTGGATGTTGAATAGAAAATTTGGTTGCATTTCTTTAATCAGTATGTGCATGTATGTTTGAGAGAGAGGGGAATGTGTGTGTGTGTGTTATGTATGTTTAACTTTTTTATAATTTGATCAAACCTGAATTGATTTCGCATACACATGCAATCTTCTAGGGAGCATTTCACCTACAATTCTTTTTACCACAATCCTGGAGTTAACTAATCACAACAAAGAATTAAGAATTATATAGGAGGTCCATCACTTATAAATGTGAGCTCAATGTAATATTTGATGGATCCTACACAATGTAATATTTTGATGGATCCTACACAATTGTAGCGCAATAATTGTAGTTGATATCCTGCCAATCTTCTAATAGATATATATGATAGCAGCAAGAGAATCAAGGTTTAGTATACAGGTGGTAAGGAAAGAAGAAGAATTTACCACGAGCCCTTGTTCCTAGATTACTAGAGTTGAGAGAAACAGAAAGGTTTAGGAGAGAATTGATTGAATTTCATTTTCATTCCATGCCTTCCTTTTTCCAAGAATGAATGTATATCATATTACAATCAGTTACACATATTCCCTCCAAAATTACAACTAACTAACTAACAACTGATCAACCAACATAACTGTCTGCTCATGCCAGCTCATGTTGACTCTTGATTGCAGCTTGGTTCCTTGATTCCATCCACATATCAATTCCCTGCCCTCGAAATAAGCCTTGTCCTCAAGGCGAGAATTCTGGGAATCGAAGTTGTAAGTCATACAAGTACTCCCATGTTGCATCCTCTGGAAATGAATTTGACCAGTGAACCAGTACTTGAGTAGCTGGTTTGTTCCCCCTTTTTACAATTCTGCGATCCAATATAGTTAAAGGTTGCAAGGCTGGAAAATGACCAGGAGTGGGTAATTGAGCTCCTCTCTGCTGAGAATGACCAACTTTCTTTTTGAGTTGAGAAATGTGAAAAACTGGATGCAATTGAGCTTCTTTGGGCAACTCCAATTTGTAAGCAACAGAACCAATATGATCCAAGATCTTGTATGGGCCAAAATAACGAGGACTGAGCTTGTGAAACTGTCGGTCAGCAAGTGAATTCTGTCTGTAAGGTTGCAACCTCAAAAACACCCAATCACCAATAGAAAACTCCTTGTCAGTTCTGTGTTTATCAGCCTGCACCTTCATACGATCTTGAGCTCTAGTCAAGTGATATTTCAAAAGTTGCAACATTTCTTCCCTGCCCTGCAGCTGTAAGTCTACCTGATGTACTAGAGAGCTGTTAGGTATATAGGACAAATGTACAGGAGGAGGGTAGCCATAAAGAGCTTCAAAAGGGGTAATGTGTATGGCTGAATGATAGTTAGTATTATACCACCATTCAGCCAATGACAGCCATTGTGCCCAAGTCCTTGGTTGGTCACCAGACATGCACCTCAAATAGGTCTCTAAGCATCTATTAACAACTTTAGTTTGACCATCTGTTTGTGGGTGGTAAGCTGTTGACATCTTGAGTGAAACTCCTTGAAGCTTGAAGAGTTCTTGCCAGAAGGTGCTAGTGAAGATAGAATCTCGATCACTTATAATAGATTCTGGTAGGCCATGCAATTTGAAGATAGTTTCCATATATGCTTTGGCTACTGTCAATGCAGAATAGGGATGTTTTAGGCTTACAAAATGAGCATACTTTGTAAGCTTGTCAACCACAACCCAAATGACATCAAAACCAGCAGAAAGAGGTAAACCTTCAATGAAGTCCATGCTCACTTGGCTCCATGCAGTGGAAGGAATAGGTAATGGTTGTAATAAACCAATGGAGCAGTAGTGTAATATTTGAACATTTGGCAAGTTTCACACTCTCTAATGAACTGTCTCACCTGTTTTTCCATACCCTTCCAAAAGAAAATTGTGGATAACCTCTTGATTGTAGCCTGCATACCAGAGTGTCCACCTATACCACCTTCATGGAAAAGTTTAATGATTTTAAGCTGCAGGGGTAAATTATTCCCAATGATCAATCTACCTCTTCTGATCAACTGATTAGAGACCCAAGAATAAGGGGATTTAGATAGTGTGTGTTGCTTCAATTTAGAGATCAGTTCTTTAAGTCCTGC
This sequence comes from Heritiera littoralis, assembly GCA_031772115.1. Classification (NCBI taxonomy): domain Eukaryota; kingdom Viridiplantae; phylum Streptophyta; class Magnoliopsida; order Malvales; family Malvaceae; genus Heritiera; species Heritiera littoralis. Next base: position 529,330 of record JAPDPK010000128.1, on the reverse strand, counting down.
ATCATCTTCCCAACTCTTCTGTATTTCTGACATCAATTCAGTAGAAATACTAGAAACTGCCATAGTGCAAAGTTCACCAGAATTGACCCTTGAAAGTGCATCTGCCGCTACATTCTCCTTCCCCTTTTTATAACAGATTTCATAATCATAAGTCATGAGCTTACTCAACCAAGAATGCTGGCCTGGAAAGGTAATTCTCTGTTCCAATAAAAATTTCATACTCTGATGGTCTGTTTTGATACAAAAGTGTCTGCCACACAAGTAATGGTGCCATTTAGTCACTGCATAGACAATGGCAAGGAGTTCTTTCTCATAAACAGAAAGTTTCTGATGTTTATGTGAAAGAGGTTTACTAAGAAATGCCAATGGATGACCCTCCTGCATAAGCACTGCTCCAATACCACTATTTGATGCATCTGTCTCCACTACAAAGGTCTTAGAGAACTCTGGCAAGGCCAACACAGGTGGTGAAGTTATTGCTTCTTTAAGGAGTAGAAATGCTTCAGTAGCCTTAGGTGACCACTACAATTGGTCTTTCTTAAGTAGTTGAGTTAGGGGCTTACTTAAAAGACCATAGTCCTTGATAAATCTCCTATAGTAGCCAGTTAACCCCAAGAACCCCCTCAATTGGCTGACTGTTTTGGGTTGAGGCCATTGTTGTATAGCTTCTATCTTCTTTGGATCTGTTGCAACCCCTTTAGCAAATATTAAATGGCCCAAATATTCCACAGATGATTGAGCAAAACAACACTTACTTCTTTTGGCAAATAAGGAGTGCTGTTGCAAAAGCTCAAGGGCGCATTGAAGATGTTGTAAGTGTTCAGGAAGTGACCTGTTGTAAACCAAAATGTCATCAAAGAAGACAAGAATAAACTTCCTCAAGTAGGGTCTGAAAACATCATTCATCAAGCATTGGAAGGTGGATGGGGCATTGGTTAAGCCAAATGGCATTACTAGAAATTCATAATGCCCATTATTAGTCTTAAAAGCAGTCTTGTGGATGTCAGCAGGGGACATTCTGATCTGGTGATAACCAGATCTCAGATCCAGCTTTGAAAATACCACAGCTCCATGTAATTCATCTAGAAGTTCTTCAATAACAGGGATAGGGTATTTGTATTTGATTGTACCCTTGTTTAACTCCCTATAGTCTATACACATCCTCCAACTTCCATCCTTTTTCTTCACCAAAATCACAGGAGAAGAAAATGGACTGCTACTAGGCTGAATCAATCCTGACTCCAACAACTCCTGTGTCATTTTCTCTACAACATCTTTTTGCAAGGCAGAGTGTCTATGGGGTCTAATATTAACAGCATTAAAACCTTCCTTAAGTGGGATCTTATGATCATGGCTTCTGTTGGGTGGCAATTGCTTAGGTTCAGGAACACCATGGCATACTGTTCCAATAACAACTGGACAGGCTGTGGAATCTGTTCTTCAACTTCCTTAGTTGGTCCATGTAGTTGCAAGCTGCATAATTGCATCAAGGAGCCCCCAAATGAACCAGCCAACATTTTGTTCAACTGCTTACCAGAAACATTTTTTAGTTCTGCTACTCCTTTACTCCCTCTCAACACATGTCGTTTTCCATTTATCTCAAATTCCATTATGAGTTGTTTGAAGTTCCATTTAATTTCTCCAAGAGTCTCCAGCCACTGAATACCAAGCACCATATCACAGCTCCCTAATGGTAGTAGTAACACATCTGTTATCAAGGTTGTACCTTGAAGCTGCCAAGTAAACTCTTTACAGATAGACATACAAGCCATTGTATCACCATTGGCAACATCTATCCTCATGGGGCCAATATCCTCCATCTTACATCCTAATTTCTTAGCCATATTAATATCTAAGAAATTATGGGTACTACCAGAATCAATTAAGATATGCAAGGGTTTCTTCTTAACAAACACAGTAACTCTCATGGTTTTATATCCTCACCCCATGCCATTGATTGTATGAACAGAGATATGAGGGTTATTATCCTCAACCTCCTCAATCAAAGCTTCTGTCTCCTCTTGTTCTTCCACATCTTCTTCACACATATCGTTCACTTCAATCACATATAACTGCTTCCTGTTACATCTATGGCCTTGCATAAACTTCTCATCACACCAGAAGCATAAACCTTTAGCTCTTCTATCGTCAAAATCCACACTGGATCTCATCTTAGGATTGGTTACAGATTTATTGGGTTCTTGGTTGTTTGTTGGTGGTTTATAAGGTGTAATGGCTTGAGAAGTGAAGGTTCTTGTCTGTTTTAGGTATGAGTTTGAAGGTGTGGGTAAAAAGGCAGGTTTTTTAACACTGGGAATGAATTCTTGCTGGAGAGTCTTTAAGGTTGATTCTTGAAGCTTAGCCAATGTATAAGCTTGATCTAAGGTTTGGGGCATAAACATCCGTACAGGTTGTTGAATAACACTCTTTAGTCCATTCAAGAAAAATTTCAATGCATAATCTTCAGAAAGTTCAACCCTTCCCAAAAGAACTTCAAACTGGTCATGGTAAGATGAAACAATACCTGTTTGTTTAAGGCTCAATAACTCTGTCATGGGATCACTGCAGCCTTGTTCACCAAACCTTTTCTCCAACGCCTGGACATATTCTTCCCATTGTACCAGCCTATTCCCTTTGTACTTCATCCAATTCTGGTGCCACTGCAAGGCTCTTCCTTCTAGGTGAACAGCAGCCAATTGGATCTTGGCTTCAAGAGGGGTGGATCCAATTTCAAAGTATTGTTGACATCTGTACAACCAACCATTAAGGTCTTCTCCAAAAAATTTTGGAAACTCAATCTTGGTCTGCCTAGTAGTGAAACAAGAATTTGCACTCTGATTTAGACCCTGAGTTGCCAGATTTCCAGAATTTCCATTGGCAGTCCTTCCTTCATTTCTACCATTCAGATCATAACTATGCAATTGCTCCTTGATTTTCCCTTGCTGTAGAGTCATGGCAGCAAGATTTGTTTCCTGTTGTTGCATTCTATTTTTGAAGTTAGTTTCCTGAATCTGCATCTGTTTCATTATCTCCTTCAAGCTTTCTTTAAGAGATTCTTCAAGTCTTCTAAGGTCATGGGATCGTGTATTCTCAGCCATTGTAGACTAAGAATGGCTCTGATACCAAATTAATAGCAGCAAGAGAATCAAGGTTTAGTATACAGGTGGTAAGGAAAGATGAAGAATTTACCACGAGCCCTTGTTCCTTGATTACTAGAGTTGAGAGAAACAGAAAGGTTTAGGAGAGAATTGATTGAATTTCATTTTCATTCCATGCCTTCCTCTTTCCAAGAATGAATGTATATCAGATTACAATCAGTTACACATATTCCCTCCAAAATTACAACTAACTAACTAACAACTGACCAACCAACATAACTGTCTGCTCATGCCAGCTCATGTTGACTCTTGATTGCAGCTTGTTTCCTTGATTCCATTCACATATCAATATATAATCAGAGAGTATCTTGTTTATTAAATTCTCTATGTTCATTTTACAGGGTGTTGGTGTTGCGCTTCCTGTTTATTTTGCTACACAGAGGTGAGAATTTATTGAGACCCTGATCGATTCAGCTTCTTGAAAATCCACGTACAGGGCCCAATGGGAAACTCAAATGGTCAGAATTAGGCACTTTCAACTTGGACGTCATAGTTTTGAATTTTGGGGATTAGGGGATAGGGTTTATGGAATGTGAAAAAGCTATCTCCCTTTGTGGATCTTGAACTTCTACACAAGTGTCCACAGTGAAAAAGTTGAGTAAAATGATTTCTTTTCATTTATTTACTTATTTTCTTCTGCCCTCCGCTAAGTACCATAGTGAGCTGCCAAAATATTTTTGCTTGGCATAGGGTGAAAGCATTGGTGCTTGATGAGAAAGTGTGTACCAGGGATAATGAATGGCTAGGTGTAAGGGTGGGCAATGGAGATCTTAGGCAAACACCAGTGGTTAGGAGACACTAGTCCTATTTTACCTGGAGGTTCCTGAGTCATATTGGTGATATTACAGATTATAGTGAAGGTAGTAATATGCCAGTGTTGCACATGATGCTTGCAGTTGCTTGCTAAATTATTGTAGTAGGATGTGAAGAAATTCTTATTATTGTCAGTAGCATATGTTGTCTTGATGATTGCAATAGTAATATTCACAATTTAAATATAAATATTCACAATTTAATTATCACATGTAATGTATAATAAATGTAATTATGTGACATGATTTAAATAAAAAAGATTCGTATTATTATAAAATAATTCTTTTATACACTCCTTTCTACCATGCAATTTACTTGGTTTACAGTATGTCGACAATGCTGAAACCAATCCTACTACATGTCTCGGACAAATCTTGTACCTAAACTCCCGGGAAACCATCATGGCATCATGTGATCCCATGATTAATCACTTATGCTCTTGTACACTAGAGGAACAAAGGATAATGATAGATTTGATCTCAAGTGGTTCAGTAAAATTGCTGGAAGTGGGCCAGGCACGTGTTTCACTTTTGAAAAACATCATCCTAGATAGAGGTGGCAAAAATTGGCCCGAGCCCGAAAACCCGCCCGAATCCGCCCGAGACCGAACCGGGACCAGCCCGAATTGACCAAAAAATTCAAAGGCCCGTAACCGAAAAAGCCTGTAACCGAAAAAGCCCGAAACCGAAAAAACTCGAAACCGAAAAAGCTCGAAACCGAAAAAGCTCGAACCCGACACAACCCGAACTCGACATAACCTGAGCCCGATACGATCCGAAACCGAGACCGACCCGAACCGAAAACCAAAAAAACCGAATTTATAACCCGAGAAAACTCGAATTATAATTATATAATTATTATTTAAAAATAAATAAATAATTGATACACTTTTTTAATTAAAAAGTTTAAAATTTTGAAAACAATTATTATTTATTATACAATTTTATCAATTATATATTACCAGCATAATAAATATTGAATCTTTTTAATTAAATTAAATTAATTTAAAACACCATAATATATGATATAATATATGATATCAAATAATCTTTAATATTATCCTTACTGCATTTATAATAATAAATATATTATTAATTTGACATTTGATTTTATTATAAAAATCATTTTAACATTTTATTATTTTTATTTATAATAAAATTTTAATTTTAATACAACAATAAATCAAATATATAAAAATTATATAATTTCAATATTTGTTTGAAACTTTGAATTTGATATTTTGTGCAACACATTAAAAATATTTTTAATAAAATTAAATTTAAACTATATTTTCTTAAAGTTTCAAGTATAGAAAGATATTAAATTTAGATTAAAAAAAACCTAATCTTTAAATTAAAATTCAAAGTTTTTAAAATTAGAAAAAGTTAAGTAATTAAATTAAACAATACAAGTACAATTTTTTTATACTTGGGTATCATTAAAAGAGAAAATTATAGTGGTAATTTTATTTTTAGCCTTAAAACAAAAGATATTAAAAAATCAAGCTAGTGATAATTAATTATTTATTATATTATAATAATCTTATACATGAATAAACTAATTTGGTATCTTATAATAATGATTTGTATATTATATTATAATAATCTTTTAAGAATAAATTATGTAATCTCTTAGTGTGTAAGTATTATTTTGATAGAATTAAGTATTTACTAAAAATAATTCATTTATTATCTATTAAATGTAAAATTAAAGTGTGGATAAAAATAAAATTCTAATAGTAAATTAAAGTGTAATTTAATAATATATTAAAGTTGTATTACTATGTAAGTGGTAATTTTAATCAAATTTATTTTTTATACTTTGTTAATATTATTATTAATTATATTTAAATAACTAGCATTATATTAATTAATTTAGTAATATCTATTATTTAACATTTTAATTAGATATTCAATCAATTGGTGTATATCTAATATTATTATGTTAATCTAATATTATTATGTTAATGTGAATATGAAAAAAAATTAGTACTCAACTTGTAATAGTTTTTTTGATAGGAAATAAAATACATAATATAGTTAATAAATAACGTCTTATCATAATGATTTGTATGTTATTATAACTTTAAAAATAATATCTTATCATGTGATATATAATCAACTATACAAGCTCTTAATTATATAAAATAGATTATTAATATGTTTATCTTATCATAATGATTTGTATGTTACATTATAATAATCTCTTACCATGTAATATAGAATAAATTAAACAATCTCTCATAGCATATTATAGTTTTAATTTCAGACATTTTTCATTCCAATTTCTTATCATGCTTTTAGAATATACTCTTGTGTTTAATTTCAAACATTTAATCTCTTATGATGTATTCATGTAATTTAGTTTAACTTGATCAATTAATAATCAGAATATTGGATGATTAAATAGATATTGACCTTCTCAACTACTTTTTTAGTCAAAAAAGTGTTTTTTTTAATTTATTATAATGAGTTACAAATAAAATAATAAACATAATATACTATATATATATATATATTAAGATTTACATTATAATAAAATGTCATATATGTTAAATTATCAATATCTTAAGAATTGTATCTTAACATATTATGAAATTTCTATTAATTTAATTTTAGTGCTTTATGTCTAAAATTTTAAAATCTTATTATCTTAAGAATAAATTATTATTATTATTCAGTAAACTATTTTTTTGGCCAACAATGTTTCATTAAATTTTAAATTGCAAGTTGTGTTAAAATAAAAATAAAATTTACAACAAATATAACAAATTCTCAATCTAGCTCACGTGGTTAAACATATAACAATAAATATAAGAGGTCATGGTTCAAATCTTTGTACAAGCATATAATTTTGATTACTTTCATATAATTGATGAACAAGTTCAGGTACCATATACTACTTGATCAAAAGTTAATCGAGTATAGCGTACCATAAGGGTACTACCCGAATCCGATACGGGTAATAAGAACACTATCCGAACTCATAATTATTCGTTTATAGAGTCGAGTAGTGTCCGGTACCTGATTATATATTACTCATTTACATCATTATATCAAATGGTTTTTTTTTGTACATTATATTGAATGTTATTATTTATAATATAATGTTAATTGATATATATAACTTGTTTAATTTAACGTTTTAAATTTTTAATGAGATATTTGATTAATTAATGTGTTTGAGTATGATTATATTTAATAAAAATAATGTTATATTATGATTTATGTATAAACTAAAAACAAAATAAATATAAAATTGAGATAATTAATTGACCAATTATTCATAATATTAATTATTTTTTTAATGTATACTATAATTTTATTCAATATTATAATTGAAGAATTAGTTAACTAGTAATACGGTTAAATTTAATTTAATAACTAATTATGTTGGCATTTAAAAGACAAAATAAATGTAAAAAAGATTCTTAAAAATTTAAAATTTTATTAAAAATATAATATAATTATTAAAAAAGCTAATTAAACAAAGTAAAAAAAAAAAAGAAATTTATTGAACTAAGGGTATCTAAATTCCAATGACCCAATATTGACCTAAAAAAAACAATGACTCAATAAGTTATTGTTAAGAATATAAAGCTATTTATATAAATGTTTAATTGTTTAGTGTGATTTATTTATAATTTGTTAGTTATTTATTTGTATAGCTAATACTTTTGGATTTTCACTTTCTTTTAGTTTTACTATATATATTTGGCTCATTTAAAAAATAAATTTTTATATAATTATTAATATATAATTATATATTTTATAACAAATGTAAATATCACAGGAAATTTAAAAAAATAAATAATAATTATCAAGTAATAAAAACATTAAAATGTAAAAATTTATATTTATATAAATTTAGTCAAAACAACAAAAGAAATTAAAAATAATGAATAATAATATTTTATTTATGAGAGTTTCTATGAAATGAGATCTGTTTGATTGTCATTTTTCAATTCCCTCCAAACAAGCTTTTCCCATGTTACAAAAAAATTTCAAATTCTTTGGGAATATACCTTTTCCCTCCCTTGAGAATCACATGAAAAAACTTCCAAAGCAAACTTTGAAATATCTTTATCTCAATATACTGTCATGCAATGTAGATATGATAATTAAAAAAAATGAATGTGACATTGGATCAAATTTTGATAAAAATTAGAAAAAAAATTGTGTTTGGTATATCAATATAAATTTTAATACAATAATTTTTATATTTTATATGATACAAATATATTTGATGCAATACGAATACAAAATATATATATACGAATTATTAAGTCTAATATAATGTAATGTCTATTATATTATTTTAATTAATCGAAATTCAAAGATAATTTTTTTATTACAAGAAAAATATTAAATAACTGAAGATAGGAGTAGAGGTGATTATTGGGTCGAGGTTGAACCGGTCTGGTTCAACAAAATATTTTTTTTTAAAAAAAGCAGCCTGCCACTGCGCATGCAGTGGCAGGCATGTAGGCAGTAGCCTTTGTAGGCTACTGCCTATGTTGATGGGCAACGGCCTGAACGTTGCCCATCAACTTTGTAAGGGAGGGAACGTTTCCCTCCCTTTTTTTTTAAAATTTATTTTTAAAAATTTTTAAAATTGTTTTAAATTTTCATTTTTCCTCTATAAATATTAATTTATTTTATTTTATTTTTTTAAAATTTTTTTTCATATTTTGTCTTAAATCTAAACGCTTATCCACTCTTTTTCTTTTAATACTCACTTATACTTTCTCAATAATCACTCAAACTCTCTCAAATTCACTTAAATTCTCTTATTTCAAATTTATAATATTATCATTTTATTCTCTAAATTTCATTTTTTTTATCATAATAATTTTATTATAATATCATATTCATAATATAATTTTATTTTATTATAACAATAGTTTTATTACATAATTTTATAGTAATTTATTTTTACATTATTGTTACATTAATTAAATAAATTATAATAACTTTATAATAAATTCTTGTTAAATTAAACTATTAACATTATTTATTATAAAAATAAATTTGTTAGATTAAATTATAAAAATATATTAATATATATTATTTTTATTAAAATAAATTAATATAAATTTAAAAAAATAAAAAATTTAAATTAAAAAAAGACCGAACCGGTCCATGAACCGGGCCGGTTCGCAAGTAAAAATAATGCGAACCGGCCCGGCTCGGACCAGTCCACTACCGGTTCGAACCGGTTTAAGTTGTTAATCAGCCGGAACCGGTGAGAACCGGCCCGGTCCGGCCCACTAACAGCTCTAGATAGGGGTGTTGGATTCAAACTCAAGACTTATAATATGCGACAACTTATCTTTAACCACTAGGCCAAGAGGTTGTTGGCAATTCAAAGATGATTTTTAGTAGTTGGAGTTTGTGGACAAAAAAATTAATTAGTACAGAAATACAGATGCTTCCAAGGCAAAAGTTTACAATAGTAAGAGTGCTTTCATTTCTTGCAAATGTAATGCAAGATTTAAAACTTTTTCAATGTCTTTTACGTCTTCGAGTATTTTACTTGTAATTCTTTTTACGATAATTAATCAATTATAATTAAAAATTATGTACTGGTCCATCATTTACAAGTGCGAACTTTATGTATTATTTTGATAGATCTCACGTGACTTTAAATTTTGATTAATTAATTATAATGTAATAATTATAGATGATATGTTCTCTTTTATTATTGTAGATAACTATATTCTTCATTAGTCCACTCCCAATGTTTTCAAAATCATCCCAACCAAATTTCTCAATATATATATATATATATATATATATTATACAATTCTCATTTATTAAATTTTAACTTTAATTTAGCATTTTTATTATATTTTTATTTAACTATATAAAATTAAATTAATTAGTACATTCAAAATTATAAAATATTTATAATTTATAAAATTTTAAAATAATTTAACTAAGCCCGCTAAGCCCGCCCGATTAAAACCGGACCGAACCCGAAACCGGACCGAAACCGAGAAAACCTGCAACCGAAAAAATCCGAAACCGAGAAAACCCGCAACCGAGAAAACCCGAGATCGAAAAAACCCGCAACCGAGAAAATCCGAAACCGAAAAAACCCGCAACCGAAAAAACCCGTAACCGAGAAAACCCGTAACCGAAAAAACCCGTAACCGAAAAACCCGGACCGAAACCCGCCCGAACCCGCCCGTTTGCCACCTCTAATCCTAGAGCAACATGAGGGCAACCGAAAATAGCCGCTTTATCATATGTTGAACTGATCCAGCATGAAGGATAAGCAAACTGATCATACAGCTATAATTAATATTAGCTTGGAAGATAAATCTGGACTCATGATTTATGATATCGAGTGCTACTGAGACTTCTAAATCTCAAAAGTAGTTTAAGGAGTGAAGTTTCATCACTGGTGTGAAAATTCTAACGATTTTTTTTTTCCACAAATTAGGTATCGGTAAAATCGGAAGCACTTTTCTATTTAGAACACAAAGAAATATTAACAACTTGGATTGTGATATCAGTGTTAATGTTATTAGATCTTCTCAATCGAGATGAAAACCCTAACATTGGAAGACCATTATGTTTATGCTGCGATGCTATTGGCAAGAAAACTATGCTTGCACTGCATACCTCTTTATGGCTTACTGTCAAATGGACAGGCTGCTCCCCAACACACTTTCGTTATAACCAAACAACTATTCCAAACACAATATAGAAAAGATTCTTGAAAAACCAATTGATCATGAATGAGATGGTTAAAATTCATTAGTACTGTATTTTGTAAGAAATTAAATGATCTCACTTCAAATTTAAATTAACTATATGAATTATCAATGAAGTCTGATAGGTCATGGGGATTAGCCTAGCAACTCATACTCTCTTGTCACAGCCAAAAATAGAAAGTAATTGGAATCAAAATTGTCAAATGACTTATTCGCAGCTGACGTTGGTGATCGATGAGCTTGAGAAGTGCGTTTGCACCGAAAAGTGCTAGTGCAAAACTTTCTACTTTGACAATATTTATCTTTCTGCTGCACCATAAAGGCTAGAAGCCTAAAAGCTTGTTCTAACAATTTGGATACAACTGTCATGATGAAGCTTCCTATGAAAAGCTACTGGTAAACTGTATAGTTACAACTTGATATCGAGGTAATTTCTTAGTGAACACTGAAAATGTTATATTGGTTGATCTTGAGCACCGAATCAAATAATCATGTCTTCATTTTTTCGATGTAAGAGTTCTGCAAATTTAATAATCGAATTTTAGCTAGTGCATTCTCTTTTACTTTAGTTCAGATATCAACAGGAGCAAGACAAGAGCTTATGCGATTGACCATGACGTTTCCAACTTTTTGTGGAATATCTACAAAGAAGATCCATTTCAGGCACCTCTCTTGCTGATGATTAATTGACTATAGAATCCTTATCATCCACAATATCTCTAAGAAGAATTTTATTTGTCTGTTGGATGTATACATTTCCTTTCCATTTCAAGATCTTTTTAAGGCCACCATTTCCCTTTTTCCTGGGCAGCCTAGCATTCGTTCTGCAAGTTGGGGGCTTGGGGTTACAGAATTCAGGAAGAAAGGTCGCCATTCTTGACCTGACAGAATCAAAACCAACCTAACCTGTAAAGGTGGTCCTGTTTGATATGACTGCTGAAACCATGGGACCTTTGAGTTTCTCATAGTGATCAGAGGCTCAGAGTTTTCTCAAAAGTAACTGGATTACAAGGAATTTAAACCAAGCATAAGTTTCCAGCCAACCTCCTCTACTTGAATGTTGATTAGATTCTGCAAGAGAAAAATTCCTGAAAGGAGGGAAACAATGAAAATTGAGAATTTGAGAAGGATGAAAGTAGATAGCTAAGCATCAATCTTTGTGTTTTCCCACTTTGGCTGAGCAAATGAAGTTGGATCGTCGGGTCTTTTGGAGATCACATCAGGAGATATTGGTTGGCTGAGTGATAAGAGTAGCAAATTCCGCCAGGCTGTATAAGATTTGCAGAATCTTGAGATTCATGGAGTTGATGATCGGTGCTGAAGACTCAATTGGACCTTATATGCGATATGTTCCGATGCAGATTCTTCTGCCTTTATCCTGTTTTCTTGTCAATGTCATCAAATTAGAACACCAAAACAACAAAATATGTGGTCTGCCTCTGCCCTTTGTATTCAGATCAGCACATGGAGAGCCAACGACAACCCTCTTCCTCGAACTCTCTTCCCGATCAGTGAAAGAAAGAGTTATAGCGTATTATAATATTTGTGTTCGAATTCAAACAACTTCATTAATAAAGTTAAAGAAAGAGTTGTGATATATATAAGACTTGGGTTTGAGTCTAAACATCTCAACTCTCTTCCTCTAGCTGTTAAAAAAACTGTGACATATTATAAAACATGATCCGGAGCTCAAACAACCGAGTGTAATGAACTAATAATCATTTCAAAACGCATTGGATTTGATGCTGTAACGTTACCCTGCTATAGAATCTGAAGTCATGAGAAATTCAGGCAATTGGACTATGTAGTTTTGTCAAGGCCCAAAAAGAAGTAAAATCTGTAAATATTCTTAAGCCATAGCCCAAATCTGAGTAATTGGAGGTTCAATTTCATTTCCTAACCGGATCCATACATGAATTTTGTATATTGGTCTGAGAAGGATTTTCCACCGTAATTAATAATTACATAATTACATTTATTATACATTACATGTGATAATTAAATTGTGAATATTTATATTTAAAGACTTATTAAGTATTGACTTAGTGATAAAGAGAAAGTCTTGAAACTTTGAAGTCTCAAATTTAAATCTCATCATCTATGAACTTGAATTTAATTATTGAGTTTAATTATTTACTACTTTAGTTTTTTTTTTGGCTACATTTTTTTTTTGCTTACAAGTTAGTTAAGTGATTTTTATATGATTACAAGCTTTATGAATACAATACTTGATTGTTTTTGTAACTTTTCATGTGATTGAATACTCAAATGAACAAGTAGTCCATTTTATTAATGATAGATTTTGAGTTCAAGTTTTACACAATTTTATATAATTCTTGTTAAACGATAATTAATGTATGAGCAAATCTTTTGATAGAGAATTGTATAACTTAATTATTCTTTGTCTCCGTACCACATCGAGTGTGTAGTGTTGTGGTATGTGCGTTTATAAGGAATTCCATGCTAATCCAAACCAACCGGTTTTGGAATTAGTGATGTGTTTCTTCTCTGAACAAAAAAACTCATTTCCTTGTGTGTTTGGTGTGTGGTTCTGATGTTGAGACTGAAAACATTAGCTTTCCCTTTGGGTTTGTCTCCGTCCCACATCGAGTGTGTAGTGTTGTAGTGTGTGCCTTTATAAGAAATTTCATGCTAACCAAAACCAACCGGTTTTGGAGTTAGTGATGTGTTCTTTCTCTGAACAAGAAAAAAAGTATAACTTAATTATTCTTAAATGTTGTTAAAAAAACTGATTACTAAAATGTCAAAAATAAAAAGATTGACATATGTCAATAATCCTTTGATTTAATTGTTAAAAATAAATTATAACATATTATAAAATTTAAATTAGAATCAAAATAATTTTATCTTACTTTTAATGTTTGAATATTTTCTTTACGACAAAAAAAAATTGCCATATTAGAAATTAAGGTAATTAGGAGTTGTTGGCCTCGCTACGTTTATCGTAAGTAGAAAATAAGATACAAGGATCAATCTCTCACGTTGAGATGACAGAAAGTCACATAGATCTTCAAACGATGATGAAAATGCTATGACAGATAGATCAGTTGGTAAGGGGCTGTTTTAGCTTAATCAGAGGTCTCGAATTCGAGTCTTTGGGTATGCAGCTGTGTTAAAACTCTTGAGGGAGAACTTTGTCGCCTTTTGGGTCCTGTCCGACTCGAATCCGAATTAATCTTATGAAGATACCGGATGGATCTAGACAAAAAAAAATGCTATGACAGGTCACTGCATGGCCTGGGAAAGGAGAAAAAGAATCATTAAAAAAAATCTTTTCCACACTGTTGGGTTAAATCTACATGTACAGTGAAACTTAACAACTCTCTCTCTCTCTCTCTCAAAGGACTGGCGAGCATACCTCAATGTGAAGTGGACCAGAGGGAGGAAGAGAAAAGCTGATGACATGAAATGCAACGCAGCCTCAGTTTCTCTTTGCTTCGGCTCACTCTGAGTCCTGAGAGAGCTGCCCAAGCTAACGCAAAAATACAAAAATACGTACTCTGATGAATGAATTGTAGCTTGACATGACATTTCAAGAGCAATCTTTTGACTCGCCTTCTCTCTCTCTCTCTCTTAAGTCTCAGGTCACAGCGATCCAAACCTTTGTGTTGCAGTCATGATAATACTTACAGAACATGTACTGTTACTCACGCTCTGCTCACCTTCCTTCCCTTCTTTCTCTCTCACACAGCTCACGACCTAATCATTTAATTTGAATTTCACCTTTGTTGTCAAATTAAACATAGCATTTGTTGCGTCCATCGGTGAAAACTCTTTTCACTGTAAACTAAAGGAAAATGGTATCACCCAACAAATGATGGACTTTTATTTTGAGTATTTAAATATATTTTGAATTTTAAAATAGTTATTATTAAAAAAATATTATTATTCACTATTTTTAATTTAAATAAAATTAATTTTAAATTATAAAACAAACGAAAATATTTGCTGATAAAAAATATGACATTGAATAACCAGGTTTAGAGCTAGCAGATAGAGCCAGGGAATCCTATTACCTAACAATGCTCTTCGCTGCCTACCTGCTAAATGTTGTGCCGACCATACAAAAGGAATTATTTGATGAAAAAGCGTTTGGTGCGCTGCACACATGAACAATAAATTCATGTCCCATCGCATCATTAACTTACCTCTTCTGAACTATCGCTGTTGCCATTACCGAGAAGGGAAGGAGAAAATCGGAGATTACATTTAATTTTTTTTTTTTCTGTTTATTATTAAGTGGTTGAAAGTAATAAAAGTAAATTTTTTTTAAAAATATTTGAGTATTATGCAAATTCTAGAGTCACTGTTAATAAAAATTTTTTTATTGTATACTACTTCTAATTTAAACAAAATTAACCTTAAAATAGTAAAGTAGATGAAAATATTTAAAATTATGAATAAAATTCATTTCAAATTTAATAATATAGGATCTGGCATACAGCTAGTGCACATTTTTGTTTATTTAAATGAGTTTATATTTAATAAATTGATAAGGTATAAAAATTATATGCTAATGATGTCAGTTATAAAAATATTGTATATTACGTAAATAAAAAAAATTAGAATCTTAAATTTAATTTATTTTAGAAAAAGATAACAACTGTTATTGTTGAATTTTTATGTTTTTTGCATAATATATATAAGCATAAGTAAATTGCTGAAAATGTTGACGAATAGGATTGGACTCCCCTGCTATTAATTTGAACTTGACGACCTACCTAGAATTGGTTTGCTGGAATATTTTTTGCTATTAAGTTGAAAACAATGGAAAACTCTTACCATGCCTGTAGTGATTTATTAACAACTAACAGATAAACTATCAAGATTTTACCTACGGCTGTTACTTCTTTAGTAAGGAATTAAGTTTAAAAAGTTCGCTTTCTCATAAACAAAGCTATATATATATATAAATGATAATATAGGAGCCAAGATATTAGATAAAAGGAATTACATGCAGGAACTTGGTATCTAGTGCCAAGCAAAATCTGAAGTAATATGAAAGTTACATATAAAAAAAAAAGCAAAAAAAGTAAACAATAGGGGTAAAAAGATCATAAAGGCTTTTAATTCTTAATTTAGCATGATTAATTTGTTTTTGTGGAGCCATGTCTACAAATAACCATTGCTTTAAAATATCAACTTCATTGTGATCATGTGAAGAAGGATCGAAGGAACACTTTCTGTGTCACTAAAAGGATTCATTATCTTGCTCAATTTCAGAGGCTGGCTCATCTTCATCAAAAGAGTCAATGCCATAAGCTGAATGGCCCTTGCCAAATGCCTTAATATGATCTTTGAGAGACCTTTTGTGCTTAAAATCAGACCCACAAGTGCAATACCAAAGCTTCCCACAGTTCTTCTCGTGGGTTCTCCAATCACCTCTGACAGCAAAGGTCTTTCCACATTTTCTACACATGAAAGGCTTGATTCCATGCTTTCTCTTGTAATGGGTTTGAAGAGTTCTAAAATCTTTGAGAGGTTTTGACCTGGGATGATCGATGTTGTTCCTGCATCCGGGTGCACAGCAATAGCAAGGGAGCCTCAGCATGGCCGTTGGTTGTGTTCCCCTTAGTGACTCCGGCCCTTTTCTATACTGAGATCCATGCCCCCACATATGCATCTACATAACATTAAAAAAAAAAAAAAGAAAGCAAATCAAAAGCTAAAATTTTCATTTTTCTTTTTAATCATAAATATTTTCGTCTATTTTACGATTTGAGATTAATCTTGTTCAAATAAAAAATAATAAATTATAAAATCTTTCTAACAATGACGATTTAAGAATTCGAACTATGTTCAAATACTTTAAAAAAATATACTTTCACTTCTTAAAAAACTATGTCCAATACTTTAAAAAAAAAAAATACATTTTCACTTCCTAAAAAACAATGTCCAAATGAATTTCTAGACTATATAGCAGCTCCCCATTTTAAAGGAAGAAAAAGAGAGGAAAGGAAAGAAAGAGCATTCACTAATTTAAATTTGTACTTGTGCCAAACGATTTTGATGTCTAAGGCACTCGGGGAAAAGCAAGAACACTGCTTAGGGCTTTTCCCAAATATTACAAAGAAATATACTCCCTCCCTGGATTATCCGTTACAATACAAATAATTCTTGCTTGTATGAACGGTGCATGAAATAAGGAACATCAATAATAAGTCTGAATCAAACTTTCTGAAAGTTCTCCAAAGAAAGAACCATTTTGCAACCTGATGGCCTGGAGGCTAGGACTAATGAGGGTTTGCCTCAGATAGGTTGAAGGACATAGACATTTTTTTTTTGTTCAGAGAAGGACATAGACATTGGGTTCTATTCCTATGCCTTTTGGAATGTATTTCTCTGCTATTATTGTATGCATATTAAAAGAAGAGAAGATGTAATTCATTCAAAAAGGTCTCTGTAGGCGCGGCTACAAATCTTGATTTTCTTCACAGGTGAAGCAAATCTTTTCCTCTGCGTGGGGATTCATGACAATGAGATGGTCTTTAAGCTTGGGGTTTGATTAGCAAGAAAAGGTTCTGGCTGTACGGGTATGGAGATTGAGTGTTAATTTTGGGTTGTAGGGTTTTGAGGAGATCATATGCTAACCCCGGTAGAAACCGGGTAAGTACAGTTCTGCACATCTGCCATTGTGTGCAACACAAACTTCAAGGTACAGTAAAGATAATGCTTGTGTTGTTCAATCACATAAAGAGATGTAGTGATCTTGTTCTCAGTTGGACCAGGTATAGAATTATTCTTAATTTTCAAATCCCAACACTCACAAAACACCCACAAATCATGCAAAAATAAGGAAATGGACCCTCTGGTATAGAAAATATATATATTTTTTCAGAGTGTCAAAGCGGAAAATCAGAAAAAGAATGCATTAAAGTGGAACAAAAGAAAAAGGGAAAACCCTAAGGACCCATATGTTTCTATCTTCTCATCAGAACCAGGCGTAGAATAAAAGTGAAGGGTTGAAATCAAGCTCGAAAAGAAGTGTACAAACGAAAGAAGAGAATGGGTTTTCTCTTTTTGCTGCAAAAAGAAAAAGAAATTCAAAAGGGAGGAGAAGGGAAGAAATAGGTGTTAGTAAGAGAGGAAGAGAGAACTAGGAAAGCAAAGCTTTTTCTTTAGATTTGAGGTTCATTCTATGGAACATACCTGCATGTTGTTGTATCTGTTGAATGTCTTGAAGCAAAGGGGACATGAAAACTGCGTAGGTCCAATCAGAATCTGTGCAGGAGTTGGGATCCAATACTGACCCTTGTTGAGTGGATTAGATTGGTATTCTGAAGCTACAGTGACATCTTCTTTGTCTGCAGCAGCTGAGACTTCCTGATCAGCAGCTGAAAACCTTGAGATCAAATCAGCACATGAACTAGGACTGGGGAGTCCCAAATGAAGAGCTACAGTGACTGTTTCGTCATCACCACAACTAGAGAAGAAGCTTTCTTCTTTGTCCTTGTTCTTCTCCACCTCCATGGCACTGCAGGAACTTTCTGGTTCTTCATGCCTTGATGGGCTTAAACTGAGAAAGGGAAGAGCTTCTTTGAGAGGAGGAGATGGAGGTGAAGCTCGATAATACTGAGCAGAAGAATTTCCATGGATAATATTTGGGTAACTATTGTAGCCATGAGTAGGAGCATGTGAAGATGGATTTGAAGTAGATGTAGGGGGAAAGATATGGTTGAAAGGGTTGAGATTGAACCATCCATTGAAGTAATTGGAGTAGGGATCAGAATCAGACATGGCAATAAGAAAGTTGGGTTAGATGAGTAGGTGAGAGAGAGAGAGAGAGTGAAAAATGAAAAAAAAGGTGAGCCCAAAAATTTATATGGGGGAAGACTGAAAAAGATCACCAAATTAAAGATGTGCAAGGGTACTCGAGTTAAAAGATAAAATGAATAGCATGCAGGCTGATAGAGGAAAAAAAAAGCCCAAATTATGAGTAAAAGGAGAGCCAGTATATCAGTTATATATGATAAGGCGATGACTAACAAATTAAAAATGCTACTAAAAAGCAAAGATGGTGGAGGGGACGAAATAAAAGTAAGTGGGGAATTCGAAGAAGATAAATCTCGGAAGTTGAAAGATGAAAGAACAAGAAATCTCGAGCAAGAACAGTAGTGTGGGAAAAGATTGCAAGAAAACAGAGGTTGAACAACTAAATTAATGGAATGGAGAGTTAAAAACAAAGTCAGTAATTAGGCTTTAAATTTTTGTCTCCCCACTGCCTGCTTGCCACTAATTACTTTAGACCTAATATTTTTAGACTCAACACGATTAGATGATATGAAAAATGATATTATTAAGAGACACGAAAGTAATATGAATTAAAATTATTTAAATTTATATATAAATATGATAAAACTAAAAATAAGATTTTGTATTTTTATTTTGATACAAATTTTGACATAAAATTTTTGTATTTACATGACACAAATATGATTTTATATGACATAAAAATAAATTATAAACACGAATTACTGCTCATCTTTCTCGGGTGCTTTTCAATCTCATATATCACAAGAGAAAGAATGTACAAACTACGTGCTGAATACAAAGAATAGAACCATACCTGCAAATTCACAAAGGTAAAGGTTGCTTTGATTTAGGGTGAGTTTGGTTGGCCAATTGGTTCTGGTGTGGAGCGGTCAATCACTAAAAAATAAAAATGCAGAAAGATAAAATTATTTTTTTGCCTTTATTTTTTATTATTTTTAATTATTTTATTAAAAATATATATTTTTAAATGTTATTTTATTATTTTTAATTTTATCATAATTAATCTCACGTTAATTCATCCTATCCTTTAATTGTGGTATGGCTTTGCACTGTATGGTATAATGTATATATCATGTCTTTTTCTCCCTCTTGTGATTGTGATTTTCCTTCTCGGCCTTGTGAAACAAGTAGTCTCGACTGATCTAAGTCCATCCCAGCACTTGCTTTGGTGGGCGCGCCCTGGTCGGCTTGGCTCAGCACCAGCAGAGAAACTGTTCCCAACCAAACTCACTGTTCAACCCTTTCAAATTTCATTTCCATCACATTTCACAACAACAAACTTTGAATCTCTCTCTACGTACATGAAATTTCCATCACATTTCACAACAACAAACTTTGAATCTCTCTCTACGTACATGTGTTATTATCCGTCTTATACGATTTAGGTTTTAATTAAACATAATCTTTTGTGTCTAAAATTCATCATTCAAGATTTACATACAATATTAAAGATGTCAATTTACAAATAAAGCATTTCAGGCAAGTCAACTGCAATACTTAAAGTTCGAAGAGACATTTATTATCTATCACTTTACTTTGCACTTTCTCTTTTTCTCTATCTCTTTCTTCAACAATCTAATACTATGTTTCTTTTAATAAGTGTAGTGTATGTTTTCATTTTATTATTTTAACTATGATTTTTACTTATTTGTAGTCTTTACACTACAAGAAAAAGGTGCATCAGAGATGAAATTAGCGATGGATTTTCCGTTGTTAATTTAGGGCTTTTGTCATAAAATGACCTTTAGCAACGGATTCAACGATAGAAATTCTGCCATTGAATCCATTGAAAATTCCAAAGTCGCTGAAAGTCTTCGACGCAAAATGAAAAATTTCATTGGTATTTCCGTCATTAAATTTTTTCATCGTTGATGGTATTAACAATAGAATTCCGACAATGAATGTCTTTTTATTTTTTTAATTTATCAAAATTTTTCGTCACTAAAAGCTTTTAGAGACAAAATTTCATCTCTAAAAGTTTTTTAAATTTTAATTCATCAAATTATTCCGTCGCTAAAAGATTTTAGAGACGAAATTCTATCGCTAAAAGTATTTTTTATGTTTTTATATATTTTGAAATTTTCCCTCACTTTAAGGGTTTTAGAGATGGAATTTTGTCATTGAAAGTATTTTTTAAGTTTTTATATATTTTTAATTATTCTGTCACTAAAGGCTTTTAGAGACGGAATACCATCATTGATAATATTTTTTATTTTTTTTAATATTGTGAACTTTTCTATCGCTGAAGGATTTTAGATACGAAATTTCATCACTGAAAGTATTTCTTAAGTTTTTATATATTTTGAACTATTCCGTCTCTGAAGGCTTTTAGAAATGGAATTCCATGACCGAAAGTATTTTTTAAATTTTTATATATTTTGAATTATTCCATCTCTAAAGGCTTTTGGAGATGGAATTCTGTCGTTGAAAGTATTTTTTTAGTTTTTATATTTTTGAATTTTTTGTCACTGGAGAGTTTTAGAGACAAAATTCTGTTATTTAAAGCTGATTCAAATTTTTATATATTTTGAATTTTTCTGTCGCTAAAATCTTTAGACACAAAATTTTGTCGTTAAAAATTTTTTTAATTTTTTTATTTATCAAATTATTTTGTTGCGGAAGGTTTTTAGAGACGGAATTTTTGTCACTGAAAGTATTTTTGTGGCTATTATATTTTATATTTTATATTTCACATATATATCTATATATATATATATATATCTATTTTGTTGTGAAAACGTATTTTCAACTCAATTACAAGTACCTAAAATATCTCATATGTTCTTTATACATATCCCTTATCACTCAAATTGCACCGTTTTGCTCATTGCACCAGTGTCTCACACCTCACTCTCGAGCTACAAAACATCATACAAACACAGTCAATTTCCCACACTTCAGTTATAACAATTATTAACTTCTTGAGACCTACTATATTGCCTACAGTAGCTGAAATTCTGGTATACTTCATGCCCATGCTAACATTGCAACTATCATCAAAACACCTTTGTTTTCGATTTTGACTTCACCAACAGTCTTGTATTAATTTATACAGTATTCTAGGACCTAAATTTCGTCAAATTGAGCTTAATTTCAGTATCCCCTTCACTTGGCCAAATTGGTTTTCTCTCCTACACTCTTCATTTCAACAATTTAAGGCTATAAACATGTTCTACGCAGTCTTTACATTAATTTTACATCACTTTTGCATGACACAATGCCATATTCATGCATGTATATGTTTGGCTGAAACCCCTAAGGAAGAATTCTCATAGTTTTAATTCAATCCAAGCTCAAATACATGCTTAAACACCTTAAACACATAGCTTAGAACCATTAAAATACATGAATTTAACTTTCTCTCACCTCTTCCACCTTGGCCGAAATTGAAGGGAGTTGATTCACCATGAATATGGCCTCTCCAAGTTTGAATTTTGGTACTATGTTGTAGAGCTCAAAGAGGTAGACAAGTATGGTGAAGAGGATTTTCGATAGGGTTTTAGGAACTTTCTCTCTCAGTCTCTCTTACCAAGCTTTTAACAATGGTGGAAATGAAGAAGGAAGGAGACGACCAGTCAAAGTGAAAAAAAGTGTAGAAAATTCTAAATTTAAAATATATTTTAAGGCAATTTATGAAAATACCATTATACTTACTAAAAATTTCAATTTTGCCATTAACGATTTAATTTCTGTTTAAACAATCAGTCTAACTTTCAAAATATTTCATTCAATCATAAAATACATCTATTGTACTAATTCCAATCATTGAATAAGCCTTTGATAAGGTTTGACCAATAAAAATGGTGAAATTACCAAAATGGCCTTAACGTCAAATCGCGTAATTTTTCACTTTTTCGTATGATTCAATCTACAAGTTGACATGACATTAGACTTTGTCACGCGAAGATTAACCTATGATTGTCAATTGACTGTAATTCAAATTAGATTGACCGTTATTTACGAAAATTTTTTGGGCCTATAGAACTAATCGTCATTTTCAAATTTGTTACACACTTTTCGAAATATACACAAACGAAGGAATTTCGAGATGCAGATTCTTCCCACCTCAATATTTCACTCCAAATATCATGATTTTAAAGTTTCACCCTAATCCGGACTATGGAGGTCCTGTGGGGCCCACATGACAATTTCCTTCTATACCACCAGTTATTCAATTTCTTAATAGTTTATCATTTGTCTTTCATTTTCCATAACCTTTAATTTATTGAATTGATTGAAAAAATGTGATCCACACACACACACACACACAGATATATATATGATTCAAACAATTAAATCAAACATACTTGTTAAAATTTCATTCTTCTCAAGTTCTTTGAAAAGTCATATCAAAACTTTAATATATTTCAAAGTCAACAATTTACGATACAATAATTTAATTTAATAATTATAAGATTGCGAGACCTAATTGGGAATATGGGACAAAAATTTCTCAATTAAATCTAATTAAGGTGGACTTCGTTTCTGGTACTAGTTTCTAAGGTAGACTTCCTGTTCCAAAATTCCATGTTTCCAAGACAGCACTGAGTATGTTGGTAATTTTGTTAGAGTATCTCTTTGGAACTTCATGTCTTTGTCTTGTTCTCTCATCTACAAACATCTGCCTCTGTTTCCTCTACACCGTCAGAGAAAAGGCACCAGCTAAAAAAAAAAAAAGAATAACAAGTTTATTTTATTTATTTTAGTTAGTGGTTTTCTTGGCTTTAGTAATGTGGAGGATTGGGTGCCCTAAGTTTAACTAAGAGGGACCCATTTCAGCAACACAGTGAGCAGAACATTAGTAGAACTGTTTGAACTGCAATTATTTTTCAAAATTGTTATATATTCCTTTAATTATTACATAAATTTATTAATTATTTTAAGAATATAATAAAAAATTAGGATAACTTTTTATATTTGTTTGTGGAAATTACAATTGTGGCGATAATATAAAAATTATTAATTTCAAAATTATTGTTGTTGCATAACCAAGGATTTTTGCATGTTGAGACTTCGTAAACCCTTTTCCAAAAGATTAGTGAAGAGGATTAGAAGGAAATGAGAAGATCGTGCGTGAAGACAAATTAAAAAATGGAGGGAGGCTCAATAAATTCTGGCCATGGAGCCAATTCCAAAACAGTATTAAATATAAAAGAAAAAAATTCATATTTAGCGATAATTTTTTTATACACTTTTATATATAGATCTTATTAGAATAATGTAAAACTTATAATGAATGGCAACCTTTTAACATGTATTATTTAATTTTGTATTTTTTATATTTAT
The DNA here is from genome assembly GCA_031772115.1 of Heritiera littoralis. Classification (NCBI taxonomy): domain Eukaryota; kingdom Viridiplantae; phylum Streptophyta; class Magnoliopsida; order Malvales; family Malvaceae; genus Heritiera; species Heritiera littoralis. The sequence continues at coordinate 505,558 of JAPDPK010000128.1, read as the reverse complement.
GTATATTTTGTTAATTTCGTTGTTAAAATCTAATAATTTAATTGACAATCGATGAAATAGTTTTTAAAAAAAAAACCTTAAAAATATATATACTATCTCTCTAATTTCAATGGTGGTAGTTAAAATTCAGTAGCGATGTATAGTAAAAAGATTATATTTGTCAGATCTCTTAACTTTTGGGGAGAGTTTAGTAACTTGATCTACCATATGTAAAAAAATGAATTTAATTCAAATTTACATAATTATTTTCTTTTGAAAAAATCAAACTTTTTAAATATTTGATAGCATCAAATATTGAACCCTAATCATTAAAAATAAAAGAATCCTTTCACTAGTTCAACAAACAAAACAACAGTTGATAGAACAAATTCAAATTCATCTTCTTGAGCATAATAAGAAATAGCTTGTTTACAGTAAAAATAAAAAATAAAAAAGTGAACCACTTGTCCAGTTATACATATCAACAATCTTTTGATCAAGTAATTAAGAAAAAATTATGGCATATTGTAAAGTTTAGATTCGAATTCAAGTAACCTCAATCCATTCTCAAATATTTCTCATGTAACAAAAAAAAAAAAACTTGTCCAATTATTCCTTTGAGATGTCGTTATATGGGCTATATTGGGATGGCACAATGCATTTAACTATTAACTCATATATTAATGGATCGAGCTCCATTATTTTTTTTAATAGGTCGTGTTAGCACGACTCATAAAGATTAAAGGTATGACTCAACATAACACATGACCTATAATCTCATGGGTCATGCTAAGCCAAACATGAAACTATTTTTCGTGCCAATTGTGCCAAGCATGGCCTCTTAATAATTTTTTAGATTTAAAAATTATTTTTATTTTAAATAACATACAAGATAAAAAATTAAATTAAAAAAAAGATGCATAATTTATACAATTCAATAAAATGCTTACATTCATGAGTAAATATAATAGAATCTAGCTATTAAATAAAGATATTGAAATTTATAATTCTAATATTTCAAAAAAAATGCATACATCTGTTGGGAAATGAAATAGAATCTACTGAATAATGATATTGAATTTGTATTTATATTGAAATTTTAATTTATTTTTGCTAATCACTAATTTGTTTCAAATTTATATTTTTCTATCATACCAAAGACATCTTGGATATTTTTACTATAACTAAATCAAGCGCCAAATATTTATCTTAATAATTTATGTTTTATGAGTTTTTATTAGTAGTGTAATTTTATAAAAGGTTAAAGAGAATTTATATTTGATGCAGTAAAAATGTATAATAATTATACATTGTCAATCAATATCAAAATAACACTTCATTAATAAATAAAGTAAAATGATTTGCTCATTAAAAAAAATCCTTCAAATAAATTAAAAAACTTTACTGCTATTTATTCTTAAAGGCCAGCATATCTTTTAAATTTGCTCGTAAAAATAAAAATTCATCACCCATTCAACAAACAAAACAACCGTTGACAAAAAAAAATTAAATTCATCTTCTTTAGCATAATAAGAAATAACAAAAAAAAAAAAGCAAACCACTTGTCTAATTATTCCTTTTTTTTTTTGTCGAAACCATCCAGTATCTCCACACCATTTTGGTATAAGACTAATCCGGATTCGAGCCGAGCAGAACCCAAAGGAGGGCAAAGCTCTCCCTCAAGAGTTTTAACACAGCTGCATACCCAAGGCTCGAACTTGAGACCTCTGATTAAGCTAAAACAACCCCCTACCAGCTGATTTACGTACTCTTGGATGTCTAATTATTCCTTTGAGATTTCGTCAAATGAGCCAAATTGGACTGACACCAATACATTTAAATGTTAACTCATGTGCGTAATGGATTACGCTCCAATAGTTTCCTAATAGGTCATGTTGGCACAAATCATGAAGATTAAGAACATGGACCAATATGGCACACAGCCCATAACGTCGTGGGCGATCTTAAGCCAAACATAATGCTATTTTCTGTGCCAGGTCAATTTTTTAAATTTAAAAAAAATTATTTTAAATAACATATGAGATCAAACAAAAAATAAAATAAAAAACACATAATTTATGTAGTTTAGCAAAATACCTATATCAATGATGAAATATAATAGAATCTAGATCTTGGAATCTTAATTTATTTTTGTTCATCACTAGTTTGTTTCAAATATTTCTATCATATCAAAGTTTCTTGGATATTGATACTACAACTAAATCAAATGATAATTTTTTATCTTCATAATATATGTTTTATGAGTTTTTATTAGTAGTGTAGTTTTATAAAAAGTTATATTGAGAGCTTATATTTGATGCGCTGACTGTATATAATAATTAGTTATATACTGTCAGCCAATCATAAAAGTGACACTTCATTAATGAATGAAGTAAAAGGATTATCAAACCCTTAAAAATAAATTTAAAAAAAAAAACTATTTTTTTGGTAAAAAAAAAAGCTTTAACATTGTTTATTCCCAAGGGCTTGCTTATCATTTAAATTTGCTCAGTAATAAGGTGACACTTTGTGATTGACTAACAATATATAGTTGTTACATACTATCAGTCAACCACACGGTGCCACGTCATTAATAAGCAAATCATAAAATAAACAATAATATGAATACATCTAAAAGACTAACAATTGAACTCATTTATTACAATTATGCACCAAAACAATATGACACATGAGCTTGTGTATCATGCCATACTAGTTGGTGTGCTACATGCTAGCATTGGTCTTTCATGAATCATGCTGTGTCGATCCATGTACTTAAAAATTTGTAGTATGCACGGCACACATATATTGTACTTGGCTTGACTCGTTTCTTTGTCAATAGATCATTTCAAGTATAGTCTATATCGTGTCAAATTGTATTGTCTCATAAACTGTCTAACTCATTTGACATTTTTTTTTGAGTAGTACATTTTTATTAGAAGTTACAATCACAATCAGCATATTACATTCCATGAACATGTAACTATGAAAATCACATTACTCAAACTAGGTAAGCTAGTAAATAACTATAACAAACTAGTAAATAACTAGACTAATTTAAGCTCACACTTGATGAGACTAGAACTTGAAATCTCAAAGTCTCAGGACCTCCTCTTTGCCACTAAGCCAAGATCTTATTGGCTCATTTGACATTTCTAGACGTCGATATGCACCAAAGAGGAAATTTTATTTTACGTTTGGTAGAACACAAAATATGCATTTATACTTATTTGGTTTTTCCACAATCAATTAAGCCCATTCATATTTATCTAGTACCAACTGATTCCTCGTTTGGATAAAAATACCGCATGAATTTGGAGAAATACCACCTTTCAGTTCTGTCTCATATACAGCCTTCTGTAACTTATTTTTGTCCCATTTGTCGCTCATGAGAAGTAGCCTGAAACGCAGTGGCAGTGGTGATGACTAGGGTGTAAACGAATTAAATTATTCGTAAGCTACTCGAGCTTAATTTGATTATTCAAATTTAATTCGTTTATTTTTCAAGTCGAACTCGAATTATTAAGTAACAAGTCAAGGCAAGTTCGAATATTTTAATACTCAACTTGAATGGATTGCGAGCTTAATCCAAATTTCTTTTAATTTATATGTAATATTTTATTATTAATTTATTATCTTACTTTCATAATATAGGATTAAAAGTTATCAAATCAAACGTATCAAATTGAGTTTGAATCTATCGAGTCGAATTAAAGTAGCTTCAGTATTCTATTGAATCGATTTCAAACTTCAAAAACCAAACTCAATCGAACTTGAGACGAACTCTGAACCTCAAATTTTCAAGTCGAAACGAACTCAAATTTGATATTAAATCGATTCGATTTGACTCAATTACAGCCATAGTAATGAATAAAAGAAGCTGAAGATTAAAGAAAGATGAAAATAAAGCTAAAAGGAAAGTCCAGAAGTGGGCTTGTAAAACAAGGCCCAAGTTCCGCCAAAAAAATGGAAGAAATAAAAAATAATTAGAAAAAAGAAAGAAATTTTCTTATATTTTCCTCCAATTGTACATAAATTACAATGCTTTACATTTTCTTTATTCTAACTCATAACTTAGTATCATTTTAATAAAACCTACAATTAATCTGTCTTTTTTGTCAGGATAGTTGAGCCTTCACTTGTTGGCTTCATTTTCCTTGTTAGGCAAACCTAGCATCATCAAATTGGTATAAACGCACTTGGACTTGTTCACTAAATAAAAATTTTACGATATGTAATGGAGCATTTGCAGCAACAATCCTCCAAGCCGAAAACCTTGTCAGCTTCAAAATGGATTTTCGAGAATCACTTGTTTGCGCACCCAACAAGCTCCAATTATATCCTTGATTCCCCCAAAATGGTCGTGTGCAGTTCAGCTGTATTCTTACCTGTGCTAACTCGTTTTCCTTGATAATATTGCAAATAGATGAGAATATGCGAATTCTTCATTTCCTGTCTTGTCGGTCTTAGCCCTTGAGAAACTCAAACACCAGGAAACTTCTTTTTTTTGTATCTCAGTATTTTCTTTGAATTAGTAAATACAAATGAACGGAATCACCATTACATTGCTGTGGAAGGCTACTATTCTAATCTATCTTTGCCTGTGCTGGTTACTCAATGTGAAACCTGGGTTAATCTCCAATGGCAGGATCCAAGAATGATCCCAATGCATAATGTATAGATGGTAAAGGAAATGCAAGAATGCCGCAAATTAAGAGATTGAATGGAGGTATGCCAGAGCTCGACGAACTTCAAAATTATGCATCATTAAAATTTATCAGGGCATTTATGTCCTTTCTCCGGTAACAATATAGACAAGTATCATCAAAAAAAGCCTATCTCTAACCATGCCAAGAATTTACGAAAAGGATACAAAATTTTTGTGAATATGTGAAACACAAGTAGCATCAAGAATACCACAAGGCTCCATGGACAAACCCAAAGTGTGAAACCTTTCCCTAGTTTCGATGGCCGACCCCAAAGTGAAACCTCTTTGCCTGCCTGTCATTAAAGGCATATTCAAGACGCAATGGCCCTAAAGGTGACTCCACTCGGATGCCAAAGCCATATCCATATCCACTTCCTGGTTTATACCTTGCCCCAGCAGGATCACCTGAAAAGCAAAACAAAAAGTTCATAGAAAAGAAACGGGCAGGAATTTCACAAGCATTCAGTTGTTTGTGAAGCTGACAAAGCAGATCCAAATATGAAAACTGCCTGAACCAATAGTGATCCAACTTTGAACCTGATCCACCTGCCCAATTGCCTTCTCTAGCTGTTTGTATATTAGTATCTTCAACCCCTATTCCATCTCGAAAATATGATCAACTAGCTCCCTCTCCCCCCTCCCGCATTCTCTTCCTCTAAAAACTTCCTCCCTATTTCTAACAAAACAGAATAAATAAAAAAATGAAATGCAAGAGGGATCAGACAGATGAACCAGAAAAAATCTTACCAGGCACAGTGGGGCCTGACCACAGATCATGTCCATAATCAGCAAAAATAACTCCTTCCACAGGTCCCAGCTGCAGAACAGCCAAAAAAAAATGAGTAGAATTCTCACAAGCATCAACAATAATATTGTTCTTTAATCCTCATCATCCCCCTACAGCCAGATTCTTCTCTCTCTATGACCTTAGACAAACCCTATGAGTTCCAGAATATGAGGATAACATCACGCATAATGCAGTTATCTTTACCAATATAAGTTCTGCATTACCCTTTGCATCTAATGCTCTTTTCCTCCATCAAGTCATACTGCAATTCACATTCTTTCCCAACTATATATTTAAACTCAACAAGCAATGGGTTACATATGATGGGGATATCATCCAGTACTACAAAAGGAAGATCCCGGAATTAGGATCTGAAAATTGCCCTATCCTTAGCATATTAGCATACTTGGTGATAGAACGGCGATATCATCTCTTAAATCAATTTGGAGAATTGACCCTATCAGTGAAATTTCTCGTTCTAATACTCATTAAACTCAACTATGATATCTGACAGTCATAAAAAATATCCTTATGGTTGGCCTTGAATTTAGAAAGCCAAGATCCCAGGATCTCCACTCACATTGGTGGGATTGTAAAAAAACTAAAATTAATTAACAAGAAAAATAAATTTGTGACACATGGAAGGCCATATGCCAGCAGCTAGCATCTATATTTTACTACCAAAAACCCCATTTGTCATCTGATCGACACCTCATGACACTTTGCAACCAGTGTGTTAAATAAGTTGGCAGCTTAGTGCTGACTAATCTCATTCGAATTGCCTATAAATAAACGCTTAGGGGGTTCAACTGATATTGCTCTTACCCTCCAAATTGGTTTCTTCTAAATTTCACACTTATTTTTCTAGTTACTGCCATTCAAAATACTTTCCTTCCGGTTGAAGTTTACACTCTTCTCATATAGTATGAGATGATATAACTTAGTCCCAATATTTGTAATTCACATACAAAGTTACAGAAACCACTAGGTGTTGAATCCAATAACAGAATTTCTTAGGAAGGGCAAAAGGTTAATGTTTCTGCCACACTTAATAGTATTTTAATTACCTTAATTATCTAAGTAGCACTGCATGCAGAATAAGTACTTTAAAATGTTGAAACAACACTGGCATCAGTTGGTTTCAGCTTAGGATAGTAACTTCAACTAGCATCACTTGATCTGACTCCCAATGTTAAAACAATTCCTGAAGAATGTTTTAATTGAAATTTTGTAAAACAAATTTTCATTGATATTCTGTTTTATAATCAGGTTTTTAGATGAACTATTAAGTAGTAACTAGAAGGCAAGTAAAATACGAGAAAACATGTCTTAAATTTTTTAAAGTACATCAGTTTGGTAAATATTGAAGACGTGTGAAAGTCATTTACGTTGGTTTGAACATGTATGATGTAGACCTATAAATGCTCCAATTAGGAAAGTAGAGGCTATGAATGCTGAGAGAAGGGGTAAGACTAGAGGAAGACCAAAAAAGACTTGGAAGGAAGTGATTCGAAAAGATATAGAGGCATTAGAGTTGGATGAACACATTGCCTTGGATAGGAATGTGTGCAGGAGGAGAATTCGTATGAACGATCTAGTGTGAGTTCAGATATTGGTTCATGTAGCCCACTACAATCTCTTAAGATAAAGGCTTTGATGATGATGATGATCAGTTTGGTAAATAGGTTAGGCAGTGAAAGCATTTGAGAAGTAGCTTTTTATTCAGATGGGTTTTATCAAAGTCACATTTTATATATTTTCAGAGATGAGATTTCTCAAGTTTGAAGTACCAATATGACTACAAAACTTCCTAGTTGCAGATATTTGGTCTTATCCCATTCTAAACTTCTCCGTATACAGAATCTTTATTGATGTTAAGGAGTTCCAAAGGTCTATCTAACCTTACACCAGGCAATTAACGATCACAAATCTAATAAAGCTCAAAAATAATGTAGCAATCAAGATCAAAGGTGGTAAACAAAGGCAAAAGAAAGGAATACGACATTCATACCTTACAGCTAGCACAAGATACTCACACAAAAACAAAAGAAGAGGCTGAACTTTTTAAGGACCTACCACTGGGAAAGAAACTTCGCTAGAGCCAACTACATAAGATCGACCGGAGCCTACAGCACCTTCTTCATAACCTCTCACACTGTTTGTTCCACCAATAGCAAATGCTTCATGAGGAGAAAAATTACCCACAACATGCCCACCAGATAAACTAGCAATCAAAAACAGAACAAGTCAGCAAACTATACCAAAACTCTGTGCCCCTTTCTCTCTTATTCATCTTGCGGGTAAATATTGAAGCTCAGGTTCAAACCAAGCAACTGTGGAAAAACTTTGAAGTTCGGAAAACAAATTAATACAAATTAAGAGAAATAGAATTCAATTAATGATTATCCTCCCAAATACAGCATATAGATCATCATAAATTGTCCCTGTATACAGAAAGTACTTAATAAGCATAATACCTTAGGAGAAGGCGAGCAGGACCAATTTCAACACCTTTTCTCGCACGAGCATTCACTCTGTTGAAAAACAGCCACTCAGGCATGACAGGAAGTCCTTGTTCCATGTTAAATGCAAACTGCAAAGATACGGAAATGAGAACTATCCATAAAATAAGTGATGGAAAACCACAATGTACAGATGCTCACCATGGAGGAACCTTGATCACCAGAACCAGTATAGACGCTTTCAAATTTAGCCAGTAACATATCGTCATAAGGTTTACCACTACATTAAGAGATTAATTAAAAAAGGGGATATAATAGGAGGTTAGAAACAAGAAAATCATACCATAAAATTACTAACAACAGCAAATTAATACAGCTAAATCAATCTTACAGAACCTATACAACACCAGGCATCAGAGATACGTACCTAGCAGTAAGTGGGCTGCCATAGAAGTCTTTGATAATTGGTTTTCCTTTTTCATCACGAGCACCAGCATGCTGAATATTTAAATATTAAAAAAGATCATATAACTGAAATATAAACCTTAATCCCAAAAAAATAAATATATAAATAAATTCAGGTTCAGAACCAAAATGAAAACTAAATTTAAGGCACTACATTCATGAACTTTCCTTTGAAGAAAACTCAGAGCAAATACCCAGCTGACAAAAAAACATGATTTGGAATGAAGTAACATGCCGTACCTGAAAAATAAGCCCAGTTGTTCCACTCCATTTTGGCCTGATTGGTCGACTAAACTCTACACCAGCTGTTACACGGGCAATGCTTAGACTGCTACTGTCATTTTGGTTACCGTGCACAAGTGTCCCAGGGGTTCTTGAATTCTAAAACAAACAAAACAGCTCAGATAATAATCAATCTTCCAATCATCTAAAAATTAAAAGTAAAACCCACCTGGACAATTATTGTCCTAGATGTCCGCTTGTCATCTCCTTCAATCCATGGGTCTGTGTAGTTAATGCGGAATATAGAGTCAATTTGGCCCCTCTCTAAGGAAATATTAAGCTTTTGGTTTCTTCCAAACAAATTTCTATGAGAATATGCAAAGCTGCAGATAGGAAATAATAGAGTATGAGACAAGATCAATGGCATCACATGTCATCACTTAAATATAGCAGACCCTAAATTCCTCTCCTTTTTGGTCTCAATCACACTAGAACAGGAATTGAGAAAAGCTGAAAGCTCTCAGTGACATAACAATGCCATATATGTGCAGTAGCATATAAGAAAATTCGCACCCAAGAAACAGGAATAGAATAAGATGCCAAGATGAGACTAAAGAAAAAGCATCCATAAAATCCATCATTACAAATATGATCCTCTCTTTTAGTACCAGAATATCCTGGTACTGAAAAATGCAACCCCAAGAAAGCAACTTCAATTGTATCAATTACTATGCACAATATCTCTTGATGAAAATCACTAAGAAATAAGAAACCAGAGACCACAAGATATGAAACAAGAGGTTAAAAATAATTTTCCCGATGTATTTTTGACATACATTATGGTTTTTATAATATAGAAGGAGAACTATCCTAAAATAGACACAATTAACTCTAAGAATGAAAAAACAGTAAACTACCAAAAAAATCAGAAAGTTGACCCTAATCAAATCCTAATAATTTCAGGATTTTCCTAATCTTTCCAACAAGATCAACAATCAATGGAACTAACTGCGGACTCTGACAGCCAATGCAAAGCCAATTTAATTATCAACATGATAGTTTACCATGGAACAACAAAATCTAACTGTTGGCTTTTTCTATCAAAATTATTCCAGAAAATAATCCTCACTGCATAAAGATGTACTAAAAACAAATGCACACTTCTGAAGTGAGTAATTGAATAAATTAACCAATGTGAAATACATCTCATTAAAAAATTGAATTCACTCTCCAAAGCATGAAAAGAAGTTCACTTAGATGAAACTTACATCATGTGCACAAATCACAATGAACCCCAGATGGAGAAAGATGAATGGAAAAAACCAACCAGCAAGAAAAGCAATATGCAGTGTTACCTTCCAATAAGTCCTGATAAAGGGCCACTTGTAATCCTACAAAATTAAAACTCATTTACATAAAAGTGCTTTCAGGTATACCACAGTTAAATCAGTCTGAACTGTGGTAACTAAATTAGGTGAGGACATAAGCTAGAACAGGTAGTGTTGCAATTTAAACTAGCACAACTTACCCACTTGATATTCCACCGCCGGCAGAAAAACCACCACTTGGACGTTCAACAACATTCATTATTAAATCAACCTTACCAGCGTCTACAATTTTACAATCAAAACAATAATAGACAAATAAAGACATAGAAAAGCTCTCAAAATATTAATAACAAAAAGCAGCATATCATATGATGCCTTGAGAATCAATAAAAGGAAAACTAATTCAAATGTATTCCACTGATTTCAACAAATGTTTGGTGGAATTTTCATGTGCACAGCCTTGGTACTTAAGAAACATACAGAGCACCCAAGAAAAAGTAAAGGAAATACTGCCATCTCCTAAAGGCTAGATGTCAAATAACTCCTGGAGAGCACCACTAAAATTGGTCTTTATGGCAACTAAGAGAAAAGGGTAAAAAATCTTAATGTCAAACCATTGAAAATTTTGTCTTCCAATTTTTATATATATTTAACTTTTTATTGCAGCAACCATCCACCAACCAGCGCAATATTCAACACGATTTGCATTCTTGAAGACATTAGAAATTTCTTAGGATGATATATATATTCAACGACACACAAGAAGCCTTCGAACAAACAACCGACAAGAACTATTTCAGACAAATGAATACGGTAAGCCAACTTCTAAAGCTTACACTTTAAGAACTTCCGTGTCAATGTGTTATCGTGTCCATTTCAAGTCAGTAAGAAAGCTTTCCATTAATTACAGAGGGAATGAACACACAGCAATATAAAACTTAATTTGCTATTACTTTATTTACAATAATATCATTACAGTTATGTTAGTCCATAAGAATAATCCTGAAAAAGAAAATCAATAAACATTCTCATTATCACATAATAATTACATGACATTGCTACAATTAATGTTAGTCCATAATAATAATCCAGAATAAAATTCAGTAGTGTGGAATTTCAGAATACTTTTATTTCTGAATCTTACTTGAATAATACAACTTCTAAGGATTATATACAGCTACTGTTAAGCAGTAAAATAGGAAACTAAATCAGTCTAAATCTAATCCCCATAATTGAGGAATTGTCTAACCTTAATTCTAGGGATATAGATATTTACACATTTAATATAGTTGACTTTTCCACACTCCCCCTCAAGCTGGCTTGAAGATATCTTCCATGGCAAGCTTGCTCACTAGATTTTCAAACTGCTTCCTGTGCAATCCCTTTGTAAGAACATCAGCAACTTGGTCACTTGTTGGTATATATGGCATGCAAATTATTCCATTGTCAAGCTTCTCTTTGATAAAATGCTTATCTACTTCTACATGTTTCGTTCTATCATGGAGCACTGGATTGTGAGAAATAGAGATTGCAGCTTTATTATCACAATAGAGCTTTATCGGTGAGGGATTAGAAACCTTCAAGTCTTCAAGTAGTCTTTTAATCCACATTACCTCACAAATCCCATGGGCTATTGAACGAAACTCAGCCTCGGCACTACTTCTGGCTACTACATTCTGTTTCTTGCTTCTCCAAGTGACAAGGTTTCCTCCCACAAATGTGCAATAGCCTGAAGTTGACCCCCTATCTGTAATACTTCCTGCCCAGTCTGCGTCGGTATAGGCTTCTACTTGTAGGTGTCCATGGTTTTTGAAAAGCAATCCCTTTCCAGGCGTTCTCTTTAGGTACCTTAGGATTCTGTAGGCAGCTTCAAAGTGTTCTGAGCTGGGTGAATGCATAAACTGACTTACCACACTTACTGCAAAAGCTATATCAGGTCGTGTATGTGCTAAATAGATGAGTCTACCCACAAGTCTTTGGTATTTCTCTCTATCCACCACGTCTTTGGTTTCAGCAGGCTGAAGTTTCAAGTTGGGCTCTATTGGGGTTTCAGCTATCTTGCAACCAAGCATTCCTGTCTCACTAAGCAAGTCTAGGACATACTTACGTTGGCTAACAAAGATACCCTCCTTTGATCTTGCAAATTCCATGCCAAGGAAGTACTTTAAGGCTCCCAAATCCTTTATCTCAAAGTCATGTGCAAGCCTTCTCTTAAGTTCTCCAATTTCTGCACTATCATCACCAGTTATTATTATATCATCCACATACACAATTAAAATAGCTAGTTTACCATTTCTAGAGTGCTTGAAGAACATTGTGCGGTCAGCTTGACTCTGAATATAACCATAGCTCTTCATTACATTTCCAAACCTTTCAAACCATGCTCTTGGTGATTGTTTAAGACCATACAAGGATTTTTTCAATTTGCACACCTTATTGGTTCCGAGGTTTTTCTCAAATCCAGGTGGGAGGTCCATAAACACTTCTTCCTCTAAATCTCCATTAAGAAAGGCATTTTTTACATCAAGTTGCTGTAGAGACCAATTGAAATTAACTGCTAAAGAGAGAAGTACCCGGATTGAGTTTATTTTCGCAACTGGAGCGAAGGTCTCTTGGTAGTCAATGCCATAAGTTTGAGTGAACCCCTTGGCAACAAGTCTTGCCTTGTACCTCTCTATGCTCCCATCTGCCTTACACTTCACAGTGAAGACCCATTTACATCCTACAGTTGTCTTGCCTCTTGGTAGCTCCACAATCTCCTAAGTCCCATTCTTTTCAAGAGCGTCCATCTCTTCCTTCACCGCTAACTTCCAATCCGGATCACCTAGGGCATCCTGAATAGATCTTGGTACATGCAAGTTAGAAATATTTGAAAGGAATGCTTTGTGGTTATTGGACAACTTTTGATACGACAAATATTTTGCAATAGGGTGATTGGTACATGATCTTACTCCTTTTCTGTTAGCAATTGGGACATCTAGATCAGAAAAATCAATATTTGGAGACTCAAGGGAAGAAACTAAAGGAGCAATTTTAGGATTAACCTGAGTTTGAGGAGGAGGACCATCCCTCAGAGATTTCGGCTGAACAGGTGCTAGAGAAATAATTGGATCAGTAATATTTTTATGAGATTTTCTCCTGGTATAAACCTGAAGCTCAATATTTGGATTATGTGAATCCGTTTGAAGTAATTCTCCCCCTGCTTCAGATTCTTCAATACTTGGCACCTGTTGACTAAGAGAGTCCTTGTTTTCATTATTTTTAACATCCATTTCCTTAAATTGTTTAATAGACTGAATTGGTGACTCAATGAGGCTTGGTAGTGGTGTAGAGAATTTCCAAAAATTATCTTCTTCTTTATTCTCCCCCTGAAGAAGATTTTTGCTGAAATAGGGTTGATTTTCTAGAAAAGTGACATCCATAGTAATGTGAATTTTCTTTGTCAAAGGATTAAAACACTTATACCCTTTTTTATTTGGAGCATAGCCAATGAAAACACATTTTTCAGCTTTAGGATCCAATTTGGATCGAAAAATTTGGGGAATATAAACAAAGCAAGTGCATCCAAAAATTTTTAAAGGTAACTCAGAGTATAAACGAAATGTTGGGAAGTATTTTTTGAGAGTATTCAAAGGTGTTTCAAAATGTAAGACACGAGTTAGCATCCTATTGATTAAGTAAGATGCAATCAACACAGCATCTCCCCAGAGGTATTTTGGAATGTTCATAGAAAACATGATAGCTCTAGCTACCTCAAGTAAATGCCTATTTTTCCTTTCAGCTATTCCATTTTGCTGGGGTGTGTCTCGACATGTAGATTGGTGTAAAATACCTTTTTCTTTTAAAAAATTTCCCAAACATTCATTAAAGTACTCAGTTCCATTATCTGTTCGAAGGATACAAATTTTTGTTTTGAATTGGGTTTCAATCATGCAATAAAAATCTTTGAAAAGTTTTTCTACATCAGATTTTTTGCTTAGTAAGTAAACCCAACACAATCTAGTGTGATCATCGATAAAAGTTACGAACCACCTTTTTCCAGACAAGGTGGTAACCTTTGAAGGTCCCCAAACATCAGTATGAAACAAGTAAAATGGTTTTGATGGACTATAAGGTTTTGAAATATATTTAACTCGATGATCTTTAGATAAAAGACAACTTTCACATTGAAAAATAGAGCAATCCACTCCTTTAAACAAATTAGGAAATAAATGTTTAAATAAGGGAAACTAGGATGTCCTAACCTAAGATGCCATTGCATTATTTTATCAGAAACAGAATTTGAACTGGTACTACTAAGCCCTTGAGCTTTTTTATTACCTAGGAAATCCTCACTGAAATAGTAGAGCCCATTTATTTCTCTAGCACTGCCAATCATCTTCCCTGAGTTTTGGTCCTGAAATTGACAAAGAGAGTCAAAAAAGATAACACGACAGTTGGAATCCTTTGAAAGTTTACTGACAGATAAAAGATTACAAGCAAGTTTAGGAACATGAAGTACAGATTTAAGATCAATACTTTCAGAAAGTTTAATAGAACCCTTGCCTGCAATAGGTGAAAAGCTACCATCTGCTATTCTTATTTTTTCATTACCAGAACAGGGAGTGTATGAACTAAATAGATTCGACAGGTTAGTCATATGATCAGATGCTCCTGAATCAATGATCCATGGAGCAGAATTAAAGACACTGGATAGGGCTAATGGATTTCTACCTGAATGAGCCAATGAACTATTAGATGTACCAGATGTCGGATTGGACTTTAGTAGTTTCAGGAGTTGATCGAACTGCTCTTTGCTGAAGGAAAACATATTTGCTTCATTGGCAGAGGGTTGTGACTGCTTCTGCTTCGGCTTCCAATTTGTTGGTTTTCCATGGATGTGCCAACAAGTTTCTCGAGTATGGCGTGGTTTGTTGCAATAGTCACACCACACTCGAGGCTTGTCATCAATCTTACGCAAATCAAGGACATTTGGTCCACCAACATTAGCTTCTGCAGTGACCAATGCAGAGTTCTTGATCAAACTACTGGTATGAGTAGAATTTACAACTGAAGTAGAACCTGACATGGTGGTAAAAAACAGCAGCGGCTCTTGGAAAAATATGGTGATTTAGGGTTTGGCAAGAAAGAAAAGTTCTTGATGAGAAAATGGCTATGAAGGCCTAAGGTAAAAAAAAATCAGCAATGAAGAGTGAAGAAGAAACTGTAGAAAAATCAGCAATGAAGGCTGAAAAAGTGACTGATTTCCAAGAAAAAACCTAAAGCTCTGATACCATGTGGAATTTCAGAATACTTTTATTTCTGAATCTTACTTGAATAATACAACTTCTAAGGATTATATACAGCTACTGTTAAGCAATAAAATAGGAAACTAAATCAGTCTAAATCTAATCCCCATAATTGAGGAATTGTCTAACCTTAATTCTAGGGATATAGATATTTACACATTTAATATAGTTGACTTTTCCACAAGTAGACAATCCTGTCAATGCATTATCATGCATCTGAAAATTCAGCCTTATATCGGGTACTGTCCTCTACATGAAACAATTGAGTAAAAACTCAGCACGTCAAATACATTTTCTGGAATTAGCTTAAACATTTTGTCAACCAGCTATGCATACCTCAGAATACAATATGCAATTTTGTGCATGCATGTATCCTTAAAAGATATATTCACTCACCTCCAGCTGGTTGAGGAATAATACTGACATCTGCCATGAGACCCATAGTTGACACCGTATCCACATCCCTTTTTCCTTGAAGCATACTATATACCTACAGGAGGACAATTCAAATGAAGCAACCCAAGCTAGTCAGGACAAATTTTGCTTTCCATGGGCAGGCTTCTTTGATTAGAATAGACAATTCTTTATGACTTGTCATCAATTATATGCCTATTTATGTACAAAAGAGTTACATCTACGGTCACACCTGTCCCTTCTTGGTTGTGAGTTGCCTAAGTATTGTTTCAGGCTTTGTCTTCCCTTTTGTTGGTTCAGCACTGCAACAACAACAAAGAATTTCGGGTCATATATATCCTAACAGTAATAAATTTAAAGTTTGATTTGAATAAATGAACTCCCAAGTACAGGTAAAGCAAACTGAAGGGAGGTTCTTACGTCTTTCTATCAAGGAAACGTATGGATATATTGTTGACCTCTGCTTCTGCAACTTGTAACCTTATAATACCTCCAGAAAACATATCAACTCCAGAAACCTATGAAGTTAAAGAACATTTTATGCAGCATGATTGTATGCAAAGATAAATGAAGAGAACATTTCCATCTACGAACTAAAGAATCATGAGAGGCAAAGCACTAACCAAGCCAAAAAGACCACGCTCCATATACCATCCATTGATGGAATTAATTACTTCATCTAAACGCTTGAGATTTACCACTTTTCCTGCACAGCTTGACACCGAAAGTGAAAATAATGAAAGCCTCCTATGACCAAACTTAAAAAGCAGCTCATCAAGCGAATAATCTAAACTTTATGTACATCCATACTCGGAATGAAACAGAAAAACTTACCATATCCATCACGAAAAGCATCCTCAAGAAATTTTGATGGAAGAACATTGGCTCCTTCACAGACCAATCCATGGAACTCCTGATTTGGTTCTACCTTATGCCACAAGAACCCAATTACAATCAAATCAGCACTATGTTTCTATAAATGCCTAAGGTATAGGCTTATATTGCCCAAAACAGGAACAAGCATGTTCAACTAACAATGAAAAGAAACTAAGAAACATGAAAACAAGCGTAAACCAGACCTTTCGATCACTCAACTATTGCATTTTATGAAGTTTTCTTAGTGACACTCTATGAAGTAACCTTGTGCTCTGCTTTTCTCGAAACAGATGCCAACAAAGGCAATAGGAAGGGGGCAATAAGCAGGCAATTTACCGTCAATCCTCCTGAATTCTTTTAACAGAAAGAATAAACTAGTGTCATACAGATCACTTCTCCAAGCCCCCAACTCCATCTTGACCATGCATAGACGTGTGCATATGCATGTACGTTGAAAAAGAAGCCACTCTTCTGTGGTAGCAGCAGTCTCCATTTCTGCAATAGACTACTATTGCCCTGACAATTTGAATCACATTTAGTGACATGTAACAGCCACAAGAAACATAGTACGAGCCTGTCAGACAGTGGCCTGGGCACCTGACAGATGTTTTTCATTTCCCATTACAGGGTTTTTTTTTTCCTTTTTCCAATTTCAAGAGAATTTCTTCTTAACAGCTCAATATCCCAAAAAAACAACCCCAGATCTACAATTAGTCAATAAATTTACCTTGAAAAAGGAAATGAAGCACCAAGCAAAAAGCAATTTCAGCAGTTTCCAACCAAAACAACAAAAATTTCTCAACAATTTGTCATAATTTACATAATTTTCACAGGAATCTCTGCAGTACATACGACGTAGTGTGCTGTTGACCTTTTGTGCTTCCATCACCACCTATTTCCTTGATGGAAGTGGAGATTGCATGACACAGATTAAGGCAGGCAGGATACTGATCTGCTAAGGTGCTTATTCAACGAAGAAGATAAGGATGCATCAGCTGCTTTACAGTATTTAAGAAAGACAACTATAGATGAGGCTGGTTGAAAGGGTACTGCCATTAGAGACAGATGCAAATGATAAACGCAAGGGGTAGAGAGGTGAGAGTATCTCTTATAAGGATACGACACAGTATTTGGTCTTTCATGAATTATTACATATGTACGTACATACATACATACATAAATTTTTATATATATATATATATATATATATATAAACTAAAACATAAATGAAAAGGTAAATTTCCAGACCAGGGATAGATAGAGATGACGGGTGTGTAAAATAAATTATATGGGAAGGATAAGTGAAATTTTGGGAGGAAAAAGAGGTTAATTGGAGAGAAATTTATCAAAAAGAATGATCGGTTTGAGAAGGAGTGAAACTTCCAAAGCTGTGGATTGTATATTTAACATATTTTTACTTCGTTTACTCTTAAAAATAGTTCTATATATTTCATATTCTAGCTTTGTATTCAACATGCAATTCACAAGTAAACCATATTATTATTTTTAATTATATTAATTAAAATAAAAATACTATTAATTATGCCTTCTATAATTCTTTTTCAATGAAATTTTCTAATTTATTTCTTTCCCAGTTTGTTGCTTAATTAAATTATTTATATATTTTTGCCCATGTTTATTTACCAATGTCAACGTTTTATGCTTTCTTAAGGTTTTGGTATGATAAAATGAGAAGTCTATTAAGTTATAACAACTATTTTTAATAATATGAATTAGCATAATTGAATGTTTAGTAGGAGCATAATTGAAATTTAATCAGTATTGTCAAGGGCACAAGGCATACTCTAGGTGCTAGGACCAAATGAAAAAGCTCCTCTTATGCATATATAAACATGATAGAGGGGTATATGAATTATAGCAAGCAGATCAGATCCGGATGTATGATATTAAAGTCTATATATCTAGTAGATCTATTTAGGAGATCATATAAAGGGGATGATTTTAGATCTAAGCAATTTGATGAATTACTTCTAAAAGTTCGTATCAGAATAGTACTAGTTCATGAGAGTTACTTCGGAAACAAAAAAATTTTAAGTCGAACCAAAGGTGCAAGGCACAAAAAGGCACTCACCTGAGCGAAGTAAGGCATACACACAAGTATAAAGAAAATAAATATATTATATGTAATAAGCTAGACTTAATATAGTTTATTTAATAAACTCAAAAGATTGCATTAAGTCTAATAAGCTAAACTCTAGATTTGTTTTTTTCTTTCCTAAGAATGCTCTTAACCTTCTTTCTAAAAAGAAAAACAATGGAACAAATAAAAGAAAGCGGAAGGAAGAGACCCTAAAAGAAAAAAGAAAATAATCTTGAGAGTCAAAGAAGAAAAAAATAGTATAAAGTTTGTAAGTAATAACTAATAATATAATATAAAAGAAAATACACTCTTTTAGAAAACGTTTGAGGCCTAAACGCTAAGACTTGAAAGTGATCCCAATTTTCTCTTAATATATTGAATGCAGAACTTGAACACTTCAACGGCTTTTATTGAAGACCTTTCTTAACCTTAATAAAATCTAGTAATTGCAGCTCTATTTTTTAAGAAAAAACTTGGGAAAAACTATATTAGCTTTTTTATTTATTTATAGAGATTAACTGTGGGTCCTTTTCTAACTTTTAAAATATAAACTAACAATTAAGGGAAAAAAGTAGAAAATCAAGAGATATTTTACCCAAGCACACCTTGCTTCAACAAAAAGCATGCTTAGGCACAAAAACCATGCACCTCAACAATGGAGCTTTGCCTGAACGGTGAAGAGGCGCCAATGGGGTTTGGCACTGTGTCTTTGACCTAGGCACAAGCCTTGACAACAACAAATTTAATCAAAAGCAAAACAGTAATATAGTCTTCACAAAAGTTTTATACCACTTAAGCCACATTTATATACAACATAGATCAACTATTTATTATAATTTTTAAATGACTGAATATGTGATAGATTACTTAAATAATCTAATCAAAAAGAAAAGAACAGCTGTTAGGACACATTAAGAATAGTAGATAACTCGATGCTGAAAAAATACAACCACATCATCTACAAGTGGGGCTACTACATCCATGATAACCTCAATAACAACAAATGTACTCATGACTCCAATTTGAAATGCTTATACACACACACACACACACACTCTGCAACACCCACAAGGAGTGCTATTACATCCATGATAAACACAACAATGACAAATGTACTCAGCTATGGCTGCAATTTTGAAACATCTATAGACAAATGTATATTACATACATATATTATATTTATACACATGAATATAAGCATATAATTTCTAGATGTGAACGAAGATATCGAGTTCTTCAAAAAGAGCGATAAAAGTTTTATAATAAATAATAAAAGCACACAAGGTGTATAAAAGTTTTCAGGGTGCGGGTGCACGCCTAGGAGCATGTAGGCACAAAGGTGCTGCACCAAACCCCTTAAGTGCCTCTTCACCCTTTAGTCAAGGTCCCTTTAATAACGTGTAGGCTTCATATGCCTAAGTATGCTTTTTGCCAAAGTAAGAGGCATTAAAAAGGTATGGTTGGGTGAAACATCTCTTGATTTTGTACTTTTTTTATTTTTTATTAGTTTTTAGAAGTCAGAAAATTGCTCACATTTAATCTCCATCAATAAATGAAAAAAGGTAATAATATAGTCTATCCAAAGTTTTTTCTTAAAAATTTGAGCCACAGCCTCCAAAATATTATTAGGGTTGTGAAAAAGTTTCAACTAAAGCTACTACAATGTTAAACATTCAATGTACTACAAGAAAATTGAGACCACTTTCAATTCTCAACGTTAAGAGTTCACACATTGGCTAGCTATTTTGAAAAGGTATGTTATCTTTTATATTATACTATTACTTACAACCTTTCTACTATTTTCTTCTTTTTTAACTCTCAATCTTTTTCTTTTGGGGTCTTTCTCCTTTCTTTTCTCTCCTTTTAGCCTAATAAGGGGCACAAACCTTTGCTTTTCTTTTTAAAAACAAAAGGATAAATGTTATCATATGAAAGAAAAAAATAGAAATCTTTCTAACCTATTAAATAAAATATATTAAAATCTAGCTTATCACATATTATACAAATTTTCTTTGATAAATATATATGCACCTTACTTCGCTCAGGCAATTGCCTTTCTTTGTGGTGCCTCAAGCAATATAGGGCACCAAGAGTGCGCATTGCGCCCTTGACAACATTAGGTGCATATTGTCAAACATGTATGAAGCAGCAAAAAAATTTACATTTGGATGGTGAAAGACAATTTCCTGAAAAAAATTCTTTGTCTATGAAAAGGAAACATTTTCAATTGTTGGCACTTGGCATCCAATTGCGAGTCTGAAACAGCAGAATAAGTCCATCTCAATCCTCAATCCTATACACCCCCACAACACGAATGCTAGCACAAAAAAATCAAATTCTTTTTACATATATGATAACCTAGGGTTTCTTAGGAGTCACACCTATGAAGGGTTGAGTCACACAACCAAAGAGTAAAACTTTGCCGAAAATTCTGATATTATTATTATTGTCTCTTTTAAAAAGAGTACAAAACCTTCTTATAGGCGAGCAAGCAAGCCTAATCCTAATGGGATACAAACTCTTTATTAAAACTCTATTATCCTAATCCTACAAATAAAATTAAACGCACAATACTTTTCAAACTATGACTCTAAAACTATTAAAAAACTAAAACTAAAATATTTTGTTGCTCCCATTCTCCATCATTCTCCCCCGCTAGGAAAAACTCGAATTCGGCGAGTTTAAACCATGATATAATTTGAATGAAGCTTCTTGTGAACTCCTCTTAGATACCTTTTGGATTTATTCCGCTCCATAACCATGTGACCTTCATTGAAATCAGTAGGCCTCCTTCTCAAATTAGGATGTCTTGGGTAATTTTTGTTGCTCTTAACTTCAAACTGCCTTTTAGTCAAAATATGAAGATGTTTCTTCTCACCCTCCACAACTTTACTAAACCTTGGGAGTCCTTTTCTTCTCATACTTCTTGAAATCCTCTGGACTCATTGGCTTTAGAACAATATTCTTGTTTTGGTGAAAGAAACTATAGCGGTTTGCCTTACTCGCGTGACTCACATCTCGGTCATATTGCCAAGGACAACCAAGAAGAATGAGGTAACTTGCATGGGAATAACAACATAATCACCACAAATAAAAGATACAAGACATTGTTGTGTTACCAGAATTGTGGTTCTATCAATCCAACCCACTTTATAGGGGTGAGGGTGTTGTGTAGTTTTTAGTTTGAGACGCTGAACAGTGGATGTAGAAACTACATTCATTGAACTCCTACCATCAATGATAAGTTTTTTAGCTTGGCCACCACAACGAACAAATGTTTGGAATATTGAGGTTCATCACCATCCTCCTTTTTCATTCTAGGGGCTGTCAGGATATGTCGAACCTAGAGTGATGTATCTACACCATCAAAGTCAAGATCATTAGCCTCATAAGTGCCATAATCAATAGAATTATCATCATCTTTCTGAATTTCTTCATCCTCTTTTTCCACTCCCATATGCATATTTCTTTTTGTTGGGCAATCACGCCCAAAGTGTCCAGTCTCCCCAAAATTGAAACAAACATACTTTTTCTTAGAATTGTTGACATTGATAGGTCTTGTTCCATCAGGATGAAGGAAAGATTGTGCAGGGGTAGTTGTTTTCTCTAGATTGGCACCCAAGTACATTTTAGCTTCTCTTCCCCCAATTTGAAAACCCATTCTCTTGCTAGTAGGATAGCTCAAATATTGTTATGAATCAAGGGCTGCTTGGAAGGCTTGTTCCACTGAGCTAATGGGCTAAGCATCTACCTTTTGACATCAATCCTCAACCCAGCTTGAAATCATGATGCTGCTTGTGTAGCATCTTCCACAACTTGACTCATTATCTTGTATTCAACAAATTTATTCATGTATTCAACAACAGACATGCTACCTTGTTGTAAACTATACGCTTGTTAGCGCATCTTTTCAAGATAATTAAGCGGCAAGTACTTTTCTTTGAGCTTGGCCTTCATCTCTTCCCAAGTGTGAATTTGGGGCTGTCCTAACCTTATTATTTCACTAACCACACCATAACACCAGATTTTTGCTAGCCCAATTAGCTTCATCTTGGCAAATCTGACCCTTCTTTCATCAGACATATCATACCAATTGAAATAGTCTTCAAGGGAGTTAAGCCAATCAAGAAACAAAGCTGGATCCACTTTACTTTCAAAATTTGCCACTCCTACTTTCATCTTCCTAGTGATATCTCCAGCATGATCAAGCGACTCGGCATGCTCTCCTCTAACTGCAGGTAGTTGAGCAACAAGTTGGACAGGAAAACCTTGTGGGGCTTGAATTAGACCTGCTTCCATTCGTGCCATAAAAGCTACTAGTGTTTCAACAGTACCTGCTAGTGTTTCAACAGTCTGTTGTAAACCATTAAGGTGTTCATTCATATTCTCCACAGCATCCATGGTACGCTCATGGACTTGTTGGAGCTCCCCCATAGCCTTACTTAATTCAATGTTAGTCACCATCATAGACGCAAAATTGATTAAACTAATTACAAACTCAAATCTGTTCAGAACTTTTCTACAAATCAGAATAAAAAAACTTTGTTACCCACAAACAGCGCCAATTGATGTAGAACAGATCTGAGTTAGGTTTGAATTAAGGTTTCGGGTGTGATTTGAGGCTAATTATGCTGCTAAAACAGTAAATAATAAAAGCCTAGGAGTCTTACCTGGGGTTTCTTAAGAGTCACACCTAAGAAGGGTTGAGTCACACAACCAAGGAGCAAAACTTAGCTGAAAATTCTGATATTATTATTGTCTCTTTTAAAAAGAGTACAAAACCTTTTTATAGGCGAGCAAGCAAGCCTAATCCTAATAGAATACAAACACTCTATTAAATCTCTATTATCATAATCCTACTGATAAAATTAAACACATAATACTTTTCAACCTATGACTCTAAAACTATTAAAAAAACTAAAACTAAAATATTTTGTTGCTCCCATTCTCCATCATTATATTTTTCATACTTTTCTTTTTTCCAAAATCATCCTTCACTCTTTGAAAACCTCCATTTTCACAGTTCCCTCTCTTTCAATAATTGATAACAAGGTATCAATAGTGGTGGCTAAACACACCCAAACCCCCCAATAAAAAAAAAAGAGTGAAACTTTATTTTGTTGACAAGCTTACCAACAAAGAAAAACATTAAAACTAAAGGCAATTTAGATACAATGTCTACGATTTAAAAGTAAATAATGTTGTTCCAAGGCCTTGAGACAAAATCATGTTTTGCCAATTTCTTGGTTCAAGCAGAATGTTCTCTAGTGCAACTACCAAAAATCTCGCAACTCAACTCCATATCACCTGAATTAATCCGCCAATTCTCAATTTTATATCCTAAGCTTATTCCAAACAAGTAGCATTATAAACAAACAAAATTTTGAAAACCCATACAATCATCTAACTTACAGAGAAAAAGTAGAAACATTAAAAAGCTCTAATTAAGATGAATTAGCTTTAGGTAACATACTTGAAACACCAATCTGATACCATCCCGAGTGTCCACAGCTACGGGCATACACGAGGAGAAGTAGCCACTATCAATGATCCGGTGCACGTCTTCCTGGACCTCCCGCACCGTCAATGCTGAGTTGGCACGGCAAGCTTTCAACGCCGTAAGGGCTTCCATTTCGAGGTCTTTCCTCTCCAACTCCTCCCCATCTTTGTTCCTCACCAGAACCTCACTTATCAGGACCCTCTCCTCGTCATATCGACCAGCCGTTGCAGCCTGTCCCTTCTGCGGCACCTCCAACCCGGACTGAGTCGACTCGGTTGAACCCGTTTGACTCAGCGACAATGATGCCGAACATAGCAGAGGTGATTTAGCAATATTGTCGTTCTGAGTCATCAGAGAGAGCGATGCAGAGCATAGTAGGGGAGAGCTTCTGATAAGCGAGCGAGCTCCCAATTCGAATTGAGCTGACAGAGTTGATCGAGTTGGGGGATTCTTTACATAGTTGGAGCGATTCCTGAGCGAGTCAATGAGTTGGAAGGCCGAGTGACGAGTTCTGGCAAGGTGAGAGGCTAGGATTTGTGAGACAGAAGGGTTGGAAGAAGGGAAAGGGATTTTGAGCGAAGAGGAGGTGAAGGAAACGCCGTCGTTGGTACGCATGGCGGATGCAAAACTGGAGATGAAGAATTGAGGATCAGTTTGATTCCAAATATTACGAAATAAATGGCTAATTTGGCGTTTGAAACGTAAGCTGAGCGGTGTTACTGTTTTAGAAGGAAAAATAACATAAACCCTACAAACCCAACTGCTTTTTTGGGATAGCGGGGTTTATGAATGTGAACAGATTTTGTTTATGATTTCTATTTATTGTATTTTAAATAATAAGGTAATCAAATAAATAATAAAAAGATTATTATTCTACACATTCTCTTTAAAATTTTTAAATTTTACAAACAAAATTAATAATTATAAATATTTTTAAAAAAATTATAAAATAAAATATTATGTATCACCATACTTACATAATGTATTAAATAATAATCCATAATAAAATACTTAATAATTCTTCAAATTTTTTAAGAGAAAAATGAAAACTATAATAAATAAATGTAAGATTTTCTTTTTTTTATCGAATTTTTTTCTAGTAACGGAGTATTTTAAATTTTTTATTCTTTAATAAGAATTCTTTTAAACTTAATTCCCAATTTAGGGTATTTTAAGTCATATAATTCCAATGTCATATTTTTATTTTATTCTTTAAATATATTTATTTTTCTATTTTCAATTGCTACTCTTTCACCTAATGTTCTGTTCCATCAAAACTATACGCTGCCACTCCTTTCATCCAAATTGTCAGTCTTCTTCGATCTCTTTCCGTCATCCAACAAAGTTTCAAAGACCTTTATTTTCCTTGTGAAGCAAAGGGACAAGAATAAGATTATGGTTTTTGGCGTTCTAATTGAAGTAAAGCTTTCGAGCTAGAAATTTCTTTCTTCCACCGACATTTTCTTAGAGACCAAACACGTAAGCTGAAAAGTAGAAAGTAGAGGCATTCACAGTTCTACCCATGTGGAGAAAGAATTAGAGAGAGAGACATTGAGTTAAGCATTTGGTTAATGGCAGGTATAATCAATCAAATTGGCAAATCAGTCTTCACGTCCTTGTGAATTGTTCTAATCATTGTTAATGGCAAAAATCAATCACTAAGGTGATGTTTGAGATTATTTTTGTTGTATGTTTTTGTTTTCAATTTTTTTGAAAATGAAAGTAAAAATGTGTTTGTTAAATTTGTTTTTAAAATTGAAAATAAAACATAAAATTTGGGAAATAGATGAAAATACAAAAATTGTGTTTGCTAAAATTTGGAAACATTTTTTGCACTGCTACCACATGGATACTGTTCATCCATTCAGCTACAATGCTCATGTTATATGTAAAAATGGTAAAATTTGGCTACTAGACTTGCTCGAACCCTTAACCTTTTAGATTTTAAAGCTTTAGCCGTTTTTTTCAATAAAGACCCATTAATAAAATTTTCCAACAAAAACATTCTATCGATATCCAAACGTATTTCAAATTCAATAAATTGAAAATAAAATAAAAATAAAACAAAACAAAATTTTCAAAAACATAAAAGTTAAAACATAAAACACATAACAATACCAAATGAACCCTAACTTATTACCCCTATTGTTAATGGATCTATGCTCTATGGCCCTAGTAAAAATAACATTAGGCTGTAGCTTAATTGATTGTAAGTTTGGGGCTTAGTTTGTGGATAAGCCATATCAATTAAATACTAATCCATTACCGAACAAGTTATTGAAAGAAGTGTAGGATTTGGATATGTTCAAATCCTAGAATCATTACTATTAAGAGAATTTTACTGCTTATTACTCCCGATCCTGTAACATCCCAATTTCCATTATATAACATATTACTCACGTATATCTTACACTTACTACCGGTTGGGCTGTCAGTGATGCTTATCAACTCCTATCACTTTAATAAGAATAATTAAATTATTTTCTCAAAATGTATATACATTCCCTTATAATTGAAAGTAGTACTGTACAACTTTACTGAATATATAAAAGAACACAACATACCTTCGATATCCAATCTCAGGAAGGTAAGTCTCTTAGTTCAAATCAATTATCTGTGGAGTGGAAAAATAAGGAGTGAGCGACAATGTGCTCAGTAAAGAAGGTGTATGCTGCATTATAAAATAAAAACTATAATCTCAAAACCATTTAATTGTCCTAATGATCAAACTCATTAAGAATAAATATAGTTAACATGAAACAGGATTCACCAGATCCTTTCATAAATCATTAATTGAGACTAGGCAACAATTTAAATCATGCAAAGAACACAAATCATCCGCTTTTGGGGTGCACCCGTAGGCCATCGCCCCTCACGGCTATCTCATCTAGATGTATGGCCATAATCTGTAGGTGGTCCTCGGGTCCACTTGCCAAGTGACCTCGAGACCGCTGAAGACTTGGCAAGTCCATCAGCCCTGTGACGCCCTAGGGTGCACTCGTTGGTCTCTTTGACCCGAGCCATCGCCCTAGATGGGTCACGCAAAGTATATGAGTGATAATGCATGAACTCATGGCTTAATGTCTCAAAATCAAGTTATCTTATGTATCATTTCCATAAAATGATTTAGTTTCCAAAAGGGTTTATAACTAGTAAAAACAACCTTCAATTTCAACATTTTCTATGAGAGAAAAACACTTTTGGAGCTGATTCGCCCACGGCTAGTTCGCCCAGGGTCAGCTCGCCCATTAGCCAATTCGCCCAAGGAACTACTCGCCCGAGAGTCTACTCGCCCAAGGGACTACTCGCCCGAGAATTTGATATTTTCTATTTTCAAAAATAATAAAATTAATTCAAATTTTTATTTATTTATTTATTTAATTTCCGTTTGAGAAAATTATTCTTAAATCAGTTCGCCCACTAGTCAATTCGCCAAGGCGGCAATTTATAGTCGCCCGCCTCATAGCTTTTCAAGACAAAAATATGGCTGGCTAATAACAGTTCGCCTGCCTTATACTTAAAACAAGGGTCACCCGCCCAATCTTATTAAAAAGGGTTCGCCCGACTATGGCTTACCCGGATTTCTTTTTAAAACAAGGGCACTCGCCCAGTTCTCATAACAGAGAGCTCGCCATTGGCTCGCTCGAGTTTCTGCCTAGAACAAACTACTCGCCCGCCTTAATCAATTCGCCCAACAAAACAACTTATGGCGGCTTGTAGCTCGCCCGAAACCAAAACAGTTTATCAACCGATGCATGTCAGAAAATAAAACAATTTCTAATATTTTCTTAACATTTTTACTCCACAGGACATGCATTTGTATCACATACTACTTCCTTACCTCGTCTGATACAGCCTTGCTTCTCGCCCGCCTTCCGTAATTCCCTTCTGCAAAAGCATTATTTAAATTATAAATATTTTCCAAAAAGGATTTATATTTTTCCTAATAATATGGCACTTTGGCGAGACTCAGTTCGCCATTCGCCCAACATAGTTCGCTGTCCATTAGCGGATTATTCATGGGAGTTCGCCCATGTATTGGATTACGGTTGCGACCTCTTTTTCTCCTACTCGCCCCACTGGCGATCATCAACTTTTACATGGGCGATCACTGTTATCGCCATTCTCGCCTTTTGGCGATCATTTGTCCTCGCCCTCCCGGACCACAATACTGGCGAACTCACATAAGCATTTCCTAACCTCGTCTCATCCTTTGGGCGAGTATTCACCCATTTTGACTAGCAATTTTCTACTCGCCCGTCGTGTTTTCTTACTCATTCTTGGTTATTTTTCCATCATTTTCTTATATATTTAACCATATTCAATTATAACCAGGCTATATCTATGATTAAATATCAAGAGAACTGTAAAACTATGAAACTCACCTTTACCAAGTTACTCCTCCAACAACAGAATGCTTTCTTGTCTTTCTTAGCTTTAGTTTGCTTGTTCCTTAGCTCTTCAATGGTGAGGAAAAGGTTTACTGATAGAAGGATAAAACTCTATGGCTATGAAAGGAACGGAAGAACAAGGTAATCTTTGTAGCAAACAGAATGGGCGAGAATACTTTTGAGGAAGATGAAGTTGCATCCATCAATTTTTTTCTCATGAACCCCTCTTATATAGCCGTTCCGTTTCACTTAAATCTAACACCTGTTTCCTTATCCTGTTTTCCTCGTCATTTCATGCATTAAATTTTGTGGAAAAACTGCAGCTAGTGGACTACGGTAAGAAGAAAATTCCCTGCATGTGTTGAAAATTTTCTTTCTTTTTCCTCTTCTTCTCCTAGTCCACGCCTCTACCAGTCACTCTTATTGGCTTACTCCTTTTGCTAATAAATGCTTAGTCTCCTTTGTCAAATAAAGCAACCGGCGAGAAGTCCACTGCGCCCCTTTCCTGGACTTTTCTATTTCCTTTTCTGCTCTTCTCTTCGCCTATGTCTCCTCCAGCCAACGTTGATTGGCTAACTCCCCATCCTTTTCTTTGTTTTGTCTTCTAGCCCTTAATTCTCTTGTCCTTCTTCTCCACGCCAATGTTAGCCACATTGATTAATTTTATCTCATCTCATTTAATGCTTTCATACCTTATATATATACTATCTTGATCTTTTATCAAGATTAAATCCCATATATTCCTTGTTAAAATTTCTTGTTGCTCTTTAATATTTGTTTCTCTTTCTTTATACACTACACTATAAATCATCACTTAGATTGGAAAGTGGAAATTCACATTCGATTTAATTTCACAAAATTTTTATTTCCACTATCAATAATGTACACATATGGCATACAGTATAATAAAATTCGGATTTTACAGATCCAAAAAGGATTAATCTCAAACTATAAAATGGAAGAGAATATTTGTAGATACACAAAAAAATATTAATCCATTATATCCATGTAAGAGGACAGGGGATGGCTTGAATTTGAAATTCTTGTAGGCTAAAAAATCTTTCTTTCTTTGGGTAATTTGCTTTTGTCCTTTTCAGAGGAAGGCAATTAAAGTAGGTTAAAAACAATTGTTAGGCAATGGAAAAAGATCAAAGCAGATCGAGATTTTGGATGAGAAAAGCGGTAGAGAGATTTAAAGCAATGGAGAAGACTGAGTAAAAGAGAACCAATTGAAAATAAAAAATAAATAAATATGATATAGTAATGATGTGGATTAAAATATGTCATATTGGGAAATAAGTTTAAAACAACTCTCATTGAGGAATAAAAATTTTGAATTACCCCACTGTTAGAAAAACTCAATTACAAGCCAAAATATGAGGATATAGAAACGCAACATGTTATAGTTGTTTTATTTAAGTGATTAATTGGAGTTATAGTTGTTTTATTTAAATGGTTAATTGGAGTTAATCGTTAGCTAGTTATTAGGGGAGTTGGTTACAAAAGTTAGTATACAAAATGTACACTGAACATTGTGAAAAGTAAAGAAAATATCATAACAGAATATACAAACCTCTCCCTTGTCTCCCTCTATCTTCTTGCTTTATTTCCCTTCCTCTTCTTCTTCTCTTCTCTCCTTCTATTATTGTAGAATATCTCAGATTGCTTTATCACTTGGTATCAAAGCCACGTTCTCTGGCAATGGTAAATAGCATAACAATGTAGTTGTTAGAAGATGTAGGTCAACTAAAGAAGAATTTTACTACACTCAGAAATAAATTTGAAAGCACAACAAAGGAGTTGCGTACAATGTGGCGAACTGAGTTGAAGAGCTTTCATACTAAAATGGCCAAGATGTTTAACCAAATGGTTTTGCAGTTGGATGAGGCGATATCGGGTAAGAAAGATATGAAATTGGATACCCCATGGTATGGTTAAGGGTGTGGAGGGGCTTAAGAGAAAAATTTAGGATTTTGCAAAGAAGGGAAAGTGGAAAACAGTGTCAAAGACAACGATTAGTAAAGGTTGTCATGTTTCACCCCAACGATGTGAGGATAAATTTAATGATTTGAACAAGAGATATAAGAAATTGAATGATATTCTTGGTAGAGGAACTAGTTGTAGAGTGGTTGAGAACCCTTCTTTAATGGACTCCATGCCTCAACTCTCTGCTAAGGCAAAAGATGATTTAAGAAAATAATGAGCTCTAAACATTTATTTTCCCTGGAAATGTGTGCTTAACATAAAGGACAAAGGATACCCAACTGCTAAGATATTGATCTGCAGGGATGTTTTACACCTCTTGAGAGATACTTGAAAGACAACAATGGGTTGGATGAGGAAGAAGCCGAGGGAAATGATGACAGCAGGATGAAGATGATAATAGTGCTACTTGTGAGGACGAAAGGATTAGTGAGCTCAACAAGAGGTAGAAAACAAGTGCAGAGGAGGGTCACTCTGGTCACAATCTGCTGGGTAAGATAGTTTTAAGGTGGAGATGGCTAGAATATTTCAGGACCCGACGAGGTCGTCAAAGCGAAAGGAGTGGATTAAGAGACACCTGCTGTAACTTCAGGAAGAAAGAGTAAACTTGGAGGTGGAAGCTTTTGAGCTTGAAAAGAAACCGTTTTAAATGGCCGAGGCACTACAACAAGAAAGACCGAGAACTAGAAGATGAAGGTTGGAGAATGAAAGGATGAGGCTTTAGAATGAGCAAAGTATATTGCAACTAAAGCAAAAAGAATTAGAAGCTAGTTACAGGAGGTCTGATGCATCCTTAGACCCCACATGGCATTTACAAACTGCAAGGCATAGATCAGATTAATATGCGCAGACATCAATAG
Organism: Heritiera littoralis; assembly: GCA_031772115.1. NCBI lineage: Eukaryota > Viridiplantae > Streptophyta > Magnoliopsida > Malvales > Malvaceae > Heritiera > Heritiera littoralis. The sequence continues at coordinate 474,194 of JAPDPK010000128.1, read as the reverse complement.
CTCATGCAAGGAGTTGGCAGTTTACTGCTATGTTTTGTATTACATTTAAATCCATTTGGCAACAAGACTTGCATAGCTAAAGCATACAAGGAAGGCTTATACTTTTGCCATGTAAATAGAAAGAAGCACGCTATTCTTGTGAGGTAATGTAGCTTGAGATAAAATTATTTAACAATTTTTTCCCTTTTCTTATTGCTAATGAACTTGATATTTTAACTCTTGAGCTTTTGTTGATACACAGATCAAAATAACCCTCATAGCCATCCTTGTTGAAGAGGATTTCGTTGTATCATTTCCCTTCATGTGCACGTTGTCCTTAGAGTCGAAGGTTATAGATTGTATGTAACATCCCAATTTCCACTATATAACATGTTACTCACTTATATCTTACACTTACTACCGGTTGGGCTGTCAGTGATGCTTATCAACTCCTATCACTTTAATAAGAATAATTAAATCATTTTCTTAAGATGTATATACATTCCTTATATTTAAAGTAGTACGGTACAACTTTACTGAATACATAAAAGAACACAACATACCTTCGATATCCAATCTCAGGAAGGTAAGTCTCTTAGTTCAGATCAGTTATCTGTGGAGTGGAAAAATAAGGAGTGAGCGACAGTGTGCTCAATAAGGAAGGTGTATGCTGCTTATAAAAATAAAAGCTATAATCTCAAAACCATTTAATTATCCTAACGATCAAACTCATTAGGAATCAATAATTATAATTAACATGAAACAGGATTCCCCATATCCTTTCATAAATCATTTAATTGAGACTAGGCAACAATTTAAATCATGCAAAGAACACAAGTCATCCGCTTTTGGGGTGCACCCGTAGGCCATCGCCCCTTACGGCTATCTCATCTAGATGTATGGCCATAATCTGTAGGTGGTCCTCGGGTCCACTTGCCAAGTGACCTCGAGACCGCTGAAGACTTGGCAGGTCCATCAGCCCTGTGACGCCCTAGGGTGCACTCGTTGGTCTATTTGACCCGAGCCATCGCCCTAGATGGGTCACGCAAAGTATATGAATGATAATGCATGAATTCATGGCCTAATGTCTCAAAATCAAGTTACCATATGTATCATTTCCATAAAATGATTTGGTTTTCCAAAAGGTTTTATAACTAGTAAAACAACCCTCAATTTCAACATTTTCTGTGAGAGAAAGGCACATTTGGAGCTGGTTCGCCCATGGCTAGTTCGCCCAGGGTCAGCTCACCCATTGACCAATTCGCCCAATGGTCAACTCGCCCAAAAAGTTTCACATTTTCTATTTTTCAAAAATATTAATTTAAAGTTTATTTATTTATTTATTTAATTTGCGTTGAGAAAATACTCATAAATCAGTTCGCCCACTGGTCAATTCGCCAAGGCTGCGAATTATTAGTCACCCGCCGCATAGCTTTTCAAGACAAAAAAATATGGCTGGCTGATAATAGTTCGCCCGCCTTATACTTAAAACAAGGGTCGCCCGCCCATACGACATAAAAAAATTCTCCCAACTTTTAAAACAAAGGCACTCGCCCAGGTTCTCATGAAGGAGTGCTCGCCACTTGGCTAGCACGAGTTTCAACTTAGAACAAAGCTACTCGCCCGCCCTAAGTAGCTCGTTCAACAAAACAACATATGGCGACTTTGTAGCTCGCCAGAGTCAAAACATTTTATCAACCTATGCATGTCAGAAAAACAAAACAATTTCTAATATTTTCTTAACACTTTTACTCCACAGGACATGCATTTTCATCACATACTACTTCCTTACCTCGTCTGATACAGCCTTGCTTCTCGCCCGCCTTCCTCAATTCCCGTCTGCAAAAGCATTTATTCTAACTATTAATATTTTCTAAAACGATTTTATTTTCCTAATAATAGTGGCACTTTGGCGAGATAACAGCTCGCCATTCGCCCAACATAGCTCGCTGTCCATTAGCGGCTTATTCATGGGAGTTCGCCCAACATAGGAGCTCATCTCGCCATGCTTATCAATTCATAATTGGGCTCGCCCATGTATTGAATTACGTTTTGCGACTTCTTTTTCTCCTACTCGCCCCACTGGCGATCATCAACATTTCACATGGGCGATCACTGTTATCGCCATTCTCGCCTTTTGGCGATCATTGGTCCTCGTCCGCTTGGACCATAATACTGGCGAACTCACATAACAATTTCCCAAACTCGTCCCATCCTTTGGGCGAGTACTCACCCATTTTTAACAAACAGTTTTCTTCTCGCCAATCTTGTTCCCTTACCCATTCTTGCTTATTTTTCCATTTAGTTTTCTTTCTTTTCTTATTTATTCAACAGTATTTAACTACAACCAGCCTATATCTATGTTCATTATATTATAAACATAGAAGTATACCATCATTTATCAAGATAACCTTAGAAATATGGAAGCTCACCTCAACTGAGTTGCACTTCCTGGAGCAGAGTGCTTTTCTGCCTCACTTAGCTTTAATTTGCTTGTTCCTTAGCTCTTCAACGGTGAGGAAAAGGTTTAACTGATAGAAGGATAAAACTTTATGGCTATGAAAGGATCGGAAGAACAAGGTAATCTTTGTAGCAAACAAAATGGGCGAGTAACAATCTATGTCTTTTACTCGGTATTTCTCTTATATAGCCCCTCAAATCCACTTAGAACTTGCCACCTATTCTTATCCTGTTTTTCTGTAATCATTGCACGTCTTCCATGCAATTAAAACCCAGAGAAATTGGTGACAAAAAGAACGGTGGTAAGCTTCCCGTTACAGTCCATTTTCTTCCTCCCTTTTTGACTCAGTTTTTCTCTTCTCCTCGCCAACATTTCTTCCAGCCGCCCACGTTGATTGGCTCTCCTTTCACTCTTTTCTCCATTCGTCTGACAGCCCATTACTCCTCATTAATTGTTTTCATACCTTAATAATTAATTAAATCCCATCTATTCTTTATACCCCATGCATACATTATAACATAAAATAAAAAGTGAAAATTCATATTCAATGATCCCTTAATTTCACTAAAAGGATTTATTTCTACTATCGATTATGTACATATATGGATACAGTATGATAAAATTTGGATCTTACATTGTATGATCCGTTCAGTGACAATGAAGCAAGATTTTTGCAGTTAAAGAGGCAATGATAATTTGGCCGGGAAGAGTGACAGCACGCCATGAATCTTTACTTGCCTCAGTTAATTCTTCTTCCTTTTTCCCTTATGTATGCAGCATTGGTTCCAATTATTTCTTATGTAAGTATGCATACACTATATTGTTTGACCTTTTAGTTCGCATAAAATGCTCTGGACGGGGTGTACATGCCACATGGCATATGTCAGACATGTACATTTGCGGGACGAATTGTCTTTTGTATATGCACTATTGTGCTGCTTGCATGGTTGTGCCCAGGGCCAAATATCGCTGAAGATGATTACACCAAAACTGTGCTTGCTGTTCATGTTTGTATTAGAAATGCTACGCTCGCTTGCTATGGCAATATCATGTTAATTTTCTTACCCTCGGACCTTCACTTTCTTTCCCTCTCTCTCAGTTAGTAAAAATTAATCAATTTATGTTTTATTTGTGCCATCTTTTTGTGTATGATCGATGACTTGCACTTAAACTAGTGACCAGTGACATAAAAAAATGTTATAAAAAATATATAAAAATGATACAAGTTAAATTTTTGACAAAGTTGTATTCAAATGAGCAAATCGAAAAATTAATTTGATGTTTGGTATGCCAATACAAATTATAAAATAATAATTTTTGTATTTTATACGGTTTGATATGACACAATGTAATGAGTATGGTAGACGTGAGGTGATTGCTTTGATTGGGTCATTTTTAAACTGCTATCATCACAAGTCCAAAATCTTGATTAGGCTAATTTTGTACTTTTGAAATGTTTGATCAATGCACACACAAACTCGTGAATGCATGTAACCAAAAAAAAAAATCGTGAATGTATGGAATAATGCAAACAAAATCCAACAATTAATTTTATGTGATGACAAGTAAATGCAAAATCGTGTGGATGTAAGTGTTTAATATGGCATGTTATGTGAAAGAAATGTAATAAATGTTCTTTCAGGCGTCTTAATTTTTGGTTATTTCTAAACAAGTGTTTGCATAAATCTATCTTAAGGTCAGGCTAAGTTTTTTTAAACTATAATTTATACCATAAAAAACCTTAATGCATAAAAACGTAATTTATTTATACTAAAATTGCCTATGATTTGTTTAAAAACACTTTTCACTAAAACGTAGTCTATTATTCAAAAAATATCAATGTTTTGTCAAAACCAAAAACTAATTAATCAAAAAAATACCATTGGTTACACTCACTACTGAAACATCCTATAGAAAACCTCAATTTATCTTAATTGCGTAGTCTTTTACTCAAAATGAAACTATGGTTCTTGGTAAAAACATAGTTTATTAATTTAGAAAATCAATGGATTTTAAAATAAATAAGGATTTATTAATAAATTAAAAACTACGGTTTTTTTAATAATACATTTTCATTAAAGTGGCAATTATAATTTACATGTTACATTCTTTGAATGAGGAATTATGAAAATCATTTTACTCAAACTAAATAAACTGTTAAATAGCTAAAACTAATTAATTTATCCAAAAAATATTAGTCTAAAACTCAAGCTTACAGGTTGTGAGATTTAAAATTGAAACTTTAAAATCTTAAGACTTACTTATTGTCACTAAGTCACCGTCTCATTAAAAAATTGTAGTCTTTTTTATAATAAGGAAAACTATGTTTACATGTAAAATGTAATCTAATTAATTTGTAGAAGGTTCTTCCCAATAGTTTAATGTATAAATATTAAAGTATGAGTATGAAATGTAGTCTACGTTTTCGTGTCAAAGATTATGTTTGAATAAATTATCGTTAAAAAATATAATCTTTTATCTTACATTAATTTTCCTCTGTATTAATATTCTGGGTTTTTTTAATAGTCATTACAACAGAATAAAAGTACTAAACAAATCCAAAAATCACCTATGGAAAATCTTAAGAACGAAAAACCTTGCTCGAGACAAGACCGAGTCTCAAAACCCTCTATCTTTGGAAATAGATAATGTTGGCAACTATAGTTTTAAACCAAGAAATAATAGTCAAATTGAACTCTCTAACATAAAGGAAGGATGATATGTCAAAAAGAAAATTCAGTGTCAAAAAAGGAGTTTTGAATGTGGTAGCATTCACATTCGATACCAACCAAACCAAAGATTAAGTCAACAGAAATTGTGATTAGTGGTCAAAATTGTACTCCCCATTCATCAAAGATCATGCATAAAACAATATTTGACCACCGATATAGACATATAAAGATACCCAATTAATGTTGGAACTTTCCTTTCATAAAACAAAAAAAATCTACGATCACCGTTTAATTTTCATGCCTCGCCTTGTTAAAAGGGCGGGAGCTTCAAAGAGTCTCTGTCTAAACCCAGACTCCTCCATTTATTTTGCCCACCTCGTTTCTCTCATCCTTACTCTTTCCAAATTTCAGTTTGCAAGGTTGGCTTTTCATCCCTTTCTTTCTTTCTTTCTTTCTTGCTTTTTTATTTCCTAAGAAAACTGCTAACTTCTCTCTGCCCTTTGCATCATTATGTGGTGTGTGCGAGTGATTGTTTCACAAATAACTGTTTTTTCTTCTTTGGGTTTTATGGGTGTGCTTTCATTTCGGCCTACATTCTGCTCTTGTATTTGACTTTTGTTTCTTCTTCTTATTCATAAAATCATTTCAGGGGTCTGTTTTTGTCTCTCTCTCTCTTATTTGCTTCTTTTTGGATCTCTTTCCTTTTCTTCTTTGCTTTTGCTTTCTTTGTTTCATATTCTTTTACAGGTCAGTCAGTTTTTAGTTTTACGTACATATGTTCCTCTGTCTAATATATTTGTACGGTTTTTCATGTGTATATGTCTTTTGTTGGGTCTGGCTCTGATTAAAAACTGATATGTAGTTTTATTTTTGTTTCACTTGGTTGGAGGGTTATTTCCAGTTTCATGATGTATTTGTTGTGTCTTGTTCTGGTGTCATTAAGATCGAATAATTATAGGGAGGTTGATTTATTGTGTTTTTTTCAGATAAAAAAAAGTTGCAATTTTGAATGAGAAGTATAGTAATATTGTTTTCAAGCATTTTGGCAGTTGGTTTTGTTTGAATTGATAGGAGTAGCTTTTAGGAAATGTAGCATGGTTTCATTTCCATTGCAGACCAGAATCTGTGTTGCATGGTATATTAATTTTGCCACTTTTGGTTGAGAGAAACAAGACATTTTTATGCTTACCAGTGTTTGCTACATCTGTTGGTTTCATATCTTCTCTTTCATAGTGTTTTCTATTTTTGGATAATGAATCATCATCAGAGCCTTTATCCAATAGATTGGGGTAGGCTATATGAACCAATATCTAAAATCACGTTAGATCGTACATATGTATTCTCTGCCTCCATAGATTCTTATTCAAGACCATTTATTTAAAATCGGAAGAAGCAAATTCAGTCTGCTACAAAAAACCTAGATTGGTAAAGCTACTACAAATCTAACTTTATTGGCTTATACCCCAGTTTTCTCAAAGAACTCTTTGTACAGTGTTTGCATTTGTAGAAAATAATAAAAGAAAAAATTATTTATTGATTTTTTTGTAAAGATTGATGAGATTTGAAGCCTTAATCTTTTATATAGTCATTAATAACCTTACAATTGAGCCAATTTTATGTTTCATCTTTCATAGTGTTGTTTTCATATATTTTAGCAATTTTCATTTTTGTTATTATATTTTTTGGGCTAGAACATTCATGTTTCCATTTATGCCCTTATGTTTCAAGTTGGACGGTGTTGTCTAAAATTAGTCAGTGGAAATTACGGAGAAAAGTTTTGGCTTGTTGATAGTGCAACCATGCAAAATGAAAGTTCAATGGCATGAAAAACCTCTACTTTCTGCGCTGGGGGTCAAATGTTTGTTTGCTTGAATTATTTTTTATTCCAATTGACTTTGTCCACATCTTGAACTTTAGTGGGTTCCTGTTTATATTTGTATAGGGCCTCATATTGTTGCCTTTTTTAGAGTTTTATATCTTGTGTATACTTGTTATATCAATTGCTTTGTGCCCAAAATAGGTTTGACAGTTGTGTTATTCTAATTCTACATATCTCTCGATTATATGTGGTTTTACAATTTGAGGCATCATGGTCATGTTTGTCTTTCTCCAACCCATTATAATTTAATTTTTGGTTTCTTGTGTAGGTTACTTTTTTGAGTAGTGATGGCTGATAGGAATCAATATCCTTTTGTCATGCAAAGGTAGCCGGACAACTCCATCTTGGTTCCAGCCTTTCACAAGATTTCAATATCGTTATGGAGGATTAGGGCCTGTTCTGCATCAGAGGCGTTTTGCATATGCAGGTTGCAATGCAACACCACAGTATCCCGTGACACAGGCATGCCCAGCAAAGTATGACCTGTCACTGGTTGGTTCAAGTTCACCATCTGTATGCATCCAGGCTCCATCGGAGAAAGGAATTGTTGGTTTCGCAACTGATTTTCTTATGGGTGGAGTTTCTGCTGCTGTGTCCAAAACTGCTGCTGCTCCAATTGAACGCGTGAAGCTCTTAATTCAAAACCAGGATGAGATGATTAGGGCTGGTCGGCTCTCTGAACCTTATAAGGGAATTGGTGATTGCTTTAAAAGAACAATCCAAGAAGAGGGAATGGTGTCATTGTGGAGAGGAAACACAGCTAATGTGATACGTTATTTTCCCACTCAGGTTTGTAATATCTTTAAAGAAATAGACCTATCTCATACTGATTTAGAGCAGTTCATTTATGTTCTCTATATTTTATTGCTTCAGGCCTTCAACTTTGCCTTCAAGGATTACTTTAAAAAGTTGTTCAACTTTAAGAAGGACCGTGATGGCTACTGGAAGTGGTTTGCTGGCAACTTGGCATCTGGTGGTGCAGCTGGTGCTTCTTCCCAACTCTTTGTATATTCCCTAGATTATGCCCGAACTCGTCTTGCTAGTGATGCCAAAGCTGCAAAGAAAGGAGGAGAGAGGCAATTCAATGGCTTGGTTGATGTGTACAGGAAGACCCTCAAGTCAGATGGTATTGCTGGTCTTTATCGTGGCTTCAACATTTCATGTGTTGGCATTATTATGTACCGCGGTCTTTACTTTGGAATGTATGATTCTTTGAAGCCGGTGGTCCTAGTTGGAAAGTTGCAGGTTAGTAGAATTTTTGGTGGCCTTTTGGGCTGGAATTTCTAATTCATTTTTGTCTTTTTCCATCAACTAATATTCATACTACCTAGTGACAATAAGATCCCTGCTGTAGTGCATTCTGAATGTTGACAACAGGATCAAGCTAAAGGATTTTTTCTCACGTGCATTTTTGTTTTGGATAATATCAGGATAGCTTCTTTGCTAGCTTTGCTCTTGGTTGGGTCGTTACCACCGGTGCTGGTCTTGCCTCCTACCCAATTGACACCGTCCGTAGAAGAATGATGATGACATCTGGTGAAGCTGTCAAGTACAAGAGCTCACTTGATGCATTCTCTCAGATCCTTAAGAATGAGGGTGCCAAGTCTCTCTTTAAGGGTGCTGGTGCAAACATCCTCCGCGCAATTGCTGGTGCTGGTGTGCTCGCAGGCTATGATAAGCTCCAGGTGATTGTATTCGGAAAGAAGTATGGCTCTGGCGGGGCATAATCATGCCAACTATCTTTTCTATATAAATACAGATGGTGATGAAAATCATTTGCAATTTAATTGGATTCGAGTTATTGCTGAGCGCAATTTCCTCATTTGAATAACATAGTTTAGAGGGGGTTGTCTCCTAGAACATTGATTCTTTTGGAGGAATTTTTTGCCCCATTCATCATGATTATTTGAGACCTTTTGAAATTATATCCCTTTGCAGGATTCCTCTTTTTCCTTTGGATTTTTATTTATACACGCTTTGCTTTTCTATTACTGGTTTATACTTGTTACATTGGAAACTGTTAAAGGGAGACTGTAGATCTTATGTTTTCCAAACTCTCAAGATCTTTTCATTTTCTTCGTAACAATTTTCTGTAGTAGTGTTGAGGGTGCTGGTTAAGGTTTTGTACACTTAATTCTATAACACACCTGAAATATCCTTCCAGGTAAGTTTGAACCTTTTTCTGCGTGGAGAAAAGAATGAGTATGTTTTTTGAAAAAGAAAATCATGCACGAGCCTCTTCGCTGAAACGAACAGTAGACATATGTCTTTAACTAAAACAAACCATGATACGCATGTAAAAGCAATTAACAATCGATTAGTTTAATAGTATAAAAAAGTCAAGTTATTTGAAAGTTATTTGAGTTTAACTCAATAATTATTTGAATTTTATTCATTTATTTTCAAATCAAATTTAAATCATTCTGTCACAGAATGACCTAGCAAAATCAAAGAAGAAGAGAAATAGACCAGAAAATGAGAGGAAAAAGGTATGTCATTTCTTTCATGAGCCTTTTTTTGTACATTCGGCAGTCTTATATAACTACAATGGTGCAAATGCACACAATTTCCTAATGACAGACACATGTTGTAGCCTGGACCAATGAGTGTCGAGATCCTCAGACAACCACCTCTCTACTCTGTCCAATTATGGTTGGCAGGCTATTGTATTGCTAACGGTCCTGCCAGCCTCCTCATTCTTTCTTGACAGCTCTCTTTTTGTCTCATGTCCACTACATTTCCCTTGCTTCATCTCTGTAATAACCTCCCTGCTGATCTCACTGCTAATTTGGCCTCTCCACTCAGCTGATGTGGCATTGACAGCTTCCAACTCAGCACTTTGACCACTTTTTGTTGACTGTTGACTTTTATCAGCTGTTAAATTCATCACATTACCTCCCCCTGTAGTAGATCCTTGTCCCCAAGGATCAAATGAAGGAAAATGAGAGATTAACATAGGATAGTCCTCCCATGTTGCAAGTTCCGGTCCCAGATTAACCCACTGAACCAGTAGTTGAGTCATAGTCACATTTCCTCTCTTAACTATCCTCTTATCCAGAATTGCAGCCGGATACACCCTTGGCTCCCCTTCCCCTGTAACCTCAGGAGGATTAGTGGAAGCTACAACCTTGTGACCAATTTTTTTCTTCAAAAGGCTCACATGAAACACAGGGTGTATTTTTGAGTTAGGTGGTAGTCGTAGCTTGTAGGCAACCAGGCTGATTTTAGCTATAATGGTGTAGGGGCCATAGTATCTAGAGGAAAGTTTGACATTCTTCCTTATTGCCAAAGAAGTCTGTCTATAAGGCTGGATCTTTAAAAATACCTCTTCTCCAACTTGAAATTCTCTTTCTGTTCTCTTCTTGTTTGCATACCATCTCATTCTGTGTTATGCCTTGGTCAACTGGTCTAACATTAGTTTGCTGAGCTGCTCTCTTTCTTTTAGTACTTCTTCTACTGTGATTACCTTAGCTTGGGAACTAGAATTCCACAAAAAACCAGGAGGTTGATACCTATAGAGTGCCTGAAAGGGAGATATTTTAAGGGCTGTATGGTGGCTGGTGTTGTACCACCACTTAGCTAGAGGCAACCACTTGCACCAAGCTTTAGGCTTCAAGAAACACATGCACCTTAGGTATTGTTCTAGGCACTGGTTGAGTCTTTCTGACTGACCATCTGTTTCCGGGTGATAAGTTGTGCTGAGATGAACTTCAGTACCTAGCAGCCTCATAAGTTCTTGCCAAATGGAGCTTGGGAACACTTTATCCCTGTCAGAGATGATTGCTCTTGGTGGCCCATGTAGCTTATAAACTTGGTCTAGGTAGAGTCTTGCTATGTCTGCAGCAGAGAAAGGGTGAGAAACAGCAAGGAAATGGGCATATTTGGTTAGTTTATCAATGACAACCAATATGCAGTTGGACTTATGTGATTGAGGAAGGCCCTCAATAAAATCCATTGTGATTAGTTCCCAACTCTGTTGTGGTATTGGTATAGGTTGAAGTAGGCCTGGATAGCACACATGTTCACTTTTGTTTCTTTGGCACACTTCACATTGTTGCACATAGCCTTGAACAAACTTCATTAAGCTAGGCCAGAAAAAATACAACCTGATTCTGTAGTAAGTTGCTTGAGTCCCTGAATGCCCCCTTTGTGGTGAATCATGAAGAGTTTGAAGAATTTTAATTCTTAACTGTCCTTGATCTCCAATATAGACCCTGCCCTTGTGCCTTAGGATTCCATTGCTATAAGACCAATCTGGTATCCCTGTAGGTGAAACAGTTAGGGAAATGATCTTTTCTTGAGCCATTGTATCTCCCTGATAGCTACCTTCAACTTCTCTGACCCATTCTGGTACTATAGTCACTGAAGTCAAAGCTGAGCACTGTCCCTCATCTTCATGCTGCCTAGAGAGAGCATCGGCCACCTTGTTTTGTCTGCCCTTCCTATATTGGATTGAATAATCTAGCCCTAGCAATTTGGTTAAACCCTTCTTTTGGATAGCTGTAGTTAATTTCTGCTCTAACAAATATTTCAAGGCTTCATGATCAGTTTTAATCACAAATGGCCCCCCTTCCAAGTAGTGCCTCCACTTGGTAACAGCAATCAATATGGCCATGTATTCTTTTTCATAAATGGATAAACCTTCATGTTTTGGACCTAAGGCCTTGCTTAGATAAGTTACCGGCCTACCTTCCTGTGTCAAAACTGCTCCCACTCCTTTAGAACTAGCATCAGTCTCCAAGCAAAAATGTTTCTTGAAATCTAGCAAGGCTAGTACCGGGGCAGACACCATAGCAACCTTTAATTGCTGAAAGGCTGTAGCAGCTCTATCATTCCAGTGAAATCCACCTTTCTTCAACAAATCAGTTAAAGGCTTGCTAATGACCCCATAGTTCCTTATAAATTTTCTATAGTAACCTGTTAGGCCTAGGAAACCTCTAAGGGACTTTAAAGTTTTAGGTTGTGGCCATTTCTCCATAGCTTCCACCTTGCTAGGATCTGTTGACACTCCTTTGGCAGAAATGAGGTGGCCCAAATATTCAATCTATGGCTGACCAAAAAAGCACTTACTCTTCTTGGAAAATAGTTGGTGTTTCTTCAAAATCTCAAACACAACTCTTAAGTGCTCCAAGTGCTTTTCTAAACCTGTGCTATACACAAGGATGTCATCAAAGAAAATAAGCACAAATTTTCTCAACTGTTTAGAAAATACCTCATTCATTAGTGATTGGAAGGTAGCTGGTGCATTTGTGAGCCCAAATGGCATCACTTTGAATTCAAAATGGCCATGGTGAGTTCTGAAAGCAGTTTTGTGAGTGTCCTCTTCCTTCACCCTTATCTGCCAGTAACCTGATCTCAAGTCAATTTTTGAGAAAATGTCAGCCCCTTTAAGTTCATCTAGTAGATCTTCCACAACAGGTATAGGAAACTTATTCTTGATGGTTGCATCATTGAGTTGTCTATAGTCAATGCATAACCTCCAGCTTCGATCTTTTTTCTTGACTAATAGGCATGGTGAGGCAAAAGGACTTGAACTAGTCTGAATAACAGAGGCTGCCAACATGCTAGCTACTTGCTTTTCTACCTCTTGCCTCTGGTAGTAAGGAAATCTATAGGCTCTTAGGTTGATTGGTTGGAATCCTTCTTTTAAGGGAATGGCATGATCCTGCTTCCTTTTTGGTGGTAACCCTTTTGGTTCTTCAAAAATTGTAGCATAATCATCCAACAAGTTCTGTAACTTCTCTGGTATTTCCAGCCCTTCTATATCAGCATTTAACATGAACACTTCACCAGTGAGCTCCGGGTCCTTGTGGGCTAACTTTTGCAACTTCTCTGTAGAAATTAGCTTCAAGGAAGCTTGCTGTTATGGAGCCCTTAAAACCACTTGCTGATTATCCTTCTGGAATGACAAGGATAAGTCATTAAAATCCATAGTTACAGGGTTGTACTTTCTTAACCAATCAACCCCTAGAACCATGTCACAGCCCCCCATAGCCAACACTCTCAGATCATGGAAGAACTTGTGCCCCTGCATTGCCTACTGCAATTGTTTACACTTGGCAGTGCTGAATAATTTTTCTCCATTTGCTACTGTAATAGACAAAGGATTAGTGTGCAGCAACTCTACCCCATCTTTTGCCCACCTTGGGGTAATGAAACTATGTGTGCTGCCACTGTCAATGAGGATGAACAGTGGATTCCCTTTGATACTCCCTTGAATCTTCAGTGTTCCCTAACCAACATTACCCGTCAAAGCATTTATGGATATCTCTAAGTTCCCTTCCCCCTTGTCTGCAACCTCCTCATTCACAATCTCAGGTTCTGCTTCATCATTCTCCAATTCCCCTGTTTCTTCAATTGTTTCCTCTCCAAGGAGGGCATTAAGTTGTTTAGGCTTGCAGGTGTGACCAGGGCTGAATCTCTCCCTACATTTAAAACATAGATTTTGAGCTTTCTATGTTCTATTAAAGCTTGCCTATTGCTATTGTTTGTTGGATAGGTGTTAGGCTTGAAATTCTGGTTTGGTGGTATGTATGTGGTTTTGGTGTTATGGTTAACTGAATTGTTGACTGTGTTGAATGTGGATTTGAGGCTGAATCTATGTTTTCTGTTCTCCACTTCTAGTGAGAGTTCATGCAATCTGGCCTGTCTATAAGCAGCAGCCAAGCTTCTTGGTTCATTTGCCTTAACCCTGAGCTTCAACTCCTCCTTCAACCCACTAATAAAACTAGAAATGAAGTAGCTTTCTGGTAGGTTTGGACTATATTGCAGCATATAGGGCTTGAGTTGCTCAAATCTCTCTTGGTAGTCTTCTACTGTAGATCTATGTTGTAACTTGTTGAAATCCTCAATTACATCTGAATAGTTTTTATCACAGAACCTTTGACAAAGTTCTATGGCAAAATCTTGCCAAGTGACCCCTGGATTTTGCATTACGTAGCCTTCAAACCAAGTTTCAGCCCTCCCTGTTAGGTACATAGATGCTACTTCCATTTTCTGATGTTCTGCTATGGTGAATATAGTAAAATATCGTTGGCATTTCCTAAACCATCCCCTAGGATTTTCACCATCAAAGTTAGGAAGCTCAATTCTAGGCCTAGGTGTAAAAGCATTCAAGTTCAATGGTGGGTTAACTACTGCAGTATTTTTTACAGCAACTAAGTTGTTGGGGTTAGGTAACTTACTATCAAGGTTTTGGTATTTGGATAATATTTCTGGTTCATCTGGTTTGTACCTAAACTTTCCTTGTTCATCTATTACAGAAACTTCAATAGGGCTTTTACCTTCTCTCCTTGAGGTCAAGATTGGAGATGTTTGAGAGCTGCTGGCGTTTCCAACTCCACTAGGGTCAGGTTGAGCTGGTGTGGTCTCCTTCTACAGAATAGTTTCCAAAATCTTGCTCATGTAGTTCTGGTTCTCCACAAACTTTGCTTCTATCTCCTGTCTCTGTGCATCCCACCATTTTGGGACAGTTGCCTCAGCAGTTTTCATGGACTCTAATTGCACTTGCAAGGCTTGAACCTGTTCCTGTAGCGTGTTGAACCTGGTTCCTTCTACCATGGCTCTCCTTTTAGTGCTCTTACCCAGTTTGGTCTAGGTGGATTCAAGCTAGCTCTGATGCCAATTGTCACAGAATGACCTAGCAAAATCAAAGAAGAAGAGAAATAGACCAGAAAATGAGAGGAAAAAGGTATGTCATTTCTTTCATGAGCATTTTTTTGTACATTAGGCAGTCTTATATAACTACAATGGTGCAAATGCACACAATTTCCTAATGACAGACACATGTTGTAGCCTGGACCAATGAGTGTCGAGATCCTCAGACAACCACCTCTCTACTCTGTCCAATTATGGTTGGCAGGCTATTGTACTGCTAACGGTCCTGCCAGCCTCCTCATTCTTTCCTGACAGCTCTCCTTTTGTCTCATGTCCACTACATTTCCCTTGCTTCATCTCTGTAATAACCTCCCTGCTGATCTCACTGCTAATTTGGCCTCTCCACTCAGCTGATGTAGCATTGACAGCTTCCAACTCAGCACTTTGACATTTTTTTGTTGACTGTTGACTTTTCTCAGCTGTTAAATTTTTCACACATTCGAATAACGAATTGAATTGAATTCAATCATATTAATGTTTGAATCAAACAAATCATCAATCTAATTAAACTTTTTTAATATATATTTTTAATATTTTACAATTAATGTAAAAAATTAATAAATTAAATATATCTAATCAAATTCAAATTATAAGTATTTTACCGAATCAAGGTTAATTTAAACTGAATTTTGTATTTTAAATTTTTGAATTAAACTGAACTCAAATTTTATAACGGATGATTATATTAACTCAACTCGATTACATTTAATTTAGCGTGATAACTGCCTTCCATCCGTGTAGCGGACCAGGAGAGCCACACAATTGAGTAGTTCGATGGGCTCCCAAGTCGTCGTTGTATTAAACATCTTTCCCGCCTTCTATATTCAACTCAGCACAACAACCAGCAAAGCCTCTAAACAGCTTTACGCAAAAACTTGATGACCCTTCTTCTCTATGTTATCATCAAGTCTCAGAGCCCTCCATTTCGTTTATAAACCTCCATTGAATCCTTCTCTCCTTTCTTCTTATAACTATCTTAACACACGTTCTCTTCCTCCTCTCAAGGGAAAAAAGCCCCCCACCAACTGTAACAAAGCCCATGCTTTATTTCTCAATAACCCATTTCTCTCAATCCTACAGAAATGCGCTTCATTGTCCCAGCTGAAACAAATCCAAGCCGAAATGACCGTCAAAGGCTTAATGTCAGATTGTTTCTTTTCCAGCCGCCTTATTGCCTTTTGTGCCTTATCAGAACACAAAAATCTTGACCATTGCATTAAAATTTTGTACAATTTGCAAAACCCAAATGTTTTTTCATGGAATGTTACTATTCGAGGCTGTGCAGAGAGTGAAAATCCCAAGGAAGCCATCTTTGTTTATAAGCAAATGCTTAGAAATAATGCTTGTATTGGACCGGATAATTATACTTTCCCTTCTTTGCTTAAAGTTTGCGCCATTTTAATGTTGAAATGTTTGGGCTTTGGAATTCTTGGTCAGGTTTTAAAATTGCGTTTTGATACAGATATATATGTTTACAATGGTGTGATTCACTTTTTGGTTTCATCGGGGGAATTGGCGTTGGCATCTAAGGTGTTTGATGAAAGTT
Organism: Heritiera littoralis; assembly: GCA_031772115.1. Taxonomy (NCBI): domain Eukaryota; kingdom Viridiplantae; phylum Streptophyta; class Magnoliopsida; order Malvales; family Malvaceae; genus Heritiera; species Heritiera littoralis. The sequence continues at coordinate 458,001 of JAPDPK010000128.1, read as the reverse complement.
GTGTGAGAGATTTGGTTTCTTGGAATTCTTTGATTAATGGCTATGTTAGGAGTGGGAGAGCGAAGGAAGCCATAGGGTTTTATAGGAAAATGCAGGACGGGGGAGTTATGCCGGATGAGGTTACAATGATTGGGTTAGTTTCTTCATGTGCACAGTTGGAAGATTTGGAACTTGGAAGAGATTTTCATAAGTATATTGTAGATAGTGGATTGAGTTTGACAATTCCATTATCAAATGCACTCATGGACATGTATGTTAAATGTGGGAGTCTGGACAGAGCACAAAGGATATTTGATAATATGGAGAAGAAAACAATTGTCTCTTGTACTACAATGGTTATTGGATATGCTAGATTAGGGCTTTTGGATGCTGCTAGGAAGCTTTTTGATGAGATGCCTGAGAAGGACATTGTACCGTGGAATGCCATGATTGGAGGATATGTTCAAGCCAAGTGTAGTAAGGAGGCTTTGGCTTTGTTTCATGAAATGCAAGCCGTTGGTATAAAGCCTGATGAGGTGACCATGGTTTATTGTTTATCTGCATGTGCGCAACTTGGAGGCCTTGATGTTGGAATTTGGATTCATCATTATATTGAAAAACACAAACTTTATTTGAATGTGGCTTTGGGGACTGCTCTAATTGACATGTATGCTAAGTGTGGGAACATCACAAAGGCTCTTCAGGTGTTCCATGAGATGCCATCTAGAAATTCATTAACTTGGACATCAATTATTGGAGGTTTGGCTCTTCATGGAAATGCACATGATGCACTATCTTATTTCTCAGAGATGATTAAAATTGGGTTGAGGCCAGATGAGGTTACCTTTCTTGGGGTTTTGTCAGCTTGTTGTCATGGTGGTTTGGTGGAAGAGGGTCGTAAATATTTTACCCAGATGACATCTAAGTTTGGTCTGTCCCCTCAGCTTAAGCACTATTCGTGCATGGTCGACCTTCTTGGTAGGGCTGGGCTTTTAGATGAAGCTGAAGAGCTTGTCAAGAGCATGGCAATTGAGCCTGATGCTGTCATGTGGGGAGCATTGTTCTTTGCATGTCGAATGCATGGGCATTTTTTAATGGGAGAAAGAGCTGCCCTAAAACTTCTAGAACTGGACCCTCATGATAGTGGCATTTATGTACTGCTTGCCAATATGTATGGGGATGCAAATATGTGGGAGGAAGCAGGGAGGGTTAGGAAGATGATGAAAGAGAGAGGAGTAGAGAAGACCCCTGGTTGTAGCTCAATTGAGGTCAATGGCACTGTTTATGAATTTATTGTTAGAGATAAGTCTCACCCTGAATCTCAACAGATTTATGATTGCGTAATTCAGCTAACACGACAATTGGAGTTTGCTGAATTTACATTTGGTCTTCCTAAATATTACAATGACTTTCTCGTAGCCTTGGAACTTGAAACCTGACTGTCTATTTCTATGGAAATTACTCAATGAAGGCTTTACTATATCAGAGGTACATTGAAGGTATTCTGGTAATTGGTTGTTTCAATTGCTTTATGATTTTTGAGACTCTGGCAGAATGCTTGCCAAATGCCAACTAGGTTATATTTTTCCGTTGAGTATATGATGGTAAGAGCAGCTTTTATTTTCTTCAAAATGGTTCCATTGTTCATTGAAGATTTAATTCAAAATTGGAATGAAACCTGATCAGAAAATTGCAGATTTTTTCGTGATCTATTTGAATCTGAAGATGTTTAGTACTGTAAAGGGGTAACAGATTCAAATAATTATTCTCCATAGTGCTCTTTAGAGTCAAAACTTTCCCAGGCTTCGAGTCTTAGCTGGAAATATTTTAATTGCATAGAAGTTCAGGTTTGTAGCAATTCCCAAAATTTTTTTTTCTATGGTAGTTTGGCGTCTGTTGTGGTGCTACATTTTTTTCTTCTTTGATCTGTATGTCTTGGAATGTGCAAAAGACATCAACAGAACCTGCATGCTGTAATGGGTGGAAGAGGCAATCTGTCGACTCAAATGACGTCTGTGTGGAGACTAGCAGTTTCGGGGTCGTACCAGGTTTGACTTTAGATTTTGAGTTTCATGCAGAAATGTTGGGTTATCTTACCCAATGATCCTTGTAATCATATGATAGGAAGTATTTTGAGAATTTTGTTACTTTGGCAGTGAGCAGTGATAATATTTGTTTTCATCATTGTGCATACGGGATTCATGACAGAGCATGCATATGTAATTATTAAAGTGGTTTAATATTTCAAAATTTCCATCATGGCATTGAAGTAACGTGCTGGACTGGTGGCCGCTTGAGGTACATGGAGTTTAAGCAAAAAGGTAATAACAAAATCAAGGGTTGTTGATATTGTGTCTAGAGAAAGTGAGGCACTAAGCATCCTAGTACTTTTCGGAGACGGCACTGGAGTTGCAATTAAGCCCTGTCCGAATGTTGTCAAAGCTTTCTTCGTGTTTCATATGTTTCAAAAGTTTCATTTGAAACGTCTCTCATTTTACTTAGAAACACAAAGACTACTCATTGAAGCAGTGGATTGGATTGAGAAACTTTATTTCATATCATTTCTGAGTACACAAGATAAAATTGTGGCTTTGTTGTCAATTTCTATAGGCAACTACGACAACGGTGAAGCAGATGTCTTCGTGTGCCTAAGATTGGCTTTTGATTATAAGTTTTAAGTCTGTGAAGCACTTCCTTTTAAAATAAAAGAGAAGGATTCACTTACGATGACATAAGATTAATTTAATTTTAAACATTTTTACATTTTTATAGGATTTATATTATTTAAATTTCACTGTTAAATTTTATGTTCTAGATTATACATGCAAGGTTTCAAGTTAATAAAAATGTTTAATTATTAATTTTATAATATTAAAATTTCAACCATTTAATATATATTAAAAAATATTATTTTCGATCAAAATAATAAAAATATCAGATTTGTTCAAAATCTTATGTGCATGCGGATATAATTTAACGATTAATTTGTGAAAATGTTAATTTTACATGAAATTATAAAAAATATGCATGAAAAATAAATAAATAAATAATCTAAGTCTAGCTTCAAGCCTTGAAATCATATTGGTATACGTTGTTTGATGCAATTCAACTTTCATTTTTAGCAGCTATAATTAATTTGTTTCATTTTCTGCACTGCCATAGTTGAGTAGGATTTATGAAAGTAACAAATCAATCATCAATTAATGTTGTGATCATCCGGCTGCTAATCACTTGTTTTCAGTAGCTAAATTCTTAAATGGATAAATTGTCTCTATATACAGTAAAAAAGTACATATATTTAAGATAATTATCCATATATATATATATATATATTTGTTAAGTGATTATTTATGTCCTGTTGATGCTAAGTTGTTGTGTATCTAGTTTTGTCCTGACTGCATTTTACATGGAGATTTGTGACTCCAAAAACTGCAAAAATAAGCTCTCAGCAATTTGTTGTAAGAATAAATATGTTGATCTTGAACATATTTCTAACAATAAAAATCAAGTAATGCGGAAAACAAATAACCATACCTCCAGTCATTGTCAAGTGCGATATATGTATTCGATTTCTCACTAATCCTCTTCTGACTTAGATGGTATATCGTCTCTGAATAGAAGAGATTAGTCAGGACCAAGTACAGCTCTTATATAGTCGTTCTTCCATCAAGAACGGCTGTCCGTTACCACTGCATTAATGACTGTCATTACTATTGCATTAATGTCTGTCCGTTACCATTATATTAATGTAAAAAAAACGTAACGGTTGTCTGTTACCATTGCATTGAATATCAAAACGTATTGGACCATTAATATGCATAATGACCTTTAATATGCATAATGAAGAAAACGTTACAATCTCCCACTTGGTCCATACGTTGAATTAAGTATTGAATAACTTACTTAAGAAACAAACACATGAATCATAGTGATAAGTTCTCTAAGAACGAGTGTTATCATATATGTATTACAATGTATTTAATTTCTCAAGTACTACACTTAATGTGGCAACAATTAACTTAATGAATAAACCCTATGTTTATTCTTGGTCCAGAATAAAATATATATTTTCTCAAATAAATTAAGGTGCACATGAATATGAGAAAATATCTGAATGCATAAGAGTTTCATTAACATACTGAATGTATATACAAATTATAAAGAGGAAACAATCCCCATTTTATCCACAAGATCCTTGTTTTTCGTTGGTGGCATGCCCTTAGTCAAAGGATCGGCAATCATTAACTCAGTGCTAATATGCTCAATGACCACTTTCTTTTCCTTAACATGTTCTCTAATGGCTAAGTACTTGATGTCGATGTGCTTGCTTCAACTTCCACTCTTATTATTCTTAGCCAAGAACACTGCAGCTGAGTTATCACAGAAAATTTTCAATGGCCTAGAAATAGAATCCATAATTCTAAGTCTAGAAATGAAACTCTTAAGCCATACACCCTGTGAAGTAGCCTCAAAACAAGAGACAAACTCGGCTTCCATAGTAGAGGTAGCAATTAAAGTCTGCTTAACACTTCTCCATGAAACAGCTCCACCGGCCATAATGAAAATGTACCCAGATGTTGATTTACAAGAATCAACACAGCCAACAAAATTTGCATCAGAATAGCCTACCATACCCAAATTGTTCGTTTGTCTATACATAAGCATGTAATTTTTGGTTCCTTGGAGATACCTCATGACTTTCTTTGTAGCTCTCCAGTGGTCTATCCTTGGGTTACTTTGATATCACCCTAACATTCCAACTACAAATGCAATGTCAGGTCTTGTGCAGACTTGAACATACATAAGGCTTCCAACTGCAGAAGCATATGGAATATTCTTCATGGATTCTCTCTCTAAATCATTCTTTGGACATTGGTTTAGACTAAATTTATCACCTTTCACGATGGGAGCAACACTTGGTGAACAATCCTTCATCCGAAATCTCTCCAAAACTTTATTGATATAAGTTTCCTGTGATAGACCTAATACACCATGAGATCTATCTCTATGGATCTTAATGCCAATGACATAAGATGCCTCACCCATATCTTTCATATCAAAGTTTTTAGAGAGAAATTGTTTCACTTCATGTAGCATACCCTTATCGTTAGTTGCAAGCAAAATATCATCCACATATAAAACAAGAAAACAGATTTTACTCCTATTGATCTTCTGGTATATACATTGATCCATGGGATTTTCAACAAAACCAAAAGAAGAAATTACTCCATGGAATTTGAAATACCATTGACGGGATGCTTGTTTCAGACCATATATGGATTTTTTAAGCTTGCAAACCAAGTGTTCGCCTTCACTAGAAGAGAAACTTTCAGGTTGTTTCATGTATACCTCCTCTTCTAGATCACCATTAAGAAATGCTGTTTTCACATCCATTTGTTGCAACTCAAGGTCGAAATGTGCAACTAATGCTAAAATTATACGCAAAGAATCTTTCTTGGATACAGGAGAAAAAGTCTCCGTGTAATCGATTCCTTCTTTTTGAATAAATCCCTTAGCAACAAGTCTCGCTTTGTATCTTTCAATGTTGCATAATGAGTCTCTTTTGGTCTTAAAGACCCACTTACAGCCAATGGCCTTCGCCCCATTAGGCAACTCTATAAGGTCCCAAACTCCGTTGCTTTTCATGGAATCCATCTCATCCTTCATAGCATTATACCATAATTTAGACTCTTTACAACTCATGGCTTGTGAAAACGTTTCAGGATCATTATCGGCTCCAATATCAGTTTCTTGTAGATACACAATATAGTCACTAGGAATTGCCGATCTCTTTTCACGAGTAGATCGTCTTAATGTTGAATCACCTTCTCCATGAGGAGCTTGTGGTTCAACTATTTGTTCAAGATTTTGAGATAAGTTCTGAACTTGTTGATCCAGTGGAAGGTTTTCAACAACTTATGGAACTTGAACGATTGGTTGTTCTGCAGCTATTGGAACTTGAGGCGTGCTATGAATTATAGCCAATCTATTTGACAATGACGATGTGGAAGGTTGTTTTTCCTTATGATCATGAGCAGGAATTAAATCCCTGAACCGATCCCTTCCACTAATCATGTCATTTTCAAGAAACTTAGCGTTTCTAGATTCCACAAACCTAGTAGTATGAGTTGGACAATAAAATCTATAACCCTTAGACGTTTCAGCATAACCAATAAAGAAACCACTAACAGTCCTTGGGTCAAGTTTCTTCTCATGTGGATTATAAATTCTCACTTCTGACGGACAACCCCAAACACGCATATGTCTCAAACTCGGTTTCCAACCTTTCCATAATTCAAAAGGTGTCTTTGGAACAGCCTTAGTTGAAACACGGTTTAATATATACGTAGCCGTCTTTAGTGCTTCAGTCCACAAGATCTTTGGAAGATTGGAGTTGCTAAGCATACTCCTCACCATGTCCATTAATGTACGATTTCTTCTTTCTGCTACACCATTCTGATCCGAAGAACCAGGTAAGGTGTGCTGGGCAACAATCCCATGATCTTGAAGAAACTTAGCAAAAGGACCAGGTGCTTGTCCATTCTCAGTGTATCTACCATAATATTCGCCACCTCTATCAAATCTCTCTATTTGTATTTGCTTCCCGCATTGATTCTCAACTTCAGCCTTAAAGACTTTGAAGGCATCTAATACGTCATTTTTATTATGAAGCAAGTACACATACATGAATCGTGAGTAATCATCAATGAAGGTGACGAAGTATTTCTGACCAGGCATGTCCATGTCCGGACAACATATGTCAGTATGTATGATTTCTAATATGGTTGAACTCCTATTGGCATATTTCTTAGACTTGTTTGTCTGCTTGCCCTTAATGCAGTCTACACAAGTCTCGAAATCAGTATAATCCAAAGTACTAAGTACTCCTTCATTCACTAATCTCTTAATTCTATTTATGGAGATATGACCTAATCTCCTATGCCACAACATAGAGGAATCCTCATTAATATTACACCTCTTAGTACCAGTATGAACATGTAGAGAATTATTAGTGGCTTCATGTTGCAAAGAAATTTTATGTAAACAATCAGATAAAATTCCAGAACCAACACAATTAGATTTATAAAACAAATTAAAAATATTGTCTTGAAAATTAAAAGAAAACCCCAAAGGACAAAGTCTAGAAACAGAAATTAAGTTTCGAGAAAAACAAGGTACATAAAAAGTTCTTTCTAAAATTAAAGTGAAACCACTACTTAAAATTAAAGTGCATGTTCCAATAGCCTCCACATGTGAGCTCATCTTATTGCCTGATAAAATGCTCAGCTCACTTCCCATTGGCTTCCTTAGGTTTTGCATACCCTGTAAAGAGTTTGCAATATGGATTGTAGAACCAGAATCAATCCACCAGGTGTTAATATTAACATTAGCCATATTAGATTCATAACAAACAAAAGAGGATAGAATATTACCTTTCTTCTCAAGCCACTTCTTAAATTTAAGGCAGTCTTTCTTTACGTGTCCCTTCTTTTTGCAAAAGAAACACTTGTTTTCCTTCTTAATATCAGCTTGAGGTGGTATTTTACGTTTCCCCTTCTGATTTCCCTTAGAAGTGGAAGCCTGAGATTTGTCAGCCTTCTTTGTACGAATTATAGCTAGCATCGCACTTTCACCCAATTCCATAACAAGCCTATCCTCTTCTTGAACGCATATGGTCATTAATTCATTAATTGACCATTTGTCCTTATGTGTGTTATAAGAGATCTTAAAGGGCCCATATTGCTGAGGAAGGGTGTTAAGTATAAAGTGCACGAGGAAGGAATCTGACATATCTACCTCTAGTTTCTTAAGTTGAGCCGCAATGTCCCGCATCTGCATGATATGCTCACGCACACCTTTAATGGTTGTGAGATGCAGAGAGGAAAACTTCAATATAAGGGTGCTTTTCAAGGCCTTTTCAAAAGTGACAAATTGATCGTCAATGGCCTTGAGCAATTCCCTAACCTTCTCATATTGCTCCACGGAACCCCTTATACCAGCAGTAATTTTAGTCTTTATAAACATTGCACTGAGCCGATTGGATCTCTCCCATCGCTCATATAATGCAACTTCAGCAGGACTACTTTCTTCAGTTATTGCTGGTGGTTCCTCTTTCCTAATAGCGTAGTCTATATCCATCCATCCTAGATGTAAGAGAATCCGTTCTATCCATATCTTATAGTTGTCACCCCTAAGTTTTGGAATCTCTAGGTGCATATCGGTGTAACTAGCAGGTTGAGATACTGAAAAAGTCCAAAAGCTTATGTTAAATTTGAGACTTACGTATTTGAATTATATGTTTTACCAATGCAATACATATAATAAACTGTATCTAATTAATAAATAAATTGCTTGTGGGCTAAATTTTTTTTATTCAAATAGACTATTTAAACTTTATGATAGAAAAGTCAAATTATTTTCTTCATGGGTACTTTATTAAAATAGTTTGTTTTCTATCCTTTATGATAAAACTACCAAACTATGTTCCAATTCATAATTCCTGTGGGTAGATTATGAAAATAATCTGGTACTTTATCCTAATTAATTATATAAATATAACAAAATTTCCTATAGGATAAATCTTATTATATTAAGTATAATTAATTACAATTTTATGTCTTATTCTTCATGTAATCTTAATCTTTATATACAATTTTAGTTAATTAAAGATGTTGTGGCTACTCCCTAATTAACTAAAATAATATTGATTACTAGACAATTTCATAAATTATTTTAGGCTCTACAAATATGCCTAAGAACAATTATGCAGCATCATGATAGGCACAAACCAAGTATACTCCCAGGAAAGTTGGTCGGGCAAAGCCTCATTAAAAACCAACTCCTTAGACAAAGTAGTGTTCCCAGGGAAACTAGTGGCACTATGGCATATCTAGAACTAGTCTGTGTGGAACTTCCTCAGTTCATGCTTTCTCATATCAACTACACAATTGTTTATGCTTTATTGATATCCTAATTGTTCATCTAAATAATAACCTAAATATATTTAGTGAACATTATATATTTCTTAATGTGCTTTAAAATTTAGGTACTAATCCTAAGTTTTATGTATAAATTAAGTTTTATGAGAAATTAAGTTTTATGTATAAATTAAGTTTTATGAGAAAACCTAAATTTTCATAAATTCTAACAATATCAAAACCAAGGGATATGTTATAATTTGTACAATAAAATTCTCATAAAAATAAAATAAAATTGCATAATAAATTAACCATAATATTATACTAAACATCAATTGCATAATTAATAAATATTATGCACTCCATGATTTATACATAAATCTTTAAATAAGCATGGAAACATACCATAAAATTCTTGCATACACAACAACAAAATTTTAAACACATAAATAAAATAAATAAAGTGTTTAAAATTTTATTCATTTATTTATTTATTTATTTTTTGCAAATAATCACAAAACGTGCAAAATCTAATAAAATAAATAAATAAATAAATGAATGGAGACAGCATTGGTCGTTCACAGAAAGCAATCCCAGAAACAAACTTTTGAATATACCAAGATTTCGTTATTTTAATTATAGGAACACTTAAATCTTGAAAACTTCTTATAATCAAACTTTCAAGACATTTTAAGCCATTTTAATAATAGACACGCATTAAATCAGATACTATTTGAAGTATCAAAACTCAAATAAAAATTCAATGACAATATACCAAAATTTTTTTTTACATACATACGTATTGTAATAAAAGGACAAGACAGAGGTTAATACTGGCTCTGATACCAAATGTAAGAATAAATATGTTGATCTTGAACATATTTCTAACAATAAAAATCAAGTAATGCGGAAAACAAATAACCATACCTCCAGCCATTGTCAAGTGCGATATATGTATTCGATTTCTCACTAATCCTCTTCTGACTTAGATGGTATATCATCTCTGAATAGAAGAGATTAGTCAGGATCAAGTACAGCTCTTATATAGTCGTTCTTCCATCAAGAACGGCTGTCTGTTACCACTGCATTAATGACTGTCATTACTATTGCATTAATGTCTGTCCGTTACCATTGTATTAATGTAAAAAAACGTAACGGTTGTTTGCTACCATTGCATTGAATATCAAAACGTATTGGACCATTAATATGCATAATGAAGAAAACGTTACATTTGTCACTGGCAAAGCAGGGCACAACTCTTGTTACTTATTAATTATGAAATTAAAATAATTAATTAATTAATTTTAAAAAAATTAACTATTAAAAATATATAATTTATATTTTTACATTTAAACCATTTTATATTTATATTATATATACACTTTATATTTTACATAAAATAAATAGAGGAAGGATCCAATTACACATGTATAGAACAAATTTAGTTTTACACACTTTCATTTATTTTTATATGATTTATAATTTTTTAATCCGAACGTTGAATTTTATATTCTATTCACATAGATCATGCATGCCAAATTTCAAATTAATTGAATACGTCTAACGATATATTTCGTAAAATAAAATTTCAACCGTTGATATAGTTTGAAAAAAATACTATTCTCAACTAAAATGATAGACATAGCAGATTAATTCAAAAATTTACATACATAATAAATATGAGTAGGTTGTTAAATCCAACGGTTGGTTTGCAAAAATATTAATCCTAGATGAAGATATAAAACCATGTAAAACAAATTTGTTTTACACATGTGTAAGTGGATCCATGCTTAAATAGATAATATATTATATATGACTTTAAAATATTATGTAAATTGTGTTGTATTTATATTTTTTGTTGCTTTCTATTGCATTTATATTATATATAAAATATGTTTTTAAAAATAAATTAATTGGGTCGTTTAATTTGGTAATCTATTTTGAAAATCAATTGCTGATCGAATTAATCAACTAAACTAATCTCATAAATAGACTTTTAATAGAAACCAAATTAACTGAATTGAATTGAGTGAATTCAATTAATTTTTATTGTTTAAATTGATTTAAATCGAATTCTACTCATCTTTGGAAAAGAATACCATTGATATTGTTTTTTTAATTGATCTAATGATATAATCTTAAAACTTTAAAAATAGTTAGTTGTAGGATTAATCTAATGTTAATAATTGACCTTTTGAATATTAAACAATATAAATGTGTAATGAAAATTGAAGATAACATAATTACCTTTTGATTATTTGCATTGCATGGCATGACATGATATGATTTGATTGGCTTGATTTTAACTTATAGATTTTAAGTTGTAACATTTTATGTTAAGTATTAATTTTATAAATTATACTATATAATTTTTTTTAAATGTTGTTCATCCATTTAATACAACTTAATACTAAGTACAGTAAAACTTTTCTAAATTAAAAATTTTGGGACTTATTATTGAATATTAATTTAAAGGGGTTATTAATTTTAAATGGTTTACTTTATAAATTGTTATTTTATCTTAAAAATGTGTCTGTCTAATTTTTATATTCATTAAACTCATTCAATAACTATATAGTATTTAGTTTTCTTAAAATCTTATTTTGGTTGATAAACTCATTAAAAATTTACTTGCAAATATATTTTATGTAATATATTTAGTATTTTTCTATAAAAAAAATCTCAAACATAATAACATTTTGCAAATTAATATCTTAAAATGCTTTCCTAACTCTTGAATATTTTGTAATATATTTTATCAAATTATTAATTTATACGAGAGTCGGAACTAGAATTTTGCACTAAGTTTTAAAATGAAATTATTAATTATTACGATTGAAGGATTTATCAACTCTCTATACTAACCCAACTTGAGACCATGATATTTTATTAATTTAGAGATGTTATTAATTTAAAAGAGATTAATTTAGATGTGTTCTACTGTATTTATATATTATAAGGTTATTATATTTAATAAATAAAATAAAAAATTAACCTTAATACTAATTACTTGTTTCTGTTGTTTATAGTTATCGTCAATTGAAGATTTAGTGATCCTACTATGTTCTATAATAAATTACTACATATATCTTGATTTTTTGGTTAGCATTTTAAACTTTTGTTTATGGTTGGAGGCAAATGAATGTATCATAGAATTGAACGTTTGAATTTAACTAGATCAAAAAAATTATATATAAACTCATATTACCAGAAAAGAAATATATTAATTCTTATCCTAATAGATTAATTTGACCATTAATTATAATATTTAAATATTAATTGTTAATCTTAAATTTAAAATTAAATCATTTCAAATTTGAACTAATTTGAATTCAAATAAAGTAGATTAAATCAATTTGAATTTGAATCAATAAACGTTCAAATCAAATATGAGTTTAAATTTTTAACATTTTTAATCAAATTAGTTCGATCGTATTTCCAATCATATCCATCAAACTGGCTTTTCGAGATGCATCAGCATCTGCCACCGCCTAATTAGGATAAATATCACATTTTTAGGCCACTGCAGGATCATGCATTGGAGACCATCCATGGAATCTTGGAAATGATTGAAAAGCCAAAATTTATTCTTGAGCTGATGTATAAAGCCTGTTTATATGACTAGGCCTATGTAAAGAAGCCAGATTTGAGGAATGCTTTTATCTCTACTGTAAGAAAGAAGATAAATATGCTTGCATCTTCATGGTATTCGAGAATTGAGGCTGTCTATTTGCTGCTACCAGCGGAGCCAGAACTGACACTAACTGGCAACTACATGTCTTTCAAGAAAATTTCAAGTTACTACTACCATGCAGAGGCAGAATTGTTACTCAGCAGGCATTTTATGATTTGATCAGACAAACAACATAATTAAACAATTTCTACTTAGGCCTAGTTAATTTGGGAGCCCGGTGAGCTCCGATGCAGGGCGGTGGGGTAAAAAAAAAAAACGAAAGAGCAAGAGTGTAAAATTACTTTCCTGTCTCTCCTTTTAATATATTTTTTATTATTTTATTAAAAAATATATTTTTAAATTTTTTTTATTATCTCTAATTTTACTGAAATCAATTTTATCGTCTATCCAAACCATCTTGAGATCGGAAACACATGAGTTTGGGTGGGAGATGTTTGGGTTTACACTTTGATTATAATGACAAGTGTGTACAGACAAAAAGAATGTAGGAATATAATGATTCGTCCTTGCTTGCACGCTAGGTTTTATATGTTGGGTTTCATTCACTGTCTCTTACTTATAATTCATGTCTGCTTTTTTGCCATCTCTCCCACATGCCTCACAGCCTTTTCTCGCTTTGCCAGGGCAGTGACTGCATCAACCTATTGGCTTTGGTAGATTGTGTTCTGAGTCCACCTATCAAAAGTTATTGGGATGCATGCTGCCAGTCGTATTGATATGAAGAACCCATCTTCCATTCCTTCGAAACAATGGAGAAATCAAGCAAACCTCCTGTATTGATTGTTTTATTTTATTTTATTATTAATGCATGCAGATGCAGTCGAAGTAATACTGCCTTGATATTGATATTCCCAGTGAGCAGGGATTTGTTATTTAGGTGACCAAATCCAAATTTAACTTCACCTTTTGCCTGTGAATGGTGGCTTACCACAAATACTGTTCTTCAGCTTTCAAAAAGAAAACACCCAAAAGTTCAAAGTCATTAATTTGTAGGATATCTTGGACCACCAGAATAGTTCTATAACAATTTAAATAGCATAATTTTGACTTAGAATTAGATTGGATGAACGGTGAAATTGATTTAAGTAATATTGAAAAAGAAAAAATGACTTTTAAAAATTTTTTTAATAAAATAATTTAAAAAAAGTAAAATTAGAGGTAAAATTGTAATTTAATCTCACATATATTTTGTCTTATGTACAGGTGGCACACCAGTTGCACCGCATTGGTAGCAACTGATGTGCCAAACTCAGTCTTAATTTTGATTAGCAGATTACTGTCCTTATCAAAGCCTTCTTTAGTTTGAACATTTTAATAAGATATATATATATTCATGAAACTAGACAACTTTCTTTTTAAAAGATGGAGAGAATAATTAAAACCATCTCAGGTGTCTAAGTCGATGATAAAGCAACAAAACAAAACAAAACAAAAAATCCTTCTCTTTGCGCCACATGGTAGGGATTAGGGAACCTAATAATAAACTAACCTTGCATTGCATTGCATGCCTTAGGAATAATTTCCTTTGTTGAAATCTTGATTCACAAGTCTGGGTTGAATTCTTTTGCAGGCCAACAACAATTAATGTAGGTCCCATTCATTTAAGTAAATTCCAAAAAGTCTTGGATGATTTGATTCTTTTTATGGTCATGTTTCCTTCTGTTTTTAATGATAAAAGATTAGATGCTTACAATTTTTGAGATAATATATACTTCAAGAAGGTCTTTTTCTTGTTGATCTTCGCAGCATAATTAATATACTTCAACTTTCTTTTCCTTGTATTATTCGAAGTTGACAAATATAAAAAATGGTTAGACTCATGCATGATGGTATTTATAAAAAGAATTTTGTATAATTAATGAAAATAATGTATTAAAGGAATTCATTTTTCTTTCAAAATGCAAAAAAAAAAATGTGCGTTCCATTATAGGTTGATTCCTATCAAACCTCAACCGACACCAACTTCCTCAAGAGAGAATCAGATGGTTTTGGTGAATCTCCTTTCCAATCAAATCACATGCTTCACTTTTCGGTTCACAAGCAATCACTTTTAGATTAGTTTGGATGGACGATTAGATTAATTATAGAAAAAGATAAAATTACTATTAAAGATATACATATTTTTAATAAAATAATTTAAAAAACTAAAATTAAGGGAAAAATGATATTTTTTAATCATTTTTTTTGTCTTATTTACAACTAGCACACACCCATTGCACCGCACTAATGGCAACTGGTCAGCTGCTAAAAAGGGAATACAATTAATTCCTTTTCTCCGATTAAGGTAGGAGCCTAGAATTGGCAACTTAATCAGATGCGAAGAGTCCAGAATTGGTAGTTAGAAAAATCATCTGTGTTTTTCACCAAATTAGATAGGATTTTCAGCTTTATATAAAAGAAAAGGCTTAAATCATGTGCTGTGAATCCGTGAATAAAAAGAAAAGTTGTTTGTACTACAATAATTTTGGATTGGCTTCCATGCATGTAATAATTGGGTTTATGTGTAACAGTGCAACTGTGCAAGTGACAGCACATTTTGTGGTTTCAACGTGTGATCAAATACTGCCAACACCCAACACATGTTTCTTCCCACCACCCAATGCTCATATTGATATTGTTTTTGACAATGTAAAAAATAGGTTTTACTAACAACCGGTAACTGTTCACAAAATTTTTAAGAAGTTTACAATTCTCTTCTTATTTATCTAATTTTAGGATCTCATTCATTATGAGTGCCTATAAATAATTTTTAAGATTAATTACATTTTTTATTATTTTATAAAGATGTTGACAAATGAATGTGGACACCAATTTGAAGCATTACTGTATTTTTTTGGTTAATAAGAGGTATAAGGGAAGAGTGGAGAATCGAACTTTGGACACAATCCTCTAAAAAGGGATAACAATTATTAGGCCAAGTATTACGGTCCATTTGAGCCAACAATTTTTTCGTGACTAACTAAGAAATAATTACGACGTGCTATAAGATTTGAGTTTGGATTCGAGCCTCCCAATTGTATACAAAAAGTGTCCATTGGATGGATAACAAGATTAAAAACAACAATGATAATAAAATTAATTATTGTAATGGTGAGGTTAGGTAATGTCAATCCATCTACTTAGAGGCATTATTGGAGACGTACGGTAACTTATAGGAAGACCATGGAGCTATATAATGCAACATGTACTTCGAGAAGGAAGTTATTGTGCAAATGCACTAGCAAAGAAAGGTTGTGACCCGGACACGTGGATTATAAAAGACTTCAAGACTGTCCTCCGTTGGAATTTACTTGATGGCAGATGCTTGGCTATAGAGTTTTCCCAAAAATTTGTAATGTTAAATTACATCGAACTAGCCCGAAAATTTCAAATTTTTTTCAAAATATTTAAAATAATAACATATTAATTAATTATATTTTCTTAAAAGTAAATGATAGATGAAATAATGAATAAATATTTTAAATGCAAAATAACAAGTTTAATTATATTTTATATGATAAACGTTAAGTTAATTATATTTCAAATGTAATAAATAAGTTTAATTTTATCAAAACAAATTAAAATTTTTTTAAAAGTATTATAATTTTTTTAAGAATGATAACTTTATTAAAGAAGTTATGATAACTTTATTTATTATAATAACAACTTTATTAGATATTAATTTTATCTTTATTATAATAAATTTATTAAATAAGTTATAATAACTTTTTTTATAATAATAACTTTATTAGATACTAACATTATTTCTATTAGATAAAAATATATTAAATAAGGCATTAGTTTTATTAAAATTAATAATGAAATTTAAAAAAATTAATGTTAAAAAAATAAAAAATAATACAAGATCGACCTTGTTCAATCCAGGAACCAGCTTGTCAGTTCATCGAACCAATTGATTCATTATGAGCCTTATTACGGCTCAACCCGGCATTTAAGAATAATAACTTTATTAAAGAAGTTATAATAACTTTATTTATTATAATAACTTTATTAGTTATTAATTTTATCTTTATTATAATAATTTTATTAAATACGTTATAATAACTTGTTTTATTATAATGCTAATTTTATTAGATAAGAACATTATTTTTATTAGATAAAAATATATTAAATAAGTCATTATTTTTATTAAAATTAATAATGAAATTTAAAAAAATTAAAGTTAAAAAAATTATAATAAGAGAAATACATATTTTAATCCATGATGTACATATAAAAATCACCAAATGTACACAAATTTTTATGCTTTGTCATAAGGGTATTCAATTCGAATGCCTAAAAAAGTATTTGAATTCTCAGTATTATTTTTGGTGCGATTAATACAACTTTATCAAAACATGTATTTGAATTCTCATTGTTATGTATTCGAACTCTCCCAAATTTTCATTCTTTATTTATGTTAAAACAGAATGTACATATATAAATCAGAAGTGTACATATTATTTTATACCTTCCTTTAGATTAGTATTCAAAAATCTCGACACAGTATTCGAATTATCGATATTTCCATTTACCTTATCACAGAGTTGTCCATTAAGGTATTTGAATCCCTATATTAAGCTATTCAATTGCCTAAGAAAAATTCTCGAGGAATAAGAAAGTACTTAATTATATTCAACTATGGTGTACATATTTAAATCATAAGAGGAACAAATCCGGATATACTTTTGTAAATGTGTGTAATCAAATCCCTACTTAAAGGTATTCGAATTCCCAACAAATTTGCCTATCTCAATAGGGCTTTGTCTTGTTCATGTATTCAAATTCCTAGTTTGAGGTATTTGAATTCTCTTGATAATTTTTTGAATTGAAATGAGCGTAAAATTATTTATACATAATGTACACATAGGAATCATAAAATACACACATCAGTTTATAACTTTCTAGAGTGTGTTATTCGATTTCTTTTTCGTGGATTTTTGAATACCTTATTTTTCTCACTTTTGTTAGCAATAGTTTGCCCGATTAAGTATTTAAATTCAAATTTCGTGGCATTTGAATACCTTGCCTTATACAAGAATTGTACTTATCTTAATCCAAGATGTACATGTTGTAAGATCTGATTCTACACTACTGTAGACTCTAATTTCATAAAATTGACAATGAAAATTAAATAAATAATGAATATTGATTTCCACTTGAGTGAAAAGCTCCTTTACTTAAAATGAGAATGGAGCAAATTTCAGTGAAATAATGTATGGGCGAGTATATAGAACAGTTTGCCAATGGACGAGCAAGGTTGGACGATCGCCAATGGTGATGGCAAGTTGGATGATGGCAAGGGCGAATAGGTGAGTTCGCCATGTCTTTTGGTTAGGATGATCGCCCAAACGGGCGAGAACATGTGATCGCCTATATATATATATATATATATATATATATCGAATAAACCGAAAAAGATAAATGTGATCGCCAACAATGTGACAATTTCTGTGATCACCAAACCTATATGTAATAGCCAAGAAAGGAAATCATCTCGTAATTTTCAGATATTGAGTTGGCGAACTGAAATTGAGTTGGCGAGCTGAGGTTTCAAGATGAGGAGGCGAACTAGAATTAACACTTGTGACAAATGAAAATAGATTCGTAGCCAAAATTGACTTTGTGAGTCATACGGTTGAAGACAATAAATAGAGAACATGTGATCGCCTATATATATATATATCGAATAAACCGAAAAAGATAAATGTGATCGCCAACAATGTGACAATTTCTGTGATCACCAAACCTATATGTAATAGCCAAGAAAGGAAATCATCTCGTAATTTTCAGATATTGAGTTGGCGAACTGAAATTGAGTTGGCGAGCTGAGATTTCAAGATGAGGAGGCGAACTAGAATTAACACTTGTGGACAAATGAAAATAGATTCGTAGCCAAAATTGACTTTGTGAGTCATACGGTTGAAGACAATAAATAGAGAAATGTTAAAGTCAATAAAGGAATTAACCTTATTGGTTGAGGAATAAGACAAAGGAGCAATAAGTCAAGAAAAGAGGCTGTGGACTTCACGCCATTGGCTTCAGGCTGTACGAATTGGTTTAGACAATTAATGGCAAAGTGAAGTAAGTCAGAAAGTGTAGAAAATAGCTTCCCATAGCCGTTCCTTTTTGCTACAGCTTTTCTTCGGTTTTTAATGCATGAAAGACGTGAGATAAATGAAGGAGATGGAATAGGGCCAAATGATGGGTTCTGATTGGACAGCGTGGCTATATAAGAAGAAACATTTGAGGAAAACCGATTTAGCCAAATTCATCTTCTTCACGAGAGCTATGCAACTACAAGTTTGTGTTATGATTTTCTCTCATTTCTACCATGCCCGATTTACTACACTTCACCCTTAAGTTGGCTAAACAAGTAAACCAGCTTGCAAAATTTTTCCCCCATAGTTGATGAGCTAAAGGAATAAGCAAAGTAAGGCCAACATGAGACAGAAACTGATCTGTGCTGGAAGTGCAGTTGATTAAGGTGAGATTTAATGATTTCTTGAGATTGAATGATATATTTCTATGATTTCAAGTATAAGAAGCATGATTTTAGTATTGCTTTTGATTTATTCTTGTTAGATCATGGAAATAGAATAAATTCATATCTTGAATATAGATGAAGAATAAAATGAAACAGGGTTGAAATTGTAGTAGAATGATGGGAAAATAATCGAGAATGAATAAGGAAAGTAATGGAAATGGTGTAAGAGTGATGAACATGGCGACTATGGTGATCGCCCATGATTGAGTGTTAGTAATCGCCAATGAGGCGAGTAGGAAATAAAGAACTCGCCATAGTTGTTGTTCAAGAGGTCGAGGTTGCTCAACACTAGTTTAATTCATGGGCGAGCTCACCTCTGAATAGACATTAGTGAAGGGCGAACTCAAATAGATATTCATTAGGTGAGTTGAATTGTGGGCGAACTCCCACATTTAGCCAATAAAGGCCTGGCCAGGTGAATGTTGGGCGAGCTCCTATGTATAAGCCATTTGATGAATGGCGAGCTCGGTTGGGCGAGCTAGTTAGAGCTCTGTGGGCGAGCAGTTGATTTATCTTAAGTCTCGCCAAAGTGCTGAAAATAGTTGGAAAAGAAATATTAATGGAATTTATAAATTATTTTGCAGCCGGGAATATGGGACTCGATAAAAGCGATCGAGAAGGCGATCGGGGAAGCAAGGCTTCGTTTAACCAGGTAAGAGAGAGTGTGTGAAGTAAAATGCATATCATGTGGAGTAAAAATATTATGAAAATATTGAGAAACTATTTTGGTTTATGACATGCATTTATTTAATAAATTATTTTGACTTGGGCGAGCTACAGAGATAGCCGACCCTTATGTTGTTTGTTGGGCAAACTGGTATTGGCGGGCGAGCCAAACGTTTATAATATTTTGGGTGAACAAAACATTTATAATATTTTATGGCGGGCGACCTTTTTTGTTAAGAAAGTTATGGGCGAGCGACTAAGGGTGAGCCAGTTTTACTTATTGTTTTTGAATTCAATGGTTGGCAGGCGAATACTAGTTCACCGCATTGTTAAGTTGACCATGGGCGAGCCGTACTGGCGAGCTGACCATGGTGAACAGATTTCGATGGTATTTTCTTAACGAAAATGAGACATTTTAATATCTTTGAAAATAGAAAATATAAACCCTTTTGGGCGAATTGACTAATGGGCGAGCCACTAAGGGCGAGCCAGTTTTGCTTGTTGTTTTTAAAAGCAAAGGTTGGCAGGCGAACACAAGTTCTCCGCACTTGGCGAGCTGCCATGGGCGAGCCATATTGGGCGAGTTGACCATGGGCGAGCAGGTTTTAAACGTTGAGATTTTGGAATGTTTTCAAGGTGTTTTGTAAACAGAAAGCCTAAACCTTTTTGGGAATTAAATCATTTGAGTAAATGATAATATGGGTGAGATAATCCCTTAAAGGTTTTCATGAGATATAAAGTGATTTTGAGACTTTAGGCCCCTAGTTTCATGCATTATTATTTATGTTATTGCGTGACCCACCTGGGACGATGGCTCGGGTCAATGGACCAACGGGTGCACCTCAGGGCGTCACAGGGCTGATGGACCCACCAAGTCATCAGCGGTCTCTAGGTCACTTGGCAAGTGGACCCGAGGACCACCTATAGATTATGGCCATAGATCTAACAAAGATAGCCGTGAGGGGCGATGGCCTACGGGTGCACCCCAATAGCGGTAGATTCCGTTCTCGCAAGGGGGAGGGGGAACGATGATAGCATGATTTATTCGTAGGGTGATGCCTAGTCTCAACTTGTTGGTTTCTGTTTAATGAGAGGATTTGTTAAATCCTAATTTCTGTTTAAATTACATGATATTATAAACTGTTGAGCAAATGATTTGAATGGTGCATTAAGAGTACTGTTTACTATAACCACTGTTTTCCTATCGATATGATTTTAGGAAAAACAAATAGTTTGTGGTATATAGTTTTGGTTTTATAAAGCAGCATATGTCTCCTTTACTGAGCGTATGAATCGCTCACCCCTTTGTTTTAACTGTACAGCTAAAAGACATGGAGTTAGAGAATTAGCTCCAAGATAGATGTAGCTACATATAAAGCGTTGGGGAAAAGTATGTTAAACATGATAGGTACAGTCTCTTCTCTTTTACATTTCAGACATAAGTATACGTACTACTTTAATGAAATAAGACAATAGGGGATGTTGGATATAAGGAATAATGAAAAGAATTTTTATAGTCCATATTTGTTAAATAAATGTTTAACATTTATTATTGTCATTATTAAATGTTAATGGCACCGCAGACAGCCCAACCGAAAAAATGTATAAAAAAAATGTATAGTCCATATTTGTTAAATAAATGTTTAACATTTATTATTGTCATTATTAAATGTTAATGGCATCGCAGACAGCCCAACCGAAAAAATGTATAAAAATACGTGAAAAATGTGGTAACGAATTGTTACACATGTAGAAATCAATGAATATGCAGGTTCTTTGTAGTTTTGTTGGCGTAGGTAATCGACTTCCTCTTCAAGGTTGTTCAATGCTTAGATTTTTGTCCAAGATGACTCGTCTATCTTTTTCTTGGTTTTTGACTTGTTTTTGTCTTAATTTGATGCACATAATAGCTGAAAAAAGAAGAAATAAAGAGTAAATGAAGAACCATTGGATGCATAAACCAAACAATGAACAATGTTGAATGAAAGATGAGATAGTTTTCTCTCAAGTCTACAATGAGGATTTAATTATCTTTCTCATTTCCTTTTCACTAATTTTAAAAGTTTCAATTTCTTTCTCAATAAGTAAAAACTATAAATATTACTGTTTCATTAGATGTCCTTGTAATTTTCCCTAAATTATAATCAAATAGTTCTCGGGTTTCGGACAATAAAGAAAAGGAGCGGGAAAATCCTAAAGTAGAGGCATTATTAAAATACCTTATCTGATACCGCGAGACACGCTATCATTTCCCATCAAACGGAGTTCGCGTCTTCCTGAAACTAATGCGTGTAGGCGCCATAAAAACAACACTTACTTTCCGTAAAATAAGAAAAATTAAATCAAAATTTAATTTATTCTAATATAATTATAATTATAATTAATTAAAAATCAAAATATGAAAAAAAAAATTGGAGAGAAAGAGCGAGTTGTTGTTTAAAAGCGATGAATGTCGGCTCTTTAATCTGCTCTTTCCGTCTCAAAGAATCTCTTCTTGTCTCTTCTCTTCCCTACTCTCTATCTTTACTTTTCTTTTTTCTTTTCCTTTGAAATTTATTTTTATCGCATTATATATTTCTTCTATTCTCTATCTCTCTTTGGATCCCTTCAATCCGTTTCTCACTCTCATTATCAGTTTTCCACATTCTCTCAGCTGGAGATCCGCAAATCGTTTTATGAGGTAGTTTTAAGTTTTCTCTCTCACTTACCTGTTTGATTGCTGAGAAAATTCAGGATAAAAGGAACCGGAAAGTGAGCTTATCAGTGGATTGTCATTGAGTAGCTCAAACTAAGCTTAACAGTATTTTTCTTCTCTTTCTTCCTCATTTTCCTGCATTTTCTCGGTAACCGAACGGAAAATTTATCAATTTGTTTTACGCATTATAGTTTATTTGAAAATTTGCTGATTCGTAACACGTTTTCTTGCAGTAACCTGAATCTCATCGTTTCAATTAACTTTTTCTTCTAAAGATTATTAAATATTGTATGTAATTTGATTTTTTATATTTCAATATTACATTTTTGTAGGAATCTTCCTTGAATGCCAGAATACTAAAATTCGCTTTCAGTTTTTGAAATTTTTTTGACAAGATCAGGTTTGCAGTCGGATTATTTTATTTGTTTTGGTCTGTTTCTATTACTCATCGCAATTTGGAAATGTAAACTTTTATGGATTTGGTATTATTTGTGTTCGTAGATTAGTTGGAGTTTTGGAAATGAGTTGGAATCCACATATGGAAGTTCAATACATCAACAGTAGCTACCCTTATAATAGTGCTGGCAGCTTTATGGAATATTTTGAAGGTCTTACTTATCAACATGTCAATTTCATTTTCGACGGTGCTTCCAATGTTCAGGTACCATTTATTACCAAGATTATTGTTTTTGAATGTACTGGAATGATTTCCTTTAACGTCTATGCATGAATAATCAAATGAAAAATATGCCTATTTTATGGATGAGTAATTGTAGTTGATCCATTGGTTCCTCGAGGTATCTGCTTCCTAGCTTGCAAGAATGTGCATCTTTTCTGTGCGTTTGAAGGATTTGGATGCATAATATATGCATCCTTTGTATGTATACTAAGTGTTTTATTCCAAATGAATTATTGTTCACAGCAAAAATGGAATTTCTGACTGCAGGAGAGTGTGTACCCATCAATGACTGCAAGCTTTTACAAATTTGGATTATCTGATTCTGGCAATATTTCATATTATGATCATGGTCATAGTTACGAGGTGAATGACCATGAACTATGCATTGACGAATATAGAAGGGCATCAGAGAATTCCTCATCAGTGAGCAATGAACAGACTTCATCAATGAATATGGAATGGGAAGGAAATGCAATTACAAACTTGCATGAAAACCCAGTAGATTGTAAGTTTTCACATCTGCTCTGGTGTTTAGTTTCAATTCTGTGTTTGAAGGTATGGAATGTAATGCTAAGAAGGTTTATAGTGATGTCTATATTGTAAAATGTTGAAGTTTACAATCAGGCCAAGCATTATGCCAATGGCATGTTTCAACGTGGTTTAACTGTCAAAATACCCTTAATATGTTACTTAAATCCTGCTCTTTCCATCTCAAGATTGCTTTTGCTAACTCGTGTTGGATAATGTGATGAATTAAATTTCGACCTTGGACTTTAATTTTCTATGGTTATCAATGTGTTGTCAAATAGTTTTGCAACTTTATGCATTTCTGTAGCTTTTATAATGGGATGCTATGGTTTCTAAAGTCAAGTTATTGACTTCCAGTATGTTACCCAGCATCTATATTTTAGTGGATTTTAAACTTTAAATGACAAATGACTGAAAATAAAAAAATTAAGTGTTTAATGACCTTCATTATTAATTTGTTTTTATATTCCAGTCTAGCATCTACAAAGTTTTCAAATCTGTCCAAAGAGTTTGTGTTCCTCGCTGTTAGTTTTTGGCTTTTGTCAAGATGAACATGATAGAGTTGGCTGTCTTTTACTTTTGGGTGTCATTTCCCTTTTTTTTTTAATCATGAAATAGAATGTAGTCGTCTTATCACCAGTTCTGGTCATAGAGTACCACTAAACCTGGTAATACAATGAAAACTGAGACTTCTCAATAGCAATAAGATTGGTTTTCTTTGTTTCTCCTCCTCCCCCTCCCAATGCTTCTTCAGGATCATGCTTTAATATTTTTTCCATTACTAAAACCATGTGACAGCGTTCAGATGAGATGTAGATTTAATACGTGGAGGAGTTCGTGGGTTCAGCTGGACAACTGTTTAGCTAGTATATTTTTTGTTTAGTTGTGTTAGAAAATTTTGCAATACAACAGTGGCCCTGGTACTTACCACCACATGTTTAACAGAGGGATCCTCAACCATGTTTCTATATTTGCTTGTGCTTATTCCCTTTTAGCTCTTCTTCCTGGCTCTGAACTACTGAAATGCCAATACCACCATTAGGACACCATCACCAATGAGATCTGACACCCCAATATGACCAAAAGTAAGAAGCCAATATGACCAGAAGACCCTCAGCACCATAATAGTGCTGTCTCCTGAAAACATCATCACTAAGGTGCCAGCAGCACTGAGGAACCATCACCATCACCAATACCCTGTCCACCTCCACTCAACTGATTAAGGCTTCTTGTATTCTCAATTGCCTTCATTCCATACATAGAGACAGCTATTTTACAGCGTATAGCAAAACTGATCTTGACTTTGTTCTGCTGTATTGATCGAGCTAAAATTTTTAAGTTTCATCCAATTGAAAATTGACCTTGTTTACTGAAGCTTGAATCTTGAATTTTGAGCTTTTGTTGCAAGCTGAGTTCAAATACCTCGAAATGTGGTATGGCTTGGCTTTTATCCAGCCTAGATAATTTAGTTGGCAACTTGGCTCATTGACAGAAAGAACAGCTACTTATGGAGTGCATGACTTTTAGTATAAGTTGCAGAGTTATTGAAAAAATTGATTGACCAAGATGAATTTATGTGGCTTACCTGAACTAGTTGGATGATTTCTTCTAACAGAAGTTGGTATGGTGGGGCTTTATCAATATAATCTTTCTCTAATATGTAAATCGGTCATAAATTTTTGCTATCATTTGGTTGGATTGATTGCACCCTATTCTTACTTATAAAAATATTTATCTGGGATTTTTTGAAAAACTTTCTTCATTCCAATGCTTTCTTTCACTTTATAGGTCCACGGAGACAACATAATGCTGAAGATTATCAGGTATCTCTCTCTTTTATTTTCTTTGTTAAACATGTGTATAACTCTTTCTCACACACACACTCTATGGATTTTCATACCCATGCATTTTAGTAGATTATTTGCGTCAGCACCTCCCGTCAATGACTTGAATCTTTAAGCTTTTATGCTGTCTCATGTTGAAGATTGTAAATGGTTTTTTTCCAAGAATAACAGAGGCTTAAATCCTAATGTTTTTCAGTTTCATGGTTCCAAAAATTAAATGTTGCAAAACTCTGTTAAAATATGCAGGTCATTTGGCAAGATAGTGTTGATCCTGACAACATGACTTATGAGGTTAGAGCAAAAATTTCCTAATTTTTTTTTGTGCTTAATATACATTATTTCTTTATTTTTTCTCAGTAGCCTTTCAATTAACTCTTGTTTAATTTGGTGCAAGTCTGAGCTTGAGAAAATGAGAAAAACATAATAAAGTTCAAGTTATTAACCCAATGCATGTTGATATGCATTGTGTGTTCGAGACCTATGAAGAAGTTGTCAGCAATGCTGTTTTGTTTTGCCTATGAAAAAAAGGCAACTCAGTGCACAAGGCTCTCACATTGTGGAGTCTGGGCAGGGTCATATTTACGCAGCCTTCTCCGTGCATTAACAGAGAGGTTGTTTGGTTGCACCAAGGTTCCCCCCTTTACATATATATATTTAAAATTTTGTGGTTAAGCCATTTATTGATATCTTATAAGATATGAGATAGTTTTCTGTAAATGTTAAATTAACTATGTTAATAATGCCTTTAATTAAGGTAGACTATGAAAAAGTAGGTGATTAGGTTTGGAAGAATTAGGTGTTTAGGTCAGGAAAAGAAAGGCTGTGATTTGACTGCTTTGTCATTTAGACAACTACAAAAACAGGATGGAGTCAGAAGTCATTTGCCCTATTTTAGTTGTTCGGGTTGGTGGACTCATGAAAGGCAGTATATGTTTTGGGATTTAAAACATATTAGTTTTTAGGGGAAGGGGAGGGGACGGGATCAGTAGGGATGTTAACAAATTTTCAAATGTTATTAAAAGGAAAAGGAAATAAAAGAAGGAAATGAAGTTTATGGGCCAGTGCTCCCCAACTCCACATCAAAAAGAATAAAGAATAAAAAAGAGAAAACAGGAGAGGCTAGTATTGGCTCTACTCTGCGAAAAAATGAATAAGCAGAGTACAAAAAATTAAGGGAAGAGAGGGAATGTTCATGGCTCAACTACTAACTTAAAATTGTTTGGTTTGCAAGGACTTTGACTTCAAAGAGAAAACTACCAAATGAATAATTAGGGCGCCAAGAAACTAGACATAAATTCATAAAAGCTTCCAAATCTAGAGTATCCTAAACCTGACTGGATGTTCGCTGTGGTGCTTGCAGTAAATAATGGCTATTGACGTTTGAATACTTCTAACATCTGATAGATGTAGTGTCTTCAAATTAGATGATTGACATTAGTTTTATACAAAAGATACAATGAACCCTCTTAATCTAGCTTTGAGAAAAAAATTATTATCTAAGCAAACATTTCAATTAGCAATAAATAAAGATCAACCAACACTTTGATTTGAAATGGACTGAACTCCAGAACTGCTTTTATATGGTAAGAAAATCTTTTTCGCTGATGAATTTTTCAGAAATTACAAGGAAACAATTTCATACTGGGCTCTCAGTTACTGGTAACTTAAATTAGGAAAGGAAAAGAGAACTTAACCAGCATATTGGTTCTTGTTATTGGTGAAAATTAGCCAGATATAGAGTACTGGAATTGCTTAACATTCCTTAAGTTCAATAAATTCTGTAGAGAGTTGGAATACTGTCTACTCGATATTTTTTTTTTAGTTTAATACACTTTTTTCCCTAGTTATCCCTGACTTGCTGTGCTTCTGAGCAAAAAATTTTCTTTCCTCCAAAGGGCATACTTTTGATTTTTGGAATTCAAAATTTATGGTATTTTTTCTAAGTTCAGCTAGAATTACTGCATTAGTTGTCTAGGAAACCTTGTGGGATCCATGCTGCTTGTTTTAATCCGTCCCTCTCCCCCTCTCCTTGGTTGTGCTCACTTATAGAGACAGCTAAGGAAGCTGTCAAGATGTTGGAAACTAGATTCTGTCCTGGGGCTCTAGCTGTAATTGTTGCTTAATTTTAACGGCTATAAACACTGAAGTTGAATCCTTGCCTCTTTTACATTAATGCAGCAGCTAAATTCTATGCAAGAGATTCCCACTGATTTCAATGATCAGAACAAATTAATATTGAATAAAATTAATTCAGTCAGTTTTCATGCATTTCTCAGAAAATTTGTTGTGTATCTGTGACTTTTTTTCATTTTCTTTATTTTTTTTAAATCAGTCCTGATTATGTTCTATCACTTTAGGAATTACTTGAATTAGGGGAGAGTGTTGGAACTCAAAGTCGAGGTCTCTCCCAAGAACTTATATCATTGCTTCCAGTTTCAAAATACAAATGCAGCTTATTCTCAAGGAAGAAATCAAGGAATGAGAGGTACTGCATGTGCTTCTTCGCTCTATCTCTGATAAGTTTGATTTGCTTTATCTGTTGCAGGTTATGTTCTTCAACAGATTTTAAATATACACAACCCTAGTTCTTCTTTGTGGTGTTTTTCATGAATAATTTTACTGGCTTGCAAGGTCTTGTTTACATTTATTATAAATCTACCCAGATTTAAGATTTGCCCTTGATTTCCACTTTCCATGAACCAACTTACTCTGCCTTTTTTTGGTCGTGTAATTGTTGTTGATTCTTGTAAAAAGGCTTCAAATTGAAGCTGTTGATCTATTAGCAATTATTTTTAAATATAGAGCATTGAGAAGCTTGAAAATGGTTAGGTGATTACAGTAATTTATTTACTTAATGCTTTGAGATTGTCTGTGAGTGTATTTGTTTTTTTCAGGGCTAAACATCAAAATCAATCTGAACTCTCGAGTTGAAAGAGAGTTAAAAAATTGGACACTAATTAGATTATTTGTTCTCTTAACAGGTAAGACCAACTAGGATACTAGTAAGACATTCTGATCAGCAATTTTCTGTAGGGGAATTTGATGTTTGAGTAGCATTTTCTCTTAGGCAGCCTCTGATGCCATTGTATAGAAACCTAGTAATCTAAGGATGTGTAGGTAGGGTTTTTTTTTTTTTGGTGAGCAACTTGTAATCTACTGGCCGTGGGCTTTTAGGACTTGAGTCAAATAATTCCACTTTCATCTTCATAATGGAAACATCCACTTAATGGGATTGTAATAAATCTGAAATGTGTTAAACATATTGAAATTAATGGTGGGCACATCGATGCTTATGTAGATAAATGGTTGGCAAGTAGCCACCTCTGTGTGATGATAATTATAATGTTTTATAGAAACTCTCTTAGGATTAGTTTGTAAAAGGTTCTAGGTTAGTTATAATCTGGATACATAACTGTTACTTTGCTTTTATTATGTCCTTCGGCTGTGCACAGGTGTGAAAACTCTGTTTTTAAGAAATAATTCTAAAGGTCTGTTCTTCCTTGTTATCTAGCATCTAATATCGTATGCCTGTCTGTGGATAAATGATAGGGATAGGAATATCAGCCAATTGCATTATTCATTCTATGAATGCCAGGATTTGTGGATAATTCCATGGTTTTAATTGTGTGAATAATAAGCATGCCTAGCGTGGCCTCCCATATGCCCGACCTGAGATTTATACCTTGTTTTATTTTGGATTCCCTTCGTCTCTTTCTGGGAAAAGACAGTGTTGGTGAATCTTATTGTTATTGCTATTTTTTTGGACTAGATGTGTAATTTGCCAGATGGAATATAAAAGAGGTGAGAAACGGATTACCCTGCCTTGCAAGCATGTTTACCATGCTGGGTGTGGCACCAGATGGCTTAGCATCAATAAGGTAACCCATGATTTTTCTGTCCTTTTTCTTTTTCCTGATTGAATTTATAATAAAAAAAATGTTCAAAAAGGAAAAAGAAAAGTAAGAAAACCTTTAAAACATATGTTTTTATTTAATTTTCTTATTTAGGCAATATTTTATAAGCTGCTAACTGCAGTTTTATTCCTCCAGGCTTGCCCTATATGTTATGCTGAGGTGTTTGGCAATGCATCAAAACGTTGAGGAATGATCACAAACATAAGGAGAATATTCAAGCTCTTTTTTCGAATTTTATTTTTGTTTTTTTTCTCGGGTTTGGATATCATCCCCTAAAACGAAAAAGTTTTATTTCATTCTTCTACTTTGTTTAATAGAACAATTGATTAGGTTATGCAATAAATGAAAGGTATGGACATGATAGAAGGTGGATTTGTTAATTAGAAAGGGTGGAGATTGTATAGAGTTTTCAATGATGTTTTTAGTCTTTATTATTCCAATTCTTCATTCTCTGTATATTTCGTTTTTCATCTCAAGACAGAAGTTTTAGGAAGTTCCCAGTCCCGTGGCATGGGATAAGGATGCTGAATATTTTCTAAAATCTTTCTAAACTTGTTCTTAGACTTTGACAATATTCATGTGTCAAATAGGATGGTATAGGGGTGTAATTGAGTAGAGTTGAAATGATCTAGTATCAAACTTGAGTTTGATTCGATTCGAAAATTCGAAGCTTGAAATTCGGTTTAAGTTCGATCGAATTTAATTTTGAAGTTTGAGTTCGTCCTAATAAAATACTCAAGTGATTCAAGCACGAGTTGACAAAATACTAAAGTCACTCGAGTTTTGCTTGATATGTTTAAATAAAAACAAATAGATATTTAAAATAAGTTTGATTAGGTTTGTGAGTTACTTGAGTTGAGTTTTAAGATGTTTGAATAAATTTGACTTGTTATTTGAGTAGTTTGAGTTTGATTCAAAAATAAATAAATCAAATTTGAGTAATCAAAAATCAAAATTAAATAGTTTGATACGTTTACACAAATAAGAAGACAACATTCCCTTTATATATACTAGAAAATTGTCTGTGTTTGACTATAAGATATTTAAATCAATAAGAAATATATTTTAATAAAAGAGGCACATATTGTAGCAGCTCGCCAATCACACAAGTCGCCAATCCACAGAACAACATAATAGCTTGTCAATCCACATAGCTCGCCAATCCACACCGCTGCATAACCGCTTGCCAATCTACACAATTATAAAAACTTCCATTTTCTTGCTTCAATTGACAAAACACTGTTTAAAGCTATCCTTCTGATAGTGATACTAACATTATGCCTCCTGGCGAATGGCGATTACAAAGTGATCGGTATTCGCTATAGACTTTTTAAGGCGATAAGAAATCCAAGGATATGGGCGAGCAAGTTCCCAGAAAGACTCTCACTCAAGCCAAGAGTGAGTGGAATCTTGAGAACCTGGCGTTAAGGCAAGGCCATGGCTAGCAAACACCTAGCGATAAGGCTATGGTAAAGCAAGTAGAAACCCAAGATACCGGCGCTTAGGTCGCAGGCGATTAGAGGCCTTAGAGATTGGCTTAGGCATAAGCGAACATGCGCTCAAGACATTGTCTTTAGGCCACAGGCAAATAGTGCCCAAGAGATTGGCGCTCAGCCACGGGGCGAACAAAGATCAAGATGCTAGTGTTCATGCTCAGGGTGAGCTAGTGCCTTAAAACATTGGTGTTAAAGGCATGGGTGATCAGTTGAGATACTGGTTCGAAGACCACGGGCGAGTAAAGTGCAAAAATCCTATCGCTAGGCGAGTAAAACTCCAAGATTCTGGCGTTAAGGCCACGGGCGAGTAAATGCCTAAAATGCGAAGACCACAGGTGAGTAAAGTGTTAAAATGTTAGCGTTAAGGTTACAGGTGAGTAAGAGTCCAAGACACTGGCGTTAAGGCCACTTGCAAGTAAGGGACTGACGAGCAAGTGCTAAAGTTCAGGCGAGCTGTTCAATTGCGGAGTTTTGGAGAGCTGTTGAAGTGCTAAAAGAAAAAGTAAAGAAAACACCTACATTAACTTTAAAACTGAAAAAACAAAGCTTCCACGCACTGCAAAGAAGAAAAATACTATTAAATTCAACAAATTAAAAAAAAAAGACAACAAAGAAATAGAAGCCATTAAAAAAAAACCTTTGAAAAGAAGAATAGAAACAGAAAGAAAAAAAGAAGAAGGAAAAACCACTCAATTCACAGTCATCTAAATCATTAATAAAAATATGACTCATCCATAATTTTAATTCATGCAAAACCTGAAACCAATCGAAAAAAAAAAATTTGACATCACTATCTGAAATCAACATATAACAAAGCAAACATTCCAACAGAAAAAATATAAATGAAGAGAAAAAAATAAAATAAAATAAAAATAATAACAACATCTACATTACCTCTAAAACCAAAAAACCAAAGCACCCACACATTGCAAAGGAACAAAACTCTATAAAATCCAAGAGATCAGAAAAAAAAAAAAAATCAAGAAAAATTAATGACAAACCCATGCATGTCAAAACCTAAAAAAAAAAAACATTTGATGGTGTTAGATATGTCGATACATAACAAACTTGTGCATATCAATTTAGTTGCCATTGAAGCAATTAAAAAAAAATATCAATCAACACGTGATGCAAAGGGAAAAAAAAAAGCATACCTCCCGCCAAATCAATCTCTGGCCAAACGTTTTTTTCCCTTCCTGCTCTATCAGTATACAAAAGAGAAAACACTCCGTTTGGAAAAGAGAAGACATGAGTCAAATAAAATTTCAATGCATGTTTGACATCTGTCAGCAGAACAACTTCAACTATAAAAAGCAAGAAACGCAGCTGTCTATACATGGGTCTTTTTGCCGCTACACGTGCCATCTTCAGCTACTTCAATTCAACCCAAAATCAGACATACACGCTATTACGATATTTGAATCGAAGAAAATGGAAGTTTCTACAGCTGCGTAGATTGGCGAGTGGTTGTGCTGTTGTGTGGATTGGCGAGCTATGTGGGTTAGCGAGTTGTTATGCTGTTGTTTGGATTGGCGAGCTGCTGCAGTATGTGCCTCTGCTGTAGATATTTACTGTGATATTTCTTTGGCAACTCTCTTATTGCTTGGCGATCCAAAAAGCAGAGCTCATCTTCAGTTGGGAACCAAACATATTGATATTAATTGTCATATTGTGCGTGAAAAGCTTACTGCTGGTGTTCTTCATTTACTTCTCAGTTAGCTGATATCTTCGCCAAGGCCTCTCATCCTGCAACCTTTCATCATTATTTGTCCAAGCTGAGAGTCCAAAACATATCCTCTCTAGCTTGCGGAGGGTATCACAGCAAATACCTAGAGCAGAGGCACATGCTAACAGATTGCCAATTCACACAACATCATAACAACTAGCCAATCCACATAGCTGGATAATTGTTTGCCAATCCACACAGCTGTAGACGCGTCATCACCAATTGCGTCAATTGACAAAACACTGTTCAAAGCTATTTTTAATAGTATGTATTGATTGGAAATTTTTATTTTAGTGGAATTAAATCCACTTTGTGATCTAGGCGTGAAAACTAAGACTTCATTTACTTTTAGCAAATATTTTCCTTTACATGGCTATTGGTTCATAAAATGGCAAAGAAAGGAAATAGAGTAGATATTCTGTAGGAATAGAAGAGAGGTGGAATTGTTTTATATTTCTTTCTTAATAAAAAAAAAAGATGTGGAATTGAATAGAATATACATATTATGATATTTGATTCATTAGAATAGAATGAAGTAGAAATTAATATTGGGATTATTATTCTAACCACTGTCATAGAGTTATAATGATGACATCTTTTAATGGATTATTATGTTGGGTTTGTATGTTGTTAACACATCATTAATTGGTAAATTAAAAAATATGCCAAGCTCTTAAAGGTAAATATAAATAAATTTTTTTTAATTTACTCATAAGGATTTATTGATGAGGTGTCAACTTTTGGTGCATTGACAGTGTATAGAAACTATACACTGTCAGTGCATCATATATAAATCCTATTATGTTTGGTTAGTTCAAAAAATATGATTGGATTAAACTTAAAAGATTATTTTACTCGATCTATTAAATTAATTATAAGTTATTATAAGAATTATTAAATAAAAACTATTAATTAAAAATGTTAATGATTAATTTTTGATTAATTATTAATTAAGAATATTTAAATAATATTATTAATACTAATTAATAATTAATTAATAAAAGCGAAGTTTTTATATTTAATTAATAAAATAATTAATTAAAAATATTTTTCTTTTATTTTCTTTCTCTTTCTTCCCATATCGCCCTTTTCTCTGTCCCTCCCCCTTTCTTCTTCATTTCTCTTCTCTTCCCCCTCTCTCTCTCAACTATAAATCAAAGCCTCTCTCTCTTATCCTCTCGTTTTCGTCGTTGACCGAAGTCGGTGCCATTGTTGATTGGCGCTGATTTCATCCTAAATGACATATTCTTGTTCCTTTCAATCCCCTCAGTTTCTCTAAGTTGATTTAAAAAAAAAAAAGAAAATTCAAACTTTTGGGTTTTACTTTCGTGCATTGCTTCCTTACCATCCGTGAGGATTTTTGGTTTTATACTCTTTTTTTTCAGAGAAAACAAGCAATTTTGAGAAGTTTGTTGCTGGTTGTTTGAGATTTTCTAAAGTAAGGGAAGAGTGAAGGTTTTTGGCTGTAAATGAAGAAGAGATGTGAAATGCTATTGCTGACGTTTTTGGCTGTAAACTGTTGAAATGTATACTAGGGACACACTTGGAAATCCACATGGATGGTCAGGAAGCAATGCTGTTGTTTGTCATAATTTCACGTATCAGATAGGAAATATATAGTGATGTGTTATATTTAGGATTTTAACTAAAAAAATTAATAATTATATATTATAAATATAAAATAATAATTAATATATATGAATTTACATATAAATTAAAAATCTCAAATAAAAATAAAATAAATAAAGGTGACAAAGATAATAAAAATAAATAATTTAATAATTTTTAACAAAGAATTAATTTAAAAAATAAAAAATAAAACTAAAAAATAAAGGGTTAAAAGGAAGATTTCTCCTCTCCCCCTCTCTACCTCAGGGTCCAATGAGCCACTAGACTCTAACCCCTCTAGTGGAAAACTAGAGGGACAATGCAGTTGGCTCATGGCTGGTTCCAACCCTCCAGTGCAGTTGGTTGGTGCCAATAGCACCCGACGCAATGGGAACCAAATGGGACCTAAGTGTAATATATGTTGTGGTAAAAAAGTAAACAGAAAATCATTTTTTTGTGTAAACCACAAGTATCTTCATCTATTTTAATGGTCTGAAACTAATCTTGCTCGGGGCTTAGTCACAGTTAAGCCTCTTCACCCCTCCCCAAAAATGTGTTTAGTAAGAGTCGAACCCGAAAGCTATTCCCACAAACTCAAACAGAAAATCATCTTTGCTTATGAAGTTTAAGATTATAAATAAGATAAAATAAAATGATAAAGTTCAATCTTTTTCTTTTTGCTTGTTCTTAGATAGAAAGCAGCTAAATGCACCTCACATTTTTCTTTTTACAACCCACGAAATATGAAAAGACAATTGGGTGCATTTATTTTATGAGGTGTGAAGAGAAAAGATATGGGTGTATTTAGTTGCTTTCACTCAAATAACACGTGATGCATCTGATTAATTAGTTTATATGATAAATTCTCAATTTGGTTTTGGGCTCATTTGCTCAATTTTTTATCACAACAGTTTATTGTTATCGTTAGGAATAATAGCTCAATATACGTTTAACCTTTTGCACAAAACGGATATAAACACATAATATTTTATTGCATGCAATTCAATTCATAAACTTTTATTTTACTGTAAATATACCCCTAACATTTCAAATTCGCGCAATCTGTTAAATGACACTTTTGGTTATATTCCACACATGGCAACCCCTAAAGCTATCCATGTTAGCTGCTACATAGGACGTCCAAATTGAAGTCATTGTCATTTAACAATTTTGGATTTAATTGCGTTATTTTGAGAGGATTGGAGTTTATTTAAAACAAAATAAAAGTTTATAAACTGATTTACATGCAATCAAACGTTGAAAGCTTATATTCATTTTGTGTAAAAGATAGAAAATATATTTAGTTATTATTCATTATCATTACATCAAATATTCAATTCTAATAAACCACTTGAAAGAAAGCTTCTTTATGTTTCCTATAGTGGGGTTTTTTTCCCTAAAAAAAATGAAAGAGCAAAATTTTTTGCATTTTGCAAGCAACCTTATGGGTGAACTGCAGTACTACTTCTCTACATGTATGATCATTTATTGAGATAACTTTCATTATTTGAATTATTATATATCTAATTAGCTAAAATAAATCATCTTTTTTTTTGGTTCATAACAGGTACAAGGGGAGTGTGGAATTGAACTTTGGATCTAATTACAATATAATTACATATCTTATTAAATAGATATTAAGTGCATGTTTGACATAACTTATAGAAGAATTTATTTATTATAAAAGTAGAAGTCAGGTGTTTAGTTTTCAAATTTTTAAAATAATTAGTTTATTCATGAAGCAAATTTGAGTTTTTTTATAAAGTTATAAGTCAAAACTTCTTCGAAAAGTGCTAATTTTAAAAACATGTATTTTGTGATTTTTTTTTACTTTTTCATTTTACTCTTCAATAATTCACAAATATATAAAGAGAATTATTTCACATTTATTTTTTATATTAATTTAATTTTGTTTTTTATTTTAATTGGCAAAGTATTTTTGTTCTACTTATTTGTTTCACTTAAATTTTTTTTATTTAATTTAATAATTATTATATTTTTTTATTTAATAAAAATATACAAAGATTTCATAAATTAGTTTTCAACATTCTATTGCACTTTTTTTTATTAAGTTTTTCAAATGTTAATTTAACTTCTCTTAATAGCAATTTTAGAGAAAAACTCTATTCTATCAGCACTATTTGTAAAAGTTTCAATGGATCAAACACACTCTAAATTGTGTTGTTTATTTAGGGTAGAGCTATTTGAAGAGCACATTAAACAAATCTAGCTAGAGGTAAAGGTAGCAAAGAGGATGGAGACAAGAAAAGTTATTGGGCTTAATGACATTCTTATTGAAGTCTGGAAATGCCATGAAGAGGTAGGAGTTAGGTGGTTGACAAATCTTTTTAATAAGATTTGGTGTTCTAACAAGATGCCTGAGAAATAGAGGAAGAGTGCTTTGGTACCATTCTATAATAACAAGAAAGATATTTAGAGTTGCGCCAACTACTAAGGCATAAAATTAATGAGTCACATGACAATATTATGGGAAGAGTGATAGAATGAAGATAAAAGAAGAATGTAGAGATATTGGAGAATCAATTTATTTTCTTGCCTAGTTGATCAACAATGGAGGCAATATACTTTCTTAGATAACTTACGAAGTGTTCTCAAGTACAAGGTAAATATCTTCATATGGTCTTTATAGACTTGAAAAAAGCATATGTTAAAGTTTCTAAAGAGGTGTTATGGTGGTCTTTAATGAAGAAAAAAGTTTTCATGAAATACGTTGAAATAATTAATGACATGTATGGAAATGCAAGGACATATGTGAGCACATGTGGAGGGCAAACAAGAGAACTTTCCATCATTGTAGGACTACATCAAAGGTCAACGTTAAACCCATTCTTGTTCACTATAATAATGGACAAGCTAACAAAATCCATTCAAGATGAGGTGCATTGGTGTATGATGTTTGCAAATGATATTGTCTTGTGTGCTAAGACTAGAGCAGAGGCTAATGCAAAGTTAGAACTGTGGACACAGACGTTAGAATCAAGAGGGTTTAGACTAAACAAAGTAAAGACTAGAAACATAGAATGTAAATTTAGTTCAAACAAAGACAGTTGTTAGACCAACAATGCTTTATGGTAGTGAATGTTAAGAAATTAAAATACTACATATGCAGAAGATGAGTGTAGCAAAATGCGAATGCTGCAAAGAATGTGCAAATAAACAAGAAATGATAGAATAAGGAATGAGGACATTCACGAAAAGGTTGGAGTGGCACTTATCGAAGGCAAGATGAGTGAAAGTCTTCTACATTGGTTTGGACATATACGACATAGACTTATGGACATACCAGTTAAGAGACTAAAGGTTATGAGTAATGAAAGAAGGGTTAAAGCTAGGGAATTGTTGAAAAAGACTTAGAAGGAAGTCATCCGGAAAGCTATAGCGAAATGAGAGTTGGAAAAACATATTGCTTAAGATAAGAATGGGTGAAGGAGGAGAATTTATACTGATAACTTAGCGTAAGTTCATATATTGATTCATATAACTTAACCAATATTAGGATAAAGGCTTTGATGATAATGATGACCATAACAGGTACTTGTCATGCTGTTAATCTTGCTTATGGAGTCTAAAAACTCTATTGACAATTATCAAATATATATTTTTTGAAAAACAAAATAAATAAAAAATAAAATTATAATAAAAACTAAAAATTAGGGTAAACACTTGATTATTAGGCTGAAGATCTAAAATCAATTTCTCAGAATCATTTGGCCCATTAAGTCCTAAAAAATATGCAACTCAAATCCATAAACTAACATAAAGCTTAACTAACATTTGCAAGCCAAAAAGTTGGAAAATAAATCCCAAAATTCACGTATTGAAAATGTTAGACTTCTAAATGCGATCACACGAAAGTTGGATTCAAATTTATTTAGAAGATCCTATAGCACTAAAAAAGCTTCAAATAAAATAGGATGTCTACGCTTAATAAAAATTATATGAAAACAATAAAGATAAAATAGTGGCAGTATTTTTTTTAACGTGCAAAATTCAACTATTAATATATCAAAGCTAACTTCATTCGTAGTTCTTAGTCTTCCTAAGGTTCTTGTTCTCCCACTTTCGTACTTTCATTTCAATTATTATCTCCACAGGCCCTTCTTCCTTTGGCTGATTAACTTGGTAAGCAAGATTTTAAGGAATGCAAACATGAGCTTTCCTAATCCTTTCTATCACAAGATTAAGGAATGCAAAGTGATATTCCTTTTTTAGTCTCTCCTATCATAAGACTAAGGAAATGGATGTAGAATGAGATTTCTTAATCTTTTCTATCACAAGATTAAGGAATGCAAAATGAAATTCCTAGTCTCTCCTATCATAAGACTAAGCAATGCAATTTCCCAATCTTTTCTATCAAAAGATTAAGGAATGTAAATTGAGATGTCCTAGTCTCTCCTATCATAAGACCAAGGAAATGAATGTAGAATGAGATTTCTTAATATTTTCTATCACAAGATTAAGGAATGCAAAATGAAATTCCTAGTCTCTCCTATCATAAGACTAAGGAATGCAAGATGAAATTGCCTAGTCTCTCCTATCATAAGACTAAGGAATGCAAAAAATGAAGTTTTCCTAGTCTCTCCTATCATAAGACTAAGGATTGTGAAATGAAATTCCTAGTCTTTCCTATCATAAGACTAGGTAATGCAAAATGATCATGAAATAAAAGCTCCTCTCACCAGAGGCAATGAAACTTTTGAAAACAAAAAGCTCCTCTCAACAGAGGCAATGAGACTTTGAAAAACAAAAAGCTCCTCTCAACAGAGGCAATGAGACTTTTGAAAAATAAAGATTTCATTCAGAATGCCAGTTAGCATGGGCTTGACTGGGCTTAACTTTCATTTTGATGCCAACAATATTGGGCTTCATCCTCCCTTAAGGTGCCAGCTAAACTGGACTTTGCTCTCGTCTAAAGTTTTTTCAAAAAGGTATTTTTCTCATCATCTTCTCATACCTCATCATTTTTCAAATTACTGTCTCTTATATTTTCTCTTTTCCTCAAAATTTTAATCATTCAGGGCTTCTTATCCTTATGTCTTAACAA
This sequence comes from Heritiera littoralis, assembly GCA_031772115.1. Lineage (NCBI taxonomy): Eukaryota > Viridiplantae > Streptophyta > Magnoliopsida > Malvales > Malvaceae > Heritiera > Heritiera littoralis. The sequence continues at coordinate 418,663 of JAPDPK010000128.1, read as the reverse complement.
ATAGTTCAATGTCAAAATGCACTGATGAAATATCATGCATGTCATGAATATAATGAATGCCATGAATGTTATGCACATGTCAATGTCATGCCCCTTGAATTATTCCATGAATGTATGCAAATGCATTCTCAATTGTGGTAACAAGATTCTCAAGCTCATCTCATTTTCCTCAAGTTCCACATATCTGCTGGATTCTTCTTATTCAAATCTTCTATCTCCACTTCTCATCCCACCTTCTAATGAGTCTTGGTCCCATTATGCTTGAAGACTTGCCATCATGCTTTCAAAGTTATGTTTTCATCATTTTTTTTATTTTTGTTTCTTTCTCTCTTTTAGTAATGCAAGATTTCTCAAAAGAATATTTTTTTCAAAAATTTACCCAAGAAAAGGTTACCAACATTTATTTATTTTCCTTCCAATTCGACCACCAATGTAATGCACTCATACATCTTCTCAATTTATTATAGGGATGGAATGAATTTAAAATAATCATGAGAAATATGGGTATTCATTCTTAGAAAAGGAACATGAAATCAAGAAAAATCAATGGGCCAGTTTGTTTGGAGTATGGTTTTCAGTATCCATTTAATAAACATTCAGACAATTTCAATCAAGTCAATCTAGAATTCTTTTCCAAAAGCCCACTTTTATTGATATGTTCATCCATGTTGGGCCTTCCAATCTTGCGTCTATATCAAAACTCTTGGTGATGATCTTTTCCTAAGTTGCCTTTTCAGGTTTTCAACTTAGGTTCCCCTCTTTTGATCCAAACTGCCTTTTCAGGTTTTCAATTTGAATCCTCCTTTTTCTTTTTCTTTTTCTTTTTCTTTTTCTTTTTCTGTTTTCTTTTTCCTTTTCATTTTCCTTTTTTTTCTTTTTTTTCTTTTTTTATCTTTTTCTTTTTTTTCTTCATTTCAAACTCCATTAGCTTTGACAAATTTCAGCCTTTTGTTTTCAATCCAAATTCATGCCCCCAAAAGTCATTCTTGCTTTTGATCTAACAGATATCTTTCAAAGCCTGTTCTTTTATTCAGGCATGAATTCCTTCATTCAGCTTGATCTGCTTCTTTTTATTTCACCCTACTACTGAATCCGCAAAGGAACATTATCTCATTGTACAAGTATGCCTCATTCAAATATGATTCTTCAATTCAAGCATTTACATTTGATCAAAATAGGCTTTTAAAGGTACGTAATGCAGGCTCAGGTGAGGGTTTACAGGAAAAGGATCAAATAGGCCCAAAATGTGTTTCAAGGTTTATAAACCAAAGGATTACTTTCTTATGAAGTAAATCATTTGAGCATTTTGCCCCATTCTAATTCACTCATATCTTTTTTTTCTTTCTTTTTTTTGTTCTTTTAGGGTTCTTTGTATTCAAACCCTTTTCCTCTTTTTCTTTTCACATAAATAGGCACTTTCTTTTTCTTTCTTTTGCCCCTCATGAATAATTTTTCATCTTTCTTGCCCCCCATTGTGGAGGGTGATCCTTGGTGGGTTACATCACAAAAAACATAATAGGCTCAAAGGGGTAATCAAAGGATAATTTTACTCACGCTTGAAGGATAGTGAAAGAAGGCCATTTATCATTTCAAATGCAAATACTCTTTTTAAAGATCATTTACTGAACAAATACAAACTTTTTAGAAACTTCTGTAAGAGGTTCACCTTTTCTTATACCATCAAATTTGGGTGAAAATTGTGAACAAATTTTCTTCTTTCTTACTTGGACACCTTGGCAGATTGACAATCCATAAGCAAAAGTGGTTCTTTCAAATTTGAATCCCAGATTTATTGACATCATTATCATCATGTTCATTATTTGGATACTTGTGAATGAAAGATATGGTGAGTATGTGAGAAATGGCAAATGAATAGAATGAATGAGAAATTGACAGTGCATCACACTAGTCGCTTTATTGAAAGGGAAATAAATAAAAGTTAGCCCATACATAAAACTTTATTTCGTGCTTATGGGCTTAAGCACTTTAAAAAAAAACTGTCTTGCATTACTAAAAAAAATTCTGATAAATCTCCAGACTTGCATGGCTTAAACTCCTTTCACCTCAAAAGAATCATCCCTCATTTCCATGGTTGGGCAATGGATTCGCATTCACAGTTGGTTCCCCTTTTTTTTTCAAAGTGCAATATGCCGGCTTTTATCAAACCTTGCACCCTATACTTTAAAGCAGTGCAATTCTCCAAGGAGTGACCCGGATTCCAAAAATGATACTCACATTGAGCATTCTCATTATACCATTTTGGATATGTAGGCTTGAGAGGTTCCGCATAAACTGGGGCAATGAGTTGCTCTTTGATTAGTTTTGGGTACAACTCGGTATAGGTTATGGGAATTGGATCAAGGGGAGCTTTTTGTTGTTTTGGCCATGCCCCCCTAGGATTGCTTTCTTGTTTGTTGGATTGGGCAACTGATTGGGTATTCGGTGCAGGTGTTTGAGGGTGAAAGTTAGGCTGAGCATTAATTTGCGGATATGACTGGTAAAGGTATTGAACAGGATAATATGGTTGTGGCATGGGATAAGAGTGTCGTGGAGTGTATCGTCCATGTTGCCCCCCATTTATAACAGCATGGGCATCCTCTTCCCTCCTTCTGTTGGCTCCTCCTTTCTTCTCAGTATTGTTAGGAACTTCAATCTTGCCACGCTTGATCGCATTCTCAATGATCTCCCCGGATAACACCATATCAGCAAAATTCTTGGTGGCATTGCCTATCATCCTATCATAATATGGAGCCTTTAAAGTGTTCACAAATAGGATGGTGAGCTCCTTTTCTGAAAGATGAGGTTGCACTTCTGCAGCTACATCGCGCCACCTTTGCGCATATTGCTTGAAGCTTTCGTTGGCTTTCATCTCCATGTTTTGAACTGATAAACGGTCAGGGGCCATATCAGCAACATGTCGATATTGGGCCGTGAATGCCCTTGCTAAGTCATTCCATGTGGTAACCCGGGTTTTGTCTAATTGATTGTACCACTTGGCAGCAGATCCAGTGAGACTTTCTTGAAAAATATGAATAAGGAGCTTATCATCTTGAGCAAAAGCAGCCATCTTCTGGCAATACATAATAAGATGAGACCTAGGGCAGGAAGTTCCATTATACTTCTCAAACTCTGGCGCTTTGAACTTGGGTGGAATAACCAAGTCTGACACCAAACACAACCCAGTAGCATCCATAGAACCATAAAAGTCTAAGCCTTCAATAGCTTGAATCCTTTCCTCCAACATATTGATCTTTTGTTGTGACTTCGCCTCATCTTTCTCTTCTACTTGTTTGGCTTTCAACTTTTCAACTTCCCTTGGGTCATCTAAGTCGGGCACCTCAATGGGATCAGTAGATTTTGCACCTTGGGAAGGATGGGCGGGTCCTTGGAATTGAGCTTGTCCAAACACTTGGGGTATAGCAGCATAAGCAGGTGGATATCTTCTTTCTTGAGATGTTTGACTTGGAAATGGACCGAATCCAGGACGATAGATAGGATCTTCCATACTATGTTTTTTGAACCCCTTCTTGGACTGCAGCTTCCTCTACTACACCTTTGCCCTTGCTCAGATTTTTCAATAATTCTGTAATTTGGGCCAGTTGCCCCCTCATTTCCTCTTGAGCTTTTTCCATCTTCTCCATGCGCATGCTTGATTCTTCTTCCATGATCTTAGCTCGATAACGAGTGTTGTGTGAATGAACTTTTGGTCGAGCTATCTTCAAATCTTTATTACCACAATTAAGAATTTATCATTTCACATGTGGTGATGCTTGAAGAAAAAAAAATGAATGAAGATGAATGGATGAACAAAATGCTACATGTGTTTGGAAAAAATCATGCATGGAAATGTTTTGCTAAAAACCTATGATTCCCTATTAGTGTCTCACATGTCAAACAAAAGCAAACATACATGATCAAAGATATGTCCTAAGTAATAGGGTTAACATGACTCTATCCCAAGTTGGTCCTCTTAAGTTTACTATATGTATGCTTTGGAGTTCTAAAGGACAAAAGGTTCCCAAATTGTTCCTTACTGACGTCCACACTAGACTAGTAAGGCACCCCAATCCTCACCCATGATAGGCTACAGACGGAAAGGGTTCAACTTGAGTGAGAGTATTTCACTTGCCATTGCGGAGGTTATCACCTCACGAGAGCAAAGGTACTATACTCTCTCCTAAAAGGGACAAACCCGGGTGTAGGGTTGATGTATGCAATGAATATGTCATGTATGCAAAGGAATGAAATTTAAGATGCATCCCAACAAAACACAAATGATGAAAATGATTCACACATTTTTTTTGTTTGTATTATTTTTTGCTTTTTTTTTATTTTTTATGAAGAGTTTTATTAAATATTTATTAAGACCATTAATTAAGATTTTGGATAAGACATGATTAATTATGGTTCGACTCTCTAATGTCCCCAGTGGAGTCGCCAAAGCTGTCGTAACGATTTTCGTCCGGGGACTCGATCGCTAGACGATTTTGAAAAAAAACACAAAATGGAGTCGCCACCAATCTTTTTTGGCTAGGTGTGATTGGCCACCTAAAATCATTTATCTTTTTAATAAAATCTTAAAATTAATTAAGTTTTATCAAAAAAAAAAATAATTTTTGGTCTACGAAAACAAAGTTTGGGTTCGGGAGTTCGGTTACGCGTGGGGAAGGATTAGCACCCCCACAACGCCCGTTAAAAAACGGTACCACTTAATCATATATTATCTTTTAATCTTAATAAAAATGGTCTTAATTAAATATTTAAAAGAACTTCATTTATTTCGAAATCATTTTTGTTATTTATTTTATTTTGAAGTGTTTAAGTTTTATTTTTTATTTGAAATAAGTGAAAATCTTTTGTATTGAAAATTATTCCGAAGTACCCCAATACTTTTGGTAGTATTTCGGATAATTTCCTCACCTAGGGATTTCTTAAGAATCGCTACTTGCGATTTCTATAAAATCCCATCCTCGGGAGATTCACACTTATTTTGAAATTTCATGGATGCAAATGATGCAATCAAGATACAGATGATGCACATGAGAAATCCATTATTCATTTATACTTATATTATTATTTTGTAATTTATTTATATTTATAAAATCTTGTTTTTATTGAAAAATCATACTAAATATTCCAATACGCTGGTAACATTTAGCATATCTCTCTCACCTAGAGATCAGTTAGGAATCACTACTTGTGAATTCCGCAACATCTCATCATCGGAAATTATTTATATCTTATTTATTCTTAATTTGTTTTACTCTTTATTTTGAAGTTTATTTAAAATATTTATTTATTTATTATTTTTAGTGTTAGTTTATTTCATATAAGTTGATTATATTAGAAATCTTAATATCGAACTAAAATTATTTGAATACCCCAATACGCTGGTAATATTCAAACCCTAAGGATAATCAAAGAATCACTACTTGTGATTTCTAAGGAATCCTATCATCGGGGAATATTAACATATTCTTATTATTTATTTTTTTTATATTTATTTATTATTATATTTTTTTAAAAAACATCTTACGTAATTTTAATCTTCTAACCTATAACTAAATTTCTATTAATAAGTCTAATTCTAAAAGGAATAGCATATAAATTAATAAAACAAAAAATAATAACTAAAATGAATAAATTTGTCAAATTATGTGAACTAATTAAATTTTATTTATATTCCTAAACACCATGATTACTCAATAAAATATCAAAGGACTAAAAGACACGTGAATTTAAAGCAAAGCATTACAAAAAGAATAGAAAAATAACTTCAAATGCATGTTAATTACTGTGATAACAGCATCTACAGTTTTCATTACCTTCACTATGCGTTTCGTGTTTCTTTATTTATACTTTCCTTCCTTTCTTTCTCTGTCTCCTAGAAGTTGTTTGTCTTCCACGCAGCAGCTTCAAAATGGCACTGGTCTGTTTCCATCTTTTCGTGATCGTGAGTTGCAAACTTCGTAAGAAATCATGGTTTGCTGGTTCCGTCCAAGTTCAGGGTTCTTAATTTTGCTTTGTAGCTGTTTCAATTCGACTTCTTTAAAACCAAAGTCTCATGCATGTGGACAGCAAAGGAGAGGTGGACAGCAGCTTGGGATTTAGGCACGTTGCAGTACGGTTCGGCTTGAAGAACATACAACAATGGCGATGCAACAATAGATGGCTTTGTCTCCACGAACAGCAGATGGCGTAGCAGGATTGGCAGGAGAAAGGTCAAGAAGCACGATGACAAACATAAAAACTGTGGCGAGGTATGAATGCAAGAGCGGCGTCAAACAGGGAACGAGAATGCCCTCTTGTGGAGAGGATGAACAACTGATGAAGTTGTCTGTGAAGCAAGGATGATGCGACAAGGACAGCGCAAGGCAGGCGGCCAAGTCAGTGCAAGACAATGCATGGGGCGAACGATGGCGCACCAAACAACAAAGGGATGGAACGGCAGCAGCAAGTCTTGGTCGGTGCAGGGGCTGGTGCAGTTAGTGGAGGTGGCGGCAGATATGGAACAAGATGGATGCAAAAGCAAGGCTGTGTTTGATGGACTAGAGGTAGCAGCTGTGGAAGAAGAGGATCACGATGGCCGCCTTCTAGCTAAGAGTAGTAGAAATTTTTAGGTTTTCTTTTTGCTTCCTCCCCTTTGGTTTTCTTCTCCTCAAGGTCTTTTCTAGGGTTTTCTTTTCCTCCTCTGTGTGTTCTCCTCTTTTTATAGCTTCAATATCTCTTCCTTAAAATCAGCCCTTAATTAGATCAATTTAAAAATCAAAATAAAAAGATCCCATACGTGATTCTCACTTTAATTTTTCTTGATTCATTTCCTTTTGGTTCTTCTTGTCATATTAATCCAAAATTTTGATATCTTTTCAAAAGACTTAAACAAACACTCAATTTTCAAGATTTCTTTCCAAAACCAAATTCCACCTAAATCTCATTTAATTTTCATGATTTTTTTTTATTTTTTGATTTTTTAATATATATAAAAAAATTATTCGGACAAAATTAGGTGTCTACAAGTACTAACCTTATTATGTCTAGTTTTTTTCCATGTGCAGGTAATGGCTCAAGGATTAAATTTTGGAGAGACAAGTGGGTCAAGGAATCTCACTAAAAAAATGCTTTTGGGAGAATCTTTGCCCTTGCAAAAAATAAAGATGGTATTATTAGTGACTTTGGCAATTGGAATGGATCAACTTGGGAGTGGAATATTGCTTAAAGGAAGAACCTATTTGACTGGGAACATGAATCATGGAATAACCTCTAGAAGCTTCTGAACCCGATTACCATCTCCCCATTGGCTGCTGACAGATTGATCTGGGCTTACTCAACAAATGGAGAATATAGTGCTAAGTCTTTTAGAATTGAAGTGGAGAAAAATTCAAGCTCTGAATTTATGATTGAAAGCTTGATTTGGAAAGGATATGCACCACCCAAAGCTGAACTCTTTTGTTGGAATGCCATAAGAGGATCCATACCTATCATAGATGTTCTTCATAGAAGAGGATGTTTGAATTACCAAGAAAACAAGTGTGCTTTCTATAATGATCGAGAAACAGCAGACCATCTCTTCATCTACCACGAAACTTCTTGGAGGATTTGGTGCAAGTGTAGTAGTTGGTGGAAGATCACATGGGTCATGTCAAGCAACATGAAGTCTCTGTATTTGGTCTGGAACAACCTTCACATCAACAATAATCAGAAGACTGTTTGGAATACCCTGTTCTGCGCCATCATTTGGTCAATCTGGCTCATGAGAAATGATAAGGTTTTCAACAAAAAAGACATTTCCTTGGAGCAGGTTTGTCAGTTAATCATTATTAGAACTTGTTGGTGGCTAAAAGCTAAATACCCAAGTTTGGATATGCTGAATCTCACTACCAATCTACAAAACATATCATTTCCATCACGCAAAAAAGAGGCACGGCAAGGTATTCTCTGGTCACCACCCCCGTCATGTGCTTGGAAAGTCAATGTAGATGGCTCGCAATTGGAAAATCGGGACCAGCAGGCATTGGAGGCATGATCCGCAACAACAAAGGCCACATTCTCCTCATTTTCTCAAAAAGCATTGGAATCGCAGACTCAAACTTAGCTGAACTTTTGGTGGTTGTTGAGGCTTTGTCTATCATCATTAATTCAAAGGTTTATCCTCTTCCAACTAGTATCATTTTAGAAAATGACTCTCAAGCGGTGATCTCATGGCTTAACAATGTTAAGGATTGCCCTTGAAGATATAATAATTTGTTCAACAAACTGTTCAATCTTTGTTCTGTTTTTGAGGATATCTCCTTTGTTCATGTGTATAGGGAAGTGAATCATTTCGCAGACTATCTTGCTAAACTAGGAGTTTACTGAAACTCTGATTTGATAGCTTGGATGTAACTCTTTTTTATAATAATAAAATTTAAATTTTCAAAAAAAAAACTTTGATTGTTCCTCCCACGTGCTGCTTTTAAGTTAAACAACTTGGCCAACTGCTGCGTCATAAATTTCTTACAACTAGGATACAATGGCTATTTTGCCTCCAAGAACAATTGGTAAAGTTTTTTATGATCATCTAAATAACAATCAAGTGTAGCTTGTACCATTTATATAGTTTCATCAAATGACTCAAAATTTTCATAAGTTCTCGGTTCTGCTTCTTTATTTATAAACGTAAGTGATGCATTTTGGTTAGTTAGTTAGTTTTCCCATGAAAAGTCCAATTGATATACCCTTGATCAACACCATTGAACTAAAAGTGACCTTTAACCTCCTAAATATTCCCAAAATTCATATTCTCACACTTAGCAAAAGGGAAGTGTATATATTTAAAAAAAATTTCACCCTTGTCACATGTCTCGTTGATCGTCTATATGCTTGTAACCAAGATTTTTCCATAATTATACCATTTTCTAGTAAAACAGTATATTTTTTGCTTCATTCTCTTTCTTTCTCATCTTCTCTCTTACCAGCCCTCGAACCAGGGACATGTGGCTCGGGCACTCTGACCCAAGCACACCAAGCCAACAAGCCGAAACAAGGTTTTTAATATACCCTAATTATACCATTCAAGAACAATCAAATTTTAGAAAAACAACAGCAAATAATTAATTTAATAATATAAAAGAACACTAACTTGAGGAGGCAACGGTAGAGATGTGAAGGCGAGACGAGACAAAGAGGCACGCGAGATAAGGCGAGTCCAAAACAAAACACAAAAAGAAGAAATAAACTCATATCACCAGCAGATGAGGGGTGGGAGCCAGAGATGGTGAAATTGCAGGAATTAATTTGTTTCCACAAAACACGTAGCAAAAACAAGAGAAAATAAATCTAAATGAAAACTAAGTTTTAAGGAAAATTGTAGTCTTTTGATTGAAAACTTCTACTGAATATAGTATAAACTACAAATCAATGATAATTGTAGTCTTCTTGCTGAAAGAAATGTATAAATTTTAAAAATAAGCTACGATTAAAGCCATAAATGTAGTTTGTTTTACAATAACATTTTATTACAACAACTAGACACAAAAAGAAGAAATAAATTCATATCACAGCGGATGAGGGGTGAGAGGGAGAGAGGGTGAAACTGCAGGTATTGATTTGTTTTCACAAAGCACGCAGCAAAAACAAGAGAAAATAAAAATTAAATTAAAACTATGTTTTTAAGGAAAATCGTTGTCTTTTGATTGAAAACTTTTATTGACTATAGAATAAACTATAGTTCAAGGATAACTATAGTCTTTTGTTGAAAGAAATATATAATTTTTAATAATAGACTACGATTAAAGACATAAATATATTTTGTTTTACGGTAATATTTTATTGATATGTAATTTTATAAAAGTTTATGTCACAGTTTTGTATTAACCGTAGTCTTTTTATTATAATGGTTTAAATGATGAATATGGTTTTTTAGAAAAATATAGTTATTTTTTACCAATACTTTTATTGGATTTATATAATATAGATTACGGTTCTACGATAATCGTAGCTATTTGTGAAAAGAAATATTTAATTTTTAAATAATGTACTACAACTAGAAACATAAACATAATCTATTTTACAAAAACATTTTATTGAAATGTAAATTCGTAAATTTTTTAGTCAAGGTTCTGTAGTAACCGTAGCCTCTATTATAAAATACTAAGGTTAACGAGAAGGTTGTCTTGTGAAATCAATTGAACAAAATTTTGTTATTAATCTAAGTAAAATTTTGTTTTTGTATATTAGACTACGCTTGACAAATAAACGTAATTAGAACTTTGAATGAAAAAGTTAAAAAACTTCTTTTTTCTATCGTAGTCATAAAATTTTATTATAATATATTTATATAATATCTAAAATCTTAAAACTATTGCTATTTCAAAAATCGTAATTCATGATATTTGTTTATGTTATGGAGGAAAATGTGTTAGGAGGTTTAGTAGGAAGGAAAATGTGTTCTAGAAGAATGTCATCTGTGAGAAGTATCATCTTCCTGCTTCAAAGTTGTGGCTTAATCCCTACCCACCGAGAATTTTTTCTAGAGTGTGAAGAGATATCCAATATACTTGGGAGAGTGGTGAGTGTTCTAACATTATAAAATCCAACTTTTTTCTTTTGTGCAAGTAATGGCTTGAAACTCAAATTTTAGAAGGACTGTTGGACTCAAGGAATCACCCTCAAGGACTCATTTAGACATCGATCTTTTTGCCCTCACCGCACTTAAGGTGGTACAATTGCTGATCATGGTGATTGGAATGGTGTCTCATGGGAGTGGAACATTTCATTAAGAAGAACTCTCTTTGACTGAGAATGGGATTCTTGGAACCAACGTTTTAGTCTCCTATACTCTATTTCTCAATCTTATAACTCCCCTGATAGGTTGATTTGGACTCATACAAGTGGAAATTATATGATAAAATCCTTTATACAACAAATTGAAATTTCAGAACCAATGGAAGAAAAAATTGAATGCTCCATCTGGAAAGGCATTGCTCCTCCTAAAGCTGAGCTTTTTTGTTGGAATGCACTCAAAGGGTCTTTACCTGTTAGAGAGGTTCTCCAATCGAGGGGTTGCTTATCAACTAATGACACCACTCGTGCTTTTTGTAACAAATGAGAATCAGTCAATCATCTTCTTCTTCATTGCAATTTGTCATGGAGAATTTGTTGTTATTGCATAAACAAATGGAATCTATCTTGGGTGATGCTAGAATCTATTAAAGCTCTGATTCAATATTGGGAAGATCTTTGTTTTAAGCACAACCAGTTAACTGTCTGGATCTCTCTTCTCTTTGCAGTCTTATGGACCATCTGGTTAAATCAAAACAACAAGATTTTCAATGATAAAACTACTACTTTCGAGCATATCTGTCAACTTATTTTCATTAGGAAGGAATGTTGGCTGAAGGCTAAATTCTCAGATCTTGATCTGTCGAATTCTTCATCTAATTTGTAGGATCTTTCTTTGCCGGTGAAGCAGAAACAACCTCAAATCAACACTTTTTGGTCACCTCCACCAATTGACTCTTGGAAAATCAATGTGGATGGCTCTTCTGTTGTAAAGCCAAGTCCTGCGGGTATTGGAGGTTTACTCAAAAATAATTTTGGTCATGTTCTTATGATCTTCTCGAAAAGTGTTGGTATAGCTGATTTAAATCTTGCTAAGCTCCTTGCCATTGTCTAAGCATTGTCAATTGTTGTTAATGTCAATTTCAATCATGTCCCAAAGATTACCATCGAAAGTGATTCAAAGACAATCATTTCTTGGTTGAAGGAGTTTGCGAGACCTTGGAGTACAGTAACTTTTTTAATAAATTATTCAATCTTCTCTCTGTTCTGGAAGGTATTTCATTTAGATGTGTATAGAGAGTTAAACTTCTGTGCTGACTTCCTTGCTAAATCATGAGTTCAAATAACTTTTTATTTTATTGCTTGGTTGTAACATTTTCTTTTTCTAATAATATTTTGAATCTTCAAAAAAAAGGGATATTAGTTTATGTTCATTTTCAATAATCATAATTCATTTTTTTAGATAAATATAATTTATGATACTTTTAAATTAATAAACTAAAAGATCTCTTTCTATCTATCTATGTGTTTCTTACCTATCTATCTATAAATATAAAAGAACCTTCACCGGTGCATGACATCTGAGTTGATTGCATTTAAATATTCTAACAATGAACAAAGGAAAATATGATTTATTGACTCACATCTACTCAATTGTAACCTACAAAACACACACATATGATATGATATATATATATGTATGTATGTATACATATAACTCGGTTTCTGGGTACAGTATAATATAGAAAATTACAAATATAGAAACAATTTTTCGTATCCCTCTTTGACTTTACTTCATGGCGCGCAACGCGGAGTAACGTGGGCTTACTTGTGGAAACCGGGACACATTAAAATGAATCCTGAAATTAATTAAGTACAACAATAATTTAAAAGCTTTTGCTTACTCCAGCCTGTTACGTGCATTGAACAAGAGTTTTTTTATTTCACAAATTATCCTACACAACTCTCTATAAAAAGGGCCACCCACAACCTTTCAGTTCATGCACAAAAGCATTAGTTCCTACATCTAGTTTCTTTAGTTGGAGTTGCTAGAAAATGGGAAGCCCGGGACAGCCGGGGCTATTGCCTCATCTTGTTTTTCTTTCGGTGTTTTGCCTTGTAGCCACCGTTGTGGTAGCTAATTCCCCACCTTACAAATATGCATCTCCTCCACCACCGAGCCACCCATATCATCTACCAGGCCACCACAAATCACCACCACCACCATCTCCAAAGCACCCATACCACCCACCACGCCATTACAAATCACCGCCACCTCCCGAGCACCCATTGCACCCACCACCGTATCATTACAAGTCTCCGCCACCCCCGAAACATTATCCTCCTCCACCTTACCATCATAAGTCACCAGCTCCTCCAGTGAAATATCCAGCTCCTTCACATCACTACAAATCCCCACTTCCTCATCCTAAGTCACCGTATCCAGCTCCATCGCATCACTACAAATCCCCACCTCCTCATCATCATCATAAGTCACCATATCCAGCTCCATCACATCACTACAAATCCCCACCTCCTCATCCTAAGTCACCACCACCTCATTACGTCTATAAATCTCCGCCACCCCCACCTCCTCATTACGTCTACAAATCGCCGCCACCACCATCGCATCCCGAGCCCTACAAAGCACCACCTCCTCATTACGTCTACAAATCGCCTCCACCATCACATCCCAAGCCCTATAAAGCCCCACCTTCTCATTACGTCTACAAATCGCCGCTGCCACCATCGCATCCCGCGCCCTACAAAGCACCACCTCCTCATTACGTCTACAAATCACCGCCACCACCATCGCATCCCGAGCCCTACAAAGCACCACCACCTCATTACGTCTACAAATCGCCTCCACCACCTTCACATCCCAAGACTCCAACACCTCCATCTCACCACTACTATTCTCCTCCACACCACCCCAAGTCTCCTCCATATCTTTACAAATCACCACCACCTCCAAAGGCCTACTAAGCTGATGCTTTTCTTTTGATTCAGCTGTATAATGACAAGTTCTCAATGATTTTCAGTGCCAGTTTGTTAGCCTTATTGCTGTCATGTTTTAGAATAAGAGATTTAAGATGAAGTCATTTGTATGCGCCACTCTTGTATTATTAATTTCTACAAAGAACGAAGACAATAATTTCCCTTCTGAGTAAATCTTCTGTTTCAACCGTACATTAATTAATAAGTTTATTATTGCCAATAGCACATGCCATTCACATGGTTGCCTGTTGAAAGGCAATAATTTAGTTTATATTTTTATTTGCTACTGTTTGGGCAACTGTCAAACGATGTAACTTTGAGAAATCAAGTCTTCTGGACTTGAAAGAAGTATATTAAATAACTTTTACATATGCACAAAAGTCGAGTTTTCATTATAGATTTGAGGGGAATTAAAGGTATTTCTCTTCAACTATAACTAAACCGTAATCCTTTTAACTTTGCGAGTTATCGATTAGATATTAAAGGGTCATTTATCGTCAATTTTCTTTAAGTTTCAGTGAAATAGTTACTTATAGGTTCTAGGCATGCAGGTCTTCCTTCCAACGGTATAACATCAAATTCGGACATCAAACTGATTTATTTCCTTGCACGTTACTAATACATGTAAGTTTTTTTTTTGAAGGTACTAATACATGTAAGTTTATTCTTTAATCAATTCGACAAAATGGCCCAAAAAAAAAACATTCAGCTTGAATCAATGCAGAAAGGATGACATTAAAACAAATTAACTGATAGCTGAAAATTTAGATCTTTTTCATTAGTTTAAGTAATTAATTAAATTAAACTAGCTAATAGAGATCTCACAACAAGCTTGGACGTCGGGCCTCAGGCACCATTCTATGCAATGATTCCTAATGGTTAGATATTCTAAAAGTACACACAAAGCACAACAATGAAAGGGAGAGTACTATAGAGTTGCCACCTAAATTTTGTTGAATTCAGGAACTTCGAGTAAGTAATTAGATCTCTTTCATTCACATCTGGATATTGTTTTAGCACATATGCGTTGTATAAGAAGGGAGAGTGGGGGATAACAAAAGCAGGTTGGTGATAATCCCTCTGTCTAAGACAAGATCTAGCCTCTACCTACGGGATATAGCACAAATCGATTAAGGGTATGAACTGAGAGAAACTTACTACTTCTCTAGGCATATATGTGAATATTGACCATAATTTTCTTGCCCTGCTTCTAGTTTTAAACACAAAGCCTTGTAGCAGAGCCAAACAAATATGCCAACATGCCTCACTGCCTCCATTTTCCCACATGAAACCATTCTCCATTATCTACCTAAGCTGTATTAGGGGATGAAGTTGCTAGTTGGACATTGACCTTGGTTTTGCATGTGAATTGCCATTTCTTCCAGCAACTTTGTTAACTCCTCGGTTCTGGGGTGTGATTTGTCTCCCTTTCGGAACTCATGAACAATACCATTGACTTCAATTAAACTACAGCCAGGGGTCTTCTTCACTTTTCTTTCTTTCATTGCCTTCCTCAACTTTAGCGCATCTTTCCATCTATTTGCAGATGAATAGATGTTTGTCATGAGTACATATGCACCATCTCTTACAGGTTCGATAGCTACAAGCTTTTCCATTATGCTTTTCCCAAGCTCAACTTTTCCATGAATGCTACAAGCTCCTAATAGCGCACCCCAAACGAATGCATCAGGCTCAATTGGCATATTTGCTATAAATTCTTCTGCCTCACTTATTAGTCCAGCACGGCCTAAGAGATCAACCATACAACCATAGTGTTCTGTTTGAGGTTCCAGATCATAAACTTCTGACATGTCTTCAAAGTGCTTCCGACCCTCCTCTACCATTCCTGCATGACTACATGCAGAAAGGACACCAACAAATGTTACTTCATCTGGTTTGATGCCCACCACGGGCATCTCTGCAAAGATATCCAACGCTCTCTTAGCTTCTCCATTCATCGCGAATCCAACAATCATAGCAGTATAAGAAAAAACGTCTCTACATTTCATTCCTTCAAACACGCCAAAAGCCTGTTCTATGCTTCCACACTTAGCATACATATCCACCAAAGCATTTCCTACAAAACCATCTGCCTTGATTCGATTCCTATCAACATACGCATGAACCCACTTTCCCAACTCGAGCTTCCCAAGATTACTGCAAGCATTCAAAACAGCAACTAGTGTAACACTGTCGGGCTTAAGACCCATCCCTTGCATGTCATGAAAGAAATCCAATGCTTCCTTAAATTGTCCTTGTTGAACAAGACCAGATATCATGGAATTCCAGGAAACCACATTTCCAACAGGCATTTTATCAAACAACTGACGAGCTGAATCTTTATCCCCACACTTCATGTACACATCAACCAATGCATTTCCAACAAAAACATCCGAATAAATATCAGGAATATTACATATATTTTCATGGATTTGGGTGCCTAGACTCAAGTCTCCAAGCCTAGAACAAGCCGAAAGGACGACAACCAACGTCATTTTATCGGGTCTTAAATTTGCTCTACACATATCAAAGTAAGCTTGAATGGCTTCCTTGGCAAAACCCATTTTAACAAAAACTTGAATAAGGATAGTCCAAGACACCAAGTCTCTTTCAGGACTTCCATCGAACAGCTTTTGAACATAATGAATAATCCCGCTAACAGCGTACAGTCGCATCAGAGTGTTGAGAACATAAACATTGGAATTAAGACCAAACTTAATGGAATGCGCATGGATTTGCTGGCCTTCTTCCAGGGCATGAAGTTGGGTACATGCTTTTAGGACATAAGGAACGGTATAAGTGTCAGGAAAAATGCCTTTGGCTATCATTTCTTTGTACAAAGCCACGGCTTCCAAGGAACTGGACAGCGCTTGGATCAGTGAATTATAAAAATGAACATGCAAATGTGGAGTTTTTAAGTGGTGGACAAGTTTTCCGGCATAGTCAAGGCTTTCAGGAGAAGAGAAAGGGGTGAGAAATGATAATATTTTGGAGCACAGGAGTTGGGTTTGGTGAGGACTCGTTTTGATGGTTAGAGCATGGAGTTGCTTTATTTCTTTTGTAGATTGGCATGATTCTAGAGCGTCAAAGGGATTATTGATGTAATTGGTATGTGGGGTTTTTGGAGTATCGGCATAGCTCAGAATATTTGAAGAAGAAAAGATGATTTGTTTTTCCATTTTGAAGAGGATGGAAGGGAGTTTAGGCATACCATTTGAGTAGGTTTCCAACAACATAAATGACGGTTGCGTCTAAAACAATGCAAGGAAGCGGTGAGACCGGAGATTTAAATTGAAACTGCGATGACTTTTTCGCCGGCGTTGCGTTTTTTTACATGATTTGTTATAAAACACTAGCAAGAGGCGAGGAGGCAAGAAGACAATTGAAAAGTACAGTTGATGCAAATGTAAAAGGCTAGAAGGGTACTTTGCTTACAAAATGCTGAAATTTTGGCATTTTTCAAAGCTTTTCTCTTTTTACGAAGCTACACTTCTTCGTGAAATTACAAATTCACACATATAAATAAGAGGAGACAGAGAAATGAAGGGTAAGAGGCGGCAAAAACAGATAAAAAGATATGGTCGCGCGACTGATCCATTTTTTCTACAACATATATATTTATATATATATATATATATATATATATATATATATTAATTAGAATGGAATTCACGTTTTGCTGATGTATAAAATTTACAGATTCAAGATAATAAAATAAATTATATTTTATTTATACAAAAATGAAAAAAGCACCATGAAATCAATGAGTTGTGACTCCGTTGGCAACGTAAGCTGAATTTATAAGAAAAGTTTTTGGGTTCGGCTTCTACTAAATACACTTTTGAGAAGAGGTAAAGAGTATTAATTGTGATTAAGTCCCTAATAGAATTAATCTCAAACTGTTAAAACATACGAAAATATTTATGGTTTACAAAAAAAAAAAAAGAAGAAATAAAGTGCCAGGAAAAGCATCAGTTAAAACCAAGTATAGAATATCTCTGCTCTGTTAGCTCCTAGCTTTAAAGTGAATGAGCAAAAGAGTTAGCCTTTCTGAAGATGAAAACAAATACAACATTACCAATATCACTTTTTAACTGATAGATTTCATCGAATAGCCTCCATTCTTCCCATGACCTTTCTGCAGAACCAAGAACCCATGGGGTTGCTTTATTATTTGTACTTATAGCAATTCCTTTTAATCAAGAAGCAATACATTTGGATATATTAGCCCAAATATTAACTCCATAAATTCCTTACATTAAAACTTAAATGATTTCGAGGATTGGTATAAATTTTTAACAAATGCAACTTTTTTCTGTGATCTAAGCTTTTTTCACAACATTTATAAATTCTTTTTAAGAAGCTTTTTTAAACAGGAACACATCATTTGCAAGATATTTAAAACAAAAAAAATCAACAACATAAATTAAAAGTTTTGTACAACAGTAAAAAAAATTCATGAAAAAACATATTTTAACAACAAAAACACCAACATGAAACTCAATAACTAAAATATATATATAAACCTACCCTGCAATTGCATTGTTGGTTAAAGAAACTTTATGCTTGTTCAACTTCTCAATCTCTTTTGCAAATCAATTCCTTTACACTCTTGAGATTACGGTATCTAGAAATACAAATCATTAATTAAGAAAACAGGCATGAAAAGTGTATAAAATGCCAACAACCTTTTATCTGAGTGGTTAAAGATGAGTTGTAACATATTATAAAATTTGAATTCAAATTCAAACAACCTCACCCTCATTCTTAGTTATTAAGTATTTCTTTTGTAACAATATATAAATAATTAAAAGAAAACATGAAAGCAAAGTATACCTGTAAGTCACATAAGGTTTAGTTAGTACATGCAATTCACTTTAACAAAAACACCATTGAAATTTTGTATTCACTAAGACCAAGAAATACAATTTAGATTCAAATTTTAATTATTTATTAGAAAAAAGTATTAAATTGTTCTCAATATATTAACAACCATCAATTGCCCACAATGTCAAAAAGAAAGAGCCATAGCTACAATAAAGACGTAGCATCATATCAAAAAATGCAAGTTTGGCAGCAAGTTTGCAATCACTAAGAACCTGCAACATTAATTTTCAATTTTGAGTTATACCATCAAAATCTTATACTGTCAAGCTTTGAAAAACATCAAGTTATGCAAACAGCACACCATGATCGATGCTATATATAATAATCTACATGAAACAACAAAAATTTATCGATGAACAATGTTCTCAATCCTCTAGCTTGTATTCCATCATCATCACGTCATTGGTAACAATTTTCAAATTATTACAATTATAAAAGCATCTCCGTATTAACTTCTAGTTTAACATCTCACATGCATAGATGATAGATATCATAAAAAATAAAAGGAAATCAGCCAATGCCATACAAATAAAGAAAATCATCCTTACAATTCTACAATCCACTTCTGAATAGAACCCTTATGTAATAAAAAAGAAATGTTTTAAATAACAAAAATAAATTATTACAAAATGTAAATAACAAACCTTACAAACTTTTACTTCACTCTACCTGTTATTTCTGATTGAATGATTGAACATGAAAATTGAAAGCAATAATAAATACTTGGACGCATCAAAATCAATACACGAATAGATATCCAAATCTGGTAGTCGAACATAAAAAAATAGTTCAAAGAGAGCTATAGCAAAACCTTTTGCCAAAAAGTTTAATGGTAAAAATACTCTCAACCTTTTACACAAAATGGATATAAACTATTAATATTTTATCGCGTGAAAATTACTCTATAAGCTTTTTATTTTACTATAAATAAATCATCTTTCAACCTGTGAGTTTAATGATCATTTTCATTTCTCAACTCTTAATTGATATGGTTTCACCTTTCAACCTTAATTATTAAAATAAATAATCATGTTTTTATCACATTTGAAGTTTGAATCTTAACATTTGAATTTTTTTTTCAAATCAAAAGCTTTTCAAATTAAAACATTATTTGCAAATAAAACATGTGATAATTTTTTAATTTTGTTTGGGAAATTAAAAAACTTCGTAGTTAACGTATAGAAGAATATTTTTAGCTATTAGCCAGTAATTTTTTTAAAAGAAAATCCCATATGCAATATTAAGTAAATTCTTCCTATGAAAAAGTAGAGCAAAAAATAAATGGGCCTTTCCGATATCAGTCCCACTCGGGCCGTGTTCCCTCCACTTTTTTCTCTTTCTTCCCGCCAGAGCTGAAAGAATCATTACGTTTCCATTTTCACTTTGTCTAATTGCTGAAAAATATTAATTAAATAATATAATTATACAAAAAAAAAAAGGACAAGAAGCGAAGATGCAAACAGTAATTGAGTTATTTTCAGTGTTTAAGAATCGACTTAAACCGATCTCTAATTTGGATTGAAAAGTTTTGAACAATGGCTGCATCTCCTTCTTCATCCAAGAAGAAGAAGAGCGGCAAAACCAAAACTAAAACCAAGAGAGCTCAGCCCACTGACTCTGGTTCCTCAACACACCCACAACTCAGTCCAAAGCGTCGCCGCAACAAATCCCCTGGAGTTCGTCTCGTCCATGGCCGAATCTACGATTCTCAAAATGGCAAGACTTGTCACCAGGTGCCTTTTTTTTTTTTTTTAGTTTCATGGGTTTCTCATTAAGTTTGTTTCTTTTTCTGGGGAAAATTTTGTCTACTTTTTGTTGTAAGATTTGAGTAAAATGGTTGCAGTGTAGACAAAAAACAGTGGATTTTGCAGCATCGTGCAAGAGAAAGATTAATGAGAAGCAATGTACCTATCATTTTTGTCACAAATGCCTCTTGAACAGGTCTTTTCTTCACTTTCCCGTCAGCATTTTTACCTTTTTTAACATTCCAAGACTTGCTGGATCTTAATCTACAAGCAGACGAAATCCCATTGTCAAGTTTTAACAATCAGGATGTTCCTTTAGGAACTTACAGATTTTTAGCTTTATCTCGTCATTCTTGTTTTCTTTTTCTCATTTCTGAAATATGATTAGCCAATTGTTCTTTTAAATGTCCACCAGATATGGAGAGAAGGCTGAGGAGGTGGCATTGTTAAATGATTGGACTTGTCCAAGATGTAGAGGAATTTGCAACTGTAGTTTCTGCATGTGGGTTCTATGTTTTTGGCAAATTGATAAATAGCCAATTGGAAATATTTGTTGTTTCTGCTTTATCATTTGGTTTGGTTTTTGATCAAAATGGGAACTTTTGAATATTGTAGGAAGAAGCGAGGTCACGCGCCTACTGGCATTCTTGTACATGCAGCAAAGGCAAATGGGTTTGCTTCGGTCTCGGATATGTTGCATCTTAAGGACTCTGAAAGTTCAGGTTCTCAAGAGACTATTGATGCAGCTGTCTCTTCCAAAAAACGAAAAGCTGCAGTTAAGGTATGTTTAGAGACTAATTGTTTTCCGAGAGAATGATCAATGATGAGGAATGTAAATTCTGTTTTGGTCCTTACAATTTTCAGAAAATAAGAAAATTCAACTTATTCTGGCGGTTTACAAGGTTTGGCTGGGTTAAAGATCCTTTTTGGTTGAGTCTTAAATGATGATAGTAAGATAGAAAAAGTTTCTCTTCTTCCCTTTGCCTGTGTCCCCGTTACAAGTCTATAGATATGCATTTCTTCACTGGTTGTGAACGTTATAAAATGTTCATTAAAATTTTTTAATAGGAATCTGGAGTAAAAAAAAATGGCAATAGCGGAAAGAAAAGTGGTTTTAAAGGGCCAAATGGTTCAATACAAGCCAATGAAAAAAGGACTGCAACTAGAAATACCATGTTGACAAGATCGAGAAACAAGAATAGTAAGGAAATTGCATTCGAAGGCAATGATGCTGAATTCTCAACCCAAAAGATTAGTCCTAAAAAGTCTAAAATCTTCAAAGATGCATCGTGCAAAGGGGAAGTGATTTGCAACAGGAATGGTGCAATCCAGCTAATTGACATGAAAGTCCCTAAATTGTATGACCATGGAGAAGATGAAGTGCTGAAAAATGCAGATGCTGTACCAAAGAACAAGCCAACTAGCCAGTATCCAAATTGTAAGAAGAAAAATCTAGAAATCAAAAGCAAACCTTCTGATGTTGAAATCCTACTGCCTCAAGGTGTATTACTAAGCTGCATAGCTGGCATTGACTTACCTGTTGAGGATGTTGGCCATGCCTTGCAATTTCTAGAATTTTGTGAAGCTTTTGGAGAGGTAAACTTATTATCTGTTTGATATAGTATAAATCTAAAGGGAGTTAAAAAAGCGACTCTTTTTTATTAGTCCTAAATGCTCAATAAGCTTGTTTGAGCTATTGCTGAAATTCAGAAATTGACCTTTTTCACTTCTGCATGCTCACAAATGCATTCAGGTGTTTTCTTTTCTGCTTGAGTTAATTTCTCTTAATCTTATATGGAGAACAAAAATGCTTCTTGCCAAATACCAAGGTGCCGTTTGATAGCTTTGAAAATATTTCAATGATTTATTTTCTTTAATGCTTTTGCATACTCATTTTAAGCGAATCTGCATAAAAATGTAAGCAGTTAGAACCTACGTAATGCATGTATTCCACATTGTTCTTGAATTTTTTATTAGCATTGAGTACATTACTTCTATATGTTAATAATTAAGATGTCTTCAAAGTTATCTTCTTAGAAGTACCATCTCTATAAAACTATGTCTCTTTTGTAGAAAATTTATTCAAAATCTATTTAGTATTTAGTTTTTGACTGGATATTAAACAATATTCAGGGAATATAATAGTACTAAAAATTCAGCACAGTTATTTTTTGGTTTAGCAAACAATATCTAAAATGTTTACAAATTTTTCTCTGTTATTTTTTATTTTATTTTGACAAAAATTGAAAAAAAGAAGAAGGATGAGGCAATTGTTCTTTCTTATTGATTTCTACCTAAAAAAATTTGTGAAAAACCTAATGTGCTATAGTAGTTATTCACATTGTGGTGGTTAATTCTCTTTAAGTGTAACTGTATAAGTCTGCACTGTGACTTTTTCACCTATGCAAAACCAGAGGCACCACTCATAGATAAATATGTATTTCTGCTTATTTCAGAGGTATTTATTTATTTATTAGTTGATTTTTAGGTTTTCAATATGAGGAAAGGACAGTCTCAACTGTTACTTAGAGAGTTAGTTACTGGACAAAGTAAACGCAGACTACGCCATTCTTCGATTGTGCAGTTTCATATCCAACTGCTTTCCATAATGCAAAAAGATTCAGCAAAAGAGTACGGACGTTTAACTAGATTCTTACTAAAATTCCTTTTAGTTGGTATTGATCATTTGAACTGAATCTTTGTGCAGGTATCCTTGCCTAAATAAGAATTTAAGCGAAAAGTCATGGTTGCAAGTTCTTAGAGAATACATCTGTGATTCTCAATATGCATTAAAGCTGCCACTGTTGGATTGTTTAGATGTGGATGATGATGGATATGAGCAATTGGATTCCTCTAAAAAACTCAGACTCTTAAACTTTCTCTGTGATGAAGCTCTTGGCACCATGTAAGTCATAAAGTTCAATAAATTCTGCTTATGTTCATGTTTCTCTTTCTTTTCAGATTCTTATGGAAATGTATGAATAAAAAGTCATACTTCTTCCCTTCAGAGATTTTAGGAGCTGGATTGATGAACAAAACTCAAAATTTGTTGAAAAGGAAAAGAAAGCAAAAGAAGAACTTCTTGCTCAAAGGGAGAAGGTAATTGCTTCAATTTGGCAACAGCCCTAAAGCAAGTTCAAGTGATAATATTTATAGCACAGATAGTCTGACCATAATTCTTTGAATAGGAGAGAAACCAGGAAAAAGAGATGAAGAAGAAACTGCAGGATGAGATAGCAAAAGCTATTCTTATGAAAAATGGTGCTCCACTTACCATATCAGAGAATGAAGACCTTGTTTCAAGAATAAAGTCAGAAGTAGCTCAAACTCTTGAAGTAGCCCATACTCTTGCAAGTGCATTGGAAGCGTCGGAAACAGTGCTTGAGGGTATGTTCCGTATGCTTACAATTTTCATAAGCACACTAGATTTTATTTTTGCTTCTTAAAACATTTTTCTTTAAAGAGATGAAAAGAACCAATTATCCAGAAAGAACAGACATTTCCTTCTATCTGGTTCTCAGCCTTTAGGAATTCTGCAGCATAGTAGGCAGAAGATTATCTCGTTCTTACTGCTTAAGGATCAGAGACGTTTCCAATGGAACTTCTTGTATTCCAGTCTTTCACAACATATGCAAATTCAAAATGAGCACTCTTGTCAACTGCATCCATTCAGTTTTGGGGGCTCGATGGCTTAAATGCCAATTCAAACATAAGAAATCTAGGAAACCTAGCCAGTCTAAACCTCTGCCAGATAAACAAAATAACACCCATTGATAGTAGAAGAAGACATAAGATGCTTGGGATCTTCATATAGTAATCAATATACCTTACTTTTAAAGTATGAGTTAATATATAATGCACTATCAGTGTATAGTCTTTATATACTGTCAATGTATTAGATATTGAACTTCAATAAGAAAACTAAAAAAATACCAAACCCTTAAAAATAAATACAACTTTATTTTTTCAATTTGTTTATAAGGTTTATTGATGAGATATCAACTTTTGTTACATTGATAGTGTATAGAGATTATATACTGTCAGTACATCATATATAAATCCTTAAAGTATACAAGATCTACAACTTACTGACCTACCATATCAGCTTAGTCCTAGAAAAGACAATACTTGAAAAAAAATGACCATGTTGGCAACATATCGAACTGCCTGGCAAAGGGTGCTAGAGCAGGCAAGACCTTATTGAGAATGGATGGACTGACTGCATCAAAGAATATTTCTCATTTCCTAGCAGGGTGCTAATCTAAAAATTAGAGATTTCAACAAATTTCCTGGATGTTCAAGTTTTCCTTGGAAATAGTAATAGAAGTTGTGGATAAGAATTCAGCAGCAGCTTATTACCCTTAATCTAATTTCTGGTGCATTATAATCTGATTATAGCAATAAAAGGTGATTCTGATAATAGAAAACCAAAACAGGCCATTATAAGTTGCTGCCCCAAATGCTCAAGCTTCTAAATCCAGTTATGATTGGTAAGTGTTCAGGACTGTGAGAAATAGGGTTTTTGATGTATTACAGAAGAGACAAAGATGATTGTTTTGGTTACAATATGATGTAATGGGTTTAGGTAGGACTCGTATTATTTAGTTTTCAGCAGGTCACTGCACTAATGTACCAAAAAAAAAGATGATTGTTTACATTCATGTATGCTTCATAAATTAGAACATTGCCCCTGCTGAATTTAGAACTGGACCATAAATGGCACTCTAGTTGTTTGGGTGCTATAACTTTGATACACCTGGGTGCTATAACTTTGATACACCATGTTGAATATTTCTTTTGTAATCTCAAAATTATTTGCACCCTCTTTACATATATATGGTTTCTTGGCTGCTTTAAGGTTTGCTATTCTGTGTTTGATATGAGTATGCTTAGCAGGTTGCAGTACCCTATTGCTGTTCCCATAAAAATTGTCAGGGGTCATGATGCCTTTCAAAACAATAGAAGCCTTTGTTCTTTAAATTAGTAATTCAGTTTTTTACTTATGCATGTAAGAATCTCTTAATATCCTAATATAATGTTGCAAAGTTCTCTTCTTTACCGCTGTTTGTCAATCCTTGTCTAAGCATGTGTCTTCTGTGGAGCACTTATCTTGAGATGCTAGTTTAAGCAATTGCTGGAGGATTATCATTCAGTATTACTATCATAGACCACATTTTATCATAGTTCAGAATTCTCCAGAAATGGATTTAATATGGTCACATCCATTTGCAAGCATAGTCATTTCTTTATTTGCTCATAATCAAACTGTCTGCTCAATTGCTCTCAACTCTATTTCCTAATTGATAATTTATATTAACAAGAACTTTCGCTAATGCTCTTTTTTTTGTTTTTATTCTTTGGTATCTGAGATAGAAGATTTTTAAAATAAATGTGTGGATTGAGATTCTTA
This sequence comes from Heritiera littoralis, assembly GCA_031772115.1. Lineage (NCBI taxonomy): Eukaryota > Viridiplantae > Streptophyta > Magnoliopsida > Malvales > Malvaceae > Heritiera > Heritiera littoralis. Next base: position 393,085 of record JAPDPK010000128.1, on the reverse strand, counting down.
ATTGGCCCTTAGATGATACTTCTTACACTATCACTTGGAGAAATTTGGTTAATGGGGCGAATCATATTTCAAAACCATTTAAATTTATCATAAAACTAATGGTGATCTTTACCAAACTATACCTATTTAGCATTGCCTCAGTGCTTGTTACATTGGTCTTAATAGTTGCACAAATGAATCCCAATGCACAAAATTCAACTGACATATTTTACTTTGCAATTGATGCCCAAAGAGGACTGGCGATCAGATGCTGTTAGATCTGAGACATCATTTTGGGACGGCCATGGTCACAAATTTCACAAATTATGGAGATTGAGAGGCTACACTAGTGAAACAGATATTCTGCTTCAAGGTTTGTCTCTTTCCTAATGAATAATTATCCAAAATTTGAGTTTTTAAAGCTTGTCAGCTGCCTTTCCATAAATGTGCAGATATTGAAGGCAGAGATTTAGTTACAGCAAAAGAGAGATGGTACACATACAGTACAGAGCAGAAAGCTATTGTTGAGAAATATGTTTCATTTTTCAGGTGCCAAATAATGACTTTATACTGCCCTCTTTTGGCAATTTCTTTTTTCGTTTATTGCCTTTTTTGGCAAATTTGTCCTTCGGATGATCCTGGAAATTCTATATGGTAGATTAAGTAGTAGTTGCAACTGATAGTGAGCTACATATAGTTGCGCAGAGCAAATGCTCCAATTGGTAAATACTTTTGTTTGTTTGGGTGTTTGGGTGTGTGTGTGTGTTTTGCAAAAAATGAATGGTAAGAAAAAAATTGAATAGGAAACTAAAGACAAATAACAAAAAACTAAAAGGGTTTATCAAAGGAGCCTTAAGTCAACTAGAAATTATATAGATATATCATTTATCCTTATTTTATTTATTTGCCTAGAGCTGGTGCAAGGGGGAGATTTGAAGTAAATTTCTCCTTAACTAGCAGCAGCAGTAGCAGCTATAAATAGGGAATTTTGTAAATATTTGTTAGTAACATTATTCCTATTTTGCTTGTTGTTCTTTCATCAACCCACGCTCAGGGGAACATCATGCTATTCTTGATTGGTTAAGAAAATGCTTTTCTTTATCATCAATGCATAAGGGATTTCATTCTTTAATTTAATGCTTGAATTATACTTAACAGTCATTCTATAAAAACTATAATTTACTATCTTGTTTTTCATTTATTTGCAGAATGCACACGAAATGAGAAAGCAATATGGCTTATATAATTTCAGGAGATATTTAAGATTTATTGTTACTTGTGCACACTATTATTTTGTTGGATTGCTGCTGCCTGCTGGGGATGGCATCGGTTTGTTTCTTTTAACCTTCCTTGATGGTCCTCCTTTCCCTAGCCCACTAGTACTGGTAATACTAAAGAAATTGTTGATGGAGTTTCACTTGCAAAAGCAAACTAAAATCAGAGACTAATTCTCATTTCCTCTATTATTTATTTATTTTGGATGATAGAAAGGTACAAGAAAGTAATGAGGGAATCTAACTTTTTGGATTTAATTCTTTTTATGGAATAATTGTTAGGTCAAGCTTAGAGGTGTTTATATTTGGATTTTAATCGAATTAATCAATCGAATCAAAATACTATGTAGATAATTGGTTGTTATTGAATTTGTTTGATTAGTTAATAAAAATGATTTTGAAGAAACTTAAATTTTCGATTAATTTGATTAATTAATTGAATTAATCAAAATTTTAATTGAAAATACAAGAAATTTAAAGATATATCTAATATTTGAAATTTAAATGATATTTTAAGTGTAAGGTTGCTGTAGTTCTAAATTTAAATGTTTTATTGAATAATATTATTTAATTTGTTTCAAAAAATGGGAATTAAAATTTTAATTTAAATATATTTTATTATTTCGGTTAATTCAGTTAATTAAATAATTTTAATTGGGTTTGGGTAAATATAAAATAGAAATTTTAGTTTGGTTAATGAAATAAAAATAAGTTAAAAGAAATAAAAATAAATTAATTCGATTTTGATCAATTTGATTCAAAATTAATGGAATTGATCTAAGAACACTTATTTTGAATGGAAATATTATATTCATTCGTTAATAAACTGAGCATCATCAAATATAAAATCTCCTGTCAAAGTCGGATACTCTCTGTTTAGAAAGATTCTTTCATAAACTTAGTCCCATTTTTGGCTAATCTATGAGCCGATTCATTTTGGGAAACTATTGTGTGCATGAAAATACTTCAGGAGAATTGTTGCGCTTGGATCTGAGCCTCCTTAAAGGTGGTTCCCACAGGATATAGGCCGGTGTTGTTATTTTGTAGTTTCTTGATCCCTAGGGCTTCTCCCTTCAATTCCAGCTTCTTGAATCCTGTATCCAACTCAAATTCTATTGCTCTAACACCAGCTGTTGCATCTGCAGTAGTTTGGTCAGTTATTCATTGTTAGTTTGGATGTTCCTTTTAACCAAAGTTATCATCATTGGCACTTGGCAGTATCCCAACATAAACACATTCAATTCAAGCAATCACAGTGCATCAACCAATCATACAATGCTAATCATATCATCACATTCAAGAGATCAAGAGTAAGGAGATTTTAGGATTGAAGGGAATATTTTTACAAAACTCCTTCACTTGAGAGTGCGCATTTTTCATTTTCCATTGGATCCACTTTGAGCATCCCCTTGAAGCAATTGGACTTGGTGATGTAAGCTTTGCTAAGTGTCATGACTAGTGTTTAACTTTTTCATTCTTGCTTAGACTAATTTTTTCTCTCCCAAAAACACAACCAAATTGCATGAATGTGTCTATAGCAACTCAACTTCAAATGATTTCTTTTGTAACTCTATGCTTTAACACACCCAGAAAAATAACTTCGATTTTCTTTTTGGTACCAAAATGGCTTTGGGTCCTTTTGGATTAGCACATATAATCTTTGTATCCTTAGGTAGCCATTTTGACAATTTAACACTAGAATTTAGAGCATGCTTGGGTATTTTCTTTTTTGGTACCCAAATGGCTTTTGGTCCTTATGGTTTAGCACATATAATCTTTGTCTCCTTAGGTAACCATTTTGACAATTTAACATTAGAATTTAGAGCATGCTTGTGTACCCATACTTTCCAAATTAATTTTCCTCTAAAAGTAATTTTTCCAAAAGTGCATGCATGTGAAGAGTGTCCTCTCCTATGGCCTAAACTTCAAGTAGAGGCATCATGTACACCATGTTTCTTAATAAGGAAATTCTTAATACGTGTCTCACTTTATTTGTATTCTAGTTCATCTCTATCAAATATGATCCTTTTTGTTTCTAACATATCATTTAACTTTTTTTGGGCCATATAGAACTTAGATAATGAATTATGCAAATTAACATTTTTCTTTCCTTAGTCGTCTATTTCTAGGTTTAAACTCGCTACTTTCTTTTCGAATTAGGAATTCATTCTCGCTTGTTAACTTTCGTAACTTTCGGACCATTTTTCTCTATTTAGCATTCATCCTCTCATACTCATTTGCCAAAAATCAAATTCATATTGTAATGAGTAATCAATGGTCTCATGAAAGTTAGAAGTTGCTTTAAAATCTTCTGTTCCCATAAAGCAAAAATAGAAACGTCAGTTTTTACTTTTCCTTCCTCATTGGAGTGGTCACTATCACTCTATGTGGCTATCATGGCGTTCTTCCTAGAATTCTTTTCATTTGGCCTTTTTAGCATAAGACATTCACTCCTAATATATCCTAATCTTTGACATTCATAACAAATGATGAGATTTTCATCCCTTCCACTAGTCTCTCCTCTTGGGACATCACTCCTATTAGGTTTCCTATCAATTCCTTAGACCTAATCTTCACAAACCTATCAAACCTTTTGGCAAACATTGCCATGTCTAAATTTTCATCTTTATCCTCATTTCATTCTCCAACATAGTGTTCTCAAGGAAGGAGGTATTTAATGCTACTCCTACATTATTAGGAGGTTCCTCATTCCTTTTCATCTTCATCTCATAAGTAAAATATGACTTTATAAGCTCATCTATAGAAAGTTTGTGAGGATCCTTCGACTCTTTTATGGTGGTCACCTTAGCCTCCCAACTTCGGGGTAGACTATTCAATATTTTCTTGACCATCTCCATTTTGGAGTAGGTCTTTCATAAACCTTTGAATCTAGTGACAATTTTGGTAAATTTATTAGCCATTTTGGCTATGGGTTCTTTCAATTTCATTTTAAATAGATCATAATCTTGGATGAGCATCTTAATTTTGGTTTTCCTCCCATGGTTTGTTTCTACATGTGTAATTGCTAATTTATCTCATATTTCTTTTGCATTGGCACACAAGGAAACTCTATTCACTCATACCTAAGGCACAAAACAACATATGCATTGCCTTTGTATTTAGTTGTGCTATTTTGATGTCATATTCATGCCATTCTTCCTCATTCTTAAGTAGACCTGGCAATTCGTGTCTTCATGTCATGACACGACACGACACGAATTATCAAAGCACGAACATGACACGAATTATAAAACGTGTCTGAATCGTAAACACGAAACACGACATTTTTTACGTGTAACACGTGACACGACATGACTGACATGTGATAATTAGTCTTGTCACACGACATGACACGATTAACACGACACGACACGATTTAGATAAAATAACACGAAATTGACACGACACGAATAAACACAACATGAATAGACATGACACGAATGACACAATTAAAAATAAAATATAATAAAAATGATAAAAAAATATATTTACATTTTTTATATCTATATTAATTAACATTCAAATATTAATAACAAATATAACAAAATAATAATATTTTCAATTCATACAATTCATAGTATACTATATATTGAAAATTGCAAAAACATACAAATAAAATAAAATATCATCAGTTCATCATCATCGTATGATTATGATTTGTATGTTAATACTAGTATTATGTTTGTTACTTTATTTTAATATCTTGTTCGACTATGATTTGTATGTTAGTACTAGAATTATTTTTGTTAGTTTGTTTTAATATCTTGTTATTAGTATATTAATTTGTATGTTAGTATTATGTTATTGTAATTTCCTATAATGTGATAATTGATATAGAATAATATCATCAATTCTGCTATTCTTATTATATATAATATCATCAATTCATTGTCATCATATGACTATAATTTAAGATTAAGTATATAAAATAAATCAATAAATCATTAATAAGTATATTAATATTATTCTTACTATAATAATTTGTATGTTAATATTATGTTATTTTATTTTCTATAATGTGATAATTGATATAGAGTAAATTAATAAACTATAAAATCTCTTAGTATACTAAATAATGTAATTCTGTAAAGTTTAAACTCTTAATTTCTTATCAATATTATGTAATACAATGTCCGTGACATAAAATAATTAATTAATTATACAATATTTGATTAGTATAATACAATATTTATATTTTATACATTATAATAAAAAAATATCATATATATATTTATACATTATAGTATTGTATTTAAGTTCTTAACTTAAGTTCTTAATACTTTATTTTCAAAATTTATAAAATTTTATTATCTTAACCATATTTAATTTAATTTCATAATTAAATTTATTAGTTTATTTTATTGCGATATTTATTAAAGCATTAGTTTGTTTTAATGAATTAATTTTCATAACATATTATACTAATATATTACAATTGTTCATTTGGTAAAACACTTATGTATTTTACTTTTGGCCAAGGTTCAATTCCCACTAAAAACATATATGGTTACCGTGTCTTACATGTGTATCCGTGTATCTGTATAACACGATTTTCTTTAAACATGTTTTCGTGTCGTGTACGTATTAATTGTGTATTCGTGTAACACGATTTTCTTAAACGTGTTTCCGTGTCTTACACGTGTTTAGCCGTGTCAGACATGGCTAAACACGAAAATTGTCGTGTCTAAATTCGTGTCGACATGGATAAACACGAAACACGAATTTCTCAAATACGTACACGATTTTTTCGTATCGTGTCACTCGTGTCGTGTCTAGATTTGCTGGGTCTATTCATAAGTAGTTCTACCCCTTTAATTATTTTCTTGGAGATTAAAAGACCTCTAACCATTGCTCTACACATCAAAGAGCATCATCCTAGTCTTGTAATAAGTATAATGCTCACCATTAAACAACGAGTGTCTAGCAACTGAGTGACCTTGACTAAGGGGTGTTCCTATGTTCATTTAAGCCATTCGAAGGATCGTTTCAACTTTTAGGTTGTTAAGCTTATGATCGAGAGCCTAAGCTCTAATACCAACCATTGGCTCAAATACTAAACTGAGAGAGGGGTTGAATCAGTTTTTTTAAAGCTAAATTCGTTTTTTCTAATTTAATTTTATGTTCACTACAATTTCTATCTTATCCCCATAACAATTCAATCAAGAAAAAAAGTAAATAATAAATGCAAGTAAGAGAATAGAGACAGAGAAATTGTGCACATGATTTTATAGAGGTTTAGCTACCCTTGCTACATTCCTTGAGCTCTCCTCAAGGTATTGCCAAATGCACTCCTTGAAGTTGGACTTTACAACCACTCTTTTTTAAGGCTCAAGAGTAACCTTTACACTCTCCTTTTTACTTAGGCTCAAGGAAAAACATTTAGCATTTCCTTTATTGTAAGCAAGAAGAAGAAACTTTTTCATAATCTCTCTTTTCAAAGGTCAAGGAAAAAGCTTTTAACACTACCCGATCTCACATTACACTTTAACACTCAATGGTTTCACTCCTCTTTAATAAGTCGTGAATTAAGGTTACAAGATGTTTAATCCAAAGACCCCCTAAGTAGGTTGAGTGATTACAAGTTTGGCACTAGAAGAAAGTACAAAGATGGACTAAAGGATTGTACAATGAATTTTTGTCTCAAAATCAATGGAACACTAAAGAAGACTTGATATGTGAATGATGATTGATTTGGAACTTTAGCTACTGAGTCTTCAACTCTTTGAAGCTTCCTTCTATACTGTCTCTAATGTTTTTGGTTGTTGGATTGCTAGATTTGAAAATTTTTTCATTGGTTAACGCAAAAATCTAACCATTGGAATTTTCCAAACTTTGGGGGTATTGATATCTTTCTTTGGGCTATTGATACTCTATGAAGGATTCTTGCAAAATAGTTAAAGGGGCATTAATACTATAACTCTTGGGTATCAATATCTAAACAAAGCATTTAGCTCGTCTAAGGATAACGATGGAGTATCAATACTATGCATTAAACTGGCAAATATTTAAATAAGCAATATTGATACCTTTACCAAAGGTTTCAATACGTAAAACATTCCGGGCTTATTTGTGGCATTTTAAAGCATAGAATCACTTCAAGAAAATAATCAATCAAACATCAAATATGCATTTATAAGATCAAACATTTTATCATGTGCACATTTATGTTTCAATCAAATCCTAAAGTCCTAGAATGATTTCTACCCATATTTTCACAATTCAATTCAAGCTAGTAAAATGCTAGTGTGATTAAAGTTAAATTCACTCAAGTTTACAAAATCATACCAAAATCCTAAATATTTCAAAGCTAACAAAATATGTAAGAATTTGGGCAATGATATTTGTATAATCTCTTTCTCATTATTATGAAAGTTATTCACGCCATTTTGCAGTATTATTTGGAGAGACATCTTTCTTGCGGAACGAATGTGATTTTTTTTTATTTAACAACTGCTACCATGGAACGCATGGCAGGGCTTGACTTCCATCTACCTCGATGAGAGGTTCATTTAGGAGATCTTTCAAAGGATGAGTTCAACGTCATCGGAAGCTCCTCCACCACCTCCTCTACAACAATCTGATAGTGGAGACGATAAGCCTATACCATGAGATGATGTACAGTAATGAGCTATAGCGACAGTTTTCTCAGACATTTTGTATTTTTTTTTCTTTTATTATTTGTATGGATGATTTAGATACATTATGTAATTGTTATAAATAATTTGAATTTATTTTTAATAATTAATAATAATTTTAAATTATTAATTACTAGCTAGTTTAGTTCTAATTTTGCTGATTGAAATTATTAAATTATTAATTTAGTATTAATTACTATATTTAATAATATTTTTCAATAAAAAAATTGTTTTTACAAAATTACCAAGGACTGGCCTTGTGAATTCGGCTAGTCTAAATTCCAAATTTGCTATTTCAAAAAAATAAAAAAATAATTTAGAACACTCGGAAGAGAGGAAGTACGGTGTGGTAGTGGATGTTTTAAATTATTTTTTAGAATGAAGGTATGTTGTAAGTTATTCTTTTTTTTTTTTTGAAAAAAAATCTGCAGATCTGGGCTTCTTAGAACTCTTGAATTTGCGAGGCCTTTGTGCCTCGCAGAAGTGAATTTCCTTGAGGCCTGACGTTTGCTGTTTAAAAAAAAAAATTCACACCAAAATTTTCAAAGAATTAAAACAAAAAATAAAAAAAATAGCTTAGAAACATACTTTGAGAAAATGCGGTGTAGTGGAGAATGATTTTCACATATTTTGGTGAATTAAGAAGTTTTGAGTTTAGGGTTTTGATTTAGAAAATGATAAGTTTTGGGAATGAAATAAATAAACATTTCCACTAAATTTTGAGTTCTTTGTTACTAGCAGATGCATGGAGAGTTAATTTTCCTGGGAATTTTTAGTTTAGTGTAATTTTTTTTAATCATATGTATTTTCATCCGTTTTATAATCTAAAATTAATTCTGTCCGAATCAAAATTTTAAAACAGTAAACCCTTTCAACATTGGCAATCTGTTTTTTATTTTCTCTTTAAATTTTGAGATCATAAAGAGAAATTTAGTTTAATGGTTTGGTTGTATTTAGTAATAGATAATATAAAGTAAAATAAGATTTGGATTTAGAGTTTCTTAATTTTATTATACCAGAGAGGACAACGAAATTCATAAAACTACATATTTAGGATTTAAAGTTTTTGATACTCTCTGGTGACGTCAACACGGTATTACAATCGAAAAGGTCGTTCAAGTAGCTGGATTGAGTCATAAACGCATCGACACTTTCCTGTTTTCACTTAAGAAAAATGTTGTCATTATAATATATATATATATATATATATATATATATATATATATATAAAAGGAAGATACAAAAGAAAAAAGAAAATTTGAAAGACTTAATTTTTTTTCTTTGTTAACTGCAATTGAACAACACTTGATTCAACAATATTGGACATGGCATTTGTTACAACAAAAAATGATACGGATAAAAGATAAAAAATAATACGGATTAAAATTTAGTAAAAATTATATATGAATATATAAAAAATTAAAAAAATTATGTTTGATATGTTCATACAAATTTTGATATGTAAATTTTATATTTGACACGATGTTAACATAATTTTATATAATATGACACGAAACATGCATACGAATTGTTAGATCTAACCAACATTGAGACCCGACAATTGGAACTTCGTGTTGACTCGGTATTTGCATTTCCAACATATAAAAAATATTTAGATGCCGTTCGCTAATGTGATTTCAAATCCCTTGATGACCAATTCATTCCTTCTAAGAATGGTTAACTGACCCAACCAATAACAACTAGAAAATCGAACATAAAAGACGAAAAGTTTAAATTATATAAATAATTTTATGTATTGTAGAACAATTTTTACCTTATTACACGTTTTTTTTAACCTAACAACAACGTAGAAACCTAAATGTTTGGTTCAGTGATGTAAGGACTGATTGAGTTTTTTAGTAAAAACAAATTATAGTAAGAATCCCGTGCTCAAATCCTCATAGGTCAAATTTTCTTGGATTAGTGCTAATCACGTAACGTGAGTGGAGATTAATCTCATACTTAATGTAATAGGAGAACAACTCGTGATTTAAAAAAAAAAAACCCACAATGGAAGCAGCTTCCTTTCAATGGATTGGAGGGAAATGTTTTTATTTCTCTCATTAATATAATTCATTCCTATCCTAAGCACCAAATGATCACGACAAGGATGTAAGCACCAAATGATCACGACAAGGATGTATATTTCTGGAAAGTGCAAGAACATGAATTAGTCTTTTTTTTATTAAAATATCTCACAGATATATAACATGAATTAGTCTTCGATGAAATTGTCCTCATTTGTTTTCCTGGTGTAAAAAAAGAGTTAGCATTGACTTGTTGAAAAACCATCCCAAAATTTTCAAGACTTTGATGAAATTGTCAAATCGTAGATGCTTTCCAAATTATATCAGGAATTAATATTCTAATGATAAGATTGAATATTTAAAAGCTCCATATTAAGGTACGGTTGCCGGATTTGCCTGATTCAAATCTTAGTAGGATTCCGAAATGCATCTGCTCCATCTCGAAACTAAACCTGGAAATAATGTTTGTTGGGAATGGTTCATATGCAATTTTCTCAGTGCTGTGTGTCGTAACGGCTTCGCGCTTGACGATTTTCGAAAAAGGTGTTTAAAAACAAAAATGGAGTCGCCACCAATCTTTTTTAACTAGGTGTGATTGGTCACCTAAAAATATTTATCTTTTTAACAAAATATCAAAATTAATTAAGTTTTATTAAAAAGACAAATTTTTGGTCTGCGAAAACAAAAATCGGGTTCGGGGGTACGGTTACGCGTGGGGAAGGATTAGCACCCCCACAACGCCCGTTAGCAAACGGTACCATCCTAACTACGTGGTATCTTTTGATTTTAATAAAAGAGTCTTGGTTTAACACTAATTTGCTTATTTAGAAAACTTGTGTATTGGCTTAAAAATTATTATTTCATGTATGTTTAAGAACTTCCTTTGAGAATTAACATGGACCCCATTTATTGAAAAATTAAATCAAATATCCCAATACTTTTGGCGACATTTGAAATAATTCTCCTCACCTAGAGATTTCTAAAGAATCACTACTTGTGACTTCTATAAAATCTCATCCTCGGAAGGTTCACATTTTTTGTGTAATTGAATAAAGCATTATATATTTTAAAATAAGTTTTATTTTAAAAGTAACGTGAATCCCTTTTATTGAAAAATTAAATCGAATATCCCAATACTTTTGGCGACATTTGAAATAATTCTCCTCGCCTAGAGATTTCTAAAGAATCACTACTTGTGACTTCTATAGAATCTCATCATCGGTGGGACCCACATTATTTAATTCACATGAATGCATGCGGTGCAAACAGATAATGATGCGTATGCATGTCCATTTGATTCATTTATTATTTCTTTATTCTTTACATTATTTGACTTTTTTACTTTTAAAAAATGAAAATTCGTTTATTGGAAAAATCACACTAAATATTCCAATACTTTTGGCAACATTTAGCAGACTCTTCTTACCTAGGGATCGGCTAGGAATCACTACTTGTGACTTCCGTCATCCCATCATCGGACGAATTCCATTCTTTAATATTAACATTTGAAGCATATGATGCAAATATATAATGCATATAGATTTTTACTTTCTTATTTAGCGTATTCATTGTTTATTTTCATTTTGTTATTTTATTTGTTTTGTTATTTTTGTTGATCTTATTTGTTTATATTTATTATTAAATATTTTTAAGATAAAAGCTTATGTATTGAAAAACTACACTAAATATTCCAATACTTTTGGCAACATTTAGTGAAATTTCTCTTACCTAGGGATCAGTTAGGAATCACTACTTGTGACTTCCGTAACATCCCATCATCGGATAATAGCTTTTACCTCTTATGAATTATTCTAACTCTTTTAATTCTTGTTATTTATTTAGATTTATTAACTTAATCCTTTTGTTGTCATCTTTTATTAAAATCCTTTTACCATTCATTTAGTTAATTTAATCATCTTTGAAAAATTATATTTTTTCTATTGGTTTAATTATTTTGTATTCCTATATATCTAAAATCCCTTTTATTTTTTTATTAATTTTTTTCTCCTATTTCCATTACCTCTTTTGTGTTTATTAATTTTCATTAGTATTTTTCTAAATATTCTTTATTACAAAATATATTATTATATATTTTTAAAATAAACACGAATTTGAATCTTGAGAAATTGAATCGAATATCCCAATACTTTTGGCGACGTTCGATAAATTCCTCTCACCTAGAGATACTCGAAGAATCACTACTTGTGACTTCTACGATATCTCATCATCGGAATTATTCTATGCTTATTTTATTCATTTATTTTATTATTATTCTTCATTTATTATTATGGTTTTTTCCTTAACCCACATTTCACTTATCTAATAAAATTTAATTTCCATTTTATATAATTTATCCATATACATTTTTATATATATATCTATAATATATTCATATGTTTTAAAGCCATACATTTTATATATTTATATGTATATATTTTACACATTTATTTACATACATTTCAAACCATATATTTATACATATTTTTTTATATTTATTAATATATGTATTTTATGAAATCTATATACTTTAAAACTATTTATTTTACATATTTTATATTAATTTGTCTTTCCTTTTAAAACCATGTATTCATTTTATTTTATTCTATTTTTATACTATTTGTTTATTATTTTTTTTTACTTTATTATATTTTCTGTTTTATATTTATTATTATTATTATTATTATTTTGCCATAACTAACAAATAAACATATAAATAAAAGTAAAACAAAAAAAGAAAAGGAAATATACCAAACGGACCCGGGTCGGAAATCGGGTCGGGACGGAGCGCGGGTCGCGGGTGGAGCGCGGGTCGCACGCGGGTCGCGCGGATCTCGGGTCGGGTCGCGGGTCGCGCGCGGGTCAGGGGCTCAAAACGCACCGTTTTGGTGCTCTATAAAAGCCCCTTTTTTTTTTTTTCCTCATTTTCACCGGCTTCTAAAAAAAAATCCCAAACTCTCTCAGCCTCCCTCTCCCCTACGGGCGATTTCCGGCCACCGTGTGCCGCCGTGCGCCGGTCGCCGGTGATGCTCCCGATGGCCTAAAAACCCTTCCTTCGACTCCCTCTCCTCAGATCTGGGCTCCGTTTATCCTAAAAATCCCTCTAACCCTAAAGATCTACTCTCCGAAAGCCCCTTTTTTCCCTTTTTTTTTGTGTTTGTTTGTTTGTTTTTTTTTGGGTTGGATCTGGTTGTTGAATCGTGTTGTGGTCTCTGGTTGTTGTTGTTTGGTTTGTTTTCGTTTTTTGTAGGTACGAACGGGACTTAGATCTCAGATCTGGGATCTGGGTTTCTCGGGTTCTAAGGTTTCTCGGGTTTTAGATCTGGGTTAGGGGGTTTGCTTTGGCTTGGGTGGTGGTGTTTGGGGGGTTTCGGCGGTGACGATGGTGGTTGTGATAATGGGAGTTTTTTCTTTGGCTTTCGGTTCCCTTTTTTTTCTCTCTGTTTCTGTCCGTAGAAAAAAATCCGAAATCTCTGCTTGGGGTCTTTTTAAACAACGTTGAAGCTCCCCCTAGCCTTTCAGAATCACCGAATCGGTAGGCTTCTGTTGGCGGGATTCACGGGATGGGGTTCCTGGATCTGGGCTGGAGGATGAGGCGCCGGCGTTGGAGTAGGCACCGGCAGATCTGGGATTTGGTATCTGAAGCATTTAATGCTTCTGTGACAAACGGGACTGATGATGATGATGACAATAATAATAATAATAATAATAATAATAATATATAATAATAATAATATTAAGATATCAATAATAATACATAATAATAATAATAATCACAATAACAATAATAATAATAGTAGTAATAATAATGATAATAATAATAATAATAATAATATTAATAAAAGATAATAATAATAATATTAAGATATCAATAATAATAATAATAAAAATATGAAATACATAATAATAATAATAAACACAATAACAATAATAATAATAGTAATAATAATAATAATGATAATAATAATAATAATATTAATAAAAGAATAATAATAATAATAATAATAATAATAATGATATTAGAAGAGATAATAGTAATAAAACTAATAATAATAGTAATATGAGCAATAACAAAATAAACCAGAAAAATGAAAATAAATGAAAATAAAAGAAAATAATAAAAAATAATAACAAAATTTTGTCAAAATAATTTGTAAAATCCGGACAAAATTAGGTGTCTACAGCTGCCCCTCTTTGCTTATTGCTGAGGATCAGGAATAAAGCAAAGATAATAGACAACAATTTTGTCCAACTCAAAACTTAATCTCTTTTCTTTTTTTCTTTTTCTTTTTTTTTTTTTTTTTTTTTTAATTTGTATAACAAAGGTAACAAGATTTTAAAATTCTTCCTAAAAACGTGCTCCTCTTGCAGCAGAGGCGATGAAACTTTAAATTCTTCTAAAAAATGTGCTCCTCTTGCAGCAGAGGCGATGAAACTTTAAATTTTTCTGAAATGAGCTCCTCTTGCAGCAGAGGCGATGAAACTTTAAAATTTTCTGAAAATGGGCTCCTCTTGCAGCAGAGGCGATGAAACTTTAAAATTTTCTGACAATGGCTCCTCTTGCAGCAGAGGCGATGAAACTTTAAATTTTTCTGAAAATGGGCTCCTCTTGCAGCAGAGGCGATGAAACTTTAAATTTTCCTGAAAATGGGCTCCTCTTGCAGCAGAGGCGATGAAACTTTAAAATTTTCTGAAATGAGCTCCTCTTGCAGCAGAGGCGATGAAACTTTAAATTTTCTGAAAATGGGCTCCTCTTGCAGCAGAGGCGATGAAACTTTAAAATTTTCTGAAAATGGGCTCCTCTTGCAGCAGAGGCGATGAAACTTTAAAATTTTCTGAAATGAGCTCCTCTTGCAGCAGAGGCGATGAAACTTTAAATTTTCTGAAATGAGCTCCTCTTGCAGCAGAGGCGATGAAACTTTAAAATTTTCTGAAATGAGCTCCTCTTGCAGCAGAGGCGATGAAACTTTAAATTTTCTGAAATGAGCTCCTCTTGCAGCAGAGGCGATGAAACTTTAAAATTTTCTGAAATGAGCTCCTCTTGCAGCAGAGGCGATGAAACTTTAAATTTTTCTGAAATGAGCTCCTCTTGCAGCAGAGGCGATGAAACTTTAAAATTTTCTGAAATGGGCTCCTCTTGCAGCAGAGGCGATGAAACTTTAAATTTTTCTGAAATGAGCTCCTCTTGCAGCAGAGGCGATGAAACTTTAAATTTTTTTCTGAAATGGTGAAACACATTTTTTCTTCTACTTATTCTCTCTCTTTTTCTCTTTTTTTTTTTTTTTTTTTTTGGTGTCCCTTTATCTGTTTGTTTTTTCTTTTGTTTTTGTTTTTGTTGTTCTTCTTGTTGTTGTTTTTTTTTTTTTTTTTTTTTTTTTTTTGAATTCTCATAATGTAAATGAAATGCAAATGCATGTATTGACGAAGTCATGCAATTCCTATTGCGGTAATCAAATTTTCAGAGCTGTCTTTTCTCTCTCTCTTTTTTTTTTTTTTTTTTTTTATCCTTTTACTCGTGCTTCACAGAATAGTCGTCACCAATTTCGAATCGGAGCTGGTTCATAACATGTATTTGTCACAATTTTCAATCTCCTTTGTTTCATTCCCTTATTTCTCTTTTCCTCTTTTCTTCTCTCCCTTTTTATTTTTCTTTAGTAATGCTAGCAGGTAGGTTATCATTTTAATCATCATCTTCCTTTCATTTTGTTAACAAGAGCAATGCATTCTTGCACGTTATCGGTTGGTTATGGAATGACCAGAAGAACAACCAAATTTAGAAGAAAAACATTTGTTACTAGGCTGATAAGAGACAACGACAACAAAAGTACAATTGGGTAGCGAATGCCACAAGGGTCAAGTGGTTAATTTCAAAATAAATAATGAATGTCTAGATAACCCTTCACGAACCCAAACCGGAGCTTTCTTTGGAAAAAACTAATCCGTTGATGCCCCCTGTCACACTGAGTTCATCCGACTGACGCCATGCTCCGTATGATTCCGATCCGGGTGTTGATCTTTTCCGCATCTAAGCCGCCTTTTCAGGTTTTCAACTTAGATATCCCCTTTTATCCAACTGCCCTTTTTGGGTTTTCAGTTTGAATTCTCCTTTCATTTTCTCTTTCTTTTTCTTCTTTTTTTTTTTTTTTTTTTTTTTTTTTTTCTCTTTTTTTCTTTTTTTTTCTTCTTTCTCTTTTTTTTTCTTTCTCTTTTTTCTTCAAGCATAGTATTTCTTCACAGCATCGGAATTTATCGGATTAGGCAGATCATTCCCGTCCATCTCTGTCAAGATCAACGCCCCACCTGAGAACGCTCTTTTCACCACGTAAGGTCCTTCCCAATTTGGTGTCCATTTGCCCCGATTATCGTGGTGATTTGGGAGGATCTTTCTCAACACCAATTCCCCTTCACGGAAATGCCTGGGTCGAACCTTTTTATCATGGGCTCGCATCATTCTCTTCTGGTACATCTGACCATGACATAGTGCCGTAAGCCTTTTCTCTTCTATAAGATTCAATTGTTCAAAACGACTTCGAACCCATTCAGCCTCATCCAAGTTTAATTCCATTAAGACTCTTAAGGAGGGGATCTCTACCTCAACAGGCAGCACCGCTTCCATACCGTAAACCAAAGAAAAAGGAGTTGCCCCAGTAGAAGTGCGCACTGACGTTCTATAAGCATGCAAAGCGAATGGTAGCTTCTCGTGCCAGTCTTTGTATGTGCTGGTCATCTTCCCCACAATCCTCTTAATATTTTTGTTGGCAGCCTCAACGGCTCCATTCATCTTCGGGCGATACGGGGCTGAGTTGTGATGCTTGATTTTAAACTGTGCACATACTTCCTTCATCATGTCATTGTTCAAGTTGAGGGCATTGTCGGATATGATCCTTTCTGGGAGCCCATACCGACATATTATCTCCTTCTTCAGAAACTTACAAACAGTAGACTTGGTCACGTTCGCATAAGAGGCAGCCTCAACCCATTTGGTAAAGTAGTCTATCATCACAAAAATGAACCTGTGTCCGTTTGATGCCTTGGGAGAGATGGGTCCAATCACATCCATTCCCCACATAGAGAAAGGCCATGGTGGTGCCATGACGTTCAGTGATGTGGGGGAACTTGGATTTGTCAGCATAGATTTGACACTTGTGGCATTTTCTAGCATAATCTATGCAATCTCTTTCTAGTGTAGTCCAATAATAGCCCGCCCTCATAATCTGTCTAGCCATGAAATGACCATTTGCATGTGCCCCACAAGTTCCATCGTGTACCTCTTCCAGAATCCTTTTGGCTTCAGACGCTTTTGCACATCTCAACAACATCTGATCTCTACCTCTTTTATACAAAACGTCTCCATCAACGAGGAATCCCATTGCCAATCTTCTAAGGATCTTTTTATCATTCTCCGTTGCGTGTTCTGGGTATTGTTGACTCTTAAGGTATTGCATGATGTCATAATACCAAGGTTGTCCATCCGCTTCCTCTTCAATACTAGAACAGTGGACTGGAGAATCTCTCATGCACAGTTTGATGGGTGAAACGTTTGCTTCGTTTCTATTTTAAACATCGCAGCTAATGTTGCCAAGGCATCAGCGACCTGGTTTTCTTCTCGAGATAAATGTTGGAAGACAATGTCATCGAATTGTCGTACAAGGTCAATTATGTACTTCTGGTATTGAACTAGCTTCTGATCCCTTGTTTCCCATTCACCTCGTAGCTGATAAATAACTAGTGCTGAATCTCCATAGACTTCCAAGTTCTTGATTCCCCTCTCGATTGCAGCTTCCAAACCCATTGCACACGCTTCGTATTCAGCCATGTTGTTGGTGCAGTTGAAATTTAATCTGGCTGTGGACGGGTAATATTTTCCATTCGGAGATATTAAAACTGCTCCTATCCCATGTCCTAAGGCATTGGATGCGCCGTCAAAGAACATTCTCCATTGTCTGTTATCAGGCTCTTCTTTCTCCGCTTGAAAGGCAGACATTATATCTTCATCTGGAAAATCTAGCTTGATAGGCTCGTACTCGTCAGTAGCACGATCCGCCAGGAAGTCGGCTATTGCCCCACTTTGATTGCCTTTTGGGACACATACACAATGTCATATTCGGATAGCATAACTTGCCACCTAGCCAGCCTTCCTGATAGTGATGGTTTCTCAAAGATGTACTTGAGGGGATCCAATCTAGCTATCAACCACGTCGAATGATACAGCATATATTGTCTCAATCTACGAGCAACCCAAGCCAATGCACAACACATTTTTTCTATTGTAGTGTACTTGCCTCGTAATCAGTGAACTTCTTGCTCAAGTAATAGATGGCTCGTTCTTTCTTGCCCGTATCATCATGCTGGCCCAGCACGCATCCCATAGAACTTTCATTGACAGTCATATACAACAACAGAGGCCTTCCTGCAACCGGCGGTACTAGAACAGGTGGATTTGACAAGTACCTTTTCACCTTTTCAAAAGCCTCTTGGCATGCCTCGTTCCATTCACCCGGATCTTGTTTCCGCAGCAACTTAAAAATGGGATCGCACTTAAGCGTAAGTTGAGAGATGAAGCGGGAGATATAGTTCAATCTTCCCAAAAAACCTCTTATTTCCTTCTGAGTGCGTGGAGGTGACAGATTTTGTATCGCGCTGATTTTATCCGGGTCAACTTCAATCCCCTTTTCACTGACCACAAACCCCAACAGTTTCCCCGATTTAACACCAAAAGTGCATTTTGCAGGGTTTAGCCTGAGTTGGAACTTCCGTAGCCTTTCGAACAGCTTTCGAAGGTTGGCTACATGATCCTCTTCTCCTCGGGACTTGGCAATCATGTCATCTACATACACTTCTATCTCCTTATGCATCATGTCATGAAAGAGGGTTACCATCGCCCTTTGATAGGTGGCCCCGGCATTCTTTAAACCGAAAGGCATAACTTTGTAGCAAAATGTGCCCCAAACTGTCACAAAAGTGGTTTTCTCCATATCGTCTTCAGCCATTTTGATCTGATTGTAGCCTGAAAAACCGTCCATGAACGAAAACATGTAGTGTTGGGCTGTATTATCCACTAGAGTATCAATATGAGGCAATGGAAAATTATCCTTAGGGCTAGCTCTATTTAGGTCCCGGTAATCCACACACATCCTTACTTTCCCATCTTTTTTCGGCACTGGAACGATGTTAGCCACCCATTCCGGATACTTGGCTACCTTTAGGAACCCTGCCTCGAACTGCCTTTTTACTTCTTCCTTCACCTTCAACAACATCTCCGGCTTCATGCGCCGAAGTTTCTGTTGTACTGGCTTACATTCTGTTTTCAAAGGTAGACGGTGCTCCACAATATCAGTGTTTAACCCGGGCATGTCCTGATAAGACCAAGCAAAAACATCTACATATTCACGCAGCAATTCCTCTAATTTTTGCCTCTCAACCAAGGGAAGTGCCGTGCCCACTTTGACTTCTTTGACGTTCTCATCATCACTTAGGTTGACCATATCAGTGGCTTCTTTGTTGGGTTCGATAGGTCTTTCCTCTTGCTCAATCATTTTCAATAGATCTGGAGACAAAGCATCATCGTCTGAATCTTCATTGCTATCGAGTTCACCAACATTCATAGAATTTTCAAAATCAAACCCCGGATAGCCGTTAAGGTTATCTTCACATTCGTTATTCATTTTCCTGAAAAAAGTAAAGATTTGACAGATATGGTCGGTTGTTCTTACCAATTGTAATGAAGGAAAAGAAAAGAAAATTAGAAAATTTTATGGACATGATGAGGGATGAGAAGAAAGTGCTCAAAATGCATTGAAATTGTTAATTTATTGAAATGATGATGAAGATCAAGTTTACAAAAAATCTTCTAGAGCTCTCTAGACCGAGATGTTGATAATCTACCTTACTACATTACAAAAAGAAAAACAAAAAGATGAAGGTATTCTTTCAACAGTTCAGTCTTTCAGCTCTGTGCCCATCAACACAATCATTTCTATAACAAAAACTATCATTTCTCCATGCGTCCCTTTAGACTTGGAACCCGCGAGAAGATCCTTTCATCAATAACATGGGTCCCACTTCCACTGCCTCTAATGAATCGGGGTGATAGCATCCACCAAAATGAAATGTATCATAGAGGTACGGGATCACCATCTTCTCGGGTTCTTCTTCGTATCCTCGAAGACGGGCTATTCTTTTCTTCCTCCTCTCTTCTAGAATCTTCTTTTTCTCTGAACCAGTGGCCTTGTATCCGAGGCCAAATCTGTCTTTGTTCTCCTCAATCCTCACAGGCTTTTTTTGTCCTTGGAGATTTTTCCCTAAGCCTCTTCCGACACGCCAGCCCTTTTGCAGTGTCTGTTTAACGATCATCTTCGTGGTGGTTGACAACCGAGGGGTGGGTATTCTCGATCCTTCTCCCACATATGTTGCATTCACTATCTCAAAAGCCCTGAAGGAACACTCTAACGCTTCCTCGGCTGCCTCTATGTAGGGCACAGATAAGGGCTTGGTGATCAAGAGGTCTTCTTCTCCAGAGACAGAAATCTGCTTATCACCGACGACAAACTTCACTTTCTGATGCAGTGATGAAGGAACAGCACCCGCCGTGTGGATCCATGGCCTTCCCAGTAGGAAACTGTATGACGGGGAGATATCCATTACTTGGAACTGGATATTGAAGGTGACAGGCCCGATGTCGATTGGGATCTCGATATCACCTATGACATCTCTTCTAGAACCATCAAACGCCCTTACAACCATGTGACTGGGTTGTATGCAAGAAATGTCAATAGGCATCTTTGCCAGCGTGGCCATAGGTAGGACATTGATTGACGATCCATTGTCGATCAAGACTTTGGCAATCGTGTGGCCCTTGCAGCTGGTGGTGATATTCAAGGCCTTTATACTCCCTCGTCCTTCCGGCGGGATTTCATCATCGGTGAAGGATATGAAGTTTGCCGCTGTTATATTTCCCGCCAACTGGTCCATACTGTCAACTGGAATGTCATGAGGTACATAGGCTTGATTCAACACCTTCATTAAGGCATTCCGGTGAGATTCTGAATTCAACAGCAAAGATAGTAGTGAAATTCGAGCAGGCATCTTATTCAACTGCTCGACTACGCTATATTCACTATGCTTGATCAACTTGAAAAACTCTCTTGCATCTTCATCCGACACCGGTTTTTGCAGTTTTTCTTCTTGGTTCTTGGAGAACAAGGTCTGTTCCCCCTCTTTTTCTGCTTGATTGTCTCTTTCACCCTCTTTTGCTTTCCCTTTTCTGGCCTTATCTAACATCTCCGGTGTATAGCACCTTCCACTTCGAGTAATTCCACTTACTCCACTTATGTTTGCACTACCCGGTGTGGCCAACTTATCTGAGCTCATGTCACTAGACCCTTTGATCACTGCTTCGAACTCGTATTTCCAAGGGACAGCCTTATTGCTTTTGTAAGGAAAAGAACTCGGAATTTTGATTGTCATGGTTGGGGGAGTGACAAAGCTAGATTCTTCCATCTTGGGACTGGGTTTTTCCTTGTAAAATACTGTCATTGGCTTTCCCCACGGGTAATCACATTCCGAAGATTCACCTGAGGCCGTGTTTACTACATCTCCCTCCTCCTTTGTATAGAACTCTATTAAGAATGAATCCATCATGGACTGGACCACTTGCCGAAATTGATGACAGTTTTGGATAGAATGGCCCACAGATCCTATATGATATTCACATATTTGATCTGAGTCAAAGTCATCTTGATGGACTTTCATTTCCCACAGTGCAGGTTGAATCATGTTGGCGTTGGTGAGAACATCGAAAACTAGGCTCATTGGAGTCTCAACCTCCTCCACATGTTTCTTTGTGAGACACTTCCCCCGAGCTTCAACTACACTGACTGATCCTCCACTGTGGCTGGGCAGTGGATTAGCATTGATACTCGGATCCGCTTCTTTTGAAAAGGTCAATCTCCCTGACTTAACTAGATCTTGCACCTTGTACTTTAGAGCCGTGCAGTTTTCGGTTGAATGACCCGGGTTTCCACCATGATAGTCACATCGAGCGCTGGGGTCATACCATCTTGGGAAAGGTGGTTTCATTGGCTCCATGTAAAGAGGCGCGATCATGTGACCTTTCACCAGTTGTGGAAATAAGTCTGTGTATGACATGGGGATAGGATCAATAGGAGGTCTTTCGAGATTTCTTCGGGGAGGTCTTTGATTAGCAATTGGGCTACTGTTTGGTT
This sequence comes from Heritiera littoralis, assembly GCA_031772115.1. Taxonomy (NCBI): domain Eukaryota; kingdom Viridiplantae; phylum Streptophyta; class Magnoliopsida; order Malvales; family Malvaceae; genus Heritiera; species Heritiera littoralis. The sequence continues at coordinate 370,949 of JAPDPK010000128.1, read as the reverse complement.
GGTAAGGTTGGGCCGTAGGCGTTGGGGTATAGTAGGGTGCTGGGGGACGAAAATCTGGGCGAAAAGTTGGCGGCTGTAATGGACTTTGATAAGGAGCAGGAGAGACATTGTTTGAGGCCGGGAAATAAGGTTGGTAATATGGGTAAGGTTGAGGCTGTGGACGAAACCGCGGTGGGAAAGGTGCATATCCCCTATACCGGGGTGTTGTATGAGTAACTGCTTGGGCTTCAACCTCTTTCCTTTTGGGCACTCCACCCTTCTTTGAATCACTGACTTCCAACTTCCCATTCTTAATTGCGTTCTCGATTATTTCACCGGTGATGACCATGTCAGCGAAATTCTTTGTCGCGTTCCCTATCATACGTTCATAATAGGGGGCCTTCAGAGTGTTAACAAACAGCACTGTAATCTCTTTCTCAGTCAAAGGCGGCTGGACTTGTGCAGCCGAGTCTCTCCAACGCTGAGCATACTCCTTGAAGCTTTCATTAGCCTTCTTCTCAATGTTCTGCAAGGATAATCTGTCTGGGGCCATGTCCGTGACATGCTTGTACTGAGCAATAAATGCCCTAGCCAAGTCGCTCCAACTATGAATACGCGTACCATCTAGCTGCACGTACCATCTAGCAGCGGACCCCGTGAGGCTATCCTGAAACACATGTATCAATAGCTTGTCATCGTGGTTATAAGCGGCCATCTTACGACAATACATTGTCACATGAGTGATGGGGCACTTGGTCCCATCATATTTCTCGAACTCAGGAGTCTTGAACTTAGGAGGGATTACTACATCTGGAACTAGGCACAATCCCATTGCATCCACTGACCCATAGAAATCACTGCCTTCGATGGCCCGCAGCCTTTCCTCTATAATGCTGAATTTTTTAGAGTCGGAATCACCTTTTACCTCCGACACGCTACCCTTCAGTTTCTCTTGCTCTCTTGGATCATCTAAGTCAGGGACTTGAATTGGATCCACAGGTCTTGTCCCTTGAGCGAGAGGTATAGGCACTGTGATATGAGGTTGTGCTGAGGCGCTCGGTGCTCCCGGATACACATAAGCGTAGCTACCCATAGGCTGTGGAGGAGGCGGAGGTATGCCTTGTGAGGTTTGGGCATAAGGTGGGGGTGGAGGTATCCCTTGTGAGGATTGGGCATGAAATGGGGTAAACCCTGGAGGATATTGGGGATCATCATCTTCCCGAGGCTGATCTGTCCTTGGGTTAGGTGTTTCTCTAGCCACTTCCTTCTCTCGGTTCATCCTTGTCATCATTTCCATTAAAACGGCTAACTGCCCTCGGATTTCTTCTTGCGCTTTCTCCATCCTCTCTATCCTATTACCATGTTCTTCCTCCATTGCTCTTGAGCGTGACCGGGTATTGTATGAGTGTTTGGGAATTTGGGCTGGAATCTTGAACGTTGAAGCTACCCTTGAATCTTGATTACCACAATAAGAAACTAATTACTACATGATGCAACCTTTGAAAAATTACGTTTTATTTAAACTATATGAAGGAATGAATGAATGTGGTGTTAGATGAATGAATGTGATGTTAAATAAATGATACTTTAAAGGATATTTAAGCCATAACAATTTCAACAAAAGGGACATTCATTCATTCAAAAGGTCACTTGTTACATTCCGATCATATTCTGATTAAATCCATAAAAACGGCTAACTTGCCGATATTGATCCCTAGCCTCGTCTAAAAAGTTCAGCAGCCTTTGCCCATATTTTTCTGTCGGAAGGATTTCTTGTCTTAGAGCTTCAGCTTTATCAACCATCTCCCTTGCCTTTGTCACGGCCTTGCAAACTTGAGTGGCCATATGCTCAATATATTGCTGTCTCCCCAGACTTCCCACTCTCCACGTCATGCTTGCATCTTGTGCCAAGTCATATCCATATCTCCAGTCGTTTTCACTTTGCTCCCAATCTTCTATTATCACTTTAATATGGTTTTTATGTGCTTGTAGCTGTTCCTCTAACATCTGAACCTTTTGTTGCAATGTAGCTTTTTCATCATCTATCTCGACTTGCTTTCCCTTTTTCAACTTCTCCTTTAGTTCCTCGTTCTCTTTCTGACATTGGGCTAATTTCCTTGCGCTTGCTGAGTACATGCCTTCCCAATTTTGCCGTTCTTGGGACAAATAAACGACTTCTTCTTGGCTTTTCTTGGCTTTGTGTGCCCAGTGTTCTACCCTTTTGTGTAAGTCTTCCAATTCCCTTTTCCTTTCATTTGAAGTTTGCATAATCCCTCCGACCCTCATTTCAGATCTCAACTTTTTGTTCTCTAGGTGCAGACTTCTTAGATCCTTGCTGGTGACGTTGTGTTCTTGTTGGACTTTCTTGAGCTTGGCCTCTCGCATTTCCGCCTCGTACTTAAGCTGTTCCATCTCTTTCTGAAGCCTCAAATTCTCTTGTCTCCACCTTTCTTCCTCTATCTTGTATTGCTGCCTAGCGACCTCAACCTCGGATATTTCTATTTCCGGTTCTAGGGGCATGTTGCATTCTTTTGGGAGAAAGACAACCTCCCTCACTTGCTTTGTCCTCCACACCAAGTATTCCGAGGTAGTCTTATCAGAGAGGGGTCCCAGATTGACTCTTCGGGTTTGTTTCCATGATCGGACAGCCTGCTCGACTTTCTTCATTGCCTTTGATTCACCATAAGAAAACTCCATGTCATTGAGCCCATGTGTCGGAGGAACGAATTGTTTCGCTCCGAATTGTCGTAGTACCATAAGCGGTGCGTAACTCACTATTCCCCATGGTCCCAAAAGTTGTACCCACGACTCTTCTCCACATCTATATAAGATGGGTACATGAGGCATCCATGGTGCCATCCACACTATTTGATTCTCCCCGAGTCTTTGCAAGAGATCGGCCCATCCTTCCTTGTTCTTCGGTTTCGGCCACTTGCTGTTGCAGAACTCTTTGACCGGGGCACGGTGATGGATGAATGTTCTTTTGAACGCTTTTTCCTCGCACTTGAAATGACTCTTCATCCAAACATGAAGTAACTGTATACATCCCACAAATCGACCTTCTTCATTTCGCCTACAATGATTCAAAGATCTAAAAGTTTCCGCTAGAATAGCAGGCGAAGGATTTCCATTATTCTCGATTTGCTCAAAAAGATCTATTACAGCTATTTCAATGTGTCCTAATACCTTCGGGAAGATAACCAAACCATAGACAGCCAAGGCAAAAACTGTCAACCCTTGCTCATCATTAATGTGCCCCTTGATGAATTCATGAAGAAAGTCCCACGGCACACAAATATTGGACCCTTTATGCTTCACATGGAGATCTACGTCCTCCGGTCTGACCCCCAAAAGCTTAGCTAGCTTCTTGCGAAATCCGGACTTTGGCTTTCGGACATATATCTTATCCGGACTTTTCAAGTCTTTTCCCAACAAAACGGAGTATTCCTCGACTGTAGGTGTTAAGTCCAATCCATTGAAAGAAAAACATCTGTGAGAAGGATCCCAAAACTGAATAGCTGCTCTAATCATAGGTTCTTCAACTTTCACAGCAATTAAGGATTCTATTTGGCCATATTTCTCCCGAAAATCCTTCTTCCCCTCCTCGTTGATTTGATTCCATAAATTGGCTAAGTCTATTAGGTTGTTTTGTTTCAAGTTCAGATTCACCTCTTGCGGTAGTGGGGACACAAAATCTCCAGTCAAACAATCTCCTTTCACTTGCTGAACTCTTTCGGCCCAAACTTGCACTTCTCTATAGGAATCACACGGAACATTCACGGATGATGAACAAGCCAACCTTTCCATGGATTCTGTGAAAAATTCCTCGTTGAAGAGAGCCATGGCTAAAAACACCCCTTATGTGACTATGTGATGCAAGGTGATTTATGCAAAAGAAAACAGAAAAACAAATACGAATCAGTATGCGTATAAATCATATAAACAAAGGAAATAAAAGCAGATAAAATGAAATGTTTATTTATGCCCTATCAAAGGTCACTCTCAAAAGGTGGAAATGGCTCTATCCTAGGTTGGTCTTCTCACAACACACTATATGCTTGTTTGAGGTGTCACCCATCTAACAGGTCCCCAAACCATTCTCTACTGTCGTCCACACTGGACTAGTAAGGAACAGATTTGAGTGGGAGTATTTCGCTTGCCATTGCGGAGGTGATTACCTCACGAGAGCATAGGTACTTTACTCCCTCCTAAAGAGGACAGAGCCCGGGTATAGAGCTCATGTTATGCCAATGCATTTATGTATGTAAGATGAATGAGCATATATTCTACTTTATTTACAATACCTTCACATACAAAGAATGTAATGGATCAAAAGTTCAAAAATGAATGAAAGAATTATTATTTTTGGTTTTAAAGAAGTTTGTTTTAAAATGAAAGACTAGACTTTAAATGTTAACCAAGACTATCAAATTAAAATTTAAGACACCACATGGTTAATTAATGGCTCGACCCTCTTAGCGTCCCCAGTGGAGTCGCCAAGCTGTCGTAACGGCTTCGCGCTTGACGATTTTCGAAAAAGGTGTTTAAAAACAAAAATGGAGTCGCCACCAATCTTTTTTAACTAGGTGTGATTGGTCACCTAAAAATATTTATCTTTTTAACAAAATATCAAAATTAATTAAGTTTTATTAAAAAGACAAATTTTTGGTCTGCGAAAACAAAAATCGGGTTCGGGGGTACGGTTACGCGTGGGGAAGGATTAGCACCCCCACAACGCCCGTTAGAAAACGGTACCATCCTAACTACGTGGTATCTTTTGATTTTAATAAAAGAGTCTTGGTTTAACACTAATTTGCTTATTTAGAAAACTTGTGTATTGGCTTAAAAATTATTATTTCATGTATGTTTAAGAACTTCCTTTGAGAATTAACATGGACCCCATTTATTGAAAAATTAAATCAAATATCCCAATACTTTTGGCGACATTTGAAATAATTCTCCTCACCTAGAGATTTCTAAAGAATCACTACTTGTGACTTCTATAAAATCTCATCCTCGGAAGGTTCACATTTTTTGTGTAATTGAATAAAGCATTATATATTTTAAAATAAGTTTTATTTTAAAAGTAACGTGAATCCCTTTTATTGAAAAATTAAATCGAATATCCCAATACTTTTGGCGACATTTGAAATAATTCTCCTCGCCTAGAGATTTCTAAAGAATCACTACTTGTGACTTCTATAGAATCTCATCATCGGTGGGACCCACATTATTTAATTCACATGAATGCATGCGGTGCAAACAGATAATGATGCGTATGCATGTCCATTTGATTCATTTATTATTTCTTTATTCTTTACATTATTTGACTTTTTTACTTTTAAAAAATGAAAATTCGTTTATTGGAAAAATCACACTAAATATTCCAATACTTTTGGCAACATTTAGCAGACTCTTCTTACCTAGGGATCGGCTAGGAATCACTACTTGTGACTTCCGTAGCATCCCATCATCGGACGAATTCCATTCTTTAATATTAACATTTGAAGCATATGATGCAAATATATAATGCATATAGATTTTTACTTTCTTATTTAGCGTATTCATTGTTTATTTTCATTTTGTTATTTTATTTGTTTTGTTATTTTTGTTGATCTTATTTGTTTATATTTATTATTAAATATTTTTAAGATAAAAGCTTATGTATTGAAAAACTACACTAAATATTCCAATACTTTTGGCAACATTTAGTGAAATTTCTCTTACCTAGGGATCAGTTAGGAATCACTACTTGTGACTTCCGTAACATCCCATCATCGGATAATAGCTTTTACCTCTTATGAATTATTCTAACTCTTTTAATTCTTGTCTTTATTTATTTAGATTTATTAACTTAATCCTTTTGTTGTCATCTTTTATTAAAATCCTTTTACCATTCATTTAGTTAATTTAATCATCTTTGAAAAATTATATTTTTTCTATTGGTTTAATTATTTTGTATTCCTATATATCTAAAATCCCTTTTATTTTTTATTAATTTTTTTCTCCTATTTCCATTACCTCTTTTGTGTTTATTAATTTTCATTAGTATTTTTCTAAATATTCTTTATTACAAAATATATTATTATATATTTTTAAAATAAACACGAATTTGAATCTTGAGAAATTGAATCGAATATCCCAATACTTTTGGCGACGTTCGATAAATTCCTCTCACCTAGAGATACTCGAAGAATCACTACTTGTGACTTCTACGATATCTCATCATCGGAATTATTCTATGCTTATTTTATTCATTTATTTTATTATTATTCTTCATTTATTATTATGGTTTTTTCCTTAACCCACATTTCACTTATCTAATAAAATTTAATTTCCATTTTATATAATTTATCCATATACATTTTTATATATATATCTATAATATATTCATATGTTTTAAAGCCATACATTTTATATATTTATATGTATATATTTTACACATTTATTTACATACATTTCAAACCATATATTTATACATATTTTTTTTATATTTATTAATATATGTATTTTATGAAATCTATATACTTTAAAACTATTTATTTTACATATTTTATATTAATTTGTCTTTCCTTTTAAAACCATGTATTCATTTTATTTTATTCTATTTTTATACTATTTGTTTATTATTTTTTTTTACTTTATTATATTTTCTGTTTTATATTTATTATTATTATTATTATTTTGCCATAACTAACAAATAAACATATAAATAAAAGTAAAACAAAAAAAGAAAAGGAAATATACCAAACGGACCCGGGTCGGAAATCGGGTCGGGACGGAGCGCGGGTCGCGGGTGGAGCGCGGGTCGCACGCGGGTCGCGCGGATCTCGGGTCGGGTCGCGGGTCGGCGCGCGGGTCAGGGGCTCAAAACGCACCGTTTTGGTGCTCTATAAAAGCCCCATTTTTTTGTTTTTTCCTCATTTTCACCGGCTTCTAAAAAAAAATCCCAAACTCTCTCAGCCTCCCTCTCCCCTACGGGCGATTTCCGGCCACCGTGTGCCGCCGTGCGCCGGTCGCCGGTGATGCTCCCGATGGCCTAAAAACCCTTCCTTCGACTCCCTCTCCTCAGATCTGGGCTCCGTTTACCCTAAAAATCCCTCTAACCCTAAAGATCTACTCTCCGAAAGCCCCTTTTTTCCCTTTTTTTTTTGTGTTTGTTTGTTTTTTTTTTTTGGGTTGGATCTGGTTGTTGAATCGTGTTGTGGTCTCTGGTTGTTGTTGTTTGGTTTGTTTTCGTTTTTTGTAGGTACGAACGGGACTTAGATCTCAGATCTGGGATCTGGGTTTCTCGGGTTCTAAGGTTTCTCGGGTTTTAGATCTGGGTTAGGGGGTTTGCTTTGGCTTGGGTGGTGGTGTTTGGGGGGTTTCGGCGGTGACGATGGTGGTTGTGATAATGGGAGTTTTTTCTTTGGCTTTTGGTTCCCTTTTTTTTCTCTCTGTTTCTGTCCGTAGAAAAAAATCCGAAATCTCTGCTTGGGGTCTTTTTAAACAACGTTTGAAGCTCCCCCTAGCCTTTCAGAATCACCGAATCGGTAGGCTTCTGTTGGCGGGATTCACGGGATGGGGTTCCTGGATCTGGGCTGGAGGATGAGGCGCCGGCGTTGGAGTAGGCACCGGCAGATCTGGGATTTGGTATCTGAAGCATTTAATGCTTCTGTGACAAACGGGACTGATGATGATGATGACAATAATAATAATAATAATAATAATAATAATAATAATAATAATAATAATATTAAGATATCAATAATAATACATAATAATAATAATAATCACAATAACAATAATAATAATAGTAGTAATAATAATGATAATAATAATAATAATAATAAATTAATAAAAGATAATAATAATAATATTAAGATATCAATAATAATAATAATAAAAATATGAAATACATAATAATAATAATAAACACAATAACAATAATAATAATAGTAATAATAATAATAATGATAATAATAATAATAATAATATTAATAAAAGATAATAATAATAATAATAATAATAATAATGATATTAGAAGAGATAATAGTAATAAAACTAATAATAATAGTAATATGAGCAATAACAAAATAAACCAGAAAAATGAAAATAAATGAAAATAAAAGAAAATAATAAAAATAATAACAAAATTTTGTCAAAATAATTTGTAAAATCCGGACAAAATTAGGTGTCTACACTGTGCATAGTTATTAAATTGAGATATGTATTGTGAATTGAAATTTTATTTTTAAGAATTGAGTATCGTATCGTAAGATACAGTAAATAATTTTAAAATTAATTTTAAATAATATATACATATGTAAGATAAATAAAAAAAATATTATACATATTAATAACATTAAGTATATGATAAAAATAAGAAGTATGATTGTTTTCAAACTCTTAACATACTCATTAATAGTATATATTTTTAAATAATATTTTTAATTTACTAACTAAAAGTTTAATTTTTTTTCAATATTTCAAGATTAAATTATATAGAGAACATAGTTTGAAGTGTTTTTCAGGTTAAAAAACTATTAAAATTACATCTTTAGCTAATTAGGTCAGATCAAATTTTTATTGGTCCTGACCCAATTTCGTTATAAAATGTATTGGTGTATTGTACGATACGTATCGATTCGCTTATGTATCGATAGATATGCTATCGATTCATGATAAAGCCGATTCTTTGTATCGATATGTATCAAATTTATAGTGAATAGAATCATATCGTATGATAAGTATCGCGTATCGTACGATTTTGATAACTATAACGTTTGTGTAGATATGCAATTTTATTCGGGATCTTTTAATATTATTGGGCTTATTTTGTTATTTTTAATCCGATCCTCAATTAATTCTCATGTGAATCCAATTTTTTTTTTACCAACGAGATGTCTTCATATCACGTTGATATGTGAGTCCAATTTTTTTTTTATAATGAAATCTTGAGACTTACTTCGAAATTAACTTAAATTATCCAATTAATTTTTATTTGAATTCATATTTGGTTCTGGTTTTAATTTGATTTTAGATATAAAATTACGATTTTGGTCATACAATTAGATTTGGACCTTGGGTGAGACAATTAAAAAATGAATTCAATTTTTTTTTTAATTTATCAAAAAAGTGAAATTCCAAAAAATTTAAAAAAAATTTAAAAAAAAAAGAGAAAAAATAAAAGGGGGAAAGAAATCAAAGAATTGAAATTAAGAAATTTCTTAAGATTTCGGTAAAAGAAATCAAGTTTGATTGAAGATTCGAGATTAGGAAATAAGTTAAGTGGCATTGTCTTGGAAATAAAATTAAGGAAAATTTGATGAATTTTGGTCAAAGTGTTTTCGAAAGCTTTAATGCAAAAGATCAAAAACCAAGTCGAGAAAGCAAGGAATTAAATGGCTTAAAATACTAATTTATTACATTTCCAATTTAATTAAACTCATAAGTTTTTTAAAAAAAATTCGAGTTTAGATTTCTTAACTTATCATTTGTATTTAAAATATTAAAGCATTTATCATTTATTCAAACCCATAGGTTGTGGTTCAGTTGGTAACGCAGACTGAGTTTGTGAGAAGAGTTTTTGGGTTCGACTCCCACTAAACACACTTTTGGGGAGGAGTAAGGAGTCATAACTGTGACGAAACCTCGAGCAGAATTAGTCTCAAATTGTTAAAACATACCTTTGATATGGGCTACATCAAAGCTAATAGGCCTAGCAGCTAACACACTAAGGCCCCGAGGGTATGAGCACGAGAACACAAGAAGGAGATGGCTCCACGCGAAGACGCGGATGAGACTTGGCCACACAAGGAGGTGCCACATATCAACATGTGGATGACCCATTTGCCGAAGGCGGTCGCTGACCCAATCGCCAAAGATGACTGCTGACCTAGCCATTGGGATGCGGCTTACCCAGTCACCTGGTTGGCGGTTGACCCAGCCACCTAGCTAGTTGGTGATCCAGCTGCTCCTGTTAAGTGGATTTAGGCTATCTGGCCTATTACTTTCATTTAGGCTTGCTATTCAAGAAATTAGGCTCACATAAAAGTTACACGATTTACCACAATTAATGATGGTAGTTATCCACCTAAATTCTTCTATAAACATAGATAGGTATGATTACCAATCTAAGTTCTATTCTTTTGGCTTACTAAGACTCTGTCATTTTTTCTTCTGACTTAAGTATCGAAGCACTTACGCAGGGAAAAACCCCTACGTCTCTCTGACCTTTTGTCTTTTTCCAAAGCTCTTAGTGGCAGGGGCGGAGCCCTTTGGGGCCCAGTGGGGGCTCAAGCCCCCACTGGCCTAAATATAAAAGTTTTAATATTATATTTATATAAATAATATTTTATATTTACAAAATTTTATTCAATATTTTTTTTATTTTATGTCCTTTAGTATTGATTTTTAAGGTTGAAAAAAATTACAATTTTATTATAAAAAATGTTTGAGATTCGAAAGAATAAAGCGTATCCATTAATTTATTCGTTATTGACATTAATATTAATTTATAGGTTGTTACGTAAATAATACATTTTCAATTATGAATATGTTAACTTCTATTTACGTAATCGAATGATTAATTAATAGTTAAATGATATATTCATTGTATACCTTGAAAAATATATGTTTCAAAATATTGATAACGAAACTATTTCAAAATATAAAATCATGTTAAAAGCAATTAAAATTTTTTAAAAAATTATTACTAGATACATTGAAGCCCCCACTAAATAAATTCTTTGGCTCCACCACTGCTTAATGGCATGTGACGTGACCAAAGTAGATTCTTACGTCATCACTTCATTTTTGTTTTGTGCAATAACAATTGATGCCGTTTGTGGGAAACTAATGAAAAGCCAAATACAAAGATGGTGAGGACACAATTTACTACAAAAGGAAACAACTGAGAAGAAGGCTCAGTCAATTCCCCAGATCATTTGTCACAAAGGAATGTCATTGAAGGGGAAGCAGAACTTATGACTACTATTCCTTTAGCAGAATTTGAAGCTCTGAAGTGGCAAAGCGAAGAAACTACTTAGGTGCTACGAGCAATGGTGGATTTCTTTAAAGGAGCCATGCCCCAGATAAGTCTCCCATGAGCTATTCAGAATATGGTAGGAGACTCAAGTCAGGGTAGGCAACCACCTCTTGGGGAGCACAGTGAGCATGGTGGGCAGTAGCCTCTTGGGGAGCATGGTGAGTAGCCGCCTCATGGTGAGCATGGTGGGCAACTGCCTCATGGTAGTTAGAGTGGCAGACTCCTAAGGGTGAGCATGGTAAGAAAGGTCACCATGAGCCAACAAAGGCTGGAAATATGAATCATGGAATAAGAGGTGTTGGGATGAATCCAAATTAAGGAGCTCATTGGGATTACAATACTGAAGGCATAAGGGTGTTAGACTCAGAGATAGATCCTTCTTGGAATACTATAATGGATAAAGGGAGTGAAGGCTAGACAGCCTCAATAAAAGGTCTGAACAAGCCCCCTACCATAAGGGAAAAGGATTAATGGAAGATTATCAAGTGGACTCCTCTAGTAACAAGGATGTGGGATATCAATCTAGGTTCGCAAATCAAGAGGCTGCAAGTGTGAAAAGAATGGTGGAAAAAATATTAGAAGAAAAGAAGTTACTATCGGTTGAAGAGTCAGAGACGAAGAATTCCTTTTAAAGCTACCATAATGGGGAACCCCCTTCCCCCAAAGTTTAAGATGCCCTAGATGACGTCTTACGCCAGGAAGACAAATTCCTATGATCATATGCAGAATTATGAAGCTTTAATGATCTTACATGGCTGGGAAGATGAAATCATGTGTAGAGCATTCTCGCTCAACTTGACTAGACACCCCATGAAGTGGTTTAACAACATTCCAGAGAGATCTATTTCTTTATTTGATTAGCTAAGAGCTGAATACCTTAAGGCCTTCTTGATCAACATTAGAGAAAAAAGGATGCCACTTACTTGCTCACATCAAGCAAAGAAATAAGGAGTCTTTGAAAAACTACATGGATCAGTTCAGAGATTCCACTATTGTAGTTTGAGACTACAAGTAGGAGTTGCAGTGGCAGTAGTGTTGTAGGGGACCAAGTCTGAGAAGCTCCAAGAATCGTTGTCCTTAGATCAATTGACAACCATCTCAGAGTTGTTTTCAAGGGCTAATAAATACATCACTCAAGATGAAGTGATGAGGGTGGTGCAGCATCGAGAATCCAAAGAAGGGAAGAAACGAGAGAGGGATCCTGAAGAGAAGCCTACTGCAAGAATAGATAAATCCATCAAGGCTCCGAAATTGAAGTATAACCATTACACTCAGTTTATGGAACCACGAGCCTCAATTATGGCTACTATAGAAAGAACGGGGTTACTCTAATTCCCTAAAAATGTTGAAAGGAATCTTGAAAGAGATCTTGAATCCTATTGCGAGTTCCACTTTGCTTTTTTGTCATGCTACAGAAAAGTGCAAGGAACTCATGAACCAACTCGAAAGGTTGGCTAGAGAAGGGAAGTTGGATCGTTATACATGGAAGAATGAGAGGGCCGTTATCCTGCGCAAGGTCGGAGGGATAACGGGACACAAGACAAACGTGCTAGGAATGGTAGAGATAGGAATGATGGAAGAAGGGATGATGATAGGAGGATTAGGCAAGAGGACCATCAAGTGGATAATGAGCCTACAGGAGCTGCCATTAATGTCATCTTAAGAGGGGATTCGATGGTGGGAAGTACCTTTTCATCCCAAAATGTTTATGCCTGACAGGCATATATACTAGGTCCACTTTGTGATGAAGGAAGCAGACGATGGAGAATCGATCACCTTCATCTCTGTTGATAGGGAAGACATCATCACACCACACGATGATCCCAAGGTTATTTTAGTAGTTATAGCCAAACACCTTATTGGACGGATCTTGGTTGATAATGAGAGTTCAGGGAACCTGATTTACTGGAATTGTTTTGAAAAGATGAACATCACGGAAGATAGGTTATAGCTGGTATTAACCCCTCTGTATGGATTCGTTGGAGGAAAAAAGTGAAGGTAGCTAGATCCATACAAATACCGATCAATTTAGGGGAAAGCCCTAAGAATGTTTGATAATTGCTGGGTGTTATTTTCTTGCTACACAGTCGCACTAAGATCCATTGTTGATGTGGTCACTAGTATTTGTAACCATGGATTGGTCTTGTGTCAATAAAAGGCACAATCGCCGCGATGATTCGGTATTAGATGGTTATGTTGAACAAGATCGTTAAGATATTGTTTCTAAGGACTAAATGTTTTCAAATTGTGGCCATGCAAAAGTAAAGTAAATTAGTCTGGAGTCTTGTTTTCTAAAATATAAATTTTATTAAATTTAAAACCCCAATTAATATTGTCCATAAGGAAAAATGTTAGGATTTTTCGATTGGAGGACTACTATTAATTGGAAGATTTAAGTTTTAATAAATTAGGCTAAAAATTTAGTCCTAGTATGAAAACATGCAAGTAAGCCCAATTAAGTAATCATGATCAATAGGTATGGGCTTCTGCGCATCTTATTGGGTTAGTGTGGTGTAGTGGTTATGTAGGCTTGGAAATTAATAGTCTTTGATGGGGGGACTGTTAGGTTTAACTACAAATATAAGGCTAGGTCACATATTCACTTCTAAAATTCGTATCTGCCCATTGAGAGCCACCCTAAAAGAGAAGTAGAAGAAGAAGACCTGTTTGTCAGAAACATGGCTTCAAGTTCTACAATGTTTGCTAAAAAATGTACACTTAATTAAATGTTTAATATCTCCGATGTTCTATTTGTTGCATAAGCAAATTAATTAATTGATTTTACATGAGAGGTATGAAAGTAGATGTCAAGTATCCTATGTGTGGTGCTTCAGAGGAATCGTGGATGCATATTTTTGTTTCATGCCCCCTATGTGGTGAGGTTTGGAAGAAGGGTTTTCCTTTTTTTTTCATTTATAATTATGTCCTTTGTAATAGATTCTACCAATTGGAAAGGGAATTTTCAGAAATGGGTGCAAGAGCATTGCCTAGTCTTAAGTTCTTATGTGGTTTGGTCCTTATAGGATAACAGGAATACATGTCTGCACCGGGGAATATGTAAGTCCCCTAATTCTATCTTGTTGATTGGTAAAAGATTTGTTGTTGAAAGCAGAGGTCTGTAGGGGAACCTGTAAACTAATGGGATCCGAAGTCTTCACAGTATAGCCTAGACCTAGACTCCTCCTCACTGATTATTGATTAAAATAAACATGGATGCTTCATTTATAGAGAGAAAAATCTGTTGGTTTGGAGCTGGATGTAAGGGATTCTACCCGCAATATGCTTCTGTCTAGGGTTAGTACAGTTGCGAATGTAGAAAACCTATTATATGCTGAAACATGTGCAATATTATGGGTTGTTGAGGTTGTTGTCTCTAGCGGTTTCCTGCAAGTGATGATTGAAAGCGACTCATTGCTAGCAATAAAGGAGATGAAGGATAAGGAAGTCTCCTACTAGCAAAGGTAGTCCGTAAGCCTCCATAAAGGGGCCATGGAACCCCCAGGAATTTAAAATTCCTTTATATATGTTTGTATATTTATATGAAGCAAATTTAAATTATGTACTTCAAATTAAAAAAATTAACATTATTAATATCTATCTATTTATTTTTACTCATCAATCTCTGTTTACAAACACTTAAAATCAATTAATTTGTCATGAATATTAAATCAAAATCGTATAAAATTTAAAGTTTTCAATTTAACTGTCTAAGCAAAAATTGTCGTTTCTGTCAGCCATCTGAAACGCACATTGAGTTCTATAAGCGGGACAACGTGAGTAAAAAACAAGAATGTCAAAGGTGTTCTCTGTGTTCGTAAACAACCTCCCACTAGCCATCCATTGGCATTGGCTTTGGCAAATATTCCAGCATCACGGTATGGTAGTGGACGTCTTCATCCCAGCCAAGAAAAGTTTCAAAGGGAAAAAGTATGGGTTTGTTAGATTCAGGGACTTCTGTGAAGCCAAAAATGTTGTAGAAAGGATGAATGGAGCTTGGCTGCTTGACCACAAACTAGGCGTTAATCTAGCCAGATTTAATGCTAGATCTTCTTACTGGAGGAAAGCAAACCCAACTATTGCAAGCGGAAATAAGGAGCTACCTTTTATGGCAATAGATCGGCATCCAGGTAACCATTTCTTCAACCCTTCTCCTGTCTTTTCGATCCAGGCTACCCAAAATAGAACCTTTAAATAGGTTCTGCTAAACGAAGTAGCCACTACTTTTACTTCTGGAACTCTTGAAGATGGCCTTCGTGTAAGTAAGCTTTCTCTTGTAACAAAGGAGGTAAATCCTTTGAAGTCTTGCCAAGGTTGGGCGGATGAAGACGCTCTCCACAATTTGGAGAAGTGCATCGTTGGTACTGCCAAAGAACAACTCCAGCCTGTCCGTGTCGTAACGGCTTCGCGCTCGACGATTTTGAAAAACATTTAAAAACAAAGGGAGTCGCCACCAATCTTTTTTGACTAGGTGTGATTGGCAACCTAAAATTTTTATCTTTTTAACAAAATCTCAAAATTAATTAAGTTTTATTAAAAAGACAATTTTGGTCTGCGAAAACAAAATTGGGTCCGGGAGTACAGTTACGCGTGGGGAAAGATTAGCACCTCCACGACGCCCGTTAAAAAAACGGTACCATAATAATCATGTGTTATCCTTTAATTTTAATAAAATGGTCTTGGATTTAATATTTAAAATTAATTCCTTTTTATTCCATTTTTGAAGCATGTTATTATTTATCAAAATTATTTTTTTTAAAAAAGGTTAGATTTTGTTTATCGAAAGTGAGTGTGAATCTTTTTGTATTGAATAATTAAATCGTATACTCCAATACTTTTGGCATCATTCGAAATAATTTTCCTCACCTAGAGATTTCTTAAGAATCACTACTTGTGACTTCTATAGAATCTCATCCTCGGAAAATTCACACTTGCTTCGAAAATGATTATGAATGCACATGATGCAAACAAATAAAATGATGCAAATGAATTCTTTATTTCAAATTTCGTTATTTATTTGTTTATTTATTTATTTATATTTCTTTGTTTTTAACAAAACTTATTCATTTTCATTTTTAATAAAAATTTAAATTATTGAAAAATCATACTAAATATTCCAATACTTTTGGCAACATTTAATACGACTCTTCTCACCTAGGGATCAGTTAGGAATCACTACTTGTGACTTCCGTAACATCCCATCATCGGACGGACTCCATTTGTTTTAATTTTAACCTTATGCATATGATGCCAGCATACAATGTATGACGCACATAGATTTTTACTTTCTTATATAGTTTGTTTATTGTTTATTTTCATTTTGTTATTTTATATTATTTGTTTTGTCATTTTTGTTGATTTTAATTTTATTATCATATATTTTTAAGATAAAAGCTTATGTATTGAAAAACTGCACTAAATATTCCAATACTTTTGGCAACATTTAGTGAAATTTCTCTTACCTAGGGATCAGTTAGGAATCACTATTTGTGACTTCCGTAACATCCCATCGTCGGATGGACTCCATTTGTTTTAATTTTAACCTTATGCATATGATGCAATCATACAATGTATGACGCACATAGATTTTTACTTTCTTATATAGTTTATTTATTGTTTATTATCATTTTGTTATTTTATATTATTTGTTTTGTCATTTTTGTTGATTTTAATTTTATTATCATATATTTTTAAGATAAAAGCTTATGTATTGAAAAAACCACACTAAATATTCCAATACTTTTGGCAACATTTAGTGAAATTTTTCTTACCTAGGGATCAGCTAGGAATCACTACTTGTGACTTCCGTAACATCCCATCATCGGGCATTAGCTTTTACCTCTTACGAATTATTTTATCTCCATTAATTCTTGTCTTTATTTATTTAGATTTATTAACTTAATCCCTTTTGTTATCATTCTTTATTAAAATCCTATTACCATTTATTTGGTTAATTTAATCACTTTTGAAACTTTATTATTATTAATTTTTATTGGTTTAATTATTTTGTATTCATACATCTCTAAAATCCCCTTTTTTATTAATTTCTCCTACCTATCTCCATTACCTTTTGTGTTTATTAATTTTTATTTAATTAATATATTTTTTTCTAAATATTCTTTATTACAAAATATATTATTATATATTTTTAAAAAATAAGCACAAATTTGAACATTGAGAAATTAAATCGAATATCCCAATACTTTTGGCGACGTTCGATAAATTCCTCTTACCTAGAGATATTCGAAGAACACTACTTGTGACTTCTACGGTATCTCATCATCGAAATAATTCTATGCTTACTTTATTTTATTTTATTCTTTATTTATTTATTTTTATTTATTAGCTTCCTAAAATATTCCTTTATAGTAAATTGTTTAATAAAAGAGAAAATTATATATATAAAAAAACTATATGGTTATATGTATTTTGTATACTTATTTTATATACTTTTATTTACATATGTAATATATTTTTTATATTCATTTTATGTACTTTATATATATATATATATATATATATATATTCATATATACATTTTAAACTATATATGTTTCTCTATAGTTATTTACATATTTTATTTATTTATTTATTTATATGTATACCTTAAAACTATATATTTAGTATTAAGACTAATTTCATAATTAAACTTAAAGTCATTAAATCTTTAAGAATTTTATAAATAAATATTTATTTTTGTGTTATGCAAATATATTAAAATACACAAAATATTTAACAGGATAAATAATTAAATAAACACTAAACAAATAAATAAATAAAATATATACCAAATGAGTTGGACTTGAAAGCCCAAAAAACCTTCCAAACGGGCCCAAAATCGAGCCCAAACAATAGGGCCCAAGCCTGCCAACGGAGCGGGTCGCGTGCGGGTCAGGAACCGGGTTGGGAATCGGGTCGGCGTGGCACGCGAGTCGCGAGGATAATGTGGAACCGAGTCGCGCGGATCTCGGATCTCGGATCCAGGTCGAGTCGACGCGCGGGTCAGCACGCGGGTCGTCTCCAAAACGCACCGTTTCACTCCTTTATAAAAAGCCCCATTTTTTTTCTTCGTTCATTTCAACCGGCTTCTTCCAAAAAAATCCTTAAAATCCTCTGAAATTCTCTCGCCTCTCTCCCTCTCCAGACGATTGCCGGCCACCGTGCGCCGTCGTACACCGGTCACCGGTGATACTCCTGAAGCCCTAAAAAGACTCCACTCATCTTCCTCTTCTTAGATCTAGGGTTTGTTTCCCCTTAGAAACGCCCCCAACCCCACGGATCTGACTACTCCCGAAAGCCTTTCCCCCCTTTTTGTTTTGTTTTGTGTTTGTTTTCACCTCTGGTTGGATCTGATTGTGGTTGTGGTTGTGGTATTGTTGTTGTTTTTTCTTGTTTTCCAGGTATTAGATCTAGATCTCAGATCTGGGATCCGAGGTCCTCGGATTCTAGGGTTTCCAGATCTGGGTTTGGGTTCGTCAGGATCTAGGGTTTCGGTGGTGGTGATGGTTAGGGTAATGATGAGGGGTTGGTGATGGTGATGATGACGATCTGGGTAGTGGTTGTGACGGTGATGATGGTGGTGAGAGGACGGTGATGGTGATGAGTAGTAACTGGACGGTGGTGAGTGGCTGGTTCTTTCGGTAGTATCTCTGAGTTTTCCAGTCTCCGAAAAGAAGAAGAAAACCTGAAGAAAATCTAGTCCTCTTAAACTAATTTAGGATCAACCTTTGGTCCGGAGGATAAGAACCAATCTAGGTTCTTTCTATTGTTTCCCAGTCCTCCGGACAATGTCAGGGATGGGATTGATACCTGGGGAAGCTGAGTTTTGGAGATACCCGAGACCTAGGGGGACGGGTGGAGGACGCTGGCGTTTGGGAGTGCAGCCTGTGATGGACTAGCATTAAATGTGATTGTAATATATTGGTTGTCGTAACGGCTTCGCGCTCGACGATTTTGAAAACATTTAAAAACAAGGGGAGTCGCCACCAATCTTTTTTTTGTCTAGGTGTGATTGGTCACCTAAAATATTTATCTTTTAATAAAATCTCAAAACTAATTAAGTTTTATTAAAAAGACAATTTGGGGTCTGCGAAAACAAAATTTTGGGTTCGGGGGTACGGTTACGCGTGAGGAAGGATTAGCACCCCCACGACGCCCGTTAAAAACGGTACCATCCTAACTACATGGTATCTTTTGATTTCGATAAGATAGTCTTTGCTTTTGGTTATAAAAACAGTTAGCGTATTTGGTTAAAAAAATTACTGTTATAAAGGGATTTATTATGAAAGTCAACATGAACACCATTTATTGAAAAATTAAATCAAATATCCCAATACTCTGGTAACATTTGAAATAATTCCTCTCACCTAGAGATTTCTTAAGAATCACTACTTGTGAGTTCTATGGAATCTCATCTTCGGTGGTGCTCACGCTATTTTATAATTGATCGTATACGCATGTAGTATTGATGAGAATGTATGATGTATATGAAACTTAAAAGAAATTTTATTTATTTTGATTTTATTAATGAAATTCTTGATATTGAGAAATTTGGCTAAATATCCCAATATTCTGGTAACATTTAGTTAATTCCTCTCACCTAGGGATCAGTCAAGAAATCACTACTTGTGAGTTTCAAGACATCCCATCATCGGAAGAATTCCATTTATTTTAAAATTAATGTTTATGCGTATGATGCAAACATATAGTAGATGATGCACATGGAATTATAAAAAAGAACTTTATATTTTAATTTTTATTTATGAAACTCTTATTATTGACGAATTTAACTAAATATCCCAATACTCTGGTAACATTTTAATTCCTCTCACCTAGGGATCAGTTAAGAAATCACTACTTGTGAGTTTCATGACATCCCATCATCGGAAGAATTCCAATTATTTTGGAATTAAGATTTATTATCTTGATTTTTTTAATTATTCCTTTTTACTAAAATTCTATTATTACTTATTTAATTATTTTAACTATCATTCTTTACTTTTGGAAAATTTACTATGATTAATTTTTATTATTATTTTTTTATGTAATTCTAAAAAATTCCCTTTTGTTTATTTCCCTCGATTGTTTTTATTGCCTCTTTTGTTTTTATTAGTTTTCACTTAATTAATATTTCTCTAAACATTTTTTATTTTTCAAAACTCTTTATTATATATATTTATTTATTCATTTTATTTTTGATTTCTTTCTTTTTTCTTTTTCTTTTTTTTTTAAAAAAAATAAATAAGCATGAAATCGGATATTGAGAAATAATACCGAATATCCCAATACTCTGGTAACATTCGATATAATTCCCCTCACCTAAAGTTTTTCGAAGAATCGCTACTTGCGAGTTCAACGAAGACTTATCATCGGGATTCCATACTTATCTTATTTTAATTTTATTGATCTATTATTTTTATGTATTTTTTTTATTAATAAAAGATAAACAATAAATAAAATAAATAAGCACGAGATCGAATATTGAGAAATAATACCGAATATCCCAATACTCTGGTAACATTCGATATAATTCCCCTCACCTAAAGTTTTTCGAAGAATCGCTACTTGCGAGTTCATCGAAGACTTATCATCGGGATTCCATACTTATTTTATTTATTTTATTCTTATTCTTCATTTATTATTATTATTTTTTTCTTAACCCACATTTCATTTATCTAATAAAAATTTATTTTTAATTTAAAAATATGTTTTTATATATAATTTATGTGTATATATACATTTTTATATCTTTATTTATATATTCTATGTAATATATATTCATATGTTTTAAAGCTATATATTTTATATATTTATATGTATGTATTTTACACATTTATTTACATATATTTTAAAACTATATATTTATACATTTTTTTTATATTTATTAACATATGTATTTACATACTATGTATTTTACACATTTTATATATATTTATCTTTTCTTTTAGAACTATGTGTTCATTTTATTTTATTCTATTTTTATATATTGTATTATACTATTTATTTATTTATTTTTGCTTTGGTATATTTTCTATTTTATTATTGTCTTTTTTTTGCCATAATTAATAAATAAATGGATAAATAAAATAAAGAAAATAATATACCAAAACGGAGCAGGTCGCGGTCGGATCCGAAATCGGGTCGGGCTGGAGCGCGGGTCGCGTGAGGGATGGAGCGGAGTCAGGTCGCTGGTCGGGTTGCGCGGATCTCGGATCCGGGTCGGGTCACTGCGCGGGTCCAGGGGCTTCAAAACGCACCGTTTTGCTTCCTATAAAAGACCCCAAAATTTTTTATCCTCTCATTTCCACCGGTTTTCCCAAAAAAATTTCCCAAAATCCTCTCTACCTCTCCTTTACCGGGCGATTACCGGCCACTGTGCGCCGCCGTACGTCGGTCGCCGGTGGTCTCCCCGACGACCCTAAAACACTCTACTTGTCCCCCTCTCTTCAAATCCGGCCTTTGTTTAACCCGAAAACACTCCCAACCTCACAGATCTGATTATCACCGAAAGCCCCTTTTTTTTTTCGTGCTTGATTTTTCTGGTTGATGGTTCGGTTGTGGTTGTTTGTTTTTTTTTTTTGTTTTTCTTGCAGGTAATAGGGATTTAGGTATTAGATCTAGGGTTCCTAAGGGTCTCGGGTTTGGGATTTCTAGATCTGGGTTAGGGCTTGTTGTGGTTTTAGTGATGGTGGTTGGTGTCTTTGGGGTGGCGTTTGGGTTTCTGTGGTGACGAGGCTAGGGCAAGGAGGGTGGTGATACGGTGGTGAAGGCTCGGTGAGGGCGGTGGTGATGGTGTCTCGGCGTTGGGTATTGCTTGGTTTTGGTTGGGTAGAGTTTCTATAAATCTGTTTTGGTGTTCCAGAGTCTCTCAAAAAAAATCCTCCTCCTTTCATGAATCATTCAGGCCTCCTTTAAACAGATTGAAGAACATTTTTCTTTAATCAATTCAGTGCATTAGAGTCAAACATTTAAGTTTTTGTCTCTCGATTAGCAATAGGGGTGTCAGGAATGGGTAGGTTGCGGTGGATTTGGGTAGATCTTTTGTGGAATTTGGGGGGCTGGCAACGGTGGTTTTAGCCTAAACCAGTTGCCGGTCAATGGGTTGACGGGTGTTGGTCGGTTTTGTCAACATTTTCATTAAATGTGATTGAAAAAGAAGGAAAGAAAGAACCAGAAGAAACAGAAAGAAGAAAAAGAAAAGAAAAGAAAAGAAAAGAAAGAAAAAAATAGAAAAAAGAAAAAGAAAAAAATAATAATAATAATAATAATAATAATAATAATAATAATAATAATAATAATAATAATAATAATAATAATAATAATAATAATAATAATAATAAACAAATAAATAAATAAAAAAGAAAAAGCCCACTTTCCTTTTGGGCTTTTTAAGCCCATGAACTTTAATTTGGACTTTAAAAGTCCAATGAGACTTATTGTGGCCCATTATATCGAGTCTGGATCATCTCCATGATTGGACAAATTTGGTGTCTACATTAGTAATAATAATAAAACAGATAGAAAATAATATTAATAAAAAAAGTTAATAATAATAATAATAAAAACAAATAAAATAAGTAAAATAAAATAAAACGAATAATATAAATAATATATATAATAAGAATGATAATAAATTAAGAACTAAAAATTAATAATAATAATAATAATAATAATAAATAAATAAATAAAATGAAAATAAAAATAAAAATAACAATAATGAAACACACATATAGAATGATGATAATAAAAATAAAAACAAATAATATATAATAATAAAAATAAATTAAAAATTGATAATAATAATAATAATAATAATAATAATAATAATAATAATAATAATAATAAAAACAAATAAAATGAAAATAAAAATAAAAATAAAACACACGTATAATAATAAAAATAAAAATAATAATAAAAAACAACAACAAATAATAATAACAACAATAAAAATAAAATAAATAAAATAAAATTAAAATTAAAAATAAAGTAAAGTAAAAAACTAAAATAAAATAAAAATAAAAAACAAAACATCAAATTTAGTCCACTCTTATGGGCCTGGAAGTCCAATGTTTCAATCTGGACTTTGAGAGTTCAATCTATCGATTTGGACAAAATTCGGTGTCTGCAGTCCGTGTTATGGAATGCCTTAAGAACCAAGGGGTGAATGATGTAGTCATCAGACAGATAGCAGGTAAACAATTTCTCATTTCCTTTGAGAACAACGAAACCTGGAGAGACATGAAGGAACAGGGCTAGGTTAAGCTAAAGGATTGGTTTGATGACATCTTGCAATGGTTGGAAGACGTAGAATGCCATCTCAGATCCACTTGGATTTCAGTAGTAGGAATCCCACTCCACGTCTGGAATCACTGTACCTTCAAAAAATTGCAAATCTTTGGGGAGAGCTTTTAACTATGGACAATAAAACATTGAAATTCAATGAGTTTAGCAAAGGGAAGTTTCTTATCTTGACTAATCAATTGAGCAGAATTGATGAGGTTATAGAACTTGATTGTGGAAGAAAAACTGTTAAGGTGAGAGTTTATGAAAATGACCTTGGTGAAAATTACCAATGCAAGTACCACGCAGAACAAGGAGTTTTCTCAAATGCACCTATGGATTAGACGCTTTTCGACTCTGTTGAGGAAGAAAGTTCAAACCAGGGACAAACTCCATGGGAGAATGAGGAGGGGAGGCTTTCGGGTAATGACCATTAGTCTAAGGAAGTAGTGGCGAGCAAGGACACAGTCATCAAGGCCTAGGACAAAAGGGTTACTGCAGCAGAACCTATTCGTATCATCTCTCAAGGGACGGATGCAATCTCTTGCAACGTTGAAAAGGTGGAAAATTTTGATGAAATTTCGCTAGTCATGAATGTGGCATGGAGAAAAGCTGCTCTCTCCCATCTGACATGAGCAAAAAGGACACAAAGGAATTTAATGAAGAGGTCAGAACAAGTGAGGCTGCTTCTTGCAAGAGCACGGACCCCACGTTACAGGCATCAAACAAAAATACAGAAGACGATACTATTGAAAACAGTGATATGAAGGTCAACCTACCTATTCTGTCTCCTGCCATTCGGAAAAGTGATGAGTCACAATTAGGCAACATCTCCTTCCTTCTGGAACTAGAAAATTCAAATTTTTGGAGGATATTGATGAAGCTCTGGCACTCAAAGTGTCGAGGAAAGGGAAGAAGAAAAAATTAAAAAACCTGAAAAATAAAAAACAAAAAAAGGTTAGTTGCAGTAATGAGAAGGTAGCAAATGAGTCTTTATCTGATGGAGATTTCATCAACTGAAGGAAGGTGCTGGAGAAGATGGCTCGTGACACATGGGAGATAGGCAAGATGATAGGCTTTAAAACAAACCTTTCTGAAGATCAAATTGTAGATGAATTAATAGCCATGGATTTAAGGGATCAAGCCTAGCTACAAACTATCATGGGAACTCATTTTAAATGTTAAGTGTCGAAAGGATGCGTATGCTTAGTTGGAACATCTAAGGGTTAGGAAGTGCAGAAAAAGTCAGAATATTGAAAAAGTTGATAGCTAGGAATAAAGTCGAAATGCTTCTGCTGCAAGAGACCAAGCTGGAAACTATTACTGACCAACTAATCTTGAAGATTTGGTGTCACTCCAACTTCGAGTGGACTTTCGCTCCCTCAACAGGTCTATCTGGTCGGTTACTATTGGTTTGGGACAAAGCTTCATTCATGATGGAGCAGTCTTCTGTTGCTAGTAGGATAATTATGGTGAAAGGAACATGGTCCCTACAAAATCTCAAGTGCTCTATTTTGAATATTTACGTCCCCTTTGATGTTCAGCTAAAAGAGAGTTATGGAATAAAATCCTCAATCTCAGAGGAAACGTTAATGAAAGTTGATGTGTGGCTGGAGACTTAATACTATATTAAACCCCGAAGAAAGAATGGGATGTCTTTATGATGGTGTGGGCATTGATGATTGTGTTATTTAATTGATCTCCCATTATCTGGGAGAAAGTTCACTTGTTATGGGAATAATAACAAGAGGAGCAGGCTTGACTGTTTTCTACTGTCCCCGGATTGGCTATCTTCATTTTTGAAGCTCTAACAACATGGACTTAAGAGATTAGTGTCTGACCACTATCCCATTCTCCTCATCTCTGACAATGTGAATTGGGGTCCCAAGCCCTTCAAATTTATGGACTTTTGGTTGGCAAATAAAGAGCTGATGCTGGAACTCGAGGACGAATGGAAAAAGGGGTCCATTGTTGGAAGTTCAGGATTTAGAATTAAATCAAAGCTGGGCAAAATGAAATCCATTTTGAAAATATGGAACAAAGAAGTTTTTGGCAACCTTGATACTAAAATTGCCACCTTGGAAGACAAAATAGAGGCCTTGTGTCATGAGCCAACCTTGTATAAGGCCATGACCGGGTAGGATATCATGAGCCAACTTTGTATAGGGCCATGATCGGGTAGAGAGGCATCGGGGAAAACAGAATCCATGGGCTTAGGAAAATAGAATCCATGGAATTAGGAAAAGTGTCCCCGTTTCAAACATTTTTATGGTTACTGGTAGCATAGCTATAAAATCTCTTTAGCTCTTTAGGGGGGTGACCAGTCGGCGGAATGTTGGGCTGGCTCACTGGTTAAGGTATGTACAAGCACACCCATCTAGGGCTGCCCTCATTGGCCCCGACGATGGTGTGGAGATCTCAACACTCTTTTGTAAGCTTTGCAATATTTTCATTATCAATAAAAACATTTTTTTTCCATGGAGGCACCTGTGGTTATGATGGTATGCTTTATTTATGCCCCGAGATTTTGCCGTGTTCCTTGTTGTAACTTATTGTTGGCTCATGACTTGCCCAGATTATCGAGATAATTGGCTGACTTGTGTGGACGAGACCATCCAAGTGCCGCACGGCCTAGTGCTTCGTTGTGAGAAAGCTTAGTCCGTGACAGTTGGTATCAGAGCTAGGCAAGTGTGCTAGCAAACAAAAGAAAATGGTGATGACTCGAGGAGGGTCTGATGATCGAGAGAGAATTGAGGAGCTTGAGGCCGCAGTGGCTGCCGTTAAAGCTCACATGGTCACTAATGACCGATTGGAAGAAATAGAGACAGCCCAGCGGGAGCTGTCCGACTCCGTAGCCAACTTGAGCGAGGAGACTAGAGAGGCACTGAGCGTTATCTAAAAAGAGTTCGAGGAACTCAAGGCTCAGATCAGTGTGCTTCAAATTGTTGTGGGTCAGGCGGGTTCTAGCACAGCAGATAAAGGGAAAAGAGCTAAGGTGCCGGAGCCGCGCCGTTACGAAGGGGCAAGAGATGCAAAAGAGCTTGAGAATTTCTTGTTTGACATCGAACAATACTTTCGGGCGGTGCGCACAGAATCAGAGGAGGAAAAGGTTGCGATGGCCTCAATGTATCTTGCTGGAGATGCCAAGTTATGGTGGCGTTCAAAGTTTACTGGCGATGAGTGCCCCATCAAAACATGGAAGGATCTAAAGTAAGAGTTGAAGAACCAATTCTTCCCTGAGAATGTGGAATACTTGGCTCGAAGGAAGTTGAGAGAGTTGGTCCAAACAGGAACGGTGCGAGAGTTTGTCAGGAGCTTCTCTACCCTGATGTTGGATATTAGGGACATGTCTGAAAAAGACAAGATGTTCTATTTCCTTGAGGGACTTAAGCCTTGGGCTAGGACTGAACTTCAAAGGCAAAAGGTACAAGATGTAGCCACAGCTATGGCTGCTGCCGAACGCCTAAACGATTACAATGATAGCTCAAACAAACGTAAGTTCCCTCCTTCAGCTGGCAGTAACTCCAATTATGGGACTGGGGGAAAGTTGGCTAGAGTAGATAGATCATCAAGTGGGGGAGCAGACAAAAGGCCGCCCACTCGAGAAACACCCCAATCCAAGACAAACAACGCCCAAAGCTTCAAGCCAAGACAGCCATTAGCTTGCTTCCTTTGTCAAGGACCACACCGAGTTGCGGAATGTCCCCACAGAGGTGCCTTGAGTGCCCTCAGGACTACTTCTCAAGAGACAACTCAACCACCACAAACTACTGAGGATGATGGAAATGAACCTGCGAGGATGGGCTCAATTCGATTCCTAAATGCACTTCATTCTCAATTGAGGGTGATGAAGAAGGAGCCGGAGAAAGGCCTAATGTATGTCGAGTTGGAGATAAATAGGAAGAAAACAAGGGCCATGGTGGACACAGGCGCGACCGACACTTTCATCACTCCAACCGAAGCTAAGAGGTGTGATCTGAAAGTAAATAAGGATTGTGGGCAAATGAAAGCGGTGAACTCACCGGCCGCCGCCATTAGTGGGAGCTCCAAGAACGTGATGACCAAAGTTGGACCTTGGGAAGGAGGCGTGAATTTCACCGTCTCCGCCATGGATGACTTTGATGTTGTTTTGGGATTGGACTTCATGACAGTGGCTCAGGCAATCCCGGTTCCTGCTGCTAGTTGCTTGCTATTCTTGGGGGAACGCCCTTGTGTAGTGCCGGCCATTATTCTCCCCAAAAGTGGAAAAATTATCTCAGCTCTACAGTTCAAGAAAGGGATCAAGAGGGGAGAGCCCTCATATGTAGCCCTACCGATCTACAAAGAAGGAACAGGGTCAGAGTTGATGCCATATGAGATTACCACAGTTTTGGAAGAGTTTAAGGAGGTGATGCCGGATCGATTGCCCCAGATATTACCACCGCGCCGTGCTATAGATCATGAGATTGAACTAGTCCCGGGAGTCAAACCACCTGCAAAGGGACCCTATCGTATGGCTCCCCCAGAATTGTCTGAGTTGAGGAAGCAGCTAGATGAGTTGTTGCAAGCTGGGTTCATCAGGCCATCTAAGGCCCATTTTGGCTCTCCTGTACTCTTCCAAAGAAAACAAGATGGAAGTTTACGATTGTGTGTCGATTACAGGGCCTTGAACAAAGTAACGGTGAGGAACAAGTACCCAATACCTTTGATTGCGGACCTCTTTGACCAGTTGAGTCAAGCCAAGTACTTCTCCAAACTCGACCTTCGGTCTGGGTATCATCAGGTCAGAATCGCCGAAGGAGATGAACCGAAAACCACATGTGTGACCCGGTATGGTGCATTTGAATTTTTAGTAATGCCTTTTGGACTAACCAATGCTCCTGCCACTTTTTGCACTTTAATGAACCAGGTATTCCATGACTATCTTGATAAGTTCGTGGTAATCTACCTAGACGACATCTTGGTTTTTAGTTCAACCATAGAGGAGCATCAGAAACACTTGAGACTTGTTTTCCAGAGGCTTCGTGAAAATCAGTTGTATGTGAAAAGAGAGAAATGTTGCTTTGCCCAAACGCGAATCCATTTCTTAGGGCACATTGTGGAACAGGGCCAAATTCGGATGGACATGGAGAAAGTCAAAGCTATCAGGGAATGGGCGTCCCCGAAGAATGTCAAAGAACTGCTCTCTTTTCTTGGGTTAGCCAACTATTACAGAAAGTTTGTGGAGGGATACTCCCGAAGAATAACGGCCCTCACCGAATTATTGAAAAAGGATAAGAGGTGGTCGTGGACTTCAGAATGCCAAGAGGCCTTCGAGAGCCTAAAAGTAGTGTTGATGAAAGATCCCGTATTAGTCCTCCCTGATCTTGGAAAACCTTTTGAAGTACAAACAGATGCTTCAGATTTTGCTATTGGGGGAGTATTATTGCAAGAGAGACACCCGGTCGCCTTTGAAAGTCGCAAGCTAAATGAGGCAGAAAGGAGATACACCGCCCAAGAAAAGGAGCTCCTAGCCGTAATTCATTGCTTAAGGGCGTGGCGACATTATCTGCTCGGGTCGAAGTTTGTTGTTAAGACAGATAACACTGCAGTGAGCCATTTCCTTACTCAACCCAAGCTCACGGCTAAGCAGGCGAGATGGCAAGAGTTCTTAGCCGAATTTGATTTTTGCTTTGAGTATAAGACGGGGAGCTCTAATCAAGTAGCGGATGCCCTGAGCCGTCGAACGGAACTAGCAGCACTAAGAAGAATAGCTCCCATGTCAGCTACCATGGTGACCACGGATATTCGCAAGCTAATCGAAGAGAACCTGACTAAAGACCCCCAAGCCAAGTCCATAATGAAGATGGTGGAAGATGGGAAATCCAAGTACTTTTGGGTGGAGAATGGAGCATTGTTGACAAAGGGGCCCAGATTGTTTGTACCAAGAGCCGGGAACTTGAGACAGATTTTGATGAAAGAATGCCACGACACCCCGTGGGCCGGTCATCCGGGTTGGCAACGCACCTTTGCTTTACTAAGACAGGGCTACTATTGGGCTCACATGAGACAAGATGTGATGGACTACACAAAGACGTGCCTCGTCTGCCAACAAGATAAAGTTGAAAGAAAGAAGCAAGCTGGGTTACTTGAACCACTAGCAGTACCAACCAAGCCTTGGGAAAGCATTTCCCTTGATTTCATAACTAGCCTCCCTAGAGTTGGTGATCTTGGATCAATTTTGGTAGTGATCGATCATTTTTCGAAGTATGCCACTTTCATTCCAGCTCAAAAGTATTGTACAGCGGAAGACACTGCTCGGCTTATTTTCAAGCATGTAGTGAAATATTGGGGTATTCCACAAAACCTCGTCAATGACAGAGACCCGAGATTCACGGGATCATTTTGGCGGGAGCTCTTCAACATATTGGGGTCCCAACTGAGTATCTCATCTAGTTACCATCCTCAGACGGATGGGCAAACCGAGCGCTTCAACGGATTGTTAGAGGAATATCTGAGACACTTTGTGCAAGCCAACCAAAAGAACTGGCCACCGCTTTTAGATGTAGCACAATTATGCTTCAATGCTCAAAAGAGCTCATCCACCAACAAGAGTCCGTTTGAAGTGGTCATGGGACAACAACCACGATTACCCCACACATCCATTGAGCCTTACAAAGGGAAGAACCCCAGAGCCTTTAACTTTACTAAGGAGTGGAAACAGAACACTGAGATCGCTCGGGCTTACTTGGAGAAGGCATCGAAGCACATGAAGAAGTGGGCGGACAAAGATCGGAGAGCACAACAGTTTAGTATTGGTGACTCAGTCTTGGTGAGATTGGTGCCTGAACAGCTTAGATTCCTGCGATAGCGGGATCATCGATTGGTGCAAAAATATGAGGGTCCAGTGACAATTCTTGACAAGGTGGGACAGTCCTCCTACAAAATCGACCCTCCAAAATGGATGAAGGTACACCGGTGTTCCACGTGAGTAACTTAAAGCCATTCCACTCAGATCCAACAGATCATAGCAGAAGTAGATCAACTAGGGCGGCCATCAGCATGAAGCCACCCTCAGAGCGTCGTGTTGAAGAGATCTTAGCAGACAGACACTCGGTGGTGTCAAGAAGATCAATCCATGAGTACTTAGTAAAATGGGAGGGCCTAGGACCGGAAGAAGTAAGTTGGGAAAGAGAAAGTGACCTAAGGGCTTTCAAGCAGAAGATCGAAGAGTTCCAAGCCAGCAAGTCAACGAGGACGTCGACAGATTGAGTGGGGGAGAATGTCATGAGCCAACCTTGTATAGGGCCATGATCGGGTAGAGAGGCATCGGGGAAAACAGAATCCATGGGCTTAGGAAAATAGAATCCATGGAATTAGGAAAAGTGTCCCCGTTTCAAACATTTTTATGGTTACTGGTAGCATAGCTATAAAATCTCTTTAGCTCTTTAGGAGGGGTGACCAGTCGGCGGAATGTTGGGCTGGCTCACTGGTTAAGGTATGTACAAGCACACCCATCTAGGGCTGCCCTCCTTGGCCCCGACGATGGTGTGGAGATCTCAACACTCTTTTGTAAGCTTTGTAATATTTTCATTATCAATAAAAACATTTTTTTTCCATGGAGGCACCTGTGGTTATGATGGTATGCTTTATTTATGCCCCGAGATTTTGCCGTGTTCCTTGTTGTAACTTATTGTTGGCTCATGACTTGCCCAGATTATCGAGATAATTGGCTGACTTGTGTGGACGAGACCATCCAAGTGCCGCACGGCCTAGTGCTTCATTGTGAGAAAGCTTAGTCCATGACACCTTGGATGAGATCAATAATCATAGAGATCTTAGTGCTGATGAGCTTTAGGAAAAAAGTAGAATTCTCAACGAGTTGTGGGGTGCTCGAAACAACCTTGAATCATTTTGGAGATAGAAATCAAGAATCCTTTGGCTTAAAAATGGAGACAACAATACAAAATTCTTCCACAATGCTACTAAAATTAGAGCACGAAGAAACGATATTCTTGGCATTGAGGTAAATGGAACTTGGTTTTTTGATCCTAATGAAGTTAAATCTGTTGTGTTTTACTTGTTTCAGAATCACTTCCAAGATCTCTCAAGGACCACAGTGTGGGAATCCTTTCTCCAATTCCAACAAATCCCCTCTCATATGGCTGATGCCATTGAAGCCCCATTCACCATGGAAGAATTAAAAGCAGCTATTTGGGAGGGTGATGGATCCAAAGCCCCGAGCCTGGATGGATTCAACCTTAATTTCTTTGGAAAGGCATGGAATTTCTTGAAGGATGATCTTATGCTTTTCTTACATGATTTTTTTGAGAACAGTAAGCTTGATATGGCAGACTCGTTGGCAAAAGCAGGGGTTACCAGAACTTGTTTATTCTCAGCCCACTGGTGAAGCACTTTTTGACTTTGTTCAATTTGCCGTTTAACTTTTTGTAACTCCCTCTGGATGGGTGCTGTGGCTTAAGTCTTTTGTAATTCTGCTAGCTTTAGAAAACTTGTTGTTTGGTGCTTTAGCAGATTATTGCTTAAGTTCATGATGTTTAGCTTGTTATTGTACTCGGCTCCTAAGAGGATTACACTCCTCATAGGATCTCACTTTTATCAATGAAATCAAAGCTTATCAAAAAAAAAAAAACTTTCTAAGCAATTAAAAGTAATTGGTTCATTATGAATATATAAAATTTTCTTTTTAAAAGTGGCTCATAATTTTAGACAAGATTATTTATTTGATATTATTTTATTTTTTATGCTTTGTTATGAATTGATCAAATTTCTGATTTTACAAGATTTTTATATTTTATAAATATACTACAGCAAATATATTTTTATTAGTAAAGCATAAAAAATAATATTCAAATAAGCCCTTTAACTAATTTAGTCAAAAATAGCAATAAGCCTATTATTTTTTATTGCAAGAAATTAAGATCATGAACTTTTTTTTTGTTACAAGAGAAATATTAAATAATTGAGGATAGGGGTGGGATTGTTTGGATTCCAACCCAAGCTTTACAAAATGCCACAACTCATCTTTAGCCACTCGGTCAAGAGGTTGTTGGAAAGATCATGAACTTTTATTATATTGTAATTAGAGCATTTTATTGCATGAGATTAAAATCATGAACTTTTGTTGTATTGTAATTAGAACCTTGAAGGTATAAAATATTCAACTATTTGTTAAACTTTTTTAGTTGAATGATTTAAAATGTAAAATAAATTATTTAAAGTTAATTGGAAGAGCTAAATCACAAATATTAAAAAAAAACTATTTTAAACATTTTGTCAATTTAACTTTATTCATCCAATATTTAGATTTAATGGGTATAATTACAATGAAGAAAAGTTTATAATCTTAATTTTATGCACTAAAGGATCAAGGACTTGTTTACGTTTTTTAGTAAATTTTGAGGATTTGTTTGGACATTGAACTTAGAACATAATGATATAACACAAATAAAAAATACATGTATATAGAATTTTAAACTTTTAATTGACCCTTTCAAAATTAAATATCAAAATCCACCACTGCCCACTAGGAAGGTGGTAATCTAGTAGACAATATTAAAGAACTTTGATAGGAGCTCTGCACTTTGTTTGTTTAGTCATGCAAACAAAGCGGCAAACCAACTTGCACACGAGTCGGCAAAAGTTGATTGTGTGGCGGGTTCAAACAGTGCTGATATTAATTTTTTTTTTATATAACCACATATAATTTTATCTGTTTTACTGTTACATAAAAAAAATTAAATTAAAAAAAATTTATGCATAATCTTTTTGATATGTAACTTAATTCAAATCTTCTTCATTTTTTAGTTCCTTTTAGTTTTTCTAATTTAAAATGATTTAGTTTAGGAATAAAAATAAAAATAAAAATTTTTATTTTTCTCTCATTTCTTTATCAAACACTAATGAAAATATTTTTTTCTTTATTTTTTGATCAACAACTATGTGAATAAAATATTAAACTCCGATTTCTAATTACATGATTTAATCCCTAATAATCTAAAAAAAATGCGCATATTTCTCACCTACCGTCTTTTATCTTTCCATTATTCCAAGCAAACATTTATTCCAACCTAGAAATTATTAGTATTTAATTTTTAACAACGTCAGATATAAAAATAAGGAAAAAAATATTGCCCAACATGATTAGACGATGAGCTTCAGCAATCAACTACCAAGAGGCATTGACCAAAACCTCGAAGGAAAAAAAATAAAGAAAAAGAAAGCGCTTAACCATTCAAAATATGTATAAAATATGTATATCAGCTATCACTTGGTTGAATCATGCAACCATTTTTTTTTTTGCCTTGTGTTGATTTTTATTCCAACAGTAGGTAGCAAACTGAGAACAAGTCTCCTGCAATTTTTCTTGTCTGATAAAATTTTATTTAAATACTAAAGTATATATTGTTTAAAATTAATTTTGCTGTAATTTAGTTTTTGGTTCATAATTTTGCTGTAATTATGAATTAACCAAGTCAACATGCATGCGCAGCTGCTTCAATTAATTAGGAATTTACAATTTTGTATAGGCAGTAATTTTATTGGCTAAATATTAAAAAATCTTCTGAATTTTGTTTCTTTATTTAAAAAAGCTTTTATACTTTTATTGTATCTAGATAAACCCTTAATTTTTTATTTGAGTTTGAATAAGCCCTTAAACTTTAATTTTTACCCAAATAAGCCCGTTACTTTTAATTTATACTTAAATAAGCCATTAACATAAATCAATTTTTACAGGATTGAGTAATTGATTTTTTTGATTGAGCTTAAAACCTAACTTCTTACATAAAAGAGCAGGTTAAATAGAATATATTATATAATATTTAAATATGTATATTAAATATTAAATATTTATTTTAAAAAAATGTCAATTAATTCAGTCGGTTTATTTTGTAATTTTAGACATTGACTTAATCAAATAAAGCGACCTATAAAAATTAACTTAAACCTGAAAATGACTTAATCGAATCGAATTAATTAAATTTTAATTGGTTAAATTAGTTTGAAATAGTTTTTATTCATATTTAATATTTGAAATAAGGGCTTATTTGAGCACAAATCAAAGTACAATGATTTATTTAGATACAATAATAATATAAGGACTTATTCAAATAAAGTAACAAAATTCAGGGACTTTTTTAATATTTTAACCAATTTTATTTGACATTTTCTCTATGTATTTTTTACAAAGTCCGGGGAAGGAGTTACCTCTTCAGTTGCATTGACTAACAAACGTAGGTTTAGTTATTTGGTTACAATCATTCACAAATTAATTTTCTTTGAATTATTTCTATTATTTTTTTCCACAATCAAGCCTTAAAATATTTAACGAAATAAATAGCCAATGAGCTTTAACAACGACTTCACATGTTCATATTGTTCTATTTATCGCTATCCATTCTTACAAAATAAATATGTTTGCTTTGACAAATCTACAAAATACAATTTCAGCAACGTAAAAAATTGAAACGCTTCTATTCCACGCAAATATACTAACAATTACAATTTAAAAACCTCAAATTTGAATCTTAATTTAATAAAATTAGGAGAAAGTCCCAAATAAAATCAGGAGACATTTTTAGCTTTCTATTAATTAATAATACATTACGAAATTTGGTTTGGGTGATCAAAATAAAAAGAACACTAAACGAAAAATGTTACATATAATTATTGCTTTAGGGAACTCGTTGATTTTGTAAGAGACGAAATTAAATTTTTAAAGTTCTCCAGAATTTCTATTTGACTGCTTCAAGGTTCATATACAAAGTCTAACAGGAGCCAGTGGAATGTCACATTCATTCCTCAATAAACAAAATAACAATTAAGAGCCTGTGGTGTTAAATTATTTGGAAGTTTCGTATACAGCATTTTAAAATTCTTCAGGATATTGGAGAGATTACTATATAAGCAGCAGGCTGTTCATTGTAGTTCACAGAATACACATAGAAATAGTCCTTGATTTCTACGGCATAGAAAGTGCAAAAGTGGTGAGTGGGAGTTTTAGTGCCTTGTTCTGCCAAAATGGCCAACATTTGGCCACACCTAGCCTATGCCTTGGCTTTGTGTTTGATAATCAACAATGTAGCTGCTGATGACGAGCCTTACCATGCGCCACCATCATACGACAAGGATCCACCTCCATATTATTATGACTCACCACCTCCACCACCTCCATATGAGTACAAGTCACCACCACCTCCTCCATACATGTACAAGTCACCTCCTCCACCTCCATATGAGTATAAGTCACCACCTCCTCCATACATGTACAAGTCACCACCTCCACCTCCATATGAGTACAAGTCACCACCTCCTCCATACATGTACAAGTCACCACCTCCTCCTCCATATGAGTACAAGTCACCACCTCCACCTCCATACATGTACAAGTCACCTCCTCCACCTCCATATGAGTACAAGTCACCACCTCCATATGAGTACAAGTCACCACCTCCTCCATACATGTACAAGTCACCACCTCCACCTCCATATGAGTACAAGTCACCACCTCCACCTCCATACATGTACAAGTCACCTCCTCCACCTCCATACGAGTACAAGTCACCACCTCCACCTCCATACATGTACAAGTCACCACCTCCATACGAGTACAAGTCACCACCTCCTCCATACATGTACAAGTCACCACCTCCACCTCCATATGAGTACAAGTCACCACCTCCACCTCCATACATGTACAAGTCACCTCCTCCACCTCCATATGAGTACAAGTCACCACCTCCTCCATACATGTACAAGTCACCACCTCCACCTCCATACATGTACAAGTCACCTCCTCCACCTCCATACGAGTACAAGTCACCACCTCCACCTCCATACATTTACAAGTCACCTCCTCCACCTCCATACGAGTACAAGTCACCACCTCCATATGAGTACAAGTCACCACCTCCTCCATACATGTACAAGTCACCTCCTCCACCTCCATATGAGTACAAGTCACCACCTCCACCTACATACAAGTAATAACCTCCTTTCTCTCTCTTCATCTAAAGGTTCCTTCCTCCTCCTCCATCTCCTTCACTTCCGCCTCTTTCTATCTACATGTCTCCATGGCTGTCATTTCCATCAACACTTCCTCGTTAAATTTCCACTTCTCCTCCCCCACTCTCTTGGTTCCCCCCAACTTCGCATTACTACAAGTCCACATCACAACTTTCTCCATCTCCTGTCTTTCCTTATTACTATAAATCATGTTCTCCATACTAAGTTAATCTCTATTCTACTATCAGTTAAAAGAACCTTATTTCATAATAAAGAAGCAGCTTCTTTGCATGCTTTTCAGTTTCAACTATCATTTCCTTCATTTAAGATTTTGATGTATCTGCTTGTTGTTGAAGTACTAAGAGGAAGGATTGTTTGTAGATGTCATTATAAGTTCGTCTCTAGCAAGTCCTGTGGTTACCCCCGCAGGAATATTTAATTTGTTTTATGATTTATATTACCTGCATAATGTCTTACACCAGTTTATGGTTATATGTGTTTGCATTCCACGATGCAGAATAATGTAATTTGAAGTCTTATTTATCATACCAAATTCTCACCATCTTTTTATTTCTGATCTCCTACTCGAACTATCGTTATGATTTTCCATGTTCACTTAAATTCCCGGCTTTGTATAATCACATATGAGTTATTAACATTCAAATTGCAAATTAAAACAAGTTGGTTTATGAAATCAAAGAAATTAATTAATAAATGACAAAAAAAAAGAGAGAACTGCCTACGTTTTTGTACATTTCTAAAGTTTTCTTTTTATTTTTTAAGATTACAGACAAATCAGATATGTTTGTTGCCAAGTGTTAGCCAACAAATATCTCACATTCATGTCAAATATCTCACAACCATGTCAAATAGTCTAACATGGATTTTATCAATTATTTAAAATTAGATTTCAAATAACTGACACGCGCCATTTGTCATATCTAAAATGTGTATATATTATATTATATAGAGAGTAATTTATATTAAGATAATTCTAAAAAGTGATAACTTAGACACCACTAAAATAATATCACCTCATTTGATTTGAGACACATGTAATTACTTCATCAAATTAAATATCAATAACTCAATTAACTCACATTAATTT
Organism: Heritiera littoralis; assembly: GCA_031772115.1. Lineage (NCBI taxonomy): Eukaryota > Viridiplantae > Streptophyta > Magnoliopsida > Malvales > Malvaceae > Heritiera > Heritiera littoralis. The sequence goes on along the minus strand of JAPDPK010000128.1, from coordinate 333,570 downwards.
GATAAAAATAAACAATTGACTTATAAAAAAAATACATAATACAAATTAAATATTATTTTGAAAAAATAAAAGAACAAAGACAACGATATAATCTTGATAAAAATAATTATATTTTCAATCTACAGGGTTTGCAACTAACTTTTAAGATCACTTTCCAATAAAAATATAACTTATGAAGAAATCATAACAAAAAGATGTCAAAGAAAAAAAGATAAAATTTTGATAAAATGATTTATCCAAAAAAAAGTGAAAAAATAGAAAATTTTTTTATTAAGTTTACTACAAAAATGATGTATTTGGTATTTGAGAATGTATAATACTAATAATATGTCTTTCAAAAGTGATTATGTGTTAGCTTTTTATTATTGTCTAAACTCTCCCTTTTAAAGATCTCATGTTTGGTGATCTTATGTTTGATACATACATAACATGCAAGATTGAATTGCAAAAAGTGTTGGTCAGTATCTAAGTATAAGATGATTCAATTATCTTAAAAAAATTAGTCCCATAGGATTAGATCAACTATATAACCTATATACTAAAGATAGCTTTCAGAATTCATGACAAAATATGGTTTTTCCCTAAGCTGCCACGTAATCAATTTTGATGTTGGTTTTATTATAAATCTGAGGTAATTTTTGATCAAATTTGGGAGAAATCAATCCAGCTTTCTTTTAATCAATTTTGATGTTGGTTTTATTGTAAATCTGAGGTAATTTTTGATCAAATTTGGGAGAAATCAATCCAGCTTTCTTTTTTCTTTTGTTGTCTTGGTCTTCTATCTTTTTCCAATTTGTTGTTCCCAGAAAATAGAACAGTACACATGCAAGGCATGCATGATAAAAAAAAAAAGAGCGCCTTGCTAAGTGTATTCTCCATTCTTTTGTAGGGAAGAACCAAAGCTTTGAACAAATAAAGAAAGACGGCAGTCACCCCGTCCTCCCTTCACGTTGTTGTACTGCCTTCCTTTCTTTATTCATTTGAGACCTCTTCAATGGCAATTTCTGTCTGAAAACCCCAACTTCGCCCACAAACCTATTTTCTTTTTCTTATCCAAATCCCGAAAACCCAAAAAACCTAAAAAGAGGAAGCTTAAAATCAAAAGATTTTTGTTAGATTTTGTAAAGATATGAAATAAGAGCACAAGGAGGAAACGAATAAAGCCTAAAAGGAGGAATGCTCTAATGGATGGCATGGAGTTGAAATTCAGATCAACATCGAAGTTTGTGGAAGGCTAAGCAATGTTGTCTAGACTTTTCTCTTTCGTTTTTCCTGTTTGGTTAAAATTCTTTTAGGTTATTAAGCTTTTATTTTGGGTCTCCTCAGATGTGTTAGAGCCAAGCCCAGAAAGCTGTATGTTGGTGTGGGTGAGCCCAATATGTATCACAAATGCCAGGAAAGCCCTAAGGGCATAGACTGTATCCCAATTCCCAACTGTGTACTCCATTCCCAAAGGACATGGACACTGTCTAGACTGTGTACTCGATCTCCCCAAGCAACGCCAGCTCCGATGTTGCTGTTAAGATGACTGCAGCATCGGCAGCTGCCTCTATGGTGTTTCGAAAAATGGACCCAAAATACTGAAGGTTGTCAAGTGTGAATTGGCATTTGCCCTTTCTGTTGACAACTACTCCAATTCTAAATATAAGGTTAGATGCGCTTTTTATCGGCACATGGCACTTGCTCTTTTTCACCGTTCCAATCAAATTAAAGTGGAAATTAATTTATTAATAACAAATAAGATTGAGTCTTAATCCGTTCAGGATGAGTTGCTTTGTGGTGCTTCATGGTTGCTAAGGGAAACAAATGATGCATATTAATATAATTCCTTGGAAACATTGGGAGTTGATCAACTGGACCTCTTTAGCTGGGACAACAAATATGTTGCTAATGATGTTCTTTTATCAAAGATAGTCATTTTAACTAGAGATGATAATGATGATGATGAATATATATATATATATATATATATATATATATATATATATATATATATATATATATATGTATGTATTGTTTCCGCTTTGCAGCATGCATTGCTGCACAAGGATCCAAATTTTGAGCATTTCAAGTAAGAAGCTAAATGTTTCATGTTTCGAATCTTGCCTAATTCTCCTTATTCAACCACCCAATTCACAGAACTTAATGGCCTTTTTGTTTGATTAGTCCCTGATAATGCATTAATATTAAATTAAAAGAATACTTCAAGGATGTAATTGGGTACAATAAAAAGATATGGACTTAGTTTATAGAAATTTGAACTAATAATAGTATGACATATTGAATTGTCAACCAGACAAGCCAGCTCAAAGGTCGTCATATAAGCCCAAAAATTAGGTACCTACTTTTCTTGGAAGCTCTACCAAATTCAGTTTTCATAACGATCATATATTAAATACAGTAGTAATTCGATGCGACATTTGAACTTTACATGGTAATGTTTATTAGTTTTACATTTTAGAAGCTTATTCACTCTCATTTGTAAAAACCATGAAATTGGAGATGAACCAGATGATGATTCAAATGATGCAAACTGAAGAATTTCAAAAGCAACATATGTTACTGCATCAGTGGGTAATATTTGTCTCATTAGCTTTTTTGGGAAAACTTGATGCTAATGCTAATATCCCTCCCAACATGGTTGAAAATCTTGGTCAAATATATTTGTCTATATGCACGTATTGTCATGACTCGAAGGTCGTGATATACGCTTATTACTTACCATTATTTTGCTTAACAAATTTACGAACTAAATATTTCTTTTCAATTCCAAGTTTGTATTCAATGTCAGTATAGTTATTAAACAATTTTCACTAACCTTAAAAACTTAAACTTTAATCCATGGGTACATTTAATTAACTTTTTGAGGCAAGTAATAATTGTTTTAATCCACAATAATTTCCTACTTAAAAAACAAATTGAAAATATTCCCCTTAAAATAAGAGATTTTCCTAATTCCAACTACCTGCAAAATACTTTCCTTTCATATATTCCAATCCTAGCAATCAGTTCACATCCAAGTACAATCATTCACATCATTTTATATCCAGTATAATCATTCATTTCAAAATACAATCTAAGTTCAAGATCGCACTTGATAATCATACCGCTCCTATGATAATTTAGAATAGTCCTAAATTACATTCCAATACATTGCAAGTAAATGTGTACTATGCATTGCTAAAGTCTACACATTTAAACAAAAAGAACATACAATTTTCATATACCTCATGTAGACACCTAATTTTGTCCGAACATTTTATTTTTAAAAAAATAAAATAAAAAAATGATAAAAAAATGATAAAAATAAACAAGTCAATTTTGGTCAAATCTTATGTTGGAACCCCATGCATCCTATGCAAACTCTAAAATTAAATTTGAAAATCTCATGTGAAGCACATGCAAAATTCACACCTTCAAGAGTTGACTAAAGTTGATATTGTTGCCAAAAATAAAAGAAATTTGTTGCCATAAGAAAGATAGTAATAATAAAAGAAATAATCACAGTGAAATAAAATTTGAAGATTGATTACCAAAAATAAAAAAATAAAATGGAAATAAATTTAAAAAAAGGAAAGTCAAAGAAAATAAATGGAAAAATCCCATGATCATAGGATCAATAAAGGGCCTTTGATTTATTTTCCTTGAAAAAAAATATATATAATGATAAAAAAGATATAAAAGAGGGAGCCACGATTGATCAAAGGGGGAGGAGAAAACCTAGAAGAAACCTAGGAAAAAAAAAAGAGACACGGGAGAAAAAGAAAAACCCTAAAAAATTTTTTACTAGCTCTTAGTCACCAAAGCTGCCATCCGCCAACATCATCCTTATTGTCTTCGTCTTCTACATCTCAACCATCATCACTGCTGCATCCCGGTTACTGCTGCTACTGCATTCTCACTGCTTTGCAACATCGCCATCCCTGAGTTGCTGCCTTCATCACCCTGCACTTGCGGCCCGAGCCTCCATTGCTTTCACTCTTGCACTACGGAGGTTCCCTGCTGCTGTCCCAAGCGTTCTATACCGCACCACAGCATCGTTACCTAGTGCACCCTGCATCGAAATTCCTTGTGACCTCACAGCTTCGTTCATCATCTTTATTATTCCTGCATTGAACCGAAGCATACTTAAAAGCCACACTGTAGCCGTGTAGTGCAAATTGGAGGAGAACCTGAAATCGTGAATCGTTTGATGCGTGGTGAGGAAGAATTTGTGTGCTGTTGATCATTAAATAATGGGCTGCCATTAACGTGAAAGGGGAAAGAATGAAGAAGTAAAGTAAAGAGAAAGAAAGTGACGTCTTTCACTTTACAAATTGGCTAAAGGTAACTTTTTCTTTTATATTATTAACTTGTTATCATTTATTTTATTGTTTTTTCTATTTTATCCTTGGGCTTTTAGGTGCCGACATGTATGTAATATATAATATTTATTCCATTTGCTTGGCTAAGTTGATTGTAGACGTCATTCACTATACAGGTTTGCTAAAAGTGACATTATCTTTTATATTGTTAACCTATTATCATTTATTTATTGTTTTTCTATTTTATCCTTTGATTTTTGGCGTTGACATGTATGAATGTTTATTCTATTTGCTTGGCAAGTTGGTTGTAGTGTTTCTTGTACTTGGGATGTCTTAAAGCTTTATCTATTGATCTAAGATATTTGTGGTCTTAAAAATAAATTTTATTGGGTTATCATGTCTGAGTTAATAAGATTTATAATAATGAAAGCTACATAAATAAATTTATATAGTGAAAATTCTAAAATTGAAATATTAATAAAATTCGCCTGATCAATTTAAATTATAAAGTTTAAATAAATAGGTATCATTCCGACGACGGAACTCTAAAAGGACTACGCTTAAGTAATGCCTTTAGAGATCTTGAGGTGAGAAAATTCTATCCAAGGCCTCACCAGCTCAATGGAGGGTCTAAATAGGATTTTCAATAACAAATAATTTATGTTCATTTTAAAATAAATTTATTATAAAATTACAATAAAAACAATTAGTTACAAAATTAGAAAAGATATTAACGGTTCGTAATAATATAATAAAAATAACATTAGTAGACAATAAAATAGGGAAAGGAAATAAATGAAATAACTAGAATTAGATATTAAAATAATAATGAATATGAATATGAATTACTCCAATGATGAAATATCAAGAGAATTACGCTTAAGTGATTTTCTTGAACATTTCTAGGTTAAAAATTCTCTCAAGGCCTCGCCAGCTTAATGGATGGTCTAAAGAGGGTTTTTCGATAACAAGTGATTTATATTCAGTCTAAAAATAAAATAAGATGTAATAAAAACTAAAATTAAAATAATTAATTACAAAGATAAAATAATAAATATAAAGAAATATTAATAATTTAATAACAATAATAAATAATAATAATGATAATAAATAATAAAATAGGATGATAATGGTTAATAATAATTATTGAGATTGAGTATTGATTATTCCGATGATAAGATTCCCCAAGAGATTACGCTTAAGTAATACTTTGAAAATCTTTAGGTCAAATAATTTCTTTTAAGATCTGACCAGCTTAATGGAAGATCTAAAAAGAATTTTTGAGAAAAATAATTCATATTCATTTTCTAATAAAATAAATTAATAAAATTAAACATTAATAAAATAATAGAAAATAATAGAAGTAATAAAAATGATAAGATAGTAAGAATGAATTAGATAGGAATCAAAAATGGAATTTTTCATAAAACATTAAAATGAATCCGACGATGGAGCCTCTTCAAGCAAGTCGCATAGTACTACTTGAATACTCTTGAGGTGAGGAGAATTTTTTAAGCTGTCCCACCAGCTTAATGGAAGATGCTTAGAAATATTTTCCAATATTTAATTATTGAACTTAAGATTAACTAAGGTAAATTTAAGGTAATCTAAAGTTAGTTGGTACCATTTTAGGATGGGTGAGGGTGCTAATCCTTCCTCACACGTAACCGTACTCCCGAACCCTAAATTTGAGATGTAGACCAGTCTTATCCATAGTTTGAATAGGTGACCAATCACATCTAGTAGAATGGTTGGTGGCGACTCCATAGATTTTGTGTCTAGCTATTAGGTTTTCTCCAAAACTTAATACGTTATGACAGTTTGGTGACTCCACTGGGGACTTTAGAGAGTCAAGCCAACGATTGGTTTTAGGTTATTTTAGGTTTGCCTTAGGTATGTTAATTTTGATAAAATAATAAGACATTAATAACTACATGTTTCTTCAACACATACTTCACATGCATGTGCATGCATTAGCCCTCTACCCGGGCTCTGTCCTTTTAGGAGGAAGTAAAGTAACTACGCTCTCGTGAGGTAATACCTCTGCAATGGCTAGCGAAATACTCCCGCTCAAAATGAACCTTTCCATTTGTAACCTGTAATGGGTGAGGATTGGGTGCCTTACTAGTCTTGCGTGGACGACAGTGAGGAACAATTTGGGAACCTTTAGCCCTTTTATCTAAAGCCATGCATATAGTGAAATTAAGAAGATCAACTGTAAGATAGAGCCATATCAACTCATGCTCTAGAAAATACCCATTACTCAGGACACATGCTTGATCAAGTTTGTTGGATTTTGGTTTACACATGAGACATTAAGAGGGTACCATGAGTCTTTTACCCAAACATTTCATGTATTACTCATCCATTATTGTTACATGACAACTTTTTACCACACCATTCCATTCATACACATCATCTGGTTTTGATTTATCTTCATTCATTAAACAAAGCATTTTCAAAATATTTCAAGCACCACCACATGTGAAATGATGAACTCTTAATTGTGGTAATAAAGGTTTAAGGATAGCTTGACCAAAAGTCCATTTACATCACACTCATTATCAAGCTAGGATTATGGAAGAAGAACCAAACATTCGCATGGAGAAGATGGAAAAAGCTCAAGAGGATATAAGGGGGCAATTAGCCCAAATTACTGAGTTGTTGAAAAACTTGAGTAAGGGAAAAGGAGTAATAGAATAAGTTGTAGTTCAAAAAGAGATTTGTCTTATGGGGGCATGAAGGGTTCAGGTTCTAGCCATGCAATTTTGAGGATTTATAAATTCTAGTTTTTGCTTTCTTTTATTTCTTTAAGTAATGCAAGACAGTTTTTGAAAATGCTAAGCACGAGATAAAGTTTTATGTATGGGCAAACTTTTATTTATTTCCCTTTCAATAAAGCAACTAGTGTGATGCACTATCAATTTCTCATTTTATTCATTTGCCATTTCTCACATGCTCACCATATCTTTCATTCATAAGTATCCAAATAATAAACATGATGATAATGATGTCAATAAATCTGTGGTTCAATTTTGAAAGAACTACTACTGTTGATGAATTAATAGTATGCTAAATGTTGCGAAAGCAAGAAAATGAAGGAAAAGTTGTTCACAATCCGCACTTGGTAGACGGTACGAGAAAGTTAAATCTTTTACAAAAGCTTCTAACAAGTTTGTCATTGTTCAATAAATGATTTTTAATGAGAGTATTTAAATTTGAAATGATAAATGGCCTTCTTTCACTATCTTTCAAGCATGAGTAAAATTATCCTTTGATTACCCCTTTTGAGCCTTTTATATTTTTGTAATATAACCCACCAAGGATCACCTTCCACACTGGGGGCAAGGAAGATGAAATAAAGAAATTTTGGGGGCAAAAATGAAAGTGTTCATGATGAATCGAGAGGCAAAAAAAAAGGAAATAGCCCAGTTTTGTGAAAAAAAAAAAAGAGAAAAGAGAAAGGGTTTGAATTCAGAAAGAAAACCTAAAAAAAAAAAGCAAGAAAAGAAATGGGTGAATAAGAAAGGGGCAAAATGCTTGAATGTTTTACTTGATAAAAAAGTGATCCTTTGGTTTATAAACCCTGAAACACATTTTGGGCCTATTATATCATTTTCTTTCATAAGCCCTCACCCGAGCCTACATTACATGCATTTAAAAGCCCATTTTGATCAAATGTAAATGCTCAAATTGAAGAATCATGCATTGAATGAATACATACTTGTACAATGAGATAATGATCTTTTGAAGGTTCAATGGAGATAAAAGAAGTAGATCAAGTTGAATGAAGAAGTTCATGAGCTTTAGAAGATATCTTGGATCAAAATCGAGAATGCCTATTAGGGGGCATTAATTTGGATTGAGCACTGAAGGTTGAAGTTTGTCAAAGCCAATGAAGTTGAAAATGAAGAAGAAAAAAAGAAAAAAAATATGAAAAAAAGAGAAAAAAGAAAAAAGGAAAAAAGAAAAAAAGGAAAAAAGAAAAAGAAAAAGGAGGATTCAAATTGAAAACTTGAAAAAGGCAGTTTGAATCAAATGAGGGGGCACCTAAGTTGAAAACCTGAAAAGGCGGCTTAGGAAGAAGGTCATCACCAACAATTTTGATACAAAGGGCAAGATTGGTAGATACTACATGAAAGAGCATATCAATAAGAGTGGGCTCTTGGAAAAGAATTTTAGATCGACTTGATTGAAATTGTCAGAATGTTCATTAAATGGATACTAAAAAACCTCATTCCAAACAGGTTGTCCCATTGTTTTTTCTTGATTTTATGTTCCTTTCCTAAGAATGAATATCTATATCTCTCATGATCATTTTGAGTTTATTCCACCCTTATAACAAATTGAGAATATGCAAAAGTGCATTACATTGGTGCTCGAGTTGGAAGGAAAATAAATAAATGTAGGTAACCTTTTTGGGTAAATTTTTGAAAAAAACAATATTTTTTTATGGAATCTTGCATTATTAAGAAAGAGAAAGAAACAAAAATAAGAAATAATGAAAATATAAATTTGAAAGCATGATGGCAAGTTTTTGGGCATAGTTGGACCAAGACTCATTAGAAGGTGGGATGAGAAGTAGAGATAGAAGATTTGAATAAGAAAAATCCAGCAGATATGTGGAACTTGAGGAAAACGAGATGAGCTTGAGAATCTTGTTACCACAATTGAGATTGCATTTTCATACATCCATGAAATAATTCAGGAGGCATGACATTAACATGCGCATAACATTCATAGCACTCATGGCATTATGGTATCCAAGGTATTCATTATATCCATGACATGCATGACATTTCATTAGTGCATTTTGACATTGAACTATTTGTTAAAGACATTAGGATAAGAAGTTCTGAATGATTAAAATTTTGAAGAAAAGATAAAATATAAGATATGGTAATTTGAAAAAATGATGAGGTATGAGAAAATGATGAGAAAAATACTTTTTTGAAAAGCCTTGGATAAGAGTAAAGTCAGTTTAGCTGACACCTTAGAGGAGGATGAAGTCCAATATTGTCGGCATCAAAATGAAAGTTAAGCCCAGTCAAGCCCATGTTAACTGGCATTCTGAATGAAATTCTTTATTTTCAAAAGTCTCAATGCCTCTTTTGAGAGGAGCTCTTTATTTTCAAAAGTCTCAATGCCTCTGTTGAGAGAAGCTCTTTATTTTTCAAAAAGTCTCAATGCCTCTATTGAGAGGAGCTCTTTATGTTTCAAAAGTCTCAATGCCTCTGTTGAGAAGAGCTCTTTATTTTTCAAAAAGTCTCAATGCCTCTGTTGAGAGGAGCTCTTTATGTTTCAAAAGTCTCAATGCCTCTGTTGACAGGAGCTCTTTATTTTTCAAAAAGTCTCAATGCCTCTGTTGAGAGGAGCTCTTTGTTTCAAAAAGTCTCATAGCCTCTGGTGAGAGGAGCTTTTATTTCATGATCATTTTTCATTTCCTTGGTCTTATGATAGGGGGGACTAGAAATTTCACTTTGCATTCCTTAATCTTGTGATAAAAAAGATTAGAAAATCTCATTCTACATTCATTTCCTTAGTCTTATGATAGAGGAGACTACGAAATTTCATTTTGCATTCATTCCTCAATCTTTATAAGAGAAGAAGGTTAGGAAATTTCATTTGGCATTTATTCCTTAGCCTTATGTGAGAAGAGGCTAGGAAATATCATATTTTATAAAAAAAATCATTGATAGGTCTTGCATTCGGACAAAATGGTTATCTATGTCTTTGCACCATTATTGTTTTACAGCAAAGTGCAAAGAGGGGCAATTGTAGACACCTAATTTTGTCCGAACATTTTTTTTAAAAAAAAAAAATAAAAAAATGATACAAAAATGATAAAAAGAAACAAGTCAATTTTGGTCAAATCTTAAGTTGGAACCCCATGCATCCCATGCAAACTCTAAAATTAAATTTGAAAATCTCATGTGAAGCACATGCAAAATTCACACCTTCAAGAGTTGACTAAAGTTGATATTGTTGCCAAAAATAAAAGAAATTTGTTGCCATAAGAAAGATAGTAATAATAAAAGAAATAATCACAATGAAATAAAATCTGAAGATTGATTACCAAAAATAAAAAAATGAAATGGAAATAAATTAAAAAAAAAAGGAAAGTCAAAGAAAATAAATGGAAGAATCTCATGATCATGGGATCAATAAAGGGCCTTTGATTTATTTTCCTTGAATATATATATATATATATATATATATATAATGATAAAAAAGATATAGAAGAGGGAGCCACAGTTGATCAAGGGGGGAGGAGAAACCCTAGAAGAAATCTAGGAAAAAAAAAGAGACACGGGAGAAAAAGAAAAAACCTAAAAAATTTTCTACTGGCTCTTAGTCACCAAAACTGCCATCCGCCAACATCATCCTTATTGTCTGCGTCTTCTACATCTCAACCATCATCACTGTTGCATCCCGGTTAATGCTGCTACTGCATTCTCACTGCTTTGTATTTCAATTTATATAAATATATTTCTTATTCTTTTCTATTTTTCTTATTTAATTTGTATTTCAATTTATCCAAATTAAATTTTCTCCTTTCATTATTTTCCATAATTTCTCATCTTATACTTATTTCCAATTTGATTTTCTTCACTCGAATTTCCCGATCCTTCACTTCCTCAATTCTTGGGATTTTCACTAATATTCCGATCTCATAATTATATTTATTTATTTCACTGAATTTCCAATATTACTTATTTTCAATAATTGAAAATTTTACGGTTATCACACCCAGGTAATGATTTCCTAACATATAATTATAAACATTTCCTTCATAACATGAAGTCCATGAAGATTATTCAATTGGCTTATACCTCTTAATCAAACATCAATAGAAAATGGTTTGTGGAAAATCTTTTTGTATTAAAAGAAATAGAGAAGTTTGATGCATTACAATGTTGTTAGTTCGGAAGAAGAATACATGTCGCACACAATGTTTAATTTCGTGTTTTGCTAATTGGGTGCACTAAATTGATTTCAACGATCTATGGACAGCTCAAAGGTAGAGAGCATGGTGGAAAATTTGCAAATGAGTGGCATTACATATCTATTACTATTAGCTTATGCAATTTTTTTATGTATTTGTATAGGTTTTAAAAAAGAATTACACGTGGCAACGCACGCGAGTTTATTCTAATAGATATCTGTACTTCATCTATTTTATCCTTAAAGACTTGCATTTAAAAATTGACATTTAATAAGATGAAACGTGTTATGATTTATTGGTTAATTAATTTTTTTCTCTTTTTTTATCTTTCTCTTTTTTCCTTCTTTAACCTTTTTTTTTCCGTTTTTTCATTTTCCTTTTTAAAGTTTTTTTGTGAAAAATCAAGGTCTTTTTAATTCAACTTTTTTTTGAAAAATATATATTTAAAATAAATATATTTAACTTACAATCATTAAAAAATATTTTAAATTTAAATTATAGACAAATAAAAGAAAAAATAAAAATATTAAAAAAAGAGAAATATTTTGATAAAATGTAGTTTTTGGTTCAAAATCAATAGTTTTGAAAATCTAATTTACTTTCTTAAAACAATCAAATTTTGATTAAAAAATTAATTTTTAAAGAAAATTTAACTCCTAACTATAAAAATCATATATATATTAAAAAAATTTTGAATTATATTTACTTTAAACAAAAATACTTTCGATCAATAAAAAAATCATTTTATTTTACTCTCAATTTTACACATATCAAACATGATAAAAAATATATATTTTACATATTTTACTCTTAAAGCTTTCAAAAGTTAAATATAAGATAGCATGATATCATCTAATCCATTTTCATTCATAAACTTATACCGCAATATTATTGCCGATAGTATTCTCACTTTTGAGCTTTAAATTATTGCCAAACTCTATGAACCTAAACTTATTGTGGATCACACAAGTGGAAGGATAGGCTAGAATCACTAGATGGTTAGTACTATCAAAAAGGGCTGGTCCGGTCTTGACGGGCCAAGACATATATAGATCGGGCCAAAAAGTCTTTTTTGTTAAATGAACTTGAAAATACAAGCTCATATATGGCCATAAGGGCTAATGGCTTTAAATGGGTTAACTTGTATATTAAGAAATTAAAAAAATTAAAATTTATATTAACATCCAATTTTTTTAGTAAATAAACAAAATAAAATTTTGAAATAAATATTAAACAAACATCAAAGAAATTAATATCAAATCCATAACATCAAGTCTTTAATATCATTTGAACTTTACATATTAATTATCTAACAAGCATAATATAAATTGTTTTAACAAACTTAGAAACTACAAAACATAATATGTCTCAATAATATTAAAAATCAAAAACATGATAAATAGATCCATGTCCATCTCCTCCATCACTTGTCAATCACAGTCAAATTTTCAATATAATTTAAAATTTAAAAAAATTAAATAGGTCAGTTCATATAAGCTCGGGCTAAATCCATTTAAGTTTGGACTTAAATGAGTCGGACTAAAAAATTCTTTTCCTTAAAAGAGCTATAAAAAATAAAATCCAAACTCTAAATAAATGTTCCAAACCGGGCCGGCCTAACGGGTCGGGCCCGTTTTGTCAGTGCTACATATGGTTCATGGTCCAGAATTCTTTTGGGTCAAAATTCATAAAGCGTTTGTCAAAACTCAAAAGTTTTCATATCCCTTATAAGGCACGCCTCTTTGTTAGAAGGTGTCATCTAAGCCGCTCGGACTCCTCTTCTCAGCCGCAGCCATGTCTTCTTTATCCTTACCTTCTCAAACTCTAAAAATAGGCATTGTCGGTTTTGGCACATTTGGGCAGTTTCTAGCAAAGACAATGATCAAACAAGGGCACACTGTAAGAGCAACTTCTCGCACAGACTATTCCGAGCTCTGTGATGAATTGGGTATTTCATTCTTCAGGTACATGAATTCTGACACGAATATATTAACAGATATTATAATTATTATACTATTCTTTCTGCAATCCTTGTTTGTGCGTTGTTAGGGATGTACTTGCATTTCTTGAAGCAGATAACGATGTGATACTGATATGCACATCGATCCTGTCTGTATCAAAGGTGCTGAAGTCAATGCCGTTGTGTTGTCTTAAACGCCAAACGCTCTTCGTCGACGTGCTTTCGGTCAAAGAACACCCAAGAAACGTTCTATTGCAAGTATGGTCACTGTTCTACTTTTTCTTCACCCTTGCTCATATTCCCTTTCCCAGGTTGGAAAAATGAAGGTGTTTTTGTTCAGGTTTTACCGGAGGAAATGGACGTGCTCTGCACTCATCCCATGTTTGGGCCTGAAAGTGGCAAAAATGGCTGGAAAGATCTTGCTTTCATGTATGAAAAAGTTCGGGTAAGGGATGAAGCGAGGTGCTCAAGTTTCCTACGCATCTTTGGAAGTGAGGTAACCAAATGTGTTTGATTTGCTTTGTCTTTTTTGCTTAATACTCAAATTCACCCTCAAAATAGATATAAATCATTATTTTATTTCATGAAAATTAGTTTATAAATTTTTATTTTACTATAACCACTAAGTGAGGATATTATAATTATAATTAGTGATATTTAACGTACTGCATAATTTTAAAAGATTAAGTGTTTATTTAAAGTAAACTAAAAGTTTATGGATTGATTTTAATACAATAAAACATTGACTTAATTTCATTTCATACAAATACATTTGCTATTAAACCTTTCTTTTTAATCTCAAATCTTCAGAATTAATGCAATATTGTTCATTACAAATTGCTTACACTGAGTTGAGAATCACGTAATTCTATGTTGGGAAAGGGTTGCACAATGATGGAAATGTCGTGTGAAGAACATGACAAACTGGCTGCTAGGAGTCAATTTCTTACTCATGCTATCGGCAGGTACGTAGGAAGTGAACCTTATCTTTTTCCAACCTTATTTCCTATTGAACAACTAAGGGAAGAATGTCTGTGATAAAAATTTCTCCTCCTTAATTGCTTGGATAGGATTTTGTCAGAAATGGGAATCGAATCTACATCAATAAACACCAAAAGCTTCGAAACACTAGTTAAACTGGTATGTTCAATCAGTTGTCTTAATGTAATGCATTTTTCCTTTTCATTCAAAGTAAAAGTCATAATATATAATGAAGAGATGCATCATTATGAGTTTAATTGCAGAAAGAAAGCAGCACCAATGATAGTTTCGATCTGTTCAGTGGATTATTCGTCCATAACAGATTTGCTCAACAAGAGGTATATATGTGGCTATCCTTGTGTTCTAAAAAGAATATTGCATTTTTTTAATAAATTGATTTACTTTTAACTAACAGATTTACAATATGGAAACACTAATGTTATCTCCAATGATGCAGTTAATGAAGCTAGAGCATTCTTTTGAAATGGTCAAGCGGAAGCTGCATAAGACGATTAACAAAGAGCAAAATCTCAGCGACTCTGACCAAGGCATGGACTCCTGCTAACAAAATTGCTGAAGTAATGGTCAACTCAAAGATTTCTTTTTTCCCCTTTTCCAAATCTTTAAATACATTCCTAGAGGCCAAGCAAGCCACATTCTAACTCCTGTTTTAAGAACAGTAAAGAATAAGGACATTATTTAAGCAGACTTTTTTCTCAGAACTTAAGTGATTACAGTCTACATTAATATTTAATTTAATAACCCTCTCTGTTTTTTTTTTTTGCAAGAAGTATTACTGTTACAATCTGAACCTAAGATTTATTCCAACCCCAAGCCCCTTTGCTCCTCCACAAAACACTTAACCCAAATCGAATAACTTGAGAATAGAAACGATTAAGAGTGTAAAAGTTAAGCTACTCGTGAATTACTCGAACTCGAATCAATAATTATTTAAGTTTAATTCGTTTATTTTTAAACTAAATTTAAGCTCGAATCGAATTTTGAATTTTTGAATTGATCTCAAATTTGATATAAAATCATTTGGAATTGATTTAATTACACCCTTAGAAACGACACTTTAAACCAAGTTTCAAGAACAACCAGGCACATCATGCTCACGCTGGAGGTTGTTCAACCACTCATGGCAATAATATATATATATATATATATATATATATATATATATATATATATAACACAATGGAAAAACAATTAAAACAAGAGAAGGAACTGTGCACGGAGGAGGGGTGCATTCCTCAACCCAATTCCCAATTACAATCCAATAGAGTTCAAATTCTAAAATTTCCAAATCTTTGGTTTTACTTGTATTCTCTTATTCATATAAAAAAATGTTTAATGTAATACTTATATTTAACAAAGGTACCTCAATAGTTAACTCCGTGGACAACGGAAAATTTAACAAAATTGATTGATGGATAAAATGTCAAAACTATCATTTTTCTTTTTTAATTTATGATAACAAACTGTTCTGTATTCTTTTTCACATTTTAAATAAATATTTTTGTAACAATCAAAACTTGACTTAACAATGATTATTCTTTCTTAAGAAGAATTAAATCCAAAGTTCGATTTTTCATTTCCTTTGTGCTTCCTATGAATTAAAAAATAAGTATCTTTTTAAAATGAATTTTTAGTTATCTAAATCTAAATATCTCTTAGCAATTACTTCACTTCGTCCCATAAGTTACCCCTTTTTATCCGTTTTAATACATGTTTCTATTTTTTTTTTCTAATTTCGAATTATATGCACAAAAAAAAAGATTTTAATACTTAATAAAGATTTTAAAAATCCGTAAGTAAATCCCAAGAACACCGAGCTAAGTTTAAATATATTTTGAAAACTAAAAAAATAAAAAAAAAATAAGGATTTTTTTTTCTTTCCTGCCTTCGTCTTTTTATTTCTCCCCAATCTTGATCCATCCTTAACTTGAAGATCAAATCCGACCAGCAACCGTAGAATAAGACTAGATAAGACCGAATCCAAAGGGGATATTAACCCCAGAGACAGTCAAAATTTTTTCGGAGATTTCCTGCATGTTAGCAATAGAGACTCTAATTACGAGTCCACTTCATTACAAAAATTCGTAAATTTTCTATTCTATAGCAGTGGCTTTACTTATCTTGATGCCAAAAATCTACCTGAACCAAATTGATGGACAGAAGAGCTCTTGTTTCGGAGAAAAGGTCTCAAAATCAAGGATGCGGCCATTAATTCTCTTAATACATAATTTCCAGCTGTATCAAATCAAATCAATGCACTCGCAACTCATTAGTGGCTACTGCTTGAATGCTGTCCTTGTGTTCTCCAAATTTGTAAGAATTTGTGTTGAAGAATTTGTATTGGGGTACCGTGGTTGAAAGAAGTTATAAATTAAAATGACAACATAAAGCACAATATTCACCTCACTGATTCTTGAATTCATCAATATTGGCCTCTTCTGCAGCATTGCATTCCAATGCCGCATGATTAGGAGAATCTGGAGTCTCATAAGAAGGTTTTTTACTCTTCTGAGTTTGTAGTCCCGAGAACCGAGCAAGATCAACCCATTGCTGTTGCAAGAGTAAGCAACAAAATTACATTAATATTCTAGACCTGCATGATTGTTGCTCTAGAACAAGAAGGGTGGTATTCGTGGTTGCAGTGGTGGTGAGATGGATCCAGACTAAAGGGAATCTCAAAGTGCATTAATCAACTTTATGAAGCAAACAACAAACCATGTGGAAACTAACAAAATAAAACTCATTTCAAAGGTAAGCCATGTAGTTCATGTTCAAATTAAATAACATACAAGTTTATATTTAATGCACTGACAGTGAATCAGAGAGTGTCACCCAATAATGAGCAAAGTTTAGAAATATGCAAGCCCTTAAAATTAACTATTAATAAAGTTTTTTAATTCATTTTGTAAGGGCTTGAGCATTTTAAGCTTTACTCATTAATGAGGTGACACTTTGTGGTTAATTGACAATGTATAGAGGCTATACATTGTTAGTGCATCAAATATAAACCCATAACATAATACACCCAGGCCACATAATTTAATGTAGTAGTATGTGTGATTACATAATTTGCAATAATATGGTTCTCAGAATTATGATACTTTAGCTATAACATGACATGATTTAAAGGATCAGAATATTATAATGGACATTAAGAATAATAATCATAATGAAATGAAAGTAGCGAATGAAAATAATTCTAACCTGCGTTCCCCAATAGGAGTTGACAGTCCGAACAAAAAAGGAAAGCATATTCACAAGAAATGTTTGAGTAGAAAATTCATCAGAAATTCGATGCTCCACGATTCCAGAAATAATCTGCATTTATACTTTATTTTAATTTTATATCAAGCAGATAACAGGCAAAAGTAAGTGTACAAATATGCATCATTCCCAATAAGTGTGGTCAGTCGGTGTTAGTCCAGCTCTAAACCAGAGGAATCAGAGTTCACCAACGGAAAATGCAAGTATGAAACATAAATTCACTTGATCATTTGATTAGATAAAAGAAAAACAAATATTTTTTGCATTCAATACAGCAGATTTCATTCTCATACCCTACATAATCACAGGATGGAGGAAGGAATCATTAAATTGTCATTAACATATACCAAAACCTATTTTGCTCAGACTTGGGTGTGAATGTTGGACAAGGATATGTTTCAGACACAAGTAAATTAATTTTTCCTAAGTTTTTGCTTGTAGTTGGAGAGTTGTGCTCCTCTTTCGATGCCCACATAATATGTAAGATATGTGTCTGACAAGGTAGATGCACTATTGCAAAATAAAAAGTTAAGGCGACATACACCAAAAAGTTTTTTTCATAATAAGACTAAGAAAGATTTTGGCATGACCAAACTTATGTGACAAGCATTCTTCTCACCTGATAACGAAGATTTGCAGATGTCCCTAGAAAGCCTCCATACACAAGAGCTGTTTTGAGTATTGGTGACCTTTTAATTTGTTGGTTAGAAACCAATTTTGGATTGAGGGTTCTGCGAATTGCATACAAAATATTTGAGGCAGCCACAGCTCCAATGCTGGAAATAAATCCAACACTAGCCAGTTTCATACCACCAACAAGCACAGATGCTAATCTGTGACTGAGGTTCCAGTCCTTCCCAGCAAGATTCTTCTGAAATGCATTATCAGGTATTGAACCAAGGAGGCCTTTTAACGCATCCATGTTGTCAGCTCCATCAGCATATGAGAGGAATGAGATAGTTGGGGCAGGAAGCCAGACAGTAAAAAAGTCAACAACTGTTCCCCGGACTGTATCTGTAATAACATAGTCAAGCTCTTCAAAAATATTTTCTTTACGCCTTTCATACTGTGCCAAGAGAGTAGTTGTTATCGATATAGCTTCTTCTATAGCTAATCTATGCAAGAACTTGGGATCAGCTAATAATCTTTCCCTAAATCCCTGTACCAAAATAATCTGTGGTCAGCTTGAGCACATTTCAATTTGGACAATCTTGTAAGTGATTTGTCTTACATCATACGCTTAATATCATGCACTTTAGTATTATCCTCATGAGACATATATGCAATTTTACGATAAACTGTGATAGTTATTAGTCTACTGCAATAATTACATAATTATTCGATACATTTCATTTCTAGAAAGTGAATATACCTGGAAGCGGTGTGTGAGCTCCGAAATAAGAGGATATTGCTCCAGATCAAAAAATTTCTGCAGTGCCTCTGGAGATATTAAACCAAGGTCAAGACCTTTTTGAAGGTCCTGTTTCACATTTTGCACAAATAATCTTCATGAGAAGAGGAGAGTTGTGTCCTTAGGAATTAGATAAATGATAATTTTATAACAATCAAAATTATAAGGGGAGAGAAGAAGAGAAGAGAAACAGCTTTCTAACCAACAAAATTACCATGTCTGACAACCTCATGCAAATCGAAACCATAATAAAATGTTAAAAAATCTTCAGTTTAAAAGTTACATCAAAGAACTTATCTGGTTCATCCTAAACATACATTAAATTAATGGAAATGTTCTAGCAGCAATCAGTAAACAATAAAATTACTTGGCTAACTGTGGTTTGTAGATTGTAATCTGGCATATAGCACAAGATATTTCATGATCCGCAGTTATGCGTAGAAATATTTAGAGACTATTATATGAAAAATATGTTTTTTACTTGTTAAATGAGTCACTTTAGACTTATAATCAAAGAAAACCCATTAAACATTTTTGTATGACACGATAAAATAAGCAAAATTTCAGCAAACTCGATGTATAGTTGCCTCACTCATATCTTTGCAGTTATTATTACCTCTTCTCAGTTATATATTAGCAAATCAGTCACATTATCATTTTCTTTTTACCATCCTGCAGACCTGTTAATGTCAACCACATGAAAAACAGTAATTGTCTTTCCAAAAACATTCTCATATAACTTGTAGACAAACATAGGAAAGATAGTCATTTCAAACACTATTGCTGCTGACATTTTGTCAATAGTTTGGAAGGAATTGCAACTATACTGATTTTGTACTTAAAAAATAGGGCAGGCATATTCCTTTTCCTTAGAAATAATATCCAAAAACATATCATCCAAAATTTCATACTCAATTAAACCATCAGATATTGAAATTTACTAAGTAAATGGTGAGCATCTTCAGCATAAAAGTTTGAATACATCAAGATTTGCTTTTGTCCCACTGTTAAAAAAATTTGAGTTAAAAAAAATGTTTGCAAACCATACCTAATGGTTGATATTGATGAAGCTTAACACAAATCACTTATTAAAATTTACAGGAACAACCTTAAATCAATCCAACAATGCATCCAAAAAGGGCTTAAATACCAATCAAGTCAATGAGATAAAATATACGCTTCCATGAAGACTGAAGCACAGCTAACCTGGGGTAGAGCATCTCGCTGCCTGCCAGCTGCATTCATAACTCGAGCAATTTCAGCACGATCAAAACAATTTCTACTGCATGGTCTGGTTGCAGAATACCACAAGAAATCAGCGACAGGGGTGTCTCCCTCTCTTCTAATGTACTGCCTTTCAGGATCAAGGAGTATAACCACTTGGTTCTTCTTCTGAATCTTCTTTGAAATTCTGGCAGGCACCCCTGTCCCTCTAGAACCAAATTGGACATGGTTTGCACCTGTCACAACTACTAACAAACCAGTGCCTCCTCCATCTGCAACTTCTTTTAGAATAATTTGGGACACGTTATATTCCTCGACAACTCTTGCTTGTGCAGATAAATATGAATGTGGACCAAATGGAATTGACTGAGTCGGAAAATGATTATCCATTGATGATCTGTGCGAAATAGAACTAAAGCCCGAGATAAAACCTGAACCAGCCGGAGGAGCATATATCTTACGCTCAGCCTTAGAGAGGCCATGAATACCTTCAGCTTGCACAGTCCTTAGGATCTATATCAAAATAATTAGAATACTTCATATTCACTATATGGCCTTCTTTACAAATTAAAATGATGGATTGATAACATAACATTGATACGAAACCAAAACAGAAAATAAAATCTGTCTTTTTCTTCGATTAACTATCCATAATAGAGACAACGTCCGTATCCCCAACATTCAACCTTGAAACTTAATAGTAGTGAATTGAAGTTTGAAAATTCAGTTTTTGAATATGATAGCAATTAGTAGGATCTATTAGAACAAACTGACAAGACATTCTAGCCTTTTAGACGCCAAAATGAGGTTGAAATTACAGTAATCAGCATTTTTCAACAAACACAATAGGGTGATGAAGCAACGAGTTGACACAAAGGATGACGGCGTGGTTAACGCAAAGAGGATGATCAGACAACATTCTCAAGACAACGTGACAACTTGATAGTACCTTTAATGGAGTTCCACAAGCAACAAGGCGAACTTCGTTATCGCGACAATAATTTAAAATGTGCTCAGATTCCTGCCACCTTTGAGATGGCCAATGTGAAACATAAGATTTCAATCCTTCTCCGTCAATCCTGTCAACAATATAATTTTCAGAATTATAAACATTTGCAGGACACGGACACTCCAATCTCTCCATTGAAACACACTGCCTCTATTTCAAACAATATATACGTCACGTCAATGTTCAATAATATAAATAGGATTAACTTTTCGAAATATAATTATTTAATTAGAAACAGAAATTATTCCAATAGAAAGCAACCTTTTATCCATGAACTGATTGAGTTGGTTTTGTAAATCGGAAGGAAAAGCTTCCATAGCCAAAGCCAACGGTCTCTCGCTTTCAACGCAGCGTTTTTTCAATTTCTTAACAATCTCAAGCTCCAATTCTTTATCGTCTCTGATCGGAACTTGCTCAGCTTCTCCTAAATAAACAATCCTCGCATTCATCAACTTCTCCCATACTTTCCTCTTATCTTTTCCCAGTGCCAACGGCTCCCCTATCGCCGTCGCGTCGTATATCCTCGCCGTCAACTCTACCTCTTCCTCCACCACCTTAGGCGGAACTGAAGTCACCGGCGGGGAAGGTGACTTCATCTCCTCCGCAATTGACAGGAAATACGGCAATGGTTGAAGGAGGCAACTGCCCGCGATGGCGAGGAAGGGAGTGAGTAAAACGGCGCGACGAGCGACGGCGCGTTCGGCTGCGGAGCGGAAGCGAGCATCCTCGTGGTTATTATGAGCGTGGAGAGAAACACTGATGCGGCCGGTTAGGGAAGGGAGACGGCGTCGTATTCGAAGGTGAGGTGGAGCTGTAGGATTAAATTTAGAGGTGATGATGTGTAGGTGGGGCTTCATTTTCCCCTCTTGGAGGAGAAGAGTGTTGTTTGGGAGAGAATCAGGTATTTGACTTATTTTCTGCTTTAAGTTTATTATTTTTCTTAGAAATTTTTAGCCATAAATAAAAGATCAGAAAAAGATGACAATTTTCTGAGTTCTGATAGTTTGCGAGTCTGCGTTTGTGTATAGCAACTTCCCGCGTTGCTTAGACTAGAGAAAGTCATATATAAGATATGGCTATCGGAATGCGAATGCCACGTATGAATTTTGGTTTTTTCTCAATGGAAAATATACGTTTAACATCAGAATTTATATGCCATTGTTCGACTCAAGTGGCCTTAACCACAAACTTTTATCAGATCATACAATTCAAGCTTGACTCAATAGATAAGAGTTTATATTTAATGTATTATTATTTAATAAATTTTATATATTAATAAATTTAAAAATATTTATTTTAAAATTTATAAAAAAAAATGAGATGACATGTTATAATTTGTAGATAATGTATAAAATTTATATACTAACAACATATTAAATATACATAATTCGCTATAAGTAACGAGGACTTTCAATATTTTTCAGACATATATTGGCAATAAACTATGTTTTTTTTTTTTATCATCTTTCTTTAGTTTTCACGTTTTTATATAATGCCCTTAGACTTTCTTGGTAAGAAAAACGTAGAGATAAAAATTAAAATGAGAAAAAATAAAAAGATGAAAAACATTGATTTGCTTGGTAGGATTGATCAAAATGTAAAAAATAAATAAAATAAAAAATATTTTTTTCTTTCAATTACTTAGTGAAATCGGAAAGCATAAAAAATATATAATTTATATTTTCATGCTATGTATAAGAAATAAGGCAAAATGCATTTATAGTCCTAAACCTTTCACTTGTGTGTCATTTTGGTCTCTAAACTTTAAATTAAATTGCTTCATAAAAATTTCAAACTTTTTAAAAATGTTTCATTATGGTTCTCTAGAATGAAAATAAGAGAAAAATATAAAATAGAATAATAGATCTAGAATTATTATTTATTGTTGTCATACCAAAATATATTTATTTAAAAAAATAACATTTTTAAATTCTTTTAAAGGAAACGAAAGAATCATTTTTCTTGATATTTTAATAATTCAAATTAAAATTTAAGGAAATATGATACCTCATTTTTCTTAATAATAATTTTAAAAATTTTATTTTCTTCCTAATAAATACATTTATGCATAATAGCAAAGAGTAATAATTTTCTATCTATTCTCTATTTTTATTTTTATTTTTATTTCCCTAATATTTACAAATTTGTAAAAAAATTAAATTAAATCTTATTTAAAAAAGTCAAAATTTTAAAAAAAATATATCCAAATAATTTTGACTCTTGTACAATTAGCATTTACTTCCTAAAATAAAAAACTTATATATATTAAAGGACTTCATAAGCAATATTTATATTATAACTATAATTTTAGAGGAGGGATTCACTTTCACCAGTGCAAAATAATTTTGTTTTACATCATTTTTATAACTTTATGTAAGATTAATTATTTTAAAACTAACAATTAAATTTAACAATTTATTCATATTTATCATGTATATATAAGTTTCACATGTAAAACTGAAATATATATGCATAATACCCAAGGATTGTGGCTCAGTTGGCAACACACGCTGAGTTTGTGAGAAGAACTCTCGGGTTCGACTCCCACTAAACACATCTTTGTAGAGGGGTGAAGAGTCTTAACTGTGACTAAATCCCGAACAAGATTAGTCTTAAACTGTTAAAACAGTGTCCACCCTACATAATAATAATATATTTCAGTTTTCACGTTTCTACTTTCTATCATTGGGTGTAGCATTTGCTATAGAGTTAGTATCTTCAGTTCTGAACTTTTGCCTCTGCTCTAAAGGGTTAGATTCTCAACACCATTCTCTCTCTGTCCTCTTTTTTTATATTTGTTTCACATGAGTCTGAATATTGGACAATTAAAAGATTACATGTATAAAAAATGAGTATCGTAAAAATATAAATGCTACGGTAGAAATATGGATATACAAGAAAAAATAAAATGAAAAATGAGAATATTCATAAAATTGTTGAAGTAACACTTATTGAAGATAAAATTAATAAAAGTCGTTTACTTTGGTTTTGACATATAAAACGTAGATATATATATATATATATATATATATATATATAAGAGGGAACCAGTTATACATGTGTAAAACAAATTTAGTTTTATACACTTTCATATCTTTTTATATGATTTATAATTTTTTAATCCGACCGTTGAATTTTATATTCTATTCACATAGATCATACATGCCAAATTTCAAATTAATTGAATACGTCTAACTATATATTTCATAACATAAAATTTTAACAGTTGATATATATTGAAAAAAAATACTATTCTCAATTAAAATGATAGAAATAGCAGATTGATTAAAAAATTTACATACAAAATAAATATGAGCAGGTAGTTAAATCCAACTGTTGGTTTGCAAAAATATTAATCCTATATGAAGATATAAAACTGTGTAAAACAAATTTGTTTTACACATGTATAAGTGGATCCCTACTCATATATATATATATATGTGAGGAGGGATCCACTTACATATGTGTAAAACAAATTTAGTTTTACACACTTTCATATCTTTTTATATGATTTATAATTTTTTAATCCGACCGTTGAATTTTATGTTTTATTCACATAGATCATGCATGCCAAATTTCAAATTAATCGAATACGTCTAACTATATATTTGGTAAAATAAAATTTCAACCGTTGATATATATTGAAAAAAATACTATTCCTGATTAAAATGATAGAAATAGCAGATTGATTCAAAAATTTACATACATAATAAATATGAGTAGGTTGTTAAATTCAACGGTTGGTTTGCAAAAATATTAATCCTATATGAAGACATAAAACTGTGTAAAACAAATTTGTTTTACACATGTGTAAGTGGATCTTTTATATATATATATATATATATATATATATATATATATATATAATATATATATATATGCTTCCATTAGAAGAGTGGAGGTTATAAATGATATAAAATGTGTTAAAGAAAGAACAAAGAAGATTTGAAAAGAAGTAATCCGAAAGTATATGACAGAATAAAAGTTAAAAGATCACATTGCTTTAGGGAAACATGAGTTGAAGAAGAGAATTTATACTGAAAACTTATTGTGAGATTATATATTAATTCATATAACATATCTTAATATTGAGATAAAAACTTTAATGATGATGATTAGTCTCATGTGATGAACAAAAGAAAGAACAAATTTTCCTCCCGCTAAAATAAAAGGAAAATTGTTACTTGGATATTAATCCTGCAATCAAGCTAGCAGCAATTTTTCTTCAAAGTCAAATTCATTTGTTCATAAAGGAAGAGATCAGATGAATGGGTAACTAATTAATAATCATAGTCATAAAGGGATCAAATTTCGTTTGATTTGTTTCCCAGTTACTCTATATCATGCGAGAGTATGATCTCACGCCCAACTACTCGAGCGTGTTTCACCTCAATCCGAAGCTTGAGCTCTTCCAATCTACTTCCAGCAGGCAACGAACCCAACAATCTTCTCAGCAAGGTGCGCGTGCTATCCTCACGCGGACAACTGCAGGAAGCTCTCTCACTCTTCTACAATACAGCACCAGAACTTCACTCTCAGCAAACATATGCCACTCTCTTCCATGAATGCGCCCGCCATGGATATCTTCAACAAGGCATTCAGTTGCATCATTTCATGCTTTCCCATTTTCGTAACAGCAGCTCTGATCTCTTTGTCACTAACCATCTGATTAACATGTATTCAAAATGTGGCCATTTACAGTATGCTCAGCAACTGTTTGATGCAATGCCTGAAAGGAATGTTGTTTCTTGGACAGCACTTGTTTCAGGGTATGCACAATGTGGTCGAGAGGTAGAGTGTTTTCGTCTCTTTTCGGACATGTTGTTTGAGTGTCGGCCAAATGAATTTGCCTTTACAAGCGTGCTCAGTTCGTGTGATTACCTCCATGGCAAGCAAATGCATGCACAGGCATTGAAGATGGGATTGGGTGCTTCTGTTTACGTAGCAAACGCTCTTGTTACCATGTATAGCAAGAGTTATAAGATAGAGGAGGCTTGGACATTGTTTAGGAGTATGGCCTATTGGAGTCTAGTTTCTTGGAATTCTATGATTGCCGGGTTTCAGTTGGCAAAGCTTGGGATGCAAGCTATTGGTTTTTTTACCAAAATGCATCAGCAGAGCATTGGCTTTGATCGTGCAACACTTCTTAGTGTCTTTTCTTCATTATCTGGAAGCAGTGGCATTGATAAAGAATTGGGTCTTAAGTTTTGTTTTCAATTATACTGCCTCAGTGTTAAGACTGGGTATATTTCTGAAGTTGAAGTGGCAACTGCGTTTATGAAAGCTTATTCAGATCTTGGGGGAGATATTTCTGAACTTTATCATCTCTTTTCTGAGATAAGTTGTTGTCAAGATGTCGTATTTTGGACTAGCATGATAACAGCCTTTGCAGAATATGATTCGGTAGAAGCTTTCTTCCTTTACCGTCAGTTGCTTCGAGAGGACTTGATTCCAGACTTGTATACCTTTTCAAGTGTAATAAAAGCTTGTGCGGGCTTTGTGACTGAGCAGCATGCCTTGGCAATTCATTCGCAAGTGATTAAAGTTGGGTTTGAGGATGAAATGGTGCTAAAAAACGCCTTGGTCCATGCCTATGCAAGATGTGGCTCAGTTGCTTTGTCTAAGCAAGTTTTTGACGAAATGGCATGTCGTGATTTGGTTTCATGGAACTCAATGCTCAAGGCCTATGGTTTGCAAGGAAAAGCTAAGGAAGCGCTACAACTCTTTTCAGAAATGGACGTCAAACCTGATACTGCTACCTTTGTTGCTCTTCTTTCAGCTTGCAGCCATTCCGGATTGGTGGAAGAAGGTATCAGAATCTTTGACTCCATGTTCAAGAAATATGGTATCACTCCTCAGTTAGATCACTACGCTTGCATGGTAGACATCCTTGGACGATCTGGGAGAATAACTGAGGCTAGGGAGCTTTTAAGTAGAATGCCTATGGAGCCTGATTTTGTGGTCTGGAGTGCACTACTTGGGTCATGTAGGAAGCATGGTGAAACGCAGTTGGCTAAAATTGCTGTAGCTAAACTGAAAGAGATGGAGCCTAAAAATTCATTAGGTTATATACAAATGTCAAACATATATTGTTCAGGTGGCAGATTCAATGAAGCTGGAACAATTAGAAAAGAAATGAATGTGACAGGAGTTAGAAAGGAACCTGGCCTAAGCTGGATTGAAGTTGGAAAGCAGGTGCATGAGTTTGCCTCTGGAGGCAGACATCATCCTCAAAGAGAGGCTATATGCATCAACCTTGAGAGACTGATTTTGCAGTTAAAGGAGATTGGTTATGTACCAGAAATAAGCTTGGCCTTACATGACATCGAGGAGGAGCAGAAACAAGAGCAGTTAATCCACCACAGTGAGAAGATGGCTTTGGCATTTGCCATAATGAATAAAGGGAATTTGCATTGTTGTGGGAGTGTGATAAAGATTATGAAGAACATCCGAATTTGTGTTGATTGCCATAACTTCATGAAGTTGGCATCAGCTTTTCTTCAAAAAGAGATAATTGTTAGGGATTCAAATCGTTTCCACCATTTTAAAAATAACATCTGCTCTTGTAATGATTACTGGTGATAACTGATAAGCTAGCACTACTCAATTAAGCACACTTGGTCTAATAAAATGAATTACATCTTCATTGTATTGGTAAGAAATGACATCATTTCTTAAAATTAAACCAATAACTCATTAGATTTGGCCGTTGGAATTGTGACAGTACTAATTCAATAAAATTTTAAATATTTTTTTAATTTTTAAGTTTATTTTATTATTTTTAGTAATTATATTATATTTTTTAATAAAATTATAAAATTTTAAGAATTTTTCTTACATTAATTTTTTTTGTTTGAACATAAATAAAATAAATACCAACATAATTACATTATATCTAATAGTATAACTAGCTGATTAATTGTTCAATTATAATGGTGAATAGTATTATAGTATACATTAAAAGAATATTAACAATTGGTTTAATCTTAATAATCAAAATTTAAAATTTTGAGAAAACCTCGATATGTAGAAACTAATAAACATAGTAGTATTGATCTAATTTGGCCATTTTGAGATTAATATAATTATATTCATCAATTACCAAATGTCTAAGTATAATATTGAACAATAGATATTATGAAAAAAGTACCAATTATCATTTACAATAAAATATACTTAATTTGAATTATTAGTCCATTAATTAGCTCAAATTTATATCTATTTTGTTCTCGGTTTGTACATGAATAATAATATTAACATTATTAAAATAAATATAATTGTATACACTAATTAATAAAATATCCGATTAGAAATTTTGAATGTTGAATTAAAAATATCATATGCACCAATTGACATGATATTATTAACATTTGATATAATCATATATAACTATACACCAATTGATTATTGAGGAAGGATTGACTTACATCAGTGTAAAATGAAATTGTTTTATACAATTTCATATCTTTTTATATGATTCATATTTTCTTAATCTGACTGTTTAATTTTTTGTGTAAATCACAAGATCTGCCCAAACCACATTAGATATGAGATTAATCTCTGCTCGTGCTGCATAGCTAGCGTTGGCCCAAGGGAATTTGACCTAGTGAGGATTCGAACACAAGACCTCCCACTGTGAATTGTCCTCACTCTGGAACTCGATGGGGCCTTACACCATTAAGCCAACCTTTTTTGGTTCAGATTGTTGAATATTATACTCTATTCGAGTAGATTATGCATATAAACTTTCAAGTTAATTGAAAATGATTAACTATTTGTTTGATAATAATAAAATTTCAACCATTAATATATTGAAAAATATACTATTTTTAATTGAAATAATAGAGATATCAGATCGACTCGAAACTTTATATACATGATGGATACAAGAAAATTGTTAAATCTAATGGTTGGTTTGTAAAAATATTAATTCTACATGAAGTTAGAAAAATGGTGTAACACAAAATTGATTTACACTTATGTAACTTGATCCCTCCTCTTGATTATTAATTTGATCATGTTGACATTAACATAATAACATTAGATATACACCAATTGACTGAATGTCTAATTAAAATGTTGAATAGTAGATATTACAAAATTAATCAATATAATGCTAATTACTTAAATATTTTTATAGAAGATTACTAATTACTTAAACATAATTATGTAAGTTCCCCACATAAGTTAACTACTTAGTCAGTAGTGTTTTATAGGAAATAAAAGACTTGAGGTTAGTTTCACAACCTCTTAAAACTTCCTATTGTGGTCCTATAGTTTATTATCGTTATCTAATAAATTTTAAATTATTTATCCATATCTACAAGTGATAACTACCCACTAATTGAATTACGTTTTTAATGGGAAGACGTATATAAAAAAAAGATAGGGTATTGGGTCCCTAATCTGAGCATTCTGAAAAACACATCATTAGTGAGTTTACTTAAGATTAGAAGATCAAATACGAAAGGCACGCAATTTTATCGCAGCTCAATATTTTCGGAATCAATGGCAGGAGGTTAGTATCCTGTTCTGCATTTATAATCTATGATGTGTTATTTTCGGTGTTAACACATTAGATAAATCGATTAAGATTTCTTACAGTTGGTATCAGAGCCTATTAACCTCTGTCTTGATTTTTGATTAAGCAAATTGCCATTGCCTTATGTTGAATAAGCTTAAATTTCGTAATAAATAATGGAGTGCTAGCGATCGAGTTTCCCATGTTTGCATCGGTAAACAATTTTGGTCAAATTTATTGTATCTGCTAAGATAAGTTTCAGTGGGCTATTCCGTTAATTAGCTTGGTATTGTTTCTTGGATAATAAAATCCTAGGCTCCAACGATACATTTATTACTACTATAAAAAAAATATTGTTTTCATGATTGCTTTGAAGTTCGGTTGAATATAATGATTGATGGGAATTGAGCTTTTAGAGTTTCATGGCTAGTTAAGGCACTATTTTTGTATTTGCAATTTACTGGACAATTGAAAATACAACTTTCTTTATGTCCTTTTCTTCTGTTTCTATGATGCATTGAGTTTAGCTTACTGTTGTTTTTTATAAACAACTAAATTAATTCTGCACCATGTCGTGGGCAAGAATTTAAGGAGCTTGATTATTAATTAATCATAAAAGAATTAAGTTTATATCATTATTTGGTTCATGATATATTTTTGTATACTTGAATTTTATGTGTAAGTAATGAATGTATGTATACAATATTATCTGTTTATAATATGCTGACTGTATACATGATCAGAAAATCATAATTTATGCATAAAATTTGATGTCATGTGATCTATATAATTTTTCTTGATCAAGAAATAGTCACAGCATCCTTGATTAAGTTAAATTATATATCAAGTATATTCGGTCACATATAGAAAAATGACATTAATTGTAATTAATCATATTTAATATAATAAATTTTATCCCACATGAATTTTTGTTATATTTGTGTGATTAATTAGGATGAAGTAACAAATTATTTTTCTTAATTTACCCACAGGAATTAAGAAAAGTAATATAATTTGATAGTTTCATCATAAAGTTTATATATGAATCTGTTTAAATTAGAACTTCGCACACAGGCAGTTTTATGTGTTATTTGACTAATATTTTAATGCATGATTTACATTGGTAAAGCATGATATATGTTTATTTGCCTCAAATTTGTAACATAAGCGTGAATGTTTGATTTATTTGCAGTTATACAACCTTTGAATTTTTCTGATGATAAATGTGATGTTCCCTATTTAAGTGGTGATAACTATAAGATATGGAAGGAGAGAGTTCTTCTTCAATTAGGGTGCATGGACATTGATTATGCCATTAGGAAGGATGAACCACCTGTACCTATTGATACTAGCCCTCAAGGTGCGATTGCCCTATATGAACGATGGGAGCAATCTAATCGCTTAAGTATGATGTTCATAAGGACAAGTATATCGACTAGTATTCGTGGTTCAATCCCTGAGTGTAAATATGTCAAGGAATTGCTGAAGGCTATTGATGAATAGTTTAAGTCTTCGGATAAGGCACTAGCTAGCACCCTAATGACAAAGTTATCATCTATGAAGCTCACTAGTGTTAGAGGTGTGCGTGAGCATATCATGCATATAAGGGACATAGCGGCTCAGTTGAAGTCTCTTAAGGTTGAGATGTCTGAATCTTTCTTTGTGCACTTTATTCTAAATTCCCTTCCATAACAATATGGACCTTTCAAAATTTTTTACAACACACATAAGCAAAAATGGTCAATAAATGAACTCCTGACCATGTGTGTTCAAGAGGAAGGGAGGTTGCTAATGGAAATGGGTGAAAGTGCACATATAGCAACACAAGGAAAGAACAAAGCGCAAGCCAAACAAAAGGGAAAGGGTAAAATACCTATCCAGACTGAGAAGAAAGAGTCTAAGTGTTTTTTCTGTAAAAAGAAGGGACACATGAAGAAGGACTGCAACAAATATAATGTAACAGCCAGTTACCACATTTTTCACGTATTTTCATACAACTTTATCGGTTGGGCTGTTTGCGATACCAATAACATTCTACAATGATAGTGATAAATAATAATATTTATTTATCAAATACGGAATATGAAATTTCTTTTCATTATTCCTTACATCTGACATCCCCTATTGTCTTTATTTCACTAAAGTAGTACTGTACACATATGTCTGAAATGTAAAAGAGAAGTGACTGTACCTGTCATATTGGACATAAGTTGCGCCCGCGCTTTATATGTAGCTATCCATATGGGAGCTAATTCTCTCAAACTTCGTGTCTTTTATCTGTGGAGTTAAAATAAAGGGGTGAGCGATTCATACGCTCAGTAAAGGAAACATATGCTGCTTTATAAAACCAAAACTATATACCACAAACTCTTTATTTTTCCTAAAATCATATCAATAGGAAACAGTGGATATAGTAAACAACACTCTCAATAAACCATTCAAATACTCATACTCAACCGTTTACCATGAAATAAATTAAACAGTAAATAGGATTTAGCAAATCCTTTTAGTAAACATAAATCAACAAGTTGAGACTAGGCATCACCCTACGAGTAAATCATGCTATCATCGTTCCCCCTCCCCTTGCGAGAACGGAATCTACCGCTATTGGGGTGCACCCGTAGGCCATCGCCCCTCATGGCTATCTCTACTAGATCTGTAGCCATAATCTATAGGTGGTCCTCGGGTCCACTTGCCAGGTGACCTCGAGACCGCTGATGACTTGGCGGGTCCATCAGCCCTGTGACGCCCTGAAGTGCACACATTGGTCTATTGACCTGAGCCACCGCTCCAGGTAGGTCACGCAATTATATGAATAATAATGCATGAACTCAGGGCCTAAAGTCTCAAAATCAAGTTTATGGAATTATTTTGCTTACGTTATCATTTCCACAAAATGATTTGATTTCCAAAAGGTTTTATAAAATAGTAAAACAGCCCGCAATCTCAACTTTTTCCCTGTGAGAAAGGCACGGGTTAAATTGGCTCGCCCATGGCTAGTTCGCCTATAGTTAGCTCGCCAATAGTCAACTCGCCCATTGGTCAACTCGCCCAATGGTCAACTCGCCTCAAAAAGTTTATATTTTCTATTTTCCAAATATTAAACTATCTTATTTTTCGTATAAGAAAATAAGCTTTAAACCTTCTCGCCATGGTCAGCTCGCCCATCACGGCTCGCCCATGACTAACTCAACAAGGCGGCGAATTAGTCTTTGCCCGCCACCTATCTTTTCAAATCAAGGTTTTGCTCATCAATGATAGCTCGCCCGCCTTTTATTTAAAGCAAGGGTCGCCCGCCCAAACTACATTAAAAAGGGTTCGCCCAACTTTGGCTTGCCCTGATTTTCTCTTTAAAACTAAGGCACTCGCCCAGGTTCTCATAAAAAAAAAAAGCTCGCCACTTGGCTCACTCGAGTTTCTACTTAGAACAAATCTACTCGCCCGCCCTAACCAGTTCGCCCAACAACAACATATGGCGGCTTGTAGCTTGCCAAGATCAAAACACTTTATTAAACCAATGCATGTCAAAAAACAAAACAATTTCTAATATTTTCCTTAACATTTTTACTCTACAGGACATGCATTCACTTCACACACATTTCCCTTACCTGATGATACGAAGCCTTGCTTCGCCTTGCTTCCTGCTCGCCAACAGCTATTTCCCATTCTCGGCTGCAAAATGATTTATTAAATTTATTAATATTTTCCTTTACCAAATTTCCAACATTTTGGCTAGACTTAATAATCACATAGCTCGCCTACACGAGTTCTCACTAGTTCGACCTATCGAACTCGCCATTCATCAAAATGGCTTACAAATGGGAGCTCGCCCGCCATTACTCGCCATTAATACTTTTTGGGAGCTCGCCCAACATTCAACTCGCCAAGCCTTTTTTGGCTTAAATGTGGTAGTTCGCCCACAATTCAACTCGCCCAAAAGCCTATGCATTTGAGCTCGCCCATCAATTCACTATCATTGGGCGACCTCGCCCATATGATCAAAACTTTATACTGGTCAAGTTCTTATTTCCTACTCGCCTCATTGGCGATTACTAACTTTCAACATGGGCGATCACCATAGTCGCCATTCTCGTCACTTATTCCAATATTTTCCTTGTTTTTTATATTCTCTAAAGACCTAACTAAAAACAAGACCGTATCTATGTTTATTACTTCATAAAACATAGAAATCTATCATTGAGCATCAAGAACCCCTCAGAAATATGAAACTCACCTCAACCAACGGCACTTCCAGAACAGCTTGCTTTCTGTCTCACGTTGGCCTTTCTTTGCTTATTCCTTTAACTTTTCAAACTCAATAGGAAAGGTTTACAAGTAGGTTTATGTGTTTAGCCAACTTAAAGGTGAAGTTTTTGTAAATCAAGCATGGTGGAGATGGGAGGAAATCAGAACATAAACTTGCAGTTGCATAGCTCTCGTGAAGAAGGTGAAGTTGGCTAAATGGGTTTCCCTCAAGCATTTCCTCTTATATAGCCATGCTAGCCAATCAGAGCCCCTCACTTGGCCTTATCTCACCTTCTTTCATTTATTTCACGTCTTTCATTCATTTAAAACAGAAGAAAAACTGCAGCAAAAGGAACGGCTATGAGAAGCTGTTCTCTGCACATTTTGACTTACTTCACTTGCCATTAATTGTCTAAACCGAGAAGCCAATGGCGTGAAGTCCACAGCCACTTTTCTTGACTTATTACACATTTTGTCTTATTCCTCAACCAATGAGGTTACTTCTTTTATTGACTTTATTCTTTCTCAATTTATTGTCTTCAACCGTATGACTTATAAAGTCAATTTTGGCTGCAATGGTCACATGCTGATTCCAGTTCCAGTTCGCCTATCTCAATTTCAGTTGGCCAACCTTTCATCTCGCCAACTTTATCTTGATGCCAACTTAAAATTTGGCAATTACGAGAATTTTCCTCTTTTTGGCGATCACGTAGAGGTTTGGCGAGTAGCAATTGCCTTTCTCGCCAACTTGGCCTTTCACTTGCCCCTCTATATGGGCGACCACCTTACTCGTCAAATGCATTGGCGATCTCAGTCCTCGCCACACGCGGGCCATCATCTATCCACAGCCTTGGCGAACTCACCTATTCGCCAAACCAAAGAGACAACCAATCAACTCACCCTACTCATTCCTTGGGCGATCAGATCCCTCGTCACATTGGGCGATCACCTAGTATGGCTCAACTCGCCAACCGTGCTCTGATTCACTGGCGAACTCACCTATTCGCCAGTATGGCCATCAGACACTAGTCATCCTCCATTGGCGATCACCCTTGTTCGCCCAATGGCGAGCTCTTCCATTTAGTACTCGCCCGTTAAGTATTTCACATAAATTACTCCGTTCATATCTCAAATAAAAGAGCTTTTCCACCCAAGTGGAAATCAATATTCATTATTTATTTAATTTCCATTATTAATTTATGAAATTAGACTCTACAGTAGTGTAGAATCAGGTCTTACATATAAGGTTTGGCTTGAAAAGAAAGGTAATCCAATCTCACTTGTTTGTTATGAATCTAATACGGTCGATGTTTGTCATAACACTTGGTGGATTGATTCTGGTTCTACAATCCATGTTTCAAATACCTTGCAGGGTTTTCTAAACCAAAGGAAACCAATGGCCAGTGAGCAATGCATCTATCCAGGAAACAAGATGCGTTCTCAAGTGGAAGTAGTAGGAACGTGCAGATTAGATTTGGATAATGGTTTTGTTTTGAATTTGGAAAGAACCTTTTATATTCCAAGTTACTCTAGAAATTTAATTTCAATTTCAAGACTTGTACCGCTTGGATTTTCTTTTGAATTTTATGAAAATGCTTTCCGCTTGCTTTATAAATCTAATGTTGTTGGAAATGGGATGTTGATTGATGGTTTATTTCGAATTCATTTACAAAATAGTATTTCAAATAGTATAATGCACGTCCAAGACAATGTAGGTATTAAACGATGTGTTATGAATGAAAAGTCCTCAATATTGTGGCATTGGAGATTAGGACATATCTCCATAGAGAGAATTAAAAGGTTAGTGAATGATGGAGTACTGAGTACTTTGGATTTTACTGATTTTGATACTTGTGTGGACTGCATAAAGGGAAAGTAGACCAACAAGACAAAGAAAGGTGCCGAAGGAGTTTAGACATATTAGAGATCATACATACGGACATTTGTAGTCCGGATATGGACTCATATGGTCAGAAATACTTCATCTCATTCATAAATGATTATTCACGATACATGTATCTCTACTTGCTTCATAATAAGAATGAAGCATTAGATGCTTTTAAAGTTTTCAAAGCAGAAATAGAGAAACCATGTGGAAAGCAACTTAAGATCGTGAGATCAGATAAAGGTGGAGAATACTATGGTAGATACACTAAGGATGGACAAGCGCCTGGTCCATTTGCAAGGTTTCTTGAAGAGCATGGGATTCAAGCCCAATACACTATGCCTGGATCTCCAGACCAGAATGGTGTAGTAGAAAGAAGAAACCGAACCTTGATGAACATGGTGCGGAGAATGCTTAGCAACTCCAAGC
This sequence comes from Heritiera littoralis, assembly GCA_031772115.1. Taxonomy (NCBI): domain Eukaryota; kingdom Viridiplantae; phylum Streptophyta; class Magnoliopsida; order Malvales; family Malvaceae; genus Heritiera; species Heritiera littoralis. The sequence goes on along the minus strand of JAPDPK010000128.1, from coordinate 297,370 downwards.
TTCCTAAATCCTTGTGGACCGAAGTTCTTAAAACGACAGTGTATATATTAAACCAGGTTCCAACTAAAGCTGTTCCAAAAACATCTTTTGAATTATGAAAAGGTTGGAAACTGAGTTTGCGACATATAAGCATTTGGGGATGCCCGTCTGAAGTAAGAGTTTATAATCCATAAGAAAAGAAATTGGACTTAAGGACTATAAGTGGGTATTTCATTGGATATGCTGAAAAGTCTAAAGGTTACAGATTTTATTATCCATCACATGTCACTAGAATTGTGGAATCAAGAAATGCAAAGTTTCTTGAAAATGACTTGATTAGTGGGAGTGATCAATCTCGGAACATAGTTTCTAAGAAGGATCATTCAGATATTCAGGCTCCCACTTCAAGTGACAAATTAGTTGTTGTTCATAACTTCCCTCAAGTTCAAATGGATGTTGAACGACCAATCATTAAAGCTCCACAAGTTGCTGATGACAATCTAATAGATCTAGTTGTTCAACAATTACCAGAGACTGTTGAGCAACCAGTTGTGCAACATACTCCACAAGAGGATGCTGACACAACATTAAGAAGATCAACTAGAATGAAGAAATCATCAATACCTAGTGATTACGTTGCGTATCTACAAGAGTCTGACTATAATTTTGGAGCCGAAAATGACCCTGAAACATTTTCACAAGCCATGAGTTGCAGTAAATCTGAATTATGGTACAATGCCATGAAAGATGAGTTGAATTCTATGGCATCTAATGGAGTCTGGGATCTTGTTGAGTTGCCTAATGGTGTAAAGGTCATTGGATGTAAATGGGTCTTTAAAACAAAGAAGGACTCATTAGGTAACATTGATAAATATAAGGCAAGACTCGTAGCTAAAGGATTCACTCAAAAAAAAGGAATCGATTACACAGAGACTTTTTCCCCTGTATCAAAGAAAGATTCTTTTCGTGTTGTCATGGCATTGGTTGCTCATTTTGACTTGGAACTGCATCAAATGGATGTGAAAACAGCATTCTTGAATGGAGACCTAGAGGAGGAGGTTTATATGAAACAACCGGAAGGATTCTCCTTTAGTAATAGTGAGCATTTGGTGTGCAAGCTCAAGAAATCCATATATGAATTGAAACAAGCCTCTCGTCAATGGTATTTAAAATTCCATGATGTCATCTCTTCATTCGGTTTTGTAGAGAACATCATGGATCAATGCATATATCACAAGGTTAGTGGGAGTAAAATTTGTTCCCTTGTCCTATATGTGGGTGATATCTTACTTGCAACCAATGATAAAGGGTTGCTGCATGAGGTGAAGCAATTTCTCTATAAGAAATTTGATATGAAGGATATGGGTGAGGCATCTTATGTCATTGGCATTAAGATCCATAAAGACAGACCTCAAGGTATCCTAGGACTGTCTCAAGAGACTTATATCAATAAGGTTCTTGAGAGATTTCGGATGAAAGATTGCTCACCAAGTGTAGCACCAATAGTAAAGGGTGACAAGTCCAATTTGAACTAGTGCCCGAAAAATGAACTTGAAAGGGAACAAATGCAAAACATTCCATATGCTTCAGCTGTTGGAAGCCTAATGTATGCTCAGGTTTGCACAAGACCTGACATTGCATTTGTAGTCGGAATGTTAGGAAGATATCAGAGTAATCCGGGTATGGACCACTGGAGGGCTGCAAAGAAAGTAATGAGGTACCTTCAAGGGACCAAAGATTACATGCTTATGTATAGATGAACTGACAACCTGGAGGTAGTTGGTTATTCAGATTCAGACTTCGCTGGATGTGTTGATTCATGAAAATCAACATCTGGATATGTTTTCATGCTTGCTGGTAGAGCCATATCTTGGAGGAGTGCAAAGCAGTCTTTAGTTGCTACTTCTACCATGGAGGCTGAGTTCGTTTCTTGTTTTGAGGCTACCTCACATGGTGTATGGTTAAAGAGTTTCATATCTAGGCTTATAATTGTGGATTCCATTTCAAAGAATATATTGTGACAATTTAGCTGCGTTTTTCTTTGCTAAAAACAACTAAAGTGGTAGTCGAAGTAAACATATCGACTTTAAGTATTTAGCCATAAGAGAACGTGTTAAAGAGAACATAGTGGTCATTGAGCACGTTAGCACTGAATTGATGATAGCAGATCCTTTAACAAAAGGCATGCCACCAAAAAGTTTTAAGGATCATGTATGCGAATGGGACTTGGTTCCATCTTGTGATTAGTTGTATGGACAACTTTTATTTGTAATGAAACTCTTATTCATTTGTTTTGTTTTCTCAATATTTGGTGCACATATTGGTTATTGAGAATACAATAAATTTGGACCTAGAATAAACATAAGGTTTATTCATTAAGTTATTTATCACAACATAGGCTGATATTGAAGATGAAATATATTGTAATACATGGAAGAAATTACTCATTCTTAGAGGACTTGTCGCCATGATTCATGTTATTTTGTTTCTTTAATTTAAGCATAAGGATTCATAGATTATGGATGGATAGCAAAGTATAATAAAATATACGGACCAAGTAGAGAATGTAAGTTCCCCACATAAGTTAACTACTTTAGTCAGTAGTGTTTTGTAGGAAATAAAAGACTTGAGGTTAGTTTCACAACCTCTTAAAACTTCATATTGTGGTCCTATAGTTTATTATCGTTATCTAATCAATTTTAAATTATTTATCCATATCTACAAGTGATAACTACCCACTAATTGAATTACGTTTTTAATGGAAAGATGTATATAAAGAAAAAAATAAGGTATTAGGTCCCTAATCTAAGCATTCTGAAAAACACACCATTAGTGAGTTTGCTTAAGATTAGAAGATCAAATACGGAAGGCACGCAATTTTATCGTAGCTCAATATTTTCGGAATCAATGGCTGGAGGTTAGTATCCTGTTCCGCATTTATAATCTATGATGTGTTGTTTTCGATGTTGACACATTAGATAAATCAATTAAGATTTCTTACAAATTACTCGTAAAGGAGGGATCCACTTACATGTGTAAAAATAATTTGGTTTTACAAATTTTTATATCTTTTTATTCAATTTATATTCTTTTAATCCGACCATTGATTTTTTGTTTTATTCATGTAGCTCATGCACAAAAAATTTCAAGTTAATCAAAGATGTCTAATAGTTTGTTTTATAAAAATAAAATTTCAGATTAAAAATATTATTCTCGAATAAAATATCAGATTGACCACAAAATTTATATGCATGATAAATACAAGTGCGTTGTTAAATCTAACAATTGGCTTGCAAAAATATTAATCACACATGAAATTATAAAAAGTGGGTGCAACAAATTATTTCATACTTTCATATCTTTTTATACAATTTATATTTTTTTAATTCGATCGTTAAATTTTATGTTCTATTCACGTAAATCATGCACGCCAAATTTCAAGTTAATAAAATATGTTTAACTACTTTTTTATAATAATAAAATTTCAGCCGTTGATATATATGAAAAAAATACTATTCTCGATTAAAATGAAAGGAATATTGGATTGACTCATGGACATGTTCGTATTGAGCGTGTAGCTCTTGATCATGCATTGACCTAAGAGTAACACACTAAGCACTGCTTTATTGTGTGAGCTGTCTTTAAAGATAGAGACAATAGGCACCTTATTGCTGATGCCTATATGGCTTCAACTATATATGTACGATTGATTCTGCTTGTGTAAATTGGAACCTCTGTGTGTGTGGTTGATATTGCTTGAAGGCCATGTCAGGCTTGTTTGACAATATTAATACACACATCCCCAATTTCCAACTAATCATGGGGTTAGGAAGATTTATTGGCCATAGATACTGCCTTACATGGAGATTGACCATTGCAAGCTATAATGGATGCTTAATTGCTATTATTATATTGACAGTCCTAGGGATCTATGCTTGTCACTTTAATAAATAATTGTGGATTATGCATAAATAGGATTTATTCTTGTTCCTTTCACTAAGTGATCTCAAATTTTTATATTGCTTTGAGAACAAAGAAACTGGAGTTTTAAAGAATGTTGCCTAATGATTTTACACCTTGGTTTTATATTATTGCATAATGGTATTATACACAATGGTTCTATGCTTCAGTCTTTGAAATTGGCATTTAAAAGTATGTTTTTAATGCAGTCACTCTTATGTATAGCATATGCATTCAAACATTCAGATTTTCGGTGTATGTTGTGGACCACATTGTGTAAGTGTTCGGGTTCGAGAAAATGATGTGCTTTAAAGCATTCTTCCGACTAATATCCCTTAAACCTTAACTCGAAATGGTGATAGTTATGGATTGTTAGGAATGCGTAACATGGATGTATAGTGCAGTTCCTATACAAATCAAATCGGTTTATGCATTCTACATCATGCATTAGTTTGATATAAGCCTAACTCTCCTTTTATATATGTTACTTATTGGGCATTAACTCACCTCTTCTATTACTTCATTTTACAAATTACCTGGGTTAGGCTCGGAGTTGAGAGTGTGGGTTGTTTGGAGTGGACTACGTCCTTTAACGCCTGTTCTGATAACTTTTGAGGTGTAACCTCATTGTTTATGTGTTGTTTATATTCTGGACATGATGTACATAGTATTATATAGTCAGGATGTAAGTGAGGAAGTTATGTTTGTAAATATTAAGTTCTTTAATCCTAGTGATGTAACTGAAATTGAATTTGAATGTAATATGGTTGATGAAGATGTTATGGAATGTAAGAGAATTATATTTGATATATGGTTTGGGATGATATCCGAAATATAGTTAAGTGTGCTAGATGTAAATACTAGAGAACTATGATTTTCTTACATAATAACAGAATGCATCACGAGAAAATCAAATTGGACCTTAGGCAAATAACCTTAAATTAGCAAAGTAGAAATCTACTTAATAACTTAGATCTACATTACGCTTTAACAAACCCTATAAATAAATGAAATTTTTTGTTTACTATTTCACTTCCAAGATCATTACACTATAAAGGCAAAATTTTATATTTGGATACAAAAAGATGAGTTTTTCTGACTTTAAATATGTCGGGGTGTTGCTCAGTGGTTATCCTTTATTGGATGGATCAAACTATGTTTGAAAAGATTATGGATTGTTAGCTATATTTCATTTTGTTGTATTTTGAGGTTAATAATTTGATTTTGTTGTACTTTGAAATTTCAATGTTTTTTTAGTTTTCTTGACAGAATGATATTTTACCTTGGATTCAAGTTCGAAGTTCCTTCTGTGATGACAAATAAGAATTTACTTGTTTATTTGTTAATTTATGATGATTTACCTAGCTATTATTATTATTTTATGCAATTTTTAAATAGATTTTCAAAAAAAATTACGCGCAACAAAGCGTCGGCTATTATTCTAGTATGTTAAATAAATCAATCTATCTCATCAAAAAAAATATATATATCAATCTAACTAATTTGCATGTCCTTGGATTAACTATTTGCCTTTATCCAATCAAAAAAAAAAAACCTATTTGCCTTTATATGACATACTCAATATTATTTAATAATTTTTTATATTTTAATTTTTTTGTCAAAAAATTTAGTTTATAATTATTATCTTTAATATAAAATTTCACAATTTCGCACAAATACTAAAATTGATGATTGTAATAAACTGACTTATTTATATTTGGGATAATAGCCAAATAGACCCTCAACCTTTAGCATAAAATGTAATTAAGCCCTCAACATTTTATTGCGTGGAAATCAGTCTATAAACTTTTATTTCGTTGTAAATAAACCCTCAACCTTTTAAAATTATGCAATTAAGTCCAAATCTGTTAAATGACACTAACATCTGTTAGTATTGCACATGTGGCATGCTGATGAGTGTCGTCAGTCACCAAAAATAAAATATCCTAACTCTACTATGTAGATAGCAGAGTAAGGGTCGAACCCACAGAGACTGAATTATTTAAGTTAATTATTAAATTAAAAATCTAATTTTAGGGTTTAGGGAAGAAGAAGAAAATTTTGGGGTTTTATAAACTATGCCTAAAATAGAGAAAACAAGAATTATTAAATATAAAAAAAAACAATTAGCAAAAAGCTTCAGTTACGAGGCAATCAATCATTCTTAGATTTTGATGTTGATCATTGATTACAAAATATTATTGTCAATTAAATAGTCAACCGTAGCATAACAACAAGCTTTGTTACATCATCTTTCCTTACTGAGTCATTAGTTAAAACAAGCTCTTTAACTAATCTCTAACTACTTAACCTACCTAGAATAAGCTCTCTAGATATAAGTTGTAGCAGCATTAACAACAAGAAAGATATGCGTTGACATTAGACAACAAACACATAAACTCAGTTCATTTAATCTAAACCTTAATTCTCCTCCATCCCTAGTGAATAACTCCACAAGCAATTACGGACTTATGTTTTTAATCTGGCGGTGGATTATTTAATTTAACTAAATAGTATGCACCCTATCTAATCAAACAAACAGTCATTATAATGTGCTTAGAGAATCTTAGATATTTAATTAACAATTATATTATAGGTTCAAGAATCTCACAACATGCTTTTCCCAAGAACAATTAATTTACATCATAACTGAACAAGAAATCTACTCACTATTCATATTCAAGAATATAAACTCCAAATTATATATTATAAAGATTACAAATATCATGTAAGAAACAATCAAAGAAGCAATCTTTAATAATATAAAATCAGAATTAATAATCAAGATTATACACTAGCAAGCAAGAACACACAAATAATATTAGTTTAAATAAAGAAAACAAAATCAGAATTAAAAATAATAAAGAAATCAGCAAAATAATAAAAATAAAATTTTTATTAAATCTACTCTAAAACTAAACAAGAGAGAAGAGGGGGAAGAGAGATCTGATTTTTATGAGAGCCAATGTGCTCTTTATATAGGCCTAAGAATCTGAATTAGAGTAGGAGTCTAAGAAGAGTTTTTAATTTGACTCAAACTTTTTTTAGAACTTCTCTCTCTTTACAACTCTTTTTCTACACAAACTCCATTTTCCTACTTTATTACATTGTCTTAAAATAATTAAAACTTTAAGACATAACAAAATTTTCAAACATGTCTTGTCTCAACCAAATCTTGTCTTAACCTTGCTTTGTTGGAATTCTTTCTAAATCACGTTATTCTACCCAGAATTTCGTACTAATTCTATCTAGACGTTTGACCAAACAAACGAACTCCGATTTTTGTGATCTTGTACATTCCGGAAACCTTGAGAAGTCATCTACAACTTTCATGAAGGCCACTTCTTGATATCAGGTCGTTAAGTTGGTCAAATTCATCAATCTTTTAAACTGGATAGAAATATCTGCACTTTGCTCCTTTTAGATCCTTTTAATTCCAACTTTGATATTTAATACCTAAAACATAAAATAAACATTAGTAAGCTCTTTTAGGCATAAAATTAAGATCAATATAGAGAATATATTAGCACATATAAAATTCACAAAATATCATCCTATCACATGCCACGTGGTAGCTAACTAGGCTATCCACGTCAGCTTTTACGTTAGATCTCCAAACGAAAGTTAGTGTCATTTAATAAATTTAGACTTAATTGCATAATTATAAAAAGTTAAGGGTTTATTTACAAGAAAATAAAAGTTTATGGACTGATTTTCACGCGATAAAATATTGATGACTTAATTTTATTTTATGCTAAAAGTTTATGGTCTATTTAGTTATTATCCCTTTATATTTTATAATAATTATAATTTTCATTATATTAACAAATATATTTTAAATATATAATATTGATGTGCAACACACGTGACAGCAGAGAAAGGCCCGGCACGTGATTCACTTATGGACCTTTGAACCCAGAGCTTTTGTCAAGCAAAAAAGAGAGCTTTTGTGGAATTCGGAAGAGTATCAGCAGCAGAAAGAAGAGCATCTTCGACAATGGCGACCATAGCAGCAGCACAGCACCACCACCATCCAACATCTCTAGAGGAAGTCCGTACGCTTTGGATAGGAGACCTCCAGTTTTGGGTCGATGAGTCCTACCTCAACTCTTGCTTTGCTCACACTGGCGAGGTTCCCATAATCGCTCTCTCTCTTTATATACTCAAAATTTATGTATCTATCCAGATTGTTTATGGGTTTTGTTCTTTTGGATATTTGAATAAATTATGGTTGTTACTTAATTCGATGACCGTACTTCGTTCCGGGAATCTTTTATCTTTTTCCATAATTTTGAATATAGAATTTATGAAAACAGGGATGTTGTTAAAGTGACAAGTTTTGTTATGCTCTTAAAAATGAGCTTATCACATTCTGTTTAATAGAAAAACTAGAAATTGAAATAATAACCAATCAGTAATTGAATTGGATGTGAATTCTATCAAATTACTATTGAATCACATGAATTCAAGAAGCAAAAAATCACTATTTATACCTCAAAATTATAGCTTGAAATTATTTTAATAATACAGACACATGAGGAGCATGTCCTTTTTTAAAAAAAAAAATAAAAGACGTCCACAAAGCAATGTGACATGAATTTATCATTAAGTGTACTTATATTCCAAGATCCTTACCTAAGTTTATGGGTATGACTACTTTACTCACCCCGTCCTTTGTGGTGCAAGAACTTTTGCCTATTTGATACCACATCTAGGCGTTGATGTGGTACATCGCTTTCAGGCGATGACATAACAACCCTTGCATATTTTTCATTACTCTTGAGCTCCAATGTAGCTCATTGCTGTGTAGGGGATACCTCAACAAAATTCTCATATTGGTTCCTCTCATTTGAATTGGATTAGTTTTAACAGTTGGTCGTCCAAACCTACCGCCGGCCCTGTTTATCCAGTCTTGGGACCGGTTGCATTTTTTGTATAACACTCAACACAGATGTTGTTACTAGTGCTTAGCTGATAAGAGCAGAAATTTAATAGAAGTGCTTTACTGGATTGTCAAATATCAAAATTAATTAAAAAATTAGATGCAAGCAATATTCTTTCTTGGGTTCTACCCTTTGTTTTATCATATTAAGTTGCTCAAACCTCCCTTGTTATGCATGCCCATTATTGATTTAAGAAATCATCAAACTTGTGAAAACTCTAGGAATTTTCTTGTTGTTGGTAACAAACACTCCTGATAATTTGTTAAATTTTAACGTCAGGTAGTATCAGATGTCATCATTTGCTAAAGTCTCATAATGTATTAGTTTCGTGTTGTAACTGATTTTTGTAGTTTTTTAGTAGATGTTGCCTTTGAAATAAACCATTATTTCCACTCTCTGCAGCTAGTCTCAATAAAAATTATACGTAACAAGATCACTGGCCAGCCTGAGGGATATGGATTTGTGGAGTTTTTTTCTCATGCAGCAGCAGAAAGGATACTGCAGACTTACAATGGGACGCCAATGCCTGGAACTGATCAAATGTTCAGGTTAAATTGGGCATCATTTGGCATTGGAGAAAGACGTACTGATCCTGGGCCTGAGCATTCTATTTTTGTCGGGGATTTGGCACCTGATGTTACAGATTATGTATTGCAAGAGACTTTTCGAGCTCACTATCCATCTGTTAGAGGTGCCAAGGTTGTGACTGATCCAAATACTGGACGATCAAAGGGATATGGATTTGTTAAGTTTTCCGATGAGAATGAGAGAAATCGTGCTATGACCGAGATGAATGGTGTTTATTGCTCAACCAGAGCTATGCGTATTAGCGCAGCAACACCAAAGAAGACCACCGGTTTTCAGCAGCAATATGCTGTGGCAAAAGGTCATATTCTTATCATTAACTTTGACTCAAAGAAAACCATAGCTAGATTATTGTTTTTCCATTTTCTTAGCCAATGTTGTCATGGCGCTATGTCTTAGTGCTAACCAACAAAAGTGCCTCAGACCCTTTTAGGTGAGGCACATGCTTGGTGCACCTAGGTGCACTTTTCTATTAGGCGATGATCGCAAAAAATGCTCACTTGATTGAAGTTCTCTTCCATTTATTTTATTTTTAATTTTTCATTAACTTTACCTTTAATAGTAAAAGAAAGGATAATATCAAACACTCTACCTCTCACCGTTTGAGTATTCGACAACAAACTTGCGACAACCATAAGGAAATGGTGCATGTTGGCCAAAAAAAGGAAAGGGAAATTTTGCATGTTTTGTAGGATAAAAGAATACCACTCTTTAGGGTTTATTAACAGAATGACATATCTTAAGCTTATTTTACATATACACACATATACGTATTGTGCCCTACTTCACTCAGTAGAGGTGAGCACTTTTTTTGCACCTTGTACCTTAGGCAATATGAGGATTCTAGCACCTTTAGTGTGCCCTTGCGCCCTTGAACACACTGTTCTCACCTCCAAAATCATGTTTTCCTGTTCGTCCATTGCCCTCATGTAGCTGCCCTCAATTTGATTGCGCTATTCACTGTTGCTATTTTAATGCAAAAGTGCATGACAAAAAAGAGGCATAACTTGATAATTTGCATTGATTTTTAGCTACTCATATTAAATCTCAAATCTACTCCAACATCTGAAATACAGTTTGGTTCCTTTTCTTTATGGTGGTTTGATGAAGTAAGAAAGCAATCAATTAATATAATTTCATACGCTCTGAAGATCACATCCCTGATTTGTTGCTATGAGAACATTTTATGACAATATATATGTTTCAGATGTGTTTAATCAACAAAATAAATGTCATACTACAATTCTTACTCAGCATGCAACCTTTTTGCTGGTTCCATGGCATTTATGTACACCTTGTTTGTAAGTTTAGTTAAGATGTGAACATGTTGTATATTAACATGCAAACTTGTTTGGGGTGGGTGGCCTAAGGACTTGAGTTCCTGTGACTATATCCGTATGTATGTTGCTCTTTGATACTATAGCCATTTTAGATATTAGACACATGTATATATGTAGACTTACATGCTCGTATGAAGGCAAGAAATTATCAAATGCACTTATCCATGGTTTTTCTGCAGCTGTATATCCCACTCTAGCATACATAACTCCTGTGCAGGTGCTTCCACCAGAAAATGACACTACTAATACCACAGTAAGTGAGGCATACACAAGTTCTTTCAGAAATTATCTCTTATCTCTTTGACTAACTATCTGATCTTTTGCAGATCTTTATTGGTAATTTGGATCCAAATGTCACTGAAGAGGAACTGAAGCATTTCTTCATGCCATTAGGAGAGATTGTATATGTCAAGATTCCTGCTGCCAAAGGCTGTGGTTTTGTACAGTTTGCAACCAGGTAACAAGTGAAACAATAATCTCACTAGTAACCTTGGGAAGTGTTTTCCACTTAATGGGGAGGGGGTTGGAGTGTTTATCATTATGAGCTAGATTTTAGGTCATGGTCTCTTCATGTTTTTAATTTATTATCTAGATGACCTCAAAGACCTATAACAGTTTTCTTTATCCTGAGACAAGAAGGAGATGAAAGATTTAGCAGTAGAAATAATGACGTAAGATTGCCTCAGTGCTTTTTACCTTGTTTATGTATATTAGTCAAGTCTTTTTATTGCTTCCATTTATCTGGTATGATGCCTAATAACTTTCGACTTACACTATTTTTCGTCTGCAGGACATCTGCTGAAGAAGCTATACAGAGGATGCAGGGGCAAATGATTGGTCAACAAGTTGTCCGCATTTCTTGGGGTAGGAGCCCAACAGCAAAACAGGTGACATTTCAGATACATCGAATTCACACTTTTCATTTAGTTATATGGCAAAACGCTTTTAGCATTTTTATGCTCCATAGCATTGATTCTGGTTTTATTTGGTATCCTCTGAACACACCCCCTCCTTTTTCCCAAAGAAATTCAAAAGAGAAAAGTTGTTATGATATGTCAAATATAGGATGAAAAGAACAGTGAATGAATTTATATTGTGAAAGCTCGTTTATTGTCACACACACACATTTATGAGAACTACTATTTTAGCATATGAGGTTGTTTAGATTTAGATCAATATAATGTCTATGGTCGATCTTCTTATTTAGGTAGCTATTCGTGCTACTTTGCTTGACAATATTTCGCATTACTTGTTTTAGGACCTACCTGGTAGCTGGGGTACACAAGTCGATCCGAGTCAGTGGAGTGCATACTATGGTTATGGACAAGGCTATGATGCTTACGCTTATGGAGCTACCCAAGACCCCTCTCTGTATGCATATGGTGCATACACTGGCTATGCACAATATCCACAACAGGCAAGAGGTTTTGACTTATTGGCATTAGATCACATCTAACGGTAACTGCCAGTAATGTTTTCTCATACAATGTTGTATTCCTATGCATATTTAAAAATAATTTTTGCAGTGTTGGTTTCTACACTTGCAGTCATTATTTTCTGAATTTGACCGTGTTGGTAATTACATTAAGAATGAATAATGCAGGAAGGAGGAGCCACTTCATGAAACCAAAATGTTTGTGCCACTGCTCGTTCTGCACTTTCCAAGCTTTATTAGTGATATAGTATCATTCATAGTGTCTTATAGAATCAAGAGAACCTTCCCCACGTTTATGTCACTGACTTAGCAAAAGCCCACATGTGCAATGTAGCCACTGGGAAGGTTTGAAGTATATAATGTGACTTGCAGCTACTGACTGAATGCCTTAATGAAGTGAAGAACCTTTTTTAGCTAGTTGCATGATACTTAAAATTTCAACTTGCTATTCTGAATGCCATTAGGAAAGTTACAGTAATTTAACTGAATCCTCAATCTGCTTAAAATTAACTGTGAGATCTACAATTGATTTGCAGGTTGAAGGTTCTCAAGAAATGGCAGCTATGGCAGGTGCTGTCCCAGCTGTAGAGCAGAGGGAAGAGCTATATGATCCATTGGCGACACCTGATGTTGATAAGTATACGGCTTCTTCTCTGGTTCTGCAATAATTACGGGTTAATTGTTTCTTGAGTAATTAATTCAAATCTGACTTTTGTTGCTAGGTTAAATGCCACCTACCTTTCTGTTCATGGAAGTGCCATATTAGGCCGGCCCTTATGGTTGAGAACCTCCTCCATTTCACCGCAAGCTTGAGCGATTTGCTAAATTCATGTCTTTTATTTGTGGTGATCATCAGCCTTTGATGTGCTTACGTGGAAATAAGAGAATGAGAAAATTTTCTGAAGCCTGATGTTTTTCTACTCAAATTTAGCACAAATTGTGATGTCTTCGTAGTGCCCGTATGATCAGTATCTACACATAACTGTGATGCCCTGTAGTGCTCTTCTGATGAATATCTACACATAATTGTGTAGCTTTTTCTACTTGTTTAACAATTCTCTAGAGTTGGACTCTCAATGTTTTCTTGTTTAGATTAGCTAATCTTACATGGTTAGGAGAGAATGAAAGCAGTTGGAGATATAAGTTCTTCTTGATTAAAGATAATTGGTGTTTGTTCAAGTACCAAATGTTGCACCATGAAAAAACTGAAATACCTGCATAAGCCAAAAGGTTTTTAATTTATTTCTCACTAGTTAGTACAATACTGTTCACAAGGGAGAAATTCTAAATACAAGCTGTCAACCACTCTTATTTACTTAAAAAACTTAAACCCTAATATTCTATTATAATTTTTATTCATCACAGCTTATTTCTGATATTATTTTACCCAATGTATCCTCAACAAAAATAAACACAACCCATCTCTCTCAAACTCTAAACTTAAACCTTGAATTTTTAACAATCAAATTTTACCCACTTTACTTAAATATTCTCAATCTCTATTGAATCTCTCCACATTTACAGCAATCAAAGATAAATTCTTGAATTTCTATTGATTATATTTATTTTTTTTGATAGTTGAATATATTTATTTTAGTTACTTATATGTTACATTTGATGGATTGAAAATGAAAATTTTGGTTGGAGGTAATGCTCACAAAAGTGTATTTTATTGAGTCATAGTTGGATTACAAAAGTACGCTTCCGTGAGGCAGAAAAACCTCATAGAAATATGCTTCTGCGAGCCTTCTTTCTATCAGAAAAGCACATTTTCGTCTAACATAAATGTTTTAAAATATATATATATATATATATAATTTTTTTGAAAAAAGATGAAAAACCTTAACCGTAACAAAATACCAAACAGAATTAATCTTATACCATTAAAAAAAGTGAAAATATCTGTGATTTGTACCAAAAAAATATATAACTTTTTATAAAAAAAAAAAAACTCCCGATAGTGAACTTTTGAAAACCTAACTTGACTTTCAAAAATTCACTTTCGAAAATTCTATAGTAGTCCTGAAAATCAATTTCCAAACCACTCTCTTTGTTCTAGGAAATTCATCTCCGAGAGTGCCAAAAAAAATAAAAAAAAAAATAAAATTGTATTTTCATATAAAAAGATTTTGGCATTAAAAAATTTCGTTAAAATAAGTTGTGACACAATATTTTTTTGTTGCAAATAGAAGCTCTCTTCGCAAAGCCAATATAATCGGAAAAATCTTCAGTCAACTCCAAGAGAGCAACTAAACACAGCCTAATTTTTTCTTCACACCCTATTTTACACTGTATGTTACTGTTCATTTTAAGGAGAAAATGGGTGTGTGAAGAAAAATATAGGGTGTGTTTAGTTGCTTCCATTCCATAAAGACTGTAAAATAACGTACTTTTAGAGGGTTTGGCTTCCTAATTGTCTCAAGCAATGGGAGGAGCCCCTTTTTGTTTGAAGAAAATACCATGCAGAAACGGTGTAAAAAACTCCTGGTTTCCAAGAATCTTTAATGGAACCAGATTCAGACGAGAGGCATCATGTGATGTGTTGACACCTGACGGCGCCAAGCCAGTCCTCAGGTAAAACTATGGCAAGAGCCTTCAATTGTCCATTATAGGAACCACTAACTATTGTCACGCCAATTCTTGACCAAATGATAATAGCATCAGATATTATTTTCTGAAGTCTCCAATCTCTACTTTCTTTTATAGAAAATTATGCAAGGTTACTCATCTCACCAATTTTCCTATTTAAATGGAACATCTTCCTCTTCCAAATATCATAGCAATGACAGCATGGTTGTGATTGAAATTTTGAAATGTACGAAAAAAGAAAACAGGATCTCAAAATGCTCAATACTGTAGATACTTGGATAGGCTGGATTGGTGAAAATAATAATACTTACAATCCTAAACATGATACAATGATACGACACAAAAATAATACGAATAAAAGAGATGAAGATGAAACAAGCTAAAATTTGGTAAAAATTGTATATGAATAGGACAAAAGCTAAAAAAAATTTGTTTGATGTGTGGATACAAATTTGACACAAAATTTTCATGTTTTACCCAACACAAATATTATTTTATTTAACACAAACAAGAATTATATACACGAATTATCAGGTCTGTTTGCTCTAATTGAGGAATGACACCTAAAGCTTCTAGCATAAAAAAAATAACGTGGCATAAAAATAAAGAAGGCACAATATACCCACACAAGAAGAAAATATCAGAGAAGAAATGAGCTTAAGGTTTGACCTTTTCAAATGTAGTTTCCCCCCATCCCTGTTTTATAGAGGTCATAAACCATTGCAGTTAAGAAGATTTTTCTCAGTCTAGAACAACTTTTCATTACCTGCAAAAAATATACATTTAAGTTATTTCATAAAGATAAAAACAGTGATGCAATTTTAAGTCCTTTTCTCATCCAAGAAATATAGAACTTATAATCTCCAAGTAATATTTTTAAAAAAAAAGTGTCACAAAAGCCACACAACTGGTATCAAAGGTTCCTCAAATATACTGTTCAGATATAGTTTTACTAGGCTGGTATCATCATGTGATACATGTGTTCCTTCATTATAGTCAAAATCTATTGTCCTGGAAACTTAATTCCTCATTAATTAAGTTTCTAAAGGCCCAAAAAGGGTAGCTATAATGCCTCTAAATCTGAATAAACTTTCTAGAAGTTTCAGCACGGCTATAAATTTCAAAGCTTATCCAGATGATTACAGTGATTTCCTTTCTTCCCTTCCATAAATTTAACTTTGCTAAGGTGAAATGGGAAAAAAGATATTTTAAGAAATCTACAATAATGAAATGTTCCAATATAACCAGACCATAACATCATTACAGAGTAATATTGTGTTTCCTTTGACAAAAGCCCTATCCTTCCATGAGAATATCTATTATATAAAAGTTGTAGAAAATTGTCCCTCCTCATGCAGCCACGCCACCTCTTTATTTATTAGCTTTTTTTCCCTTTTTATTTTTGTTCCGTTTTTCAACATTTGGTCTTGCTTTTTGGGAGTTTGAAAGGTCAAAATCCATTGCCAGCCTACACGAATTATAGCCCTACTCATCAACGCGTAGGAAAGCAGACTCAAATTAAACATGAGAGAAAAAAGAAAAACGAAAAGAAGAGGAAGAGATATCACCCAAGTCGCAGTCAACAGGATTGAGCATCACGGGATGGGTCTTCATATCATGATTGTTAATGCTAGCCTTCTTGGCCTCTGGTTGTTGTCGTTCAACTCCCACTTCGTCAAAGCCATGAGTACGATTTCTCTAATTCTTGAATCTTTGTATTTTATCTTAACATTCCGTCCGGTTGCTCTATCCTTTTGTGAATCTACTTCCAAGCTGCTTCCATGAGTCCTGTCTAACGTAGATCCCATCCAAAATTCTTTAAACCCATTCCAAGAAACATGAGTAAGATGTACTGTTTAGATCAGATTTGTGATGGTGAATTTTTATCTTACTGTTTAGATAAGATCAGATTTGTGATGGTGAATTTTTACAGCTGGATTTGTCTCTCGGCTATCTTCCTTCATGATTGATTTGATTTTCCTTACAACCCTTTTATGAATCTACTTCCAAGCTGCTTCCATGAGTCCTGTCTAACGTAGATCCCATCCAAAATTCTTTAAATCCATTCCAAGAAACATGAGTAAGATGTACTGTTTAGATAAGATCAGATTTGTGATGGTGAATTTTTACAGCTGGATTTGTCTCTCGGCTATCTTCCTTCATGATTGATTTGATTTTCCTTACAACCCTCATGTGTAGGTCTGTGTCTCGCCTAACTCTCTTTTCCAGCTGTGTTATGTTGTGTCCATCCCTCCATTCGCACCTTCCTCTTCCCTGTCCAGCTCGACATGTACTTTTTGGCAGAAATCTATGGTCTTAATGGGCTGTTGAGGGAGTTTTGTTGTTGGGTTCTCGGATCTTACATTCTGTTTCCACTCTTCCTTGGGAAAATGCTGGGTCTCCCCATCAACCCGAACTCTCCTTGAGTTGCCATTATTGCTTTTGGTACTTTTGTACTTCCTTTGTTCTTTTTTGTTCCACCCAATCCCACTCAACAGTGCTTCTAATGTTTGTGCCATCTGTACCTCGAGCTCCTCCAAGTGTCAATTCTACTTGGTCTTTTTCTTTGTTTGGGTTTTCTTTGTCTTTCAAAAGTAGAAGGGAAAAATTGCAACTTGAAAGAGTGACATTTCTTTCATCAGCAGGTAAATTCCTTGGTTTTACGCTCCCTTTGGTTGATGTTGTCTTGCTTTCTCCGTTTGCTTTTACCTTTTGTAATTACCTCCTGAATTTTTTCCCACTTTCTTCTCCTCTGTACAGGTTGATAGTCAGTGGCGTCACAGCTTTTACACACAGGTCATCTTTCTTTTCTGATCTTTCCTTTTTGTTCCACCTTGAGTTGTGAGCTACGCTCTGTTTTGTGCTTCAGTTTTGATTTTTTTTTTTTGCAATGCCAGAAGGTTGAACTCGGATATTGATTGGTTTGTCTGGTATTTGCTTTGTATTGCTTTGAGTGTAACTGATGGAAGATGCTTCTTTGTTAGCAAAGAAAGAATTAATGATCTTTCTATTTCTTTTATGTTTTTTTTTGCTACTTTTTGTGTCTTTCTGGTTGATGTGGTCATTCGAATAGGTTGTGCCTTCCTATACATTTCCATTATTTCCTTTATACCAGCTCTTTCCTCCAGTCCCACCCAAATGTCACTTCCAGCCCGTTTCTTGCTTTGCTTGGGTTACATTTTGCTAAAAAAACAACCAAAAAACTTGGTTCTCCTAGAGTTTTGCTAATTGTTTAGGCCAAAGCAATTTCTTTTGCCCAGGGATTTCCTTTCATGCTTTCATCCCTTTGTGATCTTTGTTGGTTATTAACGTTTGGATTTTGGTTGTTTGCCTTTTTTTTTTTTGGTTCTTCAGTTCCTGCAGTTGTTGTGGTATCTGGTTTGTGTGATATCTTTATTTTTGTTTTCTCTCATCAAATTGAGATGGACTCAAAAAGCTTGATAAGGAAATACCAAATCTAAAATATGTGAATGATTTATTATAACATCCACCATCTTTATTGCAAAAGATCTTTTTTTTGGACTATTTTTTAACTTGATTAAGGATTATGTCAAGGTGCTTCTTTGTTAGCAAAGAAAGAGTTGATGATCTTTTTCCATGTTATTGCTTGATTAAAGTGCTAATTTATCTTCTCTTTTCTATATTTTTAGTTTGGAAGCTCTTAAATATGTTAGATCAACTTCAGGAATGTTTTTTTTTTTTAATATCAAAAACTTATCAAAAGGTCTAACATTACTTTTTAAATAAAATATTTTCATCTGCTTTCATCTTTTGCTTTGATTAAGCAGTTTAAGAGGGAAGTAAAATTGAATCTTATTCTGTTGATAAGGAAAGACGAAATCTAAAATATGTTAACAATTGATTATAACATCCACCATCTTTATAGGAAAAGAGCGTTTTTATTGGACAATTTTTTTAACTTGATGTTTTCAGATTTCTTCTTTGTTGCAAAGTTTCCCATCTGTTAGGTAGTCCAATCATCATTTATACTTTATATTTTGCTTCATTTCGCTTAAATGCTGAAGAATTTTTTCTCCCTCTTAAATTTAAATATTTCCTTCTTAGTTTAAGTCCAGTAGCCCACATTTAGGTAAGTGTTTGCTATCTTTTTGTTTGTGTAAAACCAAATACGGTAAAGTAAATAAGGATTTCAATCTCAAATAAAACAAATTTGTTAGATTCTTTTTCTATTTTGAAGCATAATGTTGCCTTTTTATCCTTTTCCTCTATTGAATTTTCTTTAAATTGTCTTCTTGGATGTTTTCTTAATAATTAATACCAAAAATATCAACCATCCATCATTTTTTTTTTGCATATAATCTATTTTGTATGGATTTTTCTAGCTTAATCCTTTGTGAAATTGGTATTAAACTTTTTTTCCTTAATATCTCGATTGATACTTGCCATGTCATTGAACAGTAAGCGACCATATTGTTTGCTTTTTTTTTTAATTCAATGGTGTTACACTATGAAACCTTCAGTTTGCACATAAGATTGTTGTGCTTGAGAATGAAATAAGGTTAACTGTTAATGTTGAACGTAAATAAGGTTAACTGTTGATGTAGAACGTCTTGATAAATGATCCATAGATAAACCATAAGTTTGTGCACATGCAATTATGTGTATAAGCCATGTGAATTCAATGGTGAACTCTCTAGAGCAATTCAAAATTCATTGGAGTTCTGGTTAGATAACATCCCATGACATTTTTGGTGGTTTGGATAATGATGAAGAAATTTTAACTTGTCTTAGTTTGGGGGAAAAAAAGGATTGTAAACCATTTTAAACTCATGTTTATATTTGAAATTTATACGTTTTCTTATCATTTGTGATAGTTGACTAGATCACTTCTAAACTGCTTATTTCAAGTCTTTTAGACTTTCATTTCTTTTTTCATTGCTATAATTTATTGCCTTAAATTGCAATTTG
Organism: Heritiera littoralis; assembly: GCA_031772115.1. Taxonomy (NCBI): domain Eukaryota; kingdom Viridiplantae; phylum Streptophyta; class Magnoliopsida; order Malvales; family Malvaceae; genus Heritiera; species Heritiera littoralis. The sequence continues at coordinate 277,610 of JAPDPK010000128.1, read as the reverse complement.
AGTAATGTGATGCTTTTTTGTTTTACCCTTTCTTGGATTTTTTGTGGCATTTCTTTGTTAAAGTGGTGCATGAAACCTGTAACCAAAAAATATATTTGCTTAAATCGATTTGGTTGCTTATTTCTTTTGTGTTTTTACGAATCCGTTTTTTTTTTTTTAGCTTTATAGGATCATCATGCCAATAGTTATTTTGAACCATGTGATATTTTTTTATTTTGGGTTTATATTCAAAGTTACCTTTAACAAGAAATGATATTTACCAGTTTCCCATGTTTTTGTCTCTTCGCATTTGCTTATTTTGATAATTTGGTTTTTCAAGAGGATTGGCCTATTGAACAATGAGTTTTTTGTTTGGAGTTGTGATCCCCCTCTTTGTCGTTGCTTTATTTTTTGTCCATGCTTTGGCAATCAATTTTGATTGTTCCTACCTTCGTTGATTTACACAATCCTTATGTGATCAAATTGGTTATTTGCATTTGCCTTCTTAAGTGAATTGTTGTTGTTCACCCTCTCATCTTTTGGTCTTTGATTTTATGCTGTTGTATTAATCATTCTGTTTTAGGCTTTGTATTTACCTTTGTTTCCTGATCATGAGAGAATGCTTTCTTTTCTTGGCTAGCGGTTTCGTTCATTGCTTTGGCTCCCATTTTGGTTGCTGCTATGTGACGTGGATATATAATTTTTTACACATTTGTTCTTTTTCCCTGTTTCTCTCCTCCTTGAATGTATCTAAGAAATTTTTTTTCTCCTTTTACAATCTGTTATTGTTTTGATGCTCATGTTTCCTGTTTGTTTCAGTTCCTTGCTGATGATTAGGTTGTCTATTTTTTTGACTTAAAATCATTGTTTTCATTGATGTTTTCTACCCTCTATTTTTGCGATTTGCTGTATTAGATCAGGTAAATTAGTTAGCATTCCTTCCTTATTTGTTTTGATCTGTTCTCTTTTTGTTCTTTGCAGTTTGCAACCAGCTGATTTTTTTCTCTGTTCACGCAACACCGAGGTTTGTGCAGTAATGGCTTTTTGAATTATTCTGACAACCTCCTCTATTGATCTATTGTGTGATCCTTAGCATGTCATATTCTTTACTGTTTGAACCTCATTCTTGACTACTTTGTTTGTGTGCTTTTTTTTGCATTTCCTCTTTTGTTTAGCTATGATAAACATTGCTGATTTTGTTTCTTTCTCATTGTTGAATGCCATATTTAATCACATCGCTTCTCATATTTAATCACATCGCTTCTCCTGTCAACCTTTGTATTCTTTAAAGCACTCTTATGATTGTTGATGCTTTCTTAATAGTCAATTATGGGTGATCATGAACAAACAACTCAAAATAGACTTAATCGAGTTAATCGTATGAGAAATAGAAGATCTAGGTGTGACTACCTTGGGCCTAGCTCAAATTATCGATGCAAACGAAATAAAGTTCATTTGTCTTTATCCCAACACTCAACTGTTAATGAATATGGTGAGTTAGAGACAATTTCACTTGACGCCTCCTCTAATTTTGATTCTCAAAGTGATCAAATGCCTATTTTTGGTCAAACTCATGTTTCTACGAACCATCCAAACTTTGCTAGCTGTCATGTTGACCATAACACCCCTTCTCCTCTAACCAACCTTGGTGCACATGTTAGTCCGATATTAAGAAACATAGCTTCATCCTCTAGCAATGGAAATCAGTGTGTCCCTGATCACCCTCCCATCCCATTGGTCTATGAAACTATCATTCCTCAAATTTCTCCTACACCAATGGATGCCCATAGAATGAAGCGTAAGTATTACTTTTTATCCTATATGATTGTACTTGATTCTTCGTTACATATTCAGCTCTCATTTTAGGTTGCCCAGTTCTTAATCTTCAATCCAACCATGTTTTTTGCAAAAGTCACTTCTGAATTCTAATTGTTTCTTGGTTTTTGCACGCAATGTTCACTACCCTAGGGATTTTCTTTGAACCACTTGATCTTGGTGGCTTGGATTTTGCATGCCGTTATTGTGGTGCTTACATGTGGTTTCAAGAGCGATTAACAAATGTTGGTCATGTAAGCTCACCCGTCTTTTCATTGTGTTGTAAAGAAGGAATGGTTCAGTTGCCGATTACAAATATGACACCTGCCTTCCTTCATAATTTGCTTGATTATAGAAATCGAGGAGCATGCTCTAAATTTCGAGACAATATTAGGGTCTACAATTCGATGTTCCAATTCACATCAATAGGTGGAAATATTGATAATGCCATCAATAATACACCTGGTCCTTATGTATTCAGAATTGGAGGTCAAATGCACCATCGTATTGGGTCTTTACTACCCTCCCCTGGTGAACGCCCATCATTTGCTCAATTGTATATATGTGATACCGACCATGAAGTTACTAATAGGCTTAGAGCTTTTGGTTGTGATAACAATCAAAGTGTCATAGATCCTTCTATTATCGATGGTTTGATCCGGATGCTTGATGAAGTAAATGAGATAGTTAAAGTCTTTAGGATGGCAAGGGATCGCTTTGCTCAGGCCGATTATCTTCCTATTCGGCTTCGCCTACTTGCTCAAAGAGCTCAAGATGGCTCACAATATGACGTACCCACCCAGCCTGAAGTAGCAGGCCTCTTAGTTGGGGAGGAAGAATCTGCAGAAGATAGCCGTGATATTGTCGTTGAGAGTCGATCTAATGGTTTGCAACGAATAAGTGAATTGCATCCATCTTTTATGTCCTTGCAATATCCAATGTTGTTCCCTTTTGGTGAGCCTGGTTTTAGATTACATATAAAATATGCAAATGTTGATCGAAGAACCAAGAAAAATCGGGGGGAGCTAACCATGCTTGAATACTATGCTTCATTGATTCAACAACGACCAAGCACTGGTCACACTTTATTAAGGGGAGGTAGGTTGTTCCAGCAATTCATCATCGATGCATACCTTTGTATTGAGCGAATGAGATTGCAATGGATACGTGAGAATCAAAAAGTGCTTCGATCTGAGATTTACCAAGGGGTTAGGGATGCAGTTGATCGAGGTGATGTTGATGGTCGAGCCCTTGGCAAACGCATTATTTTGCCATCAAGTTTTACTTCTGGTCCTAGGTTTCTCTTTCAAAATTACCAAGATGCCATGGCAATCTGTCGACAACTTGGCCATCCTGACCTTTTTATTACTTTCACTTGCAATCCTAAGTGGCCTGAGATCCCCAAGGCTTTAACAATGATACCTGGACAAAAAATTGAGGATCGACCAGATATATTGGTGAGATTGTTCAAGTTAAGACTTAAGTGCCTCATTGATGATTTAATGAAAGATTGTTACTTCGGACGAGTCATTGCAGGTCCTTTGATCTACCCCTATTTGACATCTAACTTTATCATTCCACTCTTTATTTGTATTCTGCACTCACCACACTAATAGCTAAATTACATTTATGTGTTCTCAGTTGTCTACACCATTGAGTTCCAAAAACGAGGCTTACCACACACTCACATCTTGCTTTGGTTGCACCCAAAAGACAAAATTACAAATCCTACAGCTGTTGATCGACTTATATCTGCAAGTATCCCTAACAAAACCCTTGACCTAATTGCTTATGAAGCAGTTTCAAGTTTCATGATTCATGGTCCTTGCGGTTCTTTGAACAAACGATCTCCGTGCATGAAAAATGATAGATGCTCAAAGTTCTATCCAAAACCGTATCAAACTGAAACTATTATCCAAGAAGATGGCATGGTTCTCTATAAACGACCCCCATCCATTGGTGATTCAATGATCATAAAAAAAAATGGAGTCGATTTAGATAGCCGATTTGTTGTTCCCCACAATGTTGATTTGATTGTGAGACATCAAGCACACATCAATGTTGAAATATGTGGGAAAACTAAATCCATCAAATATCTCTTCAAGTATTTGAATAAAGGCCCAGATCGAGCTAGAATTGTGCTTGAAGAACCTACTGCCCAAATAATGAGTCGAACCGATGGTGATCGACCTCAAATAGATGAAATCAAAATGTTCTTAGATTGCAGATATATTTCTGCGCACGAAGCATGTTGGCGAATTTTTGGTTTCCCTGTCCATCATAGAGAACCAGCAGTTGTTCGGTTACCCGTCCATTTGCCGAATCAACATGTCATTACATTTCCTGAGCATGCTAATTTGACTAATGTTTTGAGACAACCTTTGTTAGAGAAAACCATGCTTACTGAATGGATGGAAGCTAACAAGAAATACCCAGAAGCTCATAACTTGACCTACACTGATTTCCCTACAGCATGGGTTTGGTTGCCAAGGGAAAAGATTTGGAAACAAAGAAAACGTGGCATTGTTATTGGCCGCATCAACTTTGTACATCCAGCATCCGGGGAACTTTTCTACCTTCGACTTCTATTGAATGTCATCAAGGGTGCAACTAACTTCCAAAGTTTGCGAGAAGTTGATGGTATTGTACATGAATCATTTCGATCAGCATGCCAAGCATTGGGGTTGCTTGGTGATGATAGAGAATGGCATGATGCCTTGCACCAAGCTTCGCAATGGGCAATAGGCTCTGAACTTAGACAACTCTTTGTGACACTGATTTTGTTTTGCGAGATACAAAATCCAATGTCTTTTTGGGAAAATAATTGGGTGTTGCTTGCAGAAGATGTTGAATATAAACTTCGACGTCTATATGTCAATTCATCTATTCGAATCCCTGATGCTCAATTGAAAAACCATGTTTTATCATGCCTAGAGGAAGTGTTCAACCAAAATGGGACCTCATTATCTCACCATGGTTTGCCTTTGCCTGATGCGTCAGGACTCAATTATATGCCAAGTAGATTGCATATGGAAGAAATGAGCTATGACTTAGATGCTTTGCGAACTCAACATTTTGAATCTGTTTTGAAATTGAATGTAGAACAAAAGGTCATTTACGATGCTGTCTTGAACTGTGTCCTACATGAAAAAGGAGGGTTCTTCTTTGTACATGGCCACGGTGGAACTGGTAAAACCTTTTTATGGAATACAATTATTTCTGCTGTGCGGTTGGATCGTAAAATTGTTCTTGCTGTAGCTTCTTCTGGCCTTGCTTCTTTATTATTACCAGGTGGTCGCACAGCTCACTCAAGATTTAAGATACCTCTTGAGGTTGATGAGCTTTCGACATGCCAAATAAAACGCGGGAGTGAATTAGGGAAGCTCATTGAAATGGCTAGCTTGATTGTTTGGGATGAAGCTCCCATGATTCATAGGCATTGTTTTGAAGCCTTTGAGAGGACTTTACGTGACATAATGACGTCGGGATCTAGCGGGACTGAAGAGATTCCATTTGGTGGCAAGCCAATTTTGCTTGGAGGTGATTTTCGTCAAATATTACCAGTCATACCATCAGGGACTAAAAGTCAAATCATCCATGCAAGTGTCAATAATTCCCCCCTTTGGAGAAAATGTTTTGTATACCCATTGAGCACTAACATGAGGCTTAGGCGTGATGGACTTGATGCAAACGCAAGGGTTGAAATGAATGACTTTGCTGAGTGGATCCTTGCTGTTGGTGATGGAAGAATCCTATTAATAGATGTGAAGATGATGATGGATCATGGATAGAAATTCCTGCTGATTTATTGATCTCAAGTACTATAGAACCTCTTCGTGCTCTGATAGAAGCCATTTATGTTGATTTCAAAGTCAAATACAAAGATCCCTCCTACCTTGGAAATCGAGCTATCGTAACCCCTTTCAATGACACAGTTGACTTGATTAATTCTGAAATTTTGCCTTTGATACCAGGAAAGGTCCATGTTTACCGTAGCTTTGATTCCATTTCAAATGCTGATGGCCATCTCGCTGATCAAGATATGCTTTACCCACCTGAATTCTTAAATTCTCTCAAGTTTAATGGCATTCCTAACCATGAACTACACTTGAAATTGGGTTCAGTTGTTATGTTACTAAGAAACCTGAACCAAACTTTGGGGTTGTGCAATGGAACAAGATTGATTGTGACTCAACTAGCTACCAATGTAATTGAAGCTCAAATTATAAGTGGGTCACGTGTTGGGGAAAAAGTCTTTGTACCTAGAATTTGCTTTCTTTATAAGAATCCAAAACTACCTTTCTTATTCAAGAGGAATCAATACCCTTTACGTTTGTCATATGCAATGACAATAAATAAAAGCCAAGGCCAAACTTTGGAACATGTTGGCGTTTATTTGCCCAAACCAGTCTTCACACATGGTCAACTATATGTTGCTATTTCAAGGGTTACCCATCATTCAGGATTAAAGATTTTAATTGAAAATAACGGCGATCGACCTAATAACCAAACGAAGAACATTGTTTATCGTGAAATTTTCGCTCCATTGAGAAGAGGTTAAATTTTACTTAAGTTATATCAATATTTTTTTTTAATTTCAATTCCAATTTTTTATGCCATTACATTCTTGGTGTTGCTGTCATCCACCCAGGCTGAAATCCTCTCTGATTTGCCTCTATTTCTCAATGAAGATATAGTGCTTAGACTTACATACTTTTACATGCTCATTCTTACTTCATGGCTCAATGAAGATATAGTTTGATGTCTCCTGTTGCTTAATCATCTATGTCAGCTTCACCCCTCTCTTATCATTTATGTGGTCTTCTTTTGCCATGTGTTGTTTTCTAGGTCACCATGGATGTCCTACTACTACCTCAACTTCAACAAGATGAAGTTGATCAAAAAATAAGAGTTCGCTTGATCCGGATTTGGGATGCTATGCTTTCTGGTGATGAGGCTAAATTTCTTTCTGTTGACATGATATTAGTTGACTCAAAGGTTTTTTGGATATCTTATTCTCGACTATTGTTTTATATATATATATTTTTATTGCTGGTTGCCGATTTAAATAATTATCCTAACTTGCTTTTGACCTAACATTCATCTAGGGTAATGCTATCCAAGCATCAACACACAAACAAGATCGACATTTCTTTCAATCATTGCTCAAGGAGGGTTCAATCTATGAGCTTACTGGATTCTATGTTCGTGATGCTAAGTCAAACTTTAATGCTCTCCAGTCTCCGAATATGATCACTCTTACTAGGCAAACCGAAATTGTTGAGGTCACTGATCCTGAAGAAAATTTCCCTGAATACTTTTTTGACTTTCAGCCTTACCGTTCGCTACCTATTCGTAAAGATGAAGATAAAAACTTGACAGGTAAAATGTCTCATGTTAACCTTTTATTAACTACGCATGTCTACTTTGGCACAACCTATATCTCGATCTAATAGTTCTTTACACCAAAGCTTTCATTTGCTCACTCATGATAAACCTATGTTTCCTGGTCTATGCTGATCTATTTAGTTATCTAAACATTCTTTTTTTGTCATTCACATTGGGTTCATTGTGTGGGATACAATTTCTTGACTCCTCAGTTGAATATTTCTACATTGCTGTTTTTTAACTTTTTTCTTAATTGTTAACTTTGTTTTCTTCTATTATATGAAACTTTGTTTTTTAGTCCTTTGGTTTGAAATGAAAACAATTTTGGTCTTCTTTGTTGTTCACAATTGTTTCATTTGATGTGTTGTTGAGAGAAATTTTGGAATTGTCAGATAATAGTTTGTTTCATTTCCTTAATGTTTTATTTATCTTAGGATCAATGATATTGAATTATGTTCCTTTTGGGTTTGAGAGCTTAGGGTGAATCTTGCTTTTCAGAACTGTTAGTATTCGAATTTTTCTACGTATTGTTATTCATTCTAATTGTCTCTAGAAACCTTCTACGATACTGCTCAGAAGCTCTAATTTTACTAATTAAAAATTTCTGCTCTTATATTTGAATCTTTTTATTTAAAATTATTTCTGTTGGATCCCTCTCTTTTATTTTATATACTTATTACTTAAGCTTAATTGCAAAAATGTTGATTCTATTAGACTTGAAATCCCTTTTAAATTGTTATTCCTTAGCATCCGTAATAAAACCTTTAATACAAATAGATGTAGTTCATCATCAAGCAAGGCTTTACTTTGTAGTTTTGGTCGGTGACAAGTACAAACTATGCTCTTTTTGAGTTTGTTAAATGTTAGAAACTATATTCCGTATTTATTAAAACCCTAATCTACAACCCTTGCAACACTTCTAATTAATATCAACTTTTGTTTGCTTTATTACTGTCTGAGCTTTTTACTTATGTGATATTTCTGAAAGGGTAACTTTTATGGTTTAATGTTGAGTTTCAATGCTTGACCAGATGTTATTGGTGTCATGACTGCGATCAGCCGTCTACTTAAGGGATTTGCTAAATCCAAAACTGAAGAGGTTGATCTTCAAAATATCAAGCTCCAAGATCTTAAGTAAGTTGAGACATTTTCTGGTTTGAATGATTTATTGAATTTTATCATTTTTCAAGTTCCTAATCACATTATTTCTTTTCCCTGCTGTTTTCTTCCTCATATGACTTGATTGCTTTTAAAAAAGTGAGAATTTTGTCAATATAACCCTATGGGGTAAGAATGCAACCATCTTAAAACAAGAAGACTTCATCGATAAGCGGAAGAACGTTGTTGTTGCATTTGCTGGCATGACAGTTAGAGGATTCCTAGGTACTCAACCATCCCATTTTTTTCAGCATTGAATTATATTTGTAAACCCTTTGATTACTTTATCACTGTTGTTCATACAACATTTATGTTTTGCCACATGTAGCACAACCAAACCTTTACACTTCATCCGCATCCAAGATTTATATTGATCCGCCTATCACGGAGGCTAAGCTCCTCAAGCGTAGGTACTGTCCATATCTTTTTTATGTCCTTATCCCTCTAAGATTTTACCCTTCTTTTGGATTGCTCACTTGGGTGACTTAAAAAATTAACAAGGTTTGAGGATCGCCCAATCACTGTCTCTGCTTTGGCTGATCCAACACAACCACGTCGTGTTGCGTCTGATGATATCAATGAGAATCCTATGACAATTAAGGAGTTGTTGAAGATTAACATCCAGCAGTCTAAGGTCTCAATAATGCCATTCTAAATTTAAACAAAACAAATAGAACCAAAAGAATGCATCAATTATTCTCTTCATTGCCATTGATTTAACTCATTTCTGTTTTCGTGTTTTCTATCATTTCAGGACAAGACTTTTACATGTCGAGCAACAATCATTGAAATTGATTCCAGCCAGGGGTGGTACTACAACAGTTGCAATCAATGTCCCAAGAGCGTACGTTTCAGTGCTGGCAAGTATCGTTACACAGGTCATGGGGAGCAAGTACCCAAACTAACGTAACCACTTGATTTGCTGTCTCTTTTCCTCAAACTATACCCCTGTCATTCTTTTGTTTTGCCCTAGAAAGTAGCCATCCACACAATATAATATTGATAGTTCTTTTCGTTTGACCATCTACTTTTTGCTTGCAGCTGCAAAATAGTTATGATTGTTAAAGACTCCTCAGGGGAAGCTGATTTTGTTGCTTTTGGGAAAGTTGGTGAAGAATTGATCGGACAGAACATTGCTCAAATCGCAACAAAAGAAGATATCGATAAATTTGTTTTACCAGCTGCTGTCAAGGCACTTATTGATCAAGAGCGAATTTTCAAGGTTAACCTCACAAGCAATTCCTATCAATCTCGCATTCCAACATTTGCTGTCAACAGGATATTCTTCCCCTCTAAACAGCAACCAAATCAGCTTCTTGCTATCGAATCAACATCTTCAGGAGCAAGATCTCCTACCCAGAATCCATTCGAAACCATTGACACCAAATCTGCTGATCAATCAAACATGGAGCAAAGTTCACTTATTCCAACTAATCTCTTTTCAAAGGTCTCACCCGCAAAAAAACAAGGGATAAGGTATATTTCCCCATCTATTATTTCTGCATCTCTTTTTCACATTTCACTTAATTTCAACATTCTTCACCTTTCAACTTTTTGCCTTGCTGTCTTATTCATTCCTTATACTTAACTGTGCAGAATCAAAGAACCTGCTCCAACAGAACCTACCACTCTATTGGCTGATACCCCAGAAAAAAGCCTAGAGCCTCCTCAAAAAAGAATAGCCTTCAGGTTTTTCATCATTTACTAAGTAACATTCACTACAAGTTCTTATTATTCAATCCATATGCACTATGAATTCTGTCTAGCTGTTTCCAACTTGCCTTTGTCTAAAAGTACATTAGATGATATTCAATAGCTAAAAGAGCACACCAAGATGACAGTTTGCTAAAACTCACCATGTTTGAAATTTTTTGCGTCAATAACTAGAAAAAAAACGAAATAAATTACATAAGATATAGGGTTATAATCTCATAAACACTTTTCGTGAAGTTTTTAATTCTAGAAGAAATTAACAAAATGAAACATGTCTAATTTTTTTAATTAGTTATTTTTAATATTCCTTAAAGGGTGTCTATTATAATCTGATAAGTTTTCATTTTAATCAAACTATACTACGAACTTGAAATTGTTTAAAGATCAATGCGTGCTTCGAATGGAAAGAAATGAGTAAAAGTGAGGATTATCATAATAGTTTAAATAATTTTCGAAATGATTGTCTTGAACCTGGTATTCTGCTTGCTGGTTTTGTTTTATGATTTTTTATTCAAATTTCAACTAAAAATTGTTTTTTGATTTACTTGATGAAGTTGTCTTGCTGCAATAGTTTGCATTCTAAATCAATCTAAACTTTAAATAACAAAAAAAGAATAAAGGTTCCTTTGATTTGTGGTAGCAAAATATTGATTCAAAAAAGTTCCAAGTTTTGCCTTAATATGACAAATCCGTACAAAGGTATAGCTTTTCTCTTCTTTGTCTTTTCATTTATACTTCTCCACACTTTTTTTTTAACTCTTAACTCTATCACAATCGAAAATGAGCATGGGCCTAATTAGAGTCCTTACCATGAAAACGATATAGTAACTGTTTTTCCTTCATATTTATTCGGTATCTATCCTAACTTAATCATTCTTCTCCTTGAATAGCTAATATACTCTTTCAATGTCTTTGTATTTGGTTCTCACTAATCTTATATACTAATTTTGTCGTAAAAAGGTTCCCAGAATCTTATGACTCTTATTTGTTTTTGCATATTCATATGAGAATCAACAATAATCATTTGTGCCTGAATCCATGATGGTATGGTTACTAAACAACAAATTCTACTATAAAATACTCTTCATTATTTTCCTTTTGATGCCTGACAGTGTTGTTGATTCATAATCATTTACTGCTTCATCTTTTTTGTTCTGTTCATATTTATCATTGGTTTATTATCATGCTTATTAACAATCTTGATTAAACAGAGCTTGGACTGGTTTGGTACAGTAAATAAAGCTAGCATAATACCAAAGAAACAAACCTTAACAACATTTAGCATTACCATTCTTTTCGTCCTTTACTGTAAGTATTTCGTTGGAAAGCGGGTGACAAAGACCTCGATAGAGCCTGATCAAACCACACGGAACAGATAGCTGAACTCCATCCCCCACAAGAAAAAAAAATCTCCAATTAGTTGAAACATAACTCTTTTCAACTTAGAGCTGAAATGCATCTCTTTTGAGCTGTTCATAATCGTATTCCAAGCTCATGTGGACAAAACTATAATATTTGTGCATGTTCAGTACCAACAAGTGTCGTTCGATGTTTAAAAAAATTCTTATTTTACATTATGCAATAACAGTATTACATAGTTATAAAAAATAAGAATATGTTTTTTTGGTTCCTTCGTATTTCCTTTCATGTTCTTAAGTTAGTGTAGCGTCTTTTACTTAGTAAAAAGTATAAATATAATTAAAGATTGAACAAATTTTTGAATTAAAAATAGATAATTAAAGATTCGTTTGCTCTAAGCATTTATCCATTATGCCCTATATTTAAATACATCTTTTTTCCCCCAAACACAAGAAACCTGTCGCTCAACTTTCACATGTCTCAACTCCCCCAACCAGTAGTGCATCTGATTCCAACTCTGATAATCTACTTCTGATGCATCTTAAATCCAGGTGATATGATCATTTGGCCAGACTTTTACTGCATTATTGTTACTGATATGATTGCTCTCTCTATGACATGCACACCTCATGAATAACCATTGTTCCCTTCTTTTAAAACTTTCTAACATATTTGAATCATTCACCTTTGTGTTCTGCAGGGGCAAACAGATCAAGAAGAAATGAACCTTATTGCTCCTCTGATGCATCATCTCCTAATCAGTCCATTTTGCTTGGGAGCCAGATGTCCTGCCAGCTTCACCTTTAACCAACTTTTGTCCATCGTGTGGGTATGAGGAATGCTTAACATATTTTACAGTAGATATGTTTGCCATCTCATCATGTCTCCTTTTGTTCATAGCTTGATATTCATTCCTTATATCTACAAGTTAGGTGAAAGAACTACAAATGGATGTCTCTTTTGTATGTGTTTTTCTGTACTTGCTCCCTTAAATGCCTCTTTTTGGCTTAAACACATATCTACCTTTACTATCTACTGCTTCTTCATCTTTTTACTTTATGGAGAAAATCTTAAAATCCAAATTCTCATTCACTCTCCTAAGTTCCAAAAAAAATGATAAATAAAAAACAATGCGCATAGCCTAGGTTTCTTCTCATTTCATCTTAATCTGCATGCTTCCCATTTAGATCATATCTCATGTCACCAATTATCTCTATGTAAATGCATATCACATTACATCGCATTCAAGGTTTCTAAATTCGGCTAGGAATTCTACTTCTCTTGAATATTTTTTCTCATGGAATACATGTAAAATGTTTATTACCTAACAAGATCCTCAATTAACAGTTTTCCCTCAAGTGCTACTCTCTACTGTCAGACATACTATAGCAAGTTTAAGAAGTTGAGGATCTTAAAAATAATCTCAAAAATTGAATGCTTAGCACAGGAAACTATCTCTCATAAGTATACAAGTTATGGAGTCATGCAATCTAGCATTGTGAATTTGAAAATTGATATGACCAAAAGGCAATTTTCATGGTAAGCAATGTTTTTGTTCAAACCTTATATCGACGTGCAATAACGCTACATATTGAGGCATCAATTTTCTATGCACATATGGTTTCCTACCAATTAATAGTTGTAGCAAATTGCAACATTTATATTTTAGTTGTTGTTTTGCTTTGATAGTTGTATGAGAATTTTGATTAATTCATGAAGTGCTTATTTCAAATATTGCAGTCTTTGACGGTATTTCTTTGTTAAAATATTTGATGAAATCAATTTGCTTACTTTTTTGTTTTGCATTTTGAGAACATGTTTTTTTTTTTTGTAAAGGTCATGATACAATTATTTCTTTTGCTCCATGCATTCTTTTTATGTTGATATTTGATGAGAATTTCCCTTTATTCATAATTATTTCCAAAATTCATTCAGTTCATGCGCATAGCTATGTCTATAATTACCATCAATTGAGAATTGGCAACAATGGTTAAGGTTAAGACTTATTGCCTTTCAAAACTTTTTCTGCATACATGATCAATCGGAAATTATGATTGTATTAACTTTTGGGTATTTTATTAGTAGTTTCAATGTTTATTAAATCCTTTTATATAATATGTAGGACTGCTTTGATTAGTAGTAGAAAGGAAAGCACGTGGAGCAAATTTCTGTTCTAATTAGTAGTAGAAAGGAAAGTGAGCAAGAATGTGCTTTAATTATTTTTTGCTGTTGCATGTAAGTTGGATCATAAGCTCCTCCACGACAAACGCTACAAGTTTTGTTGTTCAATTAGGAATCTAGCTATCTTCGATGTCAAAAATCTCAAATTTTCTCAAGTCATTATTTATTGAAAAAGGAATCTTGCTATCTTCATTGTCTTTCATGCCTGCAGCATGGCACGAATAAATTTTTTCTTATTGGCATAATTGGTTTTGAATTGCTTTAATTTCTTCACGTTAACCTCTCAATTCTTTGCTTTTCTGCTCATTGATTTTGCTTTATGTGATCAGTTATTATATCTTGGTTAAAATGAAGTTTTCATTAAGATGAAATTAAAAATTCAGATTACAAAATATGTTTCAAAGAGAAGAGAGCGTTATTACGACAATTAGCTTCCAATGTAATTTTCTATTTCAACAAATGCCCGACGTGTATGATGCTCTCCACATCCAACACCATAACGTCGTCTTCAGCTTGCTGCATACATAGCGATCACAACAAAATGCTTTCAGGTGGGTGGAGGCGATTTGCACTCGATGACCATATCCAAATTGGCGATCTTTGCACATTCTACCTGGACATGCATCCTAGCTGTATGCTTGTGGCAAAATTAAGTCAATGTTTAAAGACATTTGAAGCTTTTCCATGATTTCAATAAATACTTATCATTGATTTGCATTAGCATTATTTACATCGAGATTTTCTTGCTATCATTTCTTTTCTCAAATTACTTAAAAAAAGTTCTTTCACTTTCTCTATTGCTAGCTTTCATCTACTTTGTCTGAAAATCTTTTTCCAACTAGATGATCCTATACTGTATGGTTCTTATTCTGTCATTTTGGATCTGTATTTAACCTTTAAAAGGTAGCAGCAAGCAAAACCCAGATCAGAAATTTATCTGTTTTAGATGAAAACTGCATTTACTGGGGCTATGCTCTAAAAAGGTTATTTGCATTATGTAGCTTAAAACATGAAGTCGATGTGATTCTCCCTTTCCCGGAAATGCTTCCTACTGCTACCTTTTAAGGTTTTTTGTCTCTGTTTTTTGAGTTTAACCACATAGAAGAGAGGAATGGAGACTTTCAGGGTTGGTTTCTGTTCACTGCTTTCTGTAATCACATGGTAATTAAACGTTTGAATTGGACAGATTTTTTTTCCCTTCACTTCCATTGTTTTAGTTCTGACATTAAAGAATATGCTGTTTTGCATCAGATAATGTGAAGAAATGGTGGTTATGGGGCTATTGGATGTCACCATTGATGTATGGTCAGAATGCCATAGCTATGAATGAATTTCTTGGAAAGAGTTGGAAACAGGTAAGTAAATTATTCTTCAACTATGTTAAGAAGAACCAAATCTTAGACATCTGAACGGCTGAAATTGTTATATTGAGTATGTGAATATATTTCTATTCTAGATTCAAACTAATTCAACTGAAAAGTTTGGAGTTTTGGTTTTAAAATCTAGAAGTATGTTTCAAGAAGCACATTGGTACCGGCTTGGAGCGGGTGCTTTAATAGGATATTGTCTGCTATTCAATATCCTGTTTGCTTTGGCTCTAAAGTTTCTCGATCGTAAGTTTCTCTTCTCCAATGCGTTAGTTTTTCAATGAGAAGGCTGTGCTCTAATGTCAAGAACTTGCTCCAGCATTTGAAAAATGCCAACGAGTAATATCGAAAGAAACCATAGCTGAGAAAAGTGTTACCAGTAACAGGGAACCTACTGAGCTATCACCAAGAGGAAAAGCTTCTGGTGGATCATTATAAGTTGATATGTTTTTCTGATCCTACCTTTTGTTATTCAAATTACAGTATAATCAAGGTAAAACAATGCAGAAAACGCAGTTGAAAGACAAAAAACTGTATCGACTAGGACATTGTCTGCAAAAGATGAAATTGGATTTATTCCAATATAATTACCCTTTATACTTTCTTCCTATTTTCCTTCCTATCCCGCAGCATCGCGCGGGCCTAACACTAGTATTATTTCAATTTCTAAGTACTATTTTGATGAAATATTTTCTGTCTGGATCTCTTCTGACCTACAAAGACTTCCAGGGGTACAGTTAAAATCACAAACAATATATGATTCACTTAATGGCATCCAGAATGCTAGTCACCTTCTTGGGAAGTGAGTAACAAAGAGAAAGACAATTAAACTTGTAACTTACAGATATGTGATTAATCTTCAACTTACTTGGACATGAGGTGCCCGGAACATTTCCTGAATGGCTGCATCAACCTCAGCCATAGTAACAATATCTTTCACTGGAGAATGGTAAACATTAGTCATTAATCTAGAACAATCATTGTGCAGCAGCAAGAGCCTCAGAGTATGCTATCAAGATGCAGAACAATTCATAGAAATATCCAGTAGTAAAAGCACTATGAAACCAATGGCCAATAAAGTTTTGATAAAATGTTTATATATGGTCTTGTAAACCTAGCAAGCTAAGCTATATCTTTTCATAAATATAAGAATTTTAAAACGGATTGAAATTTTGCTAATAAACCATTTACATGCCAAGATGAATGTGAATGTCAAGGTCTGAACTCTCACAACTCACAAGCACAATAGCTCTAAGGGATGACGCCCAACTCTCACAAATAGCTCTACAGGTTGATGCTCATATGTATAATAGTGATAAAAAAACAAATTTGTCACTTCAAATTATCTGGTAGACCAAGAAAACAATGTCCATAATCAACCTTCTAATTAGTACAAAACAAAATCCTACAGTTTAATGCTGAAAGTGTTGTTTTTAATCAGTAGAACCAAAATAAAATTATTTGAAGAAAATATTATTAGAAAATAACAAAAAAAAAACCCTCAAGTTTTCATAACCTTTATAACTTTGTATTTTCAGGAAAAAAAAAAGAGAATCGTAATGAAAGTGCCAACGATAAATCACAAAAGTATACTGAACTTTAATCATATTTTACATATATGCTTAGGATTAAAAGAGACTAGGGCCAACCATATAGACTATCAATAGAATAGCAAGTCCGAAACATGGTAGGCACACCTGTTTGAGAGGACTATATATATCAAATATTTAAGCAATTCACAGAGGATATAATTTTTAAGTTCCTACTGTATGCAAATTAATATATACTGCTAAGGATTTGCATTTTTCCTCTTTTAAGTAATGAAGAAAAAGAAGAAAAATAGCCATTTCTTTGGGTTCGCAAAGAAGTACAAGCATCCAGATACCCTTTAAACAAGCAATAAGACATTATCAATCTTTTTATTCATCTTACTCCAATTTCTTTGCTCCAGAGACCAGGGTCCTTACATGATAGCCCCAGCTAGATGAACTAAAGTAATAAAAAAACAACTATATCTTTGCCATTGGCTTAATCTACCAGGCCCAAACATTGACTTAATTTGATGCCTAACTTGTTAAATAAAGATGGGCAACATAATAAAATGATACAGCT
Source organism: Heritiera littoralis (assembly GCA_031772115.1). Classification (NCBI taxonomy): domain Eukaryota; kingdom Viridiplantae; phylum Streptophyta; class Magnoliopsida; order Malvales; family Malvaceae; genus Heritiera; species Heritiera littoralis. The sequence continues at coordinate 260,538 of JAPDPK010000128.1, read as the reverse complement.
TTCTGAAATGTGGATTTTTGTGGCAACATTAGAAGAGATAATAATAACAGACTAAGGGAGAAAAGGATTGCAAAGGCTTTAGGAATTGTGCTTTTTCTCCTCATTCCAAATCAAATGATGATGCAGAGGCATTTAAGATATGATTTGTCATGTTACATCAAGGACAATTAGCATCTACCACCCTTATTATCAGGTGGTGCCTAGACAATGGAAGGTCCTCTAATACAATTTTAAGATACCAAGCACTCACTAAAGAATGACTGACAGTTTGACTGACCTCCACAATTTACATATACATGGGTTAAGAATACAAGTGCAATGCGTTAGCACATGTAAATATTGACATTTAAAGGTCAAGTACCACCTACATATACAACTGAGGAATCACGTATGGCAACACCACAAATGGTACTTGTCCATAGGCATGTGTAACAAGTACCCAACACCGCAGCAATGGACTTACATTACAGTTCTAATAAGCTTAATCACCTGTAGAAGAATTCACAGTTGAAATTTGATTCTTGATATGATAATCTGCTAATTCTGCTGCACGCCTGCATGTCTCTAGAGCACAGCATGCATCCCCTGATATAGCTGCTACCTGAAATATGCATATGACGTACTTTAACATCAAACAGAGAGTAGTACAAATACGCTTGGCATCAATTTTAGTAGATGAAAATAAATAATGCAACCTAACTTTCATGGAAAAAACAATTGCATGTAGACAAACCTTTCTTGAAGCAAATTCTACCGCTTGCTTTTCAAATGCATCAATTCCTTTCAAGCGACTTGATATGATTTCCTGAAGCTGCTGATAATTATAGGGAGCAAAGCAGAGTCTTTGACTACCCATTCAGCTTGAAATGCGAGGAAGTAACTTCTCTGGAAGATCCATTGTATTCGCTATTCCTGAATTCAAAGATATTGAATTCTTATCAACGTGTTGTTCTTGTCATCATCACTGTCAATTACCACAGGCCAATGAATTTCAAAATGCCCTACCAAGAAATAAGAAAAAGTATACCTATCACAACTAACTTGGAATATGGCTTGGTAGGCCAGTCAAGAATGTTGTATAATACCTGTAATTGAAAGAAAGGCACGGTTATGGAACCTGCAACCTCATTGAACTAAAATGAATAATCAGCAATAACTGTTGGTTTGTATCACAAAATGCACAAGTTACCAACTGGTTTCTGGTTACAACAAGATCAAGTTCATCAATGAGTAGAATACAAGGTCTGTCGTCCTCCTTGCCAAATTTCTTTCCATCTGAAAATTGTTCATTCAGTAATTGCAGAGCCTTTTTCCAACTAACTCTATGCCCAGTTAATGCTTCATATATAACCTATAAGAATATAGCATGTAACTATCAATAGGCAACCAGAGATACATTTGTATAAAGGTGAACTATATCAACTTTGTAGTTAGTACATTCTATATTACCCGGTAAATATTCTCTGGTGATGCCAACTTTAGACCATTAACCTCCACAAAACAGTAAGGTCTTATGCTTCCTGCATCAACTTCAGACTTTATGTTCCTCACTACTGCCAACACACTCATTGTCTGCCATTTCATGTGAAATAAAAAGACCAAATAGGTAAGTCTGCTATTCAAATCGACCTCACCAATAGATAATATTCACAAATTGGAACAAGAAGAAAAAAGCTATTGTTGAGAAAAGGCAATGGACTATACTTTGCCTGTCCCAGGAACACCATGAATAGAAAGGCAACGTCCAAGACACTGATCATCACAGATAGCGCCTTTTATAAATGTCGTTATCTCCCCCATTTCTCTGCACCATAGAATATTTTGCATTCAATGTCTCATAGGAAAAGTTAAAGTAGCTACAAGCTATCTAAGTCTCACATACTTATTCCTACAAGGTAAAGACTTTGGCAGTTTTGTCAACAAAAGTGTTGCTTTTGCCCTTTCCAGCTCAGTCTGCTTGTGGAATCTCACATGCTCTGGGATCCTTTTTGCCCCTATTTTTTGCAGACCAAAGAAACTGCCCTTCCGAGAGTTCTGTGTCAATTAAATAGTTCTGTAAGAATCTTGGCAGCAGCAAAGCACAAAATTAAAAAATTGCAATAACTAGGGCATATCCATACTGCAGCCAATTGATGAGTTGTGGACGGTCTGGCTTGTGCATTCTTTGTGTTTCCCTCTTCATATTCCATATCTTCATCTGTATCAGAGTCAGCTTCCTTGCAAGAATTCCAGTCTTCGTCGCTGCCAGCACATTCACCAGTCTACAAACAGCGAAAGATACCGATTTCAACATGATATTAGCTCTATTTTAATAAAATAACTTACTTAAATGGAAATTCAGTTTTCTGACTACTTACTTGTTCATCATTATCAATCTCAGCTAGACGCTTGAAACTGTGCCAGTGAATATCATATTCATATTCACATAGAAAAACATCATCCCCTTCACCATTGGCCTGGGCATATTCTTTGGGACTCATGACACTACAATTCCTGATGATAGATTCCATCTGTATTGCCAGTAAGCTTAATCCAATAAACTCCTTCAGTAAGGCTTTAAGATTCATTCAGTTTCAGTTGGCTCAAAATAATTATTCTAGAAAGAAGAATAGGAAGAGAATGACCTCTTTGAATTAATTACTATGTAGAAGCCTGCCCTTATTAGGCCTTTTATCTCCTTAGACCATTTACTTGATGGATGACAAACAGTAATTCTTATAGCTGCTATCTTATCCATTGAGACATTTGTTGTGAGAGACATATCTAGGAGCTGGGTTGAATTATACATGTCTAGCTTAGTCATAGACTCAACTCATCTAAGCCCTAGTCTCAACTTGACTAAATTGGAAAGATGGAGTAATCATATCAAATGTTAGCAGAGAATTTCAAACTTGGTTTGGAAGTATGACCCCTTGGTTTGCCTAATATCTAGTTTTACTATAGTGATCGGTAAGAATGTACAACATTACTATATGTAGAGGATGACCCTTCTACTGTGGATATTAACATATATGCTTTTTATCTGCTTTGCAGTCAGAGCATATAAACCTTACCATAAACAACAGAAGAAGCATGTATATTATATGAAGACATTAATGCAACTACAAACTAATAGTCAAGTATGTCTTCAAGAACAAACTAAATTGTGGTGATCATTTCTCTTCTCATATAACCAACCAGTAAAAGAAAATTCCCTAAAGACATAAAACCATCCAGCTCTTCCCACATAAACGGTCATAGATGATCATTCTCCTCTACTAGTAAAATAACAATTCAAACAGATATTATCTATAACCTCTATGTCAGCAAAATCATTGCTCCCTTTTCAAATTGTGAGGTTGTCTTCCACTTGCTGTCTCTTCTGGTATTATATACCATTGCCCCCGGAACCAATAGCTACCATCTGCTTCTTTCCACATACTGCACAACTCCAAGAAGTAAATTGTCTTATTTTATCTACATACATGATTAACCATCAAAAAACAAAATGCAATCCGTTTATATACAAAAATAACCAAAACCTCTCTATACGGGCAGCCCATAAATCACTGGAAAGCAGCTTCTCCCTTAAAGTCCTAACCCGCTTCTTCCCTTTTGGAGGCTTCGGAAACTCAACATCTTTCCCTCACTTCCGAGCCTGGCAAAACCCGCAAACCCAATCCCCCTCAGGAAACTCATTCAATGGTGGCTTAAAGCAGTGCAAGTGAAACCCACCTAGACAATCATCACACTCCTCCCTGCCTTAAAGCACACTCTACACTCCTCCATCTCGGGAACCTCATCATCCGAGCTCGCGTCCTCTCTCCTCTTGACATACACATCATCTCCCACCTCAAACTCACCCTCATCATACACTACTTTCTTGTAATAAACCCTTTTCTTATCTTTCTTTTGTGAACTCCTTTTTGCCATCGCTCTTGTCATCACACTTTTCTCTTCCCCTCTTTTCCTCTTCTTAGTCTCCAAGACCTCCGGTGACATTGGAGAAAAAGTAACCTCAACCGTTCCCTTACCCAATTTATCCAACTTTCGGGTTTTCTCAACCTCTTTATTTCTCTTACATTTCGGGGTGTTCAGCGTCTTTACATTCTTCTCCTTACTCGATCCCTTTCGGCTTTTCCCCGAACATTTCCCAATCTCTTCAACAGCCTCTGGAGCCGTCTTTGAATCTGACCTTTCATCTATGGGTTTTGAAGTGAAAGAAAGAGAGGCTCGGCTCGAGGATCGGCGAAGAGGAGGTTAGGGGGGGTAAAGGGATTGAGGGGTTTGAGGGAAGAGAGAAATGGAAGGAGAGGATTGTAATTTGAGATTATGGGGGGATTGATGCTGTTTCTTTGGGGTTTCAGCTTCCATGGATGGGGAAAATGGTGGGATTTTGGCTAGGGTTTTGCAGAGAATGGAGGGGAAAGGAGAAGGAGGTATTAGAGTGGAGAGAGAATTGGCGGGAAATGTTCACTCCGTTTTTTTTTTATGCTTTTTGAACGTTGAAACGGTGCGTAATTGCTGCTCGGTTTCGCTTTGAAGAACGCCGGAGTGGGCTGATTGGGTTTTTTTCTTCTTTTTTTTTTTTCATTTTTCAGACAGCTGTCCAATTAGAGCTTAGTATTAAAAAAAAGTTATAGTGGCTTTTATGTAATTTAAATTAGGCTAGTTGGGCTCATCTTTTGCTCGGTGCGGCTTACCTATCCAAACACATATTTTTATTTTAATATAATATTTTTAATAATCATTTTCTTTTTCTTTGCACTCATCTCACCACAAATGTTGCTAAAGGTAATATCAATTGGATTGGATTTTTGCAATTTATTAATCTGATCCGACCTAAACAGAATTTTTATTTTGCATTTGTATTTTGATCCAAATAAGAGAATATCCAATCCAAACTCATGCGATCGGTTCGGTTTGATCATTTGAAATTTTGGGATTTAAGTAGTTTGAGTTTTATTTCAATTTTTCTTTGGGTAATTAAACAATTTTGGATTTTATTTCATTTTTTCTTGTGCTTTAAATTAAATATAAAACTTAGACTTTTTGATATAAATAGTAAAAATTACAAAATATTGCATAACTAAGTATTCAGATAAAATCTATATCGAACCGATTCGTATCCAAATAGAATCGAATAAATTCGATTTAATGACATCACGATCCGAATTCAAATCCGAACCAGACCAATTCAAAACCTCTGGTTCAAGTCAATTTTTTGGTTTTCTCAGTTTTTTTCTCAACTCTAATCATTACGATTGCATTTAAACACATCACTCTTTCACACCAATCTCACTACCACCATTGTTTTATCTTATTGGAGTAAATTGCATCATCCGTTTAAATCAGCCCTTAATAAATCGATAGATAAATTTATATGGGTTTTAATAAATAATAGATAAAATTATTATTTAATGCATTATTGAAGAGTTTAATTTTATGAAATAAACATTTAATCATTTATATGTTATTAATATTGAAAAATTATGCTATCAAAAAAATTATAAAATATATCTAAATTCAAATCATTGATATTACTTTTTAAAAAAATTATATACAGCAATTTTTTTCTTTTTACAGCCACATTATTAAATAGAATCCCACTTAAAAATTCAAACAAATTGTATAAAAAAATATGAAAATGTATAAAATAAATTTGTTTTAATTAGTGTAAATGGAATTAGTGATTTTGATGTTAAGAATTTATAGTGATTTTAATGTGAAAAAAGTTTTTAAAAATTACATTAAAAATAATATATCAAAATCTTGTAAATTTTTTAGACATTTTTTTAATCTTTTTTATTATTTTAAAACTCAAAATAAACTTCAAACATTGATGTTCAACTCAAAAAGAAAAAAACATAAAGAAAGGAAAAAAAACTTTAAAAACTCAAATACCTAATTTATTACTGATTAATCATAACCAGGCAATGTATGTGTTGGAGTACTGTGAGTCCGTGACGACATAATGTTGAAATTTTATACAAAAATTTGCAGTCCCATTAATAATTAACTGGTCAAAATAAAAACTTATTATATTAAAAACTGAAATAATGAAGAAGCTATAGCAAATGATGCTTTATGGGAACTTTTATATTAAAATTTTTTATCATTTGTTTACATTGATCTTATAATAAATAAAAAATTTGCACTTTATTTCCAACGATTTTTTTTCTGTTACGTAAGTTAAAATGTTTTTTTTATAGACCACAGGTATCTTTATCCGTTTTAACGGTCTAAGATTAATTCTATTCGAGGTTTAGTCATAGTTAAGGCTCTTCACCCCTCTTCAAAGATGTGATTAGTGGGAGTCGAACCCGAGAAATCTTCTAACAAATTTAGCCTGCGTTGCCAACTGAACTACAATCCTTGGGTAGTTAAAATGTTTTCTACTATTTAAAAAAATGAAATGGGAAAAAGCTAATTACATGAATTCGGAAGCGAATCCCTGAATTTAATCTCTTAACATAACAAATCAGCATACATGGTAAACGACAAGAAAAATCAAATGTCAAGCTGTATGCACATGGATCTAATTAGTTACTATATTATATACGCAAGAAATGAATTAAATTATTGCAAAAAGTTCTCCTATAAATTCTCACCTAAACCAGGGTAATTTCCAACCCTTTTTCAAAGGCAAAAATTAGATATTCAGTTCAGTTGACCGAACTCCATGGAGGCAAGAACATCAAAAACCCTGGTCATGTTTTGGTTGGCTGTGACCTGCATTGCAGCAGCAGTGGCAGCAGAAGAATCAGCGTCGGAATCGGCATCGGCATCGGTTGTCCCATTTGGATCAGCTGAAGAAACCCAGGATCTTGCATCATGCATCTTGATTTTCAAAAGCGTGGAAGTTTGTATCGAGGCAATCCACAAGGCCGTTTCGGACAAGAAATTCGGTGAAGTGGAACATGCTTGCTGCCAGGCAATCACCCTGGTTGGCGATAATTGTTGGCCCATTATTTTTCCAAATCAACCTTTGGTTCCTTTGTTACTCAGCACCATCTGCAAAATTTTAGGCACTGTTGGGAAAGGCGCACAGGCACCTTCACAGTAATAAGTAATTGCTGGTTACAGTCAAATGAACCATTTGTAGCTATCTATCTAATAATATTAAGCAACTATATTGTGTTTGACTTGAGTCTTTGTGCTCCGGTAGTACTCTTGTGTTCTTGCTTCTTTCATTTGGTTAAGCTACATAATTATGTTTTTTATTGTTACTTGTTTTATTATATTTGTTAGATTTATTTAAATTAAGTAAAAAAATTGTTTTAATTTTGTAAAACATTTTTATCATAATAGAAGTAGAAGGCATAGATTGTTGCATTCAACCATTTCTTGAGAGGGATTAGGTCAAATATTTGAATTTTTCTTCTCTTCTTACCTTCCAATGAACAAAAAAATATTTGATTTAATGATCAATATATTTAATTTTTTTATTATAAAAAATTGTATGATTTTTTTTAAACCAAAAGAAAGAAATATAAAAAAATTGTCTATTTCCAATGAAGCTTTGGCTTAGTAGCAAAGAGGAGGCACTAAGACTTTGAGATCTCAAGTTCGAATCTCATCAAGTTAGGATTGTGATTGAGAAATGTTCGAGGTTTGACTTTTACATAGATGCATTGACTTTTTTTGCACATTGAATGAGGCATTGTAGTGTGAAGCTTAGGGAATAAGTGTGGTAATTGCTAAGAAAAATATACATATGGTCTATAAAACTGTGTTTATATTTGGTTTTATAAATCTTTGAGACTTTGATTGTGGTTTGGATAATGCCTTGTGCATGTTTTCGTATATATATGATTAGACCATGTATGTATACTGATTTGATTATATGTATATTATTTGTGAGAAATGTGACGATCCTTACTATGATTTCGTACATTGTTTTGTGAACTATGGATCCCTTCTGGGATATTGTATCTTGATTTCGAGATCTGTCCACTTCATTAGACTATGTAGGATTTTGTGATTGACGATTGGGATACATCCCATGAAAGTTTGAGGATCTATTGTCGAATAACATCAGGTTGATCTATGGCTAGCTCCCATAGAAATGACGAAGAGCCAAGGCATCGATAGGTGGTTGGATACCCAATCCCAGTGCACTGATTTGGTACCCATTGTAGTATGCATATTAATGTTTTGTGTGTTCCCAAAGGAGAACACATTGCTAGAGTGCCCACTTGACATTGATAGCTTGATCAATAATTGGAGTGGTTTTATACGTTCTATAAAGGTATAAGGACAATTGCATATGAGCAGCGGGTAATTGTGACCTACCACATTAGTTTTAAGAAATTACTAGCCTATATCTTACTCACTTTGGCAGGATCATAGTTTTGAGTATGATGATTTGCACACTGGGACTATGTTTTCGCTTTGAGGCAATTATAATGTGATTTAATTTTTCTTATGGTTTTCATGTATGCATGCACTACCATCATGACATGTACTTATTTAGCTTTGTTTTATAAATAGAACTTACCATTTTAATTACTTGGTTTAAATAAAATATGTCATGCTACTTTTTATAAGAAAACTTGATTTCTAAACAGCATTCCATTTTAATTCCTAGAAGCCTTTATATGGTACTAATCATGTGTGCTTATATTAGTTACATACTGTGCGTTAACTCACTAATCCGTTTTCAAATGTTTTAGATTGAACAGCCTTCAAGTTACATTGAGGAGCATCAATCTCAAATGGTTCTTTCATCTCTACTTGAGAGGTATATGTGGAGGTGAATTTAATGCAAGTTTGTACTATTTTCAATAAACTCTTATCGAGATGTAAGATGTGTCTAAGTGGGATTGTAATTTGAATTTAAATATTTGTGCAACTAGTGATGAATAATTGTGAATTTGTATAATCAATGGTTGTGATAGAGATCTTGATTTAGTAAGCAAGATATGTCTTATGTGATATTATAGAGAACCATGATCTTAAATATGTAAGTTGCATGTACCTTGTGATGTAAATTGATGTATAAAATGGATTTAAGGTTGCTCCCTATCTAACCTACAAGAAATGTGAAATGCATGATAATTAAGAAAAGTCTTTTACATCTGCGTATGTTTATCGTTTTGGGTCCTAACATCTTCCCTTCATTTCCACTGATTCTTACCTCTCCACACAACTTAGTCTACACAAACAAATTAACCCAATATCATTCATACAAAAAAAAAAGGAGCTTTGGGTTTGGGACAACTTAAAGAGGATTTTAAAGCTTTATGTGGAGTTAGTTCAGGAAGAGGGTATAGAAACTATATTTTGTTCGAATTTAGTGAGTTATTAGATATATTAAACTTGTTAAGTTATTGAACTTGTTAGATTTTTTTGAAATTAATGGACTGAGTGAGTTTATTTAATTTTAAAATTTGAATTAAGTTCTTAATCTAAATTAATTCAAAACCCAATTATTTAAATTCAAATTTTAAATAAAAATAAAAAATAAAAATTCAAAAGAATAATAATATAAAATTCAAAATAAAGATAATTAGGCTTAGTTACATTTGTTTTAAAAGATAAAAACTCAAAAAAAAAATCAAAATGATGATCAAATTGTTCCAAATCAATTTTAAATTTTAAAATCTTATCCCAACTGGAAGAGTTTTATGAAACACACGGAGAGTAATTTGTAGGGGGCACGAAGGGAGCAATATCAAACAATTAGGGGAAGAAATTAGAGAAAAAAATTTTCAGAAATGATAGAGAGAGGATTCGGTTCAATCAAGTAGCAATCTACAAGCATTGCTAAACCAGAAGTTAAAAGAGTCCAGGAACTTTATCTCTTGTTCAAACCCCAAATACCCCAACATTCAGAGGATAGCAAACAACACAGCAGCTCCTTTTCTTCTCGCTGAGTGTAAATAATCACAGCAGCGGCAATACCCGAGGCGACATCATCCTTTGGCAGAACCTGGTGCGACGACATTCATGGCAGGAACAGACCACGCCGGCGAGGAGCATTGAATTTCCGGTGTTCTTCAGGTGGAAGCAGCGGTGTGGCAGTGCGGGATCTAGCAGCACCGGTAGACGGTCGTGATCAGACAAGCTACGGTATCAGTCTAGCAGAGACTACATTGAGACAGCGGTGCCGGTGAAGGACGGTGACAGGAGAGTGTACAGGATCGGGCGATAACGTCCTGGCTGATCTGTTTTTTCCGAAATCAGCTCATTTGTTTTGCTGATTCTAAAGTCAACATAACATCTGAAGCTGTGCTTTCAGGCCACAACCCCGATACACTAAGCTATTAGCTTAGCCCACTGTTGCGAAAGGTTCAATATGTTACATCAAAGTTCAATCCACTTTCACACCCATTAACTTCAGCCTGTATCTTCAGCCCGTCCACTGTCTTCAAATCCTAAGCCGATTGTGTGCATCGATTATCAAATAGCAAAACAGGTACCTTGCATTCATTCCTTTGTTTTATGGGTTTATATATGATGTATTAATGATGTATATTTTTATATATTATCAATAAATATCAAAAGTTGACATTTCATCAATTGATAAATTAAAAAATATGTCAAGTCCTTAAAAGTAAATATAAATTTTTTTTTTTAATTTACTCATAAGAGCCTATTGATGAGATGTCAATCTTTGATGTATTGATAATGTATAAAAATTATACACTATCAATATATTATATATAAATTCTTGTTTTATTCTGTCATTATTGCTTCTGTTAGATGAGTATTTGATATATACTTTAGATTATTTTAGAAGGTAGAACAATGGATAGGACAAGTAATCAATAATAAAAAAGTACAAAGGGTAGCTAAGAATAGGAAAGTTTTTTTCGGTTACAAGAATCAGGAAAGTTAAAAGAACAAGATAATAGCAAATGCATAGATGGTAGTTATGATGAAAGTTCCTTCCAATAAAATAATCCGTGATAGAAATAAATAGTTAAATAATAACAAAAGAAAGGTGAAAAAGATAAATGATAATAATAAATACATAAAAGAAATTCTTTAGATTAGGATAAAAAATACTAATTTTTAAATCGATAAATGTTTTCTAAATTAATTTACAGGGATGATTAATATCTCTCGATGATGGAATTCTTAAGCCGATTGCGAATAAGTAACACTCAATGAATTCTTAGGTGAGAGGATCTTTTTAAATTTATCCAGAATGATGAAAAATTTAAAAGACATTTTCAAAAAATGAAAGTTAAACTTTATTCTCCAAATAATTAAAATAGAATAACAAATAAAAAATATAATAGTAAAAATTTTTAGGATAATAATAAACAATAAAACATAAATTATACAATTAAATCCAATGATGGAATTTTTGAGCTGATTATGAATGAGTAACACTCGAAGAATTCCTAGATAAGAGAACCTTTCTAAGTTTATCCAGAAAGATAGAGGATTTAAAAGGCATTTTCAAAATAAATAAATAAATAATAAATAAAGATAAAAACATAACAATAATAAAATTTATATTCTAATAAAATAATAAAGATAAAAACACTAATAAATAAAAATTAATAAATAATAAAATAATAATTCCGATGATGGAATCCTTAAGGCAATTGCGAATGAGTAATACTTGAGGAATTCCTAAGTGAGAGGGTTCTTATAAGTTTATCCATAATAATGAAAAATTTAGATGATATTCTCAATATTAAACACTAAAATCCTAAAATATAATAATAAATAGTATATAAAAGATAATATTTAAAATAAATAAATAAATAAATAAAAGTAATAAAATAATTAAATAAAAATAATAAATTAGGGAATAATAAAATTCTAAAATACTTCCGATGACGGAGCCTCTTTAAGGAAGTCGAATGGTACCCCTTGAATACTCTTGAGGTGAAGAGTTCATCCAGAATGATGGAGAATTCTTAAAAGATTTTTCAATATTTAAACAATAAAAATATAAATTTTAAAGGCCACGTAACTAAGACTAAGATAACACAAGATTAAAATGATACCAAATTTGGGCGTTATAGGGGTGCTATAACCTTCCTTACACGTAAATGAACTCTCGAATTCAAAACTTAAAATGTAGACCACTCCTTAGAGTCAATTAGATGACCAATCACATCTAGATTAAAAAGAAATTAGTGGCAACTCTATTTCTTTAATGTCTATTGAATAAATCCTAGGAAATGTTATGACAAGGGGAACAACATATTGAAAATCAGGCCACTTAAGACAATGAAGGTGGGGTGTTTTGGAGTTTAAAGTTTCGGTCTAAGGCTTAGATTTAGGACAATTAAGAAGGTTTTTGAGAAATTCAAGGCCAAAATGTGAAAGAGGAGGTTGAGAGAAACTTTTGGAGATTTTTGAGAAATTTTCAGCACTACCAAGTGAAAGTCAGTGGGGGTCATCGGCGGCTAACTGCCAGAATCTAGATTAGGGCTGTAAATGAACCGAACATGAACGAACGAACGTATGTTCCTGTTCGTTCGTTTATTTTTTAGTACCGTTCGTGTTCGGTTCGTGTTCGTTAAGAAATCTGATTGTAATGTTCGAGCTCGTTCGTTTGTTTCAAATGGATTGTTCGTTAAATTTTCGCGAACATGTTCGTTCGTCGTTCGCGAACGTGTAAACGAACGCGTTCGCGAACAAGTTCATTCGCCGTTCACGAACGTGTTTGTTTGGCTGTTCACGAACGCGTTCGCGAACGTGTTCGTTTGCCGTTCGCGAACGTTCACGAACATTTATTCATGAACAAACTAGATATTAATACAATATATAAAAATTATATATAAAAATTAAATCTCACATATAAATGAAAATCATTCAACACTTAAATACAATACAACTTTCTAAGAGTTTCCTTCCCCAGACCATAGCAAATCCTACTATACCCATGGATTTTAAACAGGAAACTAGCCAGCAAATCTGCAGCTATCCTCTTCAATGTCCAGAATAAGAGCTGGTCGAAAAACAAAAAAAGAACCCAGAGATTATTGGAACATGCAAACAACAATTATAGGAATTTCGATTTTCAGGGATGTCAACATGATTTACAAAACCCAGTAACTCCAGAAGAAGAGCAAATGTAGTGAAACGAATGCTAGAGGTGATCGTCCTAAAGAAAGAATCTTCATTTTGTCAACTATGCAGCTCTCTTTTCTGATTCTTTCCGTTCCAGCTCAATGGCTCATAAACTAAATAGAATATGTCTCGTGTTAAAATGTTACATTGTATATTTAAAAAATTGAAAATTAATTAACGGACTGCCCCCCTTTCTGCTCTCTTGGCTTATAAGAACTGATGGTACCACGAAAGATCAGAGAAGGATCCTGCACTAGCTATAACGGTATGAGTGGCTAACCTCATCAACTGATATTAAGTTCCATTGGTGTGGCACTGGGAGCACACGTTTTTGCGGGCAGCTTAACTCCACCTCCTCTAAGGGATAATGAAGGGCTTTTAACTGAGCTGGCTTTGCTCACAAGATTCGAATCAAGAAATACAACTACGACTGTGATGTCGTCATGGAAATGCCGCCGTACACCTCGGTCAATCTTCTTCAAGTCTGAGTATCTCATTTCTCGTTTTCTAGCAGCCTCCTGCAAGGCAGCTTTCACAAGCCTCCTAACACTCCCCTGTGAGAAGAATAAGCACAAAACAATCAAATAACAATTACTTTTCTCCATGCTCCTGGCCAACAAGGTTTTACAATAATATGACTATTGCTGCATTAAAAGTTTAATACATATGCATCCATCCACAAGACATATTTCCACCTCTCTTATGCCGTTGTACAATACTACAATAACATGCATATGACAAGAGAAGCAAAATATGTGGGCATGGTTGCTCAAGGCTCCATTCAATTATCTCTCAGAAACAGCCAATGTAATCAACAATAACCAGTTGCTCAGAAGCAGCACTAGCAGTCTAACGAAACAAAATGGAAGTTCATGAAATAAATATTGATGTCACCCTGAGTTTAGCAACATATAGAACACTATTAATGATCTTAAAGCATACACAAATGAATAAGCTCAAATTGCATTAGGATGATTTTGCATCAAGTTAACATGAAGTATTATCTCATTGAGAGAGAATGCATTCAAGCTCAATTTTGCCAATAGGCACCATAAACCACAAAACATGCAGTTCTCCATTAAAAGAAGTATATTATAAACTTAACAGTACAACCACACTAGTTCTCCATTAACAGAAGTATATCTTACATTGCGTGGATGATTTTGAACAATATCAACTGCGTCCTGGTTGCTGAGATGTTCCCAGAGCCCATCAGAAGCAAATATGATAAACTGATCATGAGGTTGGAGTTCATGCACAGATATTGATGGTTCAGAGCTCAAAATCGGCTTTCTAAAAGGTTCACGGAGACGAAACTTTTGATACAGAGGCTCCCTGTTGAATTCAGCCTTTTTAAGATAAACATCACCTATAGATCTAGAAACCTGCAATAAAAAGGGTATGTAAATGGCCTATGCATATTGCAACACACAACGTCCCAAAACATATATATTATGCTGATTAATGAAAAATAAACTGAGCAACAACTCCGTTAAACATATAGGTTAACCAAATGAAAGCTGAAAAATCCAGATTTTCAAATAAAGGATAGAAAATGACAAAAAACCTAAAAAATGCAGATTTCCCTTGAGTTAGAATGTTAGTTTTTAATTAAGTTAAATTTATCCTTTATTTCTTTCAATTCATTTAAACATTCAATAATATCAAGAAAATATAAATTGCATAGACTGCTTCGTATGTCTATCACTAATATCCAAGCAAAGAACTTACCTGTATCAGGCCCTTTACACTCCATACATTATGTTTTAGAACAACAATGTGTGAGTCATCAGGATGTAAAGAATGCATCTCCTGCCTAACAGACTCTATTCCTACATTATGCTCTGATGACAGCTTGATGGCAAAAACCTCCCCAGTTGCCTTGACTAGCCTTCCCAGCACATGTCGCTATCAACCACAAAGAAAAGGAGAAATAAGGCATCGCGCCATCCTCACTTTAAAAAAAAAATTCCAGCTTTTTGCTACATTTTCTCACAGTCACTAACCAAGCAGAACACCGAAAATCTGCAACTAAACTGAATTTAAGAATCAAAAATCACATATCAAAGAAAATCTATCTCAACTCTGAACTAAAACTAATAACTCCAGAAAAAAAATCCATCAATTTAAAAAAAAAAAGACAAATAGATCACAGTAATTAAACTGAACACACAATTAAAAACGCACCAGAGAAACTAAATCGCATGGATTTCTGAAGAGTTTGATTGGGGATGGAACCGCCACTAGGGAGAGTCAGATAGAAGAGAGAAGTTGTAGATCTAGGGTTTGAAGAGAGACTGAGTCGAGAAGAGACTCGCGAGCGAGAGAGGACCGACTGGGAGGAGTGACCGACTGCTGCTGTGGATTTAGGGTTTCAATTTTGCTTTTTAGACTTAGAAAATAACATATCTAAACGGTGAGTTTTTGCTTTTTGACAAATTATAAAAAAAAAAAAGCTTAAACTATAACAACAATATTATTTTCTACTAGTTATATATTTTTTAATAAATTATTTTGATATTGTAGGTTTTTTAAATTTGAGTTTAGTTAATATTTAATATATTTTAAAATTACTCTTATAATATTATTGTTTTCTTAATTTGGTTGTTTTTATGTTATATAATAATTTTTTAACTATTGTTAATTATTACAATATGAAATAAATTGTCTACATTAATTACTTATATTTTGAGTATAAATTAATAGTAATGCATTAGTGTTCAAATTTTCATTCGAATTAGATTAAATTGTAAAGTTGAAAGATAATTACACATTAATTCAAATAAGAATTCCAACTCTCTAGCATAATTGATAAATTTGTAAAAACACAATGGCATATCCATGATTTATATGTCATTTCACATAGATCATTTAATTTAAAGTTGTATGCTATTCAATATTTTATCTTAATATATTATGTTTTTAATTTCAATCTATTATCGTATATTATAATATAATGTTGTATTTCTCATTTCAAACATTTAATTTCTTATAATGTATTTATGTAATATATATTAACTTGATCAATGATCATAATATTAAAAGATCAAATAGATATGGACCTTAAATCACTCTTTTTTTTTTAAGTCAAAAAAGTCTCTTTTTTTTCAATTTATTATAAAGAGTTGCACACACACACATATATATGTTTAATGTACAAATGAGCAGTTTTATGTTTAAGCTAGACAAATATATATACACACAGAGACATTGTACTAAACTATCATATATATATATATAAATGGTTAGTGTGTAAGAATTGTGTTTTAACTTATTATGAATTTTTATTAATTTAATTTCAGTATATTATGTGTAAAATTTAAAATTTTATTATCTTAAGTATAATTAATTAATTAATTATTATTGTTCATTAATTTTTTTGAGTCAACAAGGTTTTATTAAATTTGATAATTATAATTTATGTATACCAATATATATATATATGTGTGTGTGTGTGTATGTGTGTATACACACATATGTGTAATATATATATATATATATATATATATGTTTGTATCATATAATATACATATATTGGTATACATATATTAAAGTATTATATATATGTGTGTGTACACACATTTATGTGTAATATATATGTATATAAATGATCAATGGATAAGATCATAAGAATAAGATCTTAACTTATTATAGGACTTTTATTAATTTTATTTCAGTACATTATGTTTAAATTTAAAAAAATAATTACTTTAATTATAATTAACTAATTTAATTTTATAATTATTTTATTATTATATTTTATTAATTTTTTAAGACAACAAAGTTATATTGTATAAATATATTTAAAAATTATGTACTAATTTTTAAGGTTAATATATTAAAAATAAGGTATATATTATATAACTTATATAATATAAGTAATTTTAGTATTTTAATAAATAACAAACAAACAACAAATGACACTTTAAACGAACGAACAATAAACGAACAACAAATGACACTTTAAACAAACAACAAATGACACTTTAAACGAACGAACAATAAATGAACGAACAACAAATGACACTTTAAACGAACAACAAATGACACTTTAAACGAACGAACAATAAACGAACATAAACGAGCCTGTTCGCGAACAATAACGAACGAACCACACCTCTGTTCATGTTCGTTCGTTTAATAAACGAACACTAAAATTTTGTTCGTGATCGTTCGTTAAGCTTAATAAACGAACATAAACGAACAGAAACCGAACGGGTTCACGAACGGTTCGTCGAACGTTCTGTTCGTTTACACCCCTAATCTAGATTTTGATGAAACTTCCAGCCGGCTAGGTGTAGAGAGAGGCAGAAAAGAAAATTCCTTATGTTATTGAACTAATTTTATTAAAGGCTAAAATGATCTTTTTGTTGAAGGATATTTTTGTCTTAAAATTAAAGCGAGTGTATAAAGTAAAAAAGGTAGCATATTTAGAAGCTCTCAATAAAAAAAGATTTATATATGATGCACTGATAGTGTATAATTTTTATACACTGTCAATGCATCAGAGGTTGATACCTCATCATTAGGCCCTTATATGCAAATATAAATAAATTTTTTTTATTTGCCTATAAGGGCCTATTGATGATGTGTCAACCTCTGATGCATTGACAGTGTATAGAAACTATACACTGTCAGTGCATCATATATAAACTCATAAAAAAATTGTTTTGAAAAAAATTTGTTTTTGAGGATAATAAGGTATTTTTCATAAAATCAATATTCATTTTATTAAAGAGTATTTTTTATCTCAAAATTAGAAAAAAATGGTTGTAAAGAGCACATTTTGGATTGCAAATAGAATTTTTTTCTATTTTTAAATAGACTTGATAAAATTAGATATAATATGATAGAGTGACATGATGCAAAAGACACACAAAAAAATTATATGAAAATGACGTGAGTTAAAGTCTTGTCAAAAACTGTATATAAATATAATAAAAGTGTTTTTTGTATGAAGTGTTAATATGAATTTTAACATAATAATTTTTTATTTTACACAATTTGACAAAACACTAACATGAAATGTATACAAGAATTATTAGATCCACTTATAAAAGTATAGTTGAGTTTGATATTACGAAATGACACCAATTAAAATTATAAAAAATCAAATAAAATCATAGTATCAAATTATAAAATAAAGATGTCAATATCTTTTGAATTTTATATAATATATTTTTAAGAATATATCCAATTCTCCTTAAAATTATTCACATTCTTCTCTATAAAAATATATTTTTTTTCAACTATATTTTCTTTAACCCACAATGGGTTATATATTTCTAGTCAAACTAAATTTCGTATTAGTTATACATATATTTTTTGGGTTTAGAAATATAAAAAAATTAATACGATGTTGAGGTGAGGTTGATTCAAATGGAGCTACTAGAGAATTAAATCAAGTTAGGAACCGAAAAAAAAATCATAGTCATGTAAATATAATTTTAAAAAAACCACATCAACCTGAAATTTAACATGCATGATTTACGTGAATATAAGATAAAATTTAATAGTCTGTTTAAAAACATATAAATCATATAAAAGGATATTAAAATGTATAAAACTAAATTTGTTTTATATTAGTGTAAATGAACTTAGTGATTTTGATGTTAAGAATTTATAGTAAATTTAATGTCAAAAAAGTTTTAAAAAATTACTTTAAAAATAATATATCAAAATCTTGTAAACTTTTTAGACATTTTAAAATTTTTAATAATTTTTGTTGTTGCCCAAAACAATAATGATTGATTGCTGACGTTGATATTGTCTTCTTTCTCCTTCCTGTCTCCAGAAAAGTTCTACAAAATAGAAAACCATCAGAGGGAGCAGGGGTTTTCCCCTGCGCGCGCACTCCTATGCTTAAGTCAGACAGGGTTTCAGTAGGCAAATAGAGCTTAGGGTTTAAGAATAATACATGTGACCTATTTATAGGAGTTATTTTGCGCGTAATTACTTTTAAGCCTCACAATTTAAATAATAACCCAGTGGATCATTTATGGGCCTTCTGAGTCCTCTTTCCTCTTGGCTTAGATTATCATTTAGCTCAATGGTCTTCAACTTGATTTATAGAAAAGCCCAGTAGTCTTTAACCTGACCCACATCAATTGCTCCCCACTCTTTTGCAGGGTTTACCCTATGAAAGAGTATATAAAGAATAGGCTTTTCAAATTCTTTTGCTGTCCTCTTTCTGGGAATATCACAAGAGTCTTTTCATCTTTACATGAGGGCTTGACTAGTGAACTTCATTATTATTTGTAACAGAAACGACGTTGTGTCATCATTTCTTTTGTCAAGTGTTTTTTCAGAACGCTACCGGGATACGTTTTTCTCCTCTGAGCTAAATGCTTCTCTAGTGGAATATACCACCCTTCTTTTCAAATTCAAGGTCTTAGCTGACCGAAACCAAGAGCTATAAGGAGAAATTACAAGATTGCAGAGCCACCAAAGCCTTCTATTAGCCAAGAGGAAGAAAACCAAATCTGGGTTAAGGTCATGGAGTCGCATCGTCAAGAAATGCCACAAGAGGGTGCATATGTTCTTAATTGGTTTCATCAGATGCGATTTGTGCTTGGCATGCTCTTGATTGGTTGAAGCTTGATCCAGACGCTGAGGATTGGGAACCTTTTCTGAGAATAGGCATTTATAAAGATCTATCTGATCTTACCAGCCCTTAAGAGCCTTTTCGTTGACCCAAGATGGTTGGGGTTCTCATAGGCTTGGACGAAGATGATTTGGATAATTATAGCGCCTCAGGACGTACATGCTTAGGTGTCTGTTAGTATTGATGCTCCTTTTTGAGGCAGGAGTTAATCTAGAGTGCTCCCCGGTTTTTTGTGAAAGAGCTTAGTCTTTTACAAACTGATCAACACATTTTTAAACTCATCTACAAAGGGAACTACACATTTACCTTGTATTAATCTTACGTAGTGATCAGTCTTTCCTCGTACACTTTTTGCTTCAAGTTCTTTTACATATGTGGCTTATGCTGCTCAATTATTGCGTCAATCACAAGCACTTCATACATGACTTACATCACGCACTTTTCGCTTTAAGTGCATGAGTAGCCTACATCGCGCATTTTTCGCTTCAGGCTTTTTTCTCTGAGTACGTGGCTTACTTTGTGCATTTTTCGCTTCAAGCTCTTATACTTTATGCATGACTAACATCGCGCACTTTTCGCTTCAAGTATATGCGTAGCCTACATCGCGCACTTTTCGCTTTAGGCTTTTGGTTTGCCCGTCTCGCACCCTTTTGTGCTTAGGAACTTTTCATTTGCCCGTCTCGCACTGTTTTGTGCTTATTGATAAGAATATAACATCGTTTTTATATCCGGAATGTCAATATAAAACGTTAAATGTACTTTGTCAATCAATTTTAGCACATATCCATCTGATAAAATTGTAACGTACCTCGTACCTTACCTCACAGCCTGCATACTATGTGCTCCCCAAGTTTTTCTTTACGACTTTTTGTGTCCAAAAAAGAACTTTTACTGGAGTATTGGTCCTGTCTTGCGTACTATCCGCTTAAGGACTTGTTAGAATATAATATCGTTTATATCCGAGATGCCAACATAATACGTTAAATGTAATCTGATAAAAAAGTCACGTACCTCGTTTAGAGATATTTTGCCCGTCTCGCACCCTTTTGTGCTTAGGGACTTTTTGTTTTGCCCGTCTCGCACCTCCTGTGCTTGGGGACTTTTGATTTGCCTGTCTCGCGCATTTTTCGCTTAGGGACTTTTTTTTTGTTGCCCGTCTCGCGCATTTTTCGCTTATTGACTTTTTTGTTTGCCCGTCTCGCGCATTTTTCGCTTAGGGACTTTTTTGTTTGGCCTGTCTGGCGCATTTTTCGCTTAGGGACTTATTTGTGCTTGTCTTATGCACTTTCTTGTTTAGGGACTTATTTGTGCTCGTCTCGCACCCTTTTGTGCTTAAGGACTTATTTGTACCCGTCTCGGGTCTTCTTCACGCTTAGGGTCTTATTTTTGCCCGTCTCGCGTCTTCTTCTCGCTTAGGGTCTTATTTTTACCCGCCTCGCGCATTTTTCGCTTAGGGACTTATTTGTGCCCGTCTCGCGTCTTCTTCTCGCTTAGGGTCTTATTTTTGCCCATCTTACGCATTTTTCGCTTAGGGACTTATTTGTGCCCGTCTCGCGTCTTCTTCTCGCTTAGGGTCTTATTCGTCTCGCACCCTTTTGTGCTTAAGGACTTATTTGTGCCCGTCTCGGGTCTTCTTCACGCTTAGGGTCTTATTTTTGCCCGTCTCGCGTCTTCTTCTCGCTTAGGGTCTTATTTTTGCTCGTCTAGCGCATTTTTTGCTTAGGGACTTATTTGTGCCCGTCTTGCGTCTTCTTATCGCTTAGGGTCTTATTTTTGCGCATTTTTCGCTTAGGGACTTATTTGTGCCCGTCTTGCGTCTTCTTATCGCTTAGGGTCTTATTTTTGCGCATTTTTCGCTTAGGGACTTATTTGTGCCCATCTCGCGGCTTCTTCTCGCTTAGGGTCTTATTTTTGCCCGTCTCGCGCATTTTTCGCTTAGAGACTTATTTGTGCCCATCTCGCGTCTTCTTCTAGCTTAGGGTCTTATTTTTGCCCGTCTCGCGCATTTTTCGCTTAGGGACTTATTTGTGCCCGTCTCGCGTCTTCTTCTCGCTTAGGGTCTTATTTTTGCCCGTCTCACGCATTTTTCGCTTAGGGACTTATTTGTGCCCGTCTCGCGTCTTCGACCGGCTTCTGTTTTTTCTTCTTCTATTCCTGCAACATGTCTATCAAACATGGAGGATTATCATAGTACATATAAAAATAACTGGCCTTTCGTTTCATAATGTAGTATTTTCAATTAAATGGAGTAAGTAACAATATAATTGCAGCAAATGTTAAAACAACAATAGCAAATGTTTACCACCAGTACCATTCCAAGTCTTTATCTTTGAAAAATCTATAAAGTATGAGTGCTTGGATGTTCTGCTGTCAACCATGGATTGAGCACTAAGTCGTGCTTCAGTACTAGCAATCTACCTTCACGAGCTTATCACAAGTTCTTTTCGATCGAACCAAGCTCTCCCTGGCTTGCTGCCTTACACGACAGTGGCTAGTGCCTGCCTCGGACACCTGCCTAATACGATCACAACTTTTAGAATGGACAAGAAAATCGAGAGCATAATATGAGGGTACCTCAAATCTGCTACCACCCGCATGTCCCTTGCTTGGTTGGTGAAGACTATAATAATGTGCAAGGGACTTCGTTGACCTTGCATCTAAGCAATTAGCCGCGTGCTTTTTTTGACTCATCAGCAAATAGCTCTCATTTCTTTCTATCAATGTCAATACTAATGGGGCGTCTTATGTGGACCATCACCCCTTCACTGTCTCTTCTTGATGCACCCGTGTGCATTTCCGTGACATCATAAATGCCATTAATTTGGACAAAGGCTGTCAACCTGATTTCTTCTTTGCTGGGCATTCAGCCAGATCACCAATAGAGCTCTGCCGTATTCATGGAGAGCTTTTGCGGCTGGGCTTACCAAAGTCTCGCTTGCAAACCAGGGTTCTCATTGTCTGAGAGAGCGCATCCTCGCTCGATCCTTCATTACATGGGCGTGCACCTAAT
This sequence comes from Heritiera littoralis, assembly GCA_031772115.1. NCBI lineage: Eukaryota > Viridiplantae > Streptophyta > Magnoliopsida > Malvales > Malvaceae > Heritiera > Heritiera littoralis. The sequence goes on along the minus strand of JAPDPK010000128.1, from coordinate 237,904 downwards.
GATGTACAGAGTCGCCTAATCCTTTCTCGCTTTGGTCACTCTGAATAGCTCGCCCATAGAGTTCTCTTTCCTAGGTGAGTTCCTGTCTCGGTAGATAAAGGCTTGCTCGCCTAGGTCTTAGGATGGTCGTATTCTTGCTCGCCATCCACAACCACACTTGCGTGGCGGCTGTTAGCTCGTCTGACCTTTTGTGCCTTGTCCGGTTTCAGCCGTTTGTCTATGTTTTTACGCACCCGAGTGAGCACGAGCTGGCCTTTGAAGTTTTGGCGTATCCCCCGAAGTCCTTGTTTGGGACTCGTCCAATAGAGCTCTCCTGGACTTACACTCGCTTGTTTTGAGCCCTTCGTCTAGCTCTTTCCTTTCATGGGCGAGCTCATCTAACATCGTGGGCGCACCTCAGCTAAATCCTTCAACTTGTTCCTTGCTTGTCCATCTAGATTGCTTCTCGCACCTCGGCAAGTGTTTTCCCAAGCGAGCCTTGCTACAGAGGCTAGGCTGTGGCGTTGGTTATGCAATCACTACAGCCCACTCAATCACCGAAAATGTCTGCTGCAATGGTCTTGTGCTCGATACATGACACTGCATTCGTCAGTATTGTTTCACGTCTTATGTGCGGGATGATGGGCTCACGGGAGCCGTTCGCTCGTCTAGAATGCCTGTTGTGTGACTTTTTCTTGCCCGCATGGTTGTTGCATAGGACAAACCGCTTTATCGCAATATAACCTGTCGAATGTGCTCACCATTACGTTTTACCTATTAGGCAAGAATGCAGCTTGGGATCAGTGCTCGTGTATTTGCACTACCGCCTTGCGTACAGTGGGCGTGTGCTCTTCGTGAGGTACCTTACCTCCCTTGCATGCGTGAGTGGCTATTTCTTGCCAAAGGGTCCTGCCGCATGGTCCTACTCGCCCATCACTATACAGGTGAGCTCGGGTGCGGTAGACGAGCCTGTCGCGCACGGGAGCTCCTATCTCGTCCAAGGCATATCGTGCGCGGGAGCTCCTCTCTTGCTCAAACACTATCTCATGCATTAAATAGTACGTCCATAAATACCTTCAACATCTAACTGCTGGGGCATCTTTCATCAACACCTTCTATACAGGAACTCCAAACTTCAACCCAATATTTACAGAAGCCCATTCAAGGGCCTAAAGAACTACAAAGAGCAATACAAGCAAAATACATATGCTGCCTCAACCTAGATATGACATTCTCCTTCCTTGGCCTTGCATTTGCAAGTGGTAGAGATCAATGGCTTGGAGATCATGAGCTTATGCTGATGGTGGGGGTGGTGATGATGCGGATCATGCACCCATCCACAGCAGAGGGGAAAGCTGGAGAAATCCCTTTCAATCAGACTGTGGTTCAGCTTCGACAAGACTAGGCATATCAGCAATGTCGAGAGCAAAAAGCATGTCAAGAGTCTCCTTGTCGACCTTAATTTCGTCGGTCTTAATAGTTGACTCATTAGGAACAAAGTCCATGCGACGCTCACGCTCTTCTTCTTGAAGCTTGAGAGAGATGCCACGAACCGGACCCTTCTGAATGCGCTTCATAAAGTGGGTAGAGAAACCAGCAATCTCGTTAAGAAGAATTGAAACCTATTTTGTTAACAAGAAAATCCATTGTAGCCATGATTTCGTCTTCAGAAACTGTCATACACGAGGGATGCTCTCAAAAAACTTGAGAAATCTCTTGGTCAGACGAACCCCATTTCCTACTTTACTTTATTCATCCGAGCGGCCCCTCTAGGATGCGATGCGGGAAGGAAGAAGGATTTCTTTCTACCATTAAATAATTCACAAAAGTCCAAGAAATCTGACCGGCTCAAAGAATCAATCGAGGCCCAAGAAATCACACGGCTCATCACGACAAGTCAGAATGAACTCGGTTCAGTTGTGAAATGACTAGAGAGCTTCCTTAACAACAGGGTCTATCGCCAAGGAGGTCTTTCGCCCAATCCTCTCTCTCGCCAAACTTGTCAAGTGCGAGAGACAATCTCTCTCCATGCCTCTCTCGCCAAGCTTTGTCAGGCGCGAGAGCTAGTCTCTCGCCAATGCTGTCGCCCAATTCTCTCTCGCCAAAACTTTGTCAGATACGAGAGGCAATCTCTCGCCATGCCTCTCTTGCCAAGCTTTTTGTCGGGGGTGAGAGCTAGTCTCTCGCCATGCTGTCTCCCAATTCTCTCTCGCCAAAAGCCATGCCTCTCTCGCCAAGCTTTTTGTGGGGGAGCGAGAGCTAGTCTCTCGCCCAATTCTCTCTCGCCAAGTTTTTTTGTCGGGCGCGAGAGCCTGTCTCTCGCCCAATGCTATCTCGTGTAGAATAGATGATGCGTCGCCAAAACTTTGTCAGGTGCGAGAGGCAATCTCTCACCAAGCTTTTTGTCGGGCGCGAGAGCTAGTCTCTCGCCATGCTGTCGCCCAATTATCTCTCGCCAAAACTTTGTCGGGGGCGAGAGCTAGTCTCTCGCCAGTGATGTCTGTTGCCAACTGCTGTCTCTTGCCTAACGCTGTCGGGTGCAAGAGCCTTTCTCTCGCCAAGTCTGTCGGGGGCGAGAGCTATTCTCTCATCATGCCAAGGGTTGTCGCATGTTTGTGGTGCGCGAATGACTCTGTCGCATGTACCTCGCGCGTGACAGACTATTCTGTCGCGTGAAACTTTGCGTGCGACAGACTATTTTGTGGCGTAACTTGTGCACCTTGCCGCAGCCTACGTACCTTGTCTTCCGCAGATCGTCTTTCACCATTTTTTATGGCTTTTCTGTTTGTTTTCCACAGACGGCGCCAATTGTTGTTGCCCAAAACAACAATGATTGATTGCTGACGTTGATATTGTCTTCTTTCTCCTTCCTGTCTCCAGAAAAGTTCTACAAAATAGAAAACCATTAGAGGGCGCAGGGGTTTTCCCCTGCGCGTGCACTCCGATGCTTAAGTCAGACAGGGTTTCAGTAGGCAAATAGAGCTTAGGGTTTAAGAATGATACCTGTGACCTATTTATAGGAGTTATTTTGCGCGTAATTACCTTTAAGCCCCACAGCTTAAATAATAACCCAGTGGATCATTTATGGGCCTTCTGAGTCCTCTTTCCTCTTGGGCTTAGATTATCATTTAGCTCAATGGTCTTCAACTTAATTTATAGAAAAGCTCAATAGTCTTTAACCTGACCCACATCAATTTTTAAAACTCAAAATAAACTTCGAGCATTGACGTTCAACATCAAAAAAAAAAAACAAGAAGAAAGAAAAAAAAACTTTAAAAACTCGAACACCTAATTTATTACTTATTAATCATAAACCAGGCAATATATGAGTTGGAGTACTGTGACGACATAATGTTGATATTTTAAACAAAAATTTGTAGTTCAATTAATAATTAATTGGTCAAAATAAAAACTAATTATATTAACAATTGAAATAATGAAGAAACTAATTCAAATGATGCTTTTTGGGAACTTTTATAGTAAGATTTATTATCATGTGTTTACGTTCATCTTATAACAGAAAAAAAAATCTTTTTTTCCCATAATTGTTTTCTATTATGTAAGTTAAAAAGATTATTTTATTATTTAAAAAAATAAAATGAAAGAAAGCTAATTGCATGAATTCGGAAACAAATTCCTGAATTTAATCTCTTAACATAAAAAATCAACATATATGGTAAAAGAAAAGAAAAATAAAATGTCAAGCTGTATGTAAGGAATATATGCGAGGAATGAACCTATAAATTCTCGCCTAAACCCGGGTAATTTCCAACCCTTTTTCAAAAGCAAAGAATTATATATTCAGTTCAGTTGACCAAACTGCATGGAGGCAAGAACATCAAAAACCGTGATCATGTTTTGGTTGGCTGTGACATGCATTGCAGCAACAGCAGCAGCAGAAGAATCAGTATCAGCATCGGTTGTCCCGCTTGGCTCAGCTAAAGAAACCCAGGGTCTTGCGTCATGCATGTCGTCTTTCAAAAGCGTGGAAGTTTGCGTCGAGGCAATCCAGAAGGCCGTTTCGGACAAGAATTTCGGTGAGGTGGAACATGCTTGCTGCCAGGCAATCACCCTCCTCATTGGCGACAATTGTTGGCCCATTATTTTTCCTAATCAGCCTTCCTTTGTTACTCAACACCATCTGCAAAATTTTAGGCACTATCGGGAAAGGTGCACCAGCACCTTCACAGTAATAAGTAATTACTGGCTACTGTCATATGAACCATTTGTGGCTATCTATTTAATAATATTAAGCAATTGTTTCTCTATGTCATGTTTGAGTCCGTGCTTTGGTACTATATGGTTATCGGGTCGGGTTGGCCGATCTAGCTCTGAATTGGATCAGGTCAACCTAGCCTGATAACAGGAAGTATCAAGCTGGGTTGGTTCAAATTTTTTTAAGATCGGGTCCGATAAGGTCCGGCCCATTTAAGGATCGGGACCGATCAATCCTAATCGAAACTGGTTCGATTTAATTTTTTTTTTAATTAAGGCCTGCGCAATGGCAGGCTTGTTGCTGCAATGTTGATAGGCCGTTGCCCATCAATTTCAGAGGGAGTCACTCCCTCCCTCCAATTTTTTTGAATTTTTTAATTTTTTTAAATTTTATATTTTTCTCTATAAATATCCATTAATTTTCTTTCATTTTTCTTTACATTTTCTTTCATATTTTCTCTCAAATCTAAACACTCATCTACTCTTATTCTCTTAATACTCTCTTAGTACTCACTCAAACTCTCCCAAATTCACTTAAATTCTCTTATTCCAAATTTATAATATCATCATTTTACTCTCTAAATTTCGTTTTTCTTTTTATCTTACAATTTTACAAATTTTACTTTTAATTTCAAGTTCCAACTTCCAATATATTATATATATCCTACATCTATTTTTTTAAAAATTTTAACATATATTTATTTTCAAAAGAATATAAAAATGTTAGATTTCTTTCGTCGTTCATGTTCTGTTTCTTGACCTTTTGGTTCTACTGAAATTCCTAATTTGGGTGACGAATCATTTAATGAAATCGAACCCAATATTCATCCAGAGGAGGAGGAGCTTCCTTTGGTACCATTAATTGGTCGTAGTACTAGTCATCGTGGTGTTCGTGGTTGTGGTCGCATTCAATCACAATCATCAACTGCTACCACTGCTGCTACATCATCAAGACCGACAAGACCGAAGATTAACTGAAAAAGAACAAGCAAGGTATGAGAGTATTTCAACATTGTAGTAAAAGAAGGTATGACGGATGAATATTGTGCTATTTGTAAATTGTGTAAAGGCGTTTATCTTATAGATCTGATGTAGGTGGTGGCGGTACAGGTACGTATAAAAGAAGTTTAATTATTGCACATAAAATTAATCCTGATGCTGAATAAAATGAAATTATTGGAGATAAACAATATCAAATTAATACACATGATGATGGAAAAAAAATTAATTTTGATAATGTTCAAGCTAGACGTGGTTTAGTTAGATTTGTATTTATGACTGAACAACCATTCACAATTTGTGAAAAAATAGGATATTTAGAACTTATTTGTAAATATTTACAACCTGCATGTAAATTTGTTTCTATATATACATTAAAAAAAGATTGCATGGATATGTTTAAAGAATATAGACAAGCTTTAATTGAAAAACTTAGTAATATTTCATCTAGGGTTAGTTTAACTAGTGATATATGGATTAGTACTAACGGTATAAGTTATCTTGTTATAACTTGTCATTAGATAGATGAAGATTGATGCATGCAAAAACAAATTTTATCCTTAGATGTAATAGAAAAAGCAAATAATTCATATACTATTCATAAATATATTACTAAAGTTTGTAAATTATATGAACTCGAAAATAATAAAGTTTTTGCTATTACTTTTGATAATGCTTTGAGTAATACTGTAGCTATTCTTATGTTAATTAAAAGTTTAAACCCAGTTATGCAAGGTGCATTTTTTCATGCAAGATGTTCATGCCATATTACAAATTTATGTGTTCAAAGTGGTTTTAGTTCTACTGGTACTGGTAGTGGCATAAGTCCAATTGATAAAATTAAAATTTTAGCAAAATAGATCCGCACCCCAAATAATAAACGTGAATGGAAGCAACTTTGTATAGCAAATAATATACATGTTAAAGCGTTTTCACTTCCCGTGAAAACAAGGTGGATTTCACTTCATCGTTTGCTTTCTTTTGTTTTACCTTATAAAGAACTTATTACTCCTTTTTATAACAATTATACAAGTAGCCCGTATTTAGCACTTTATGAAGAAGATTAGATTTTTATTGAATGATGTGTTGATTTATTATCCACTTTTAAAGATGCAACCGAAAGATTTTCAACTCAATTTTATCCAACTACATCTTATTTTGTTCCTATTATCTATACAATGTTTGATAAATTTGTAAAATTTAGGGATCGTGAAACTTTACGTTCCTTTGTATATGATATGGAGGAAAAATTTTAAAAATATTGGAAAACAATTCCTCCTATTTATTGTATTACAACTTTACTAGATCCTAATCAAGGTGAAGTAAATATAGAGATTTTTTTTATTGTTATAAAGATTTTCTTGGTCTTGATTCTATTGAGGATCAAAAGTCCTCAATTAACAATCTTTTTGAAGAATTGTTTAATATTTATGAAGCAGAAAGAGAGCAGTTCAACTTTAATCAAGGGCAAGAAGATTCGCACGAAGAAACCGAGAGTAGCAGTAGCAAAGGAAAAGGTATTTTGAACGCAATTAAGGAAGCAACAAAGAAGAGAATGAGGCTAAAAGGAAAAGCCAACAGCTCTAGATCAACAATTCGACGAAGTTCTAACTTCAATGAGATATAATTTTTCTTAAGTCAAGATTTTTCTATGGGTGAAAACTTTGATCTTCTCTAATGGTGGAAAGAAAACCAAAACAATTTCCAATTTCAACTTCCATGGCCTAAGATGTTTTTGCGGTGCAAGTTTCTTCTGTTGCTTCAGAATCTGCATTCTCGACATGTAGAAGAATTATTGGAGACCATCGAACCACTCTTAATCCGAATTCATTATGCATGTTAACATGCCTTAAAGATTGGTTTGACGCAGAATCCTGCAATGTCGAACTTGGAATGACCAATGAATTCGCTGATAATAATTCAGAAGAGGATGAAGAAATTTCTAAGGCAATTCGTATGAATTATGAAGAATAGGTAATAATATTTTTTTTTGTAAATTGTATGTAAAATTGTAAATAACTTTAGTCATAGTAAATATTTTCATGGCATATGGTTCCGTGGTTTTTACCCTTCTAACTTTTAAAGAGGTTTTCTACGTAAAAAATCTTTGGTCTCCTACTCTCTCCTTTTTCTCCTTTGTTGTTGTTGTTGTTATTATTATTATTATTATTATTATTATTATTATTATTATTATTATTATTATTATTATTATTATTATTATTATTAAATACCAAATTAATTAATGTTATGCTTATCTATGTTTAAAAAATAAATAAATATTTAAAATACAAAAACAATGAATATTTTAAAAACATATTAAATAAATGAATAAATATTTTAAATCCAAAATGATATGCTTACTTATATTTTAAACGATAAGTAAATTATATTTTAAATGTAATAAATAAGTTTAACAAAATTTAAAAATTTTAGAAGTAATATAATTTTTTTTAAACTAACAACTTTATTAAATAAGTAACTTTATCATTATAACATTATTTATATTTTGAATCAAATATCAAATATCATAATAACTTTAGTTTACTATAACAATAGTTTTATAGTAATTTATCTTTAAATTATTGTTACATTAATTAAATAAATTATAATAACTTTATAATAAATTATTGTTAAAAAAATTTTTAAGATTAAATTATAAAAATATATTAATATATATTTATTTTTATTAAATGAATTAACATAAAATTTAAAAATTAAAAAACAAAAAAAACCAGTCCAGCCGGTTTAGCCCGACTTGGCCCGGTTTAAGATGAACCAGTTCATCAATCTTTAAATGATGAACCGGACCGCTCGCCGGTTCATCATCCAGTTTAGACCGGTTACTTGAGATAGTGGGCCGGAATCGGACCGGTTCGGCCCACTATCACCTCCTCTTGTCTCTTGTACCAAATAAAACCAAGCATGGAAATGCAATTTAGTTTTTTGCCATGGAAAAAATGCAAACCCAAATAGTCACTATTGTTCAGCCATATGAAAGTATTTTACACCTCTCTGCTTTTGTTAAAAAAAATCTTAATGTTTGAATTGTTTCTTCTAGAGAGGTTTTTTTGTAATGGCTCTTGACTCACACCTCTTTTCTTTTGTTAAAAAAAAAGGATCTTAATGTTCAAATTGATGTTCAACTAAAGCAATTGAAAATGATATTTTTCTTGGCGCAGTTGTCTTCTTCAGTGCTTTGATAATTCATGTATATGGAAAAATTGTTGGTTTATGGATCTATTCTGAAAGAGCACCCACACTGAAGCCAACTTTAAACTTCTTTGCAATTCATAACTAATTGAGTAAAATAAGATTATAAGTGGATAGCTTTTATCATAATGATTTATAAATACTTTTTCATATAGTATAATAAAATACAGTTTTATTTCATAAATATTAATACTGACAGGCTTCAATGGAAGAGATTGAAATTTAGTAAAAACTTAACCAATAAAGAAGATTCTGCTGGTTGTTTCAATGATTTAATCCATAATGACTTGGACTTTACATATTGGAAATGATACTTCCATTTAGCACGAAAAGGTATTAATATTTAGAATTTTATAGTATAGAATTTGTAACCAAAAAAAAAAAAGTTCCATTGCAGGCAATAGATTGGAAGACAAGTGATAATTTTGATGTTAATCAGTTCCTTTCTTTGATTTCCTAGGTGACTTTAGCAATTAGATAAAATATGAGGTTGCCCAAATTTGAAATATCTCCTCTCTATGAGTTCTCAATTTGGTTAATAGATTCATCTAATCCAATTGCAGATATCCGAAAGGAAAGCATGATTAAAATGCATAAATTTTTCGTGCCAATATTAACCTAATATTGTTGTTAAATTTCTTGCCAGAGCCAAGTGTTTTGCAAGTTGTTGCTTAAAGAGTGAAAAGTGTTAATGATATACAAGAGTAAACTACAGAGAGATACCAAGTTCATTATTTTTTTTTCAAGAGAACAAGATTGAGTGCGTTGAATTTCATATTCAAATTTGTGCAACACACTTTATGCCAAAAATGTGTAAACTAAGTAAGATCTTTGAAGCTACTTCATCACTAAAAATATAAACCTATCATCCATATAGAACTACAAGATTCACTGATGATAAAATCCAAACATATAAATTAAAAGGTTTTATAATGAAACCAATTTGATATCAATCATTGTTGAAATCTGTATTATCAAAGTCTTTGAAGTCAGAATAGATCTTGCATGTAAAGAAATCATGAATGGTAAGAAAAATGATGATATAAATAAAGTTTTTTTTTTGCCATATATTAATTGTAAGATAGATTAATTATTTATTTATAAATGTTTCTGCAATTTATAGCTCTTCCTAATCAGATTATCAACCAATTACTCCATATGCCTTAATTAGAAAGCTATACCTAGCAAAGCATTTTCAAATATGGTATTATCCACTATTACCTTCCCTAACGTAGTTAAACCTTTATTTTCTGCGTCACTTATCATGTTGTACAGAATCCTGCGCATAAAGAAAGACCAAAGGTGTTAATTTGCAGGCAGAACTATCCAAGGTCCAGTAAAGAAAATCATGATCTTGTGCCCCAATCCCATTTGAAGGTAACACTTTTGAAGGTGCATTGAAGAAAATAAAATCAACTATATTAAGCTTATAATAACTATGCAAATAATATGGCAACAATGAGATTAAAAAGAAAGGAAAGTATAAACTTTATACAATGAGGCTATTGATGCTGAGATTTAGACTATAAGATCAGCAAAAGAGAAGCACTACTTTTTGCATAGGATTAAAGATTAAAATCTCGCATTTTTTTGGCAGATTTGTCATCATAGGCAAATCTGCCTGAAACAAAATTGGCTCCAGGAAGAAGATTTTTTCCTTGATGCTCCTAGTTTGAAATATAAGTTGGAAACTAGAAAGACAATATAATCAAAATGAGATGGAGGTAACATCAAACATGATTATACCAAGAATTATTTAAAGAGGAAGCTGTCAAATGATGTATGAAAGCTACAAACTAAAAGAATAGTTTTTTTTTTGCCGGTTAAATAGGATTGCACTTGGCAGAATCATGATGTTTATGTTGTAATATCCCTATTTGTGTGGACTAATTAAGTATAATTATTATCATATAAATTATTTTAGTAGTATAATTTATGTATAGTGTGACCATATATATATGTAATATATATTTATATTATACATGTATTTATCCTTAATGTGACGGATATAATACATGATTCAAAATATGAGAGGTCCCTACTCTTGGCACAATATATAAATGGTGGCCCATTAACCATTTGTATGATGGTATGAGATCCACAAGAGCAGCCTTCTCCCTCTCTTCTCTCCCGTCACTCTCCCTCTCACCAAGTTCTCCTTCTATGGCAGCACCACCAGCTCCGGCGGACCTCCGACGTAGCACCGGCGACACCTCCTCCCTCCAGCAGTGGTAGTAATGGTGGTTATTGTGGTGAGTTATGGCTTACCCGCCAAAGGTTAGATTTATTGTTTTGTTATTGTGTTAATGACTTTGTGAATTTTATTGATTAATTTCAATAATTGGTATCAGAGCCACTCATCCAAAGAGTCATTAATTATTTTTGTTTGAGGGAGAGAAGCCATAGATAGCCATTTTTGAAGCTTTAATTTTCGAATGGCTTAAACCCATTTCGATTTTGACATTTTCGAAGCAAAATTTGGTTAGATTCTTATTGTAGAAGGTTTTAGAATGAAAAACCCCTTTATTCCGGATTGAAAATGGCTAAAAACGGTGGCTTTTGGAGCGGGTCGGGTTGAACGACCCAATTTTTTTTGCATTTTCTCCTAGTTTGGGTGAGAAGACGACGATTGCACGCTCCCGATAGCTGTAGATAGCGCTCGCAGGCACCAAAACATAATGAGGCAAGCGCGCGTGTTACACGCGCCCGCATTTGAAAAAAAAATTGTTTTTTCAGCTCGTTTTTTGCCAAATTGTGGCTGGGCAATTTTTTTTCCTATTGGGCCGGTCTTGGCCATACGTTTGGGCCAATTTTTTTTTTTTATTTTGGGTTGTTTTCTATTTTATCTTAGGGCCATATTTTGCTGGATATTTTTTTTAATTGGGCCAATTTTTGTTTAGTATTTTAATGGGCCAACAATTATTAAAATAAAATAAAATAAAGTAAAAGGTTATTTGTTTTATTTTAATTAAGCCTTAATGCTTTAATTTATTTATGCCAAAATAACTTTGTGATATTATGGGCATTATTTATTCAATTATTTTAATTGGCCATTTAGTATTAATTAATTTTGGGCAATTAAAATTAATTAATTTTAGGGCCATTTTGCTTAATTAATTTAGGGTCCATTTTGCTTAATTAATTTTATTTGGCTATTAAATTAAATTGATTATAGGCCATTTTGCATAACTATTTAATAGGCCATTTTGGATTAATGTTTAATTGGCCATTTTTATTTAATTAATTATGGGTCATACAGTTAATTAATTTTTGGACAATTTTGGATATTTAATAGCCATAATTAGTTATTAAGCCCAAAATTAATGTGATATAAGTGAATTTTTTGGAGGAATTAATTTTGAAGTAATTTTTAGAAATTTAATTGCTCATTTAATTCATAATTCACTTAATTTTGAAAATATACACATGCCCATAAATTATTGATAATTGGCCTAATTAAATAAATTTAAATAAATTATTTGGGTATTTTGTTTGAGTCATTTTGGATTATGGTTACCCATTCCTTTAATAATTTATTTAAACAAATAAACTCTCTTAAAATAACATTGCCTTATTGTTTGAATATTCACATTTATGTTGAATTAATTTAATTAATTAATGTTGGGCCTAAAATTACTACATATGCTTCAGGAATTGTATATTTTGGGTGTAGTTAATTTTGGTCAATAAATTTCGTGAATATTCTTAAAATTTTAAATCATTAATTGGATTGACTAGTACTTGCCTGTCGCAGGAATAGTCATGAAGATTTTCTGACTATTTATTCTGATAATTTTAAGGATATAATAATAAGGCAATGCATAGTGATAGTTGCAATTGCATAATTTACTAAGATCTCTAGAAGTGGCTAGTCTCTCCATGTCGGATTGTTAGTTGCTTTTAGAGATGCTTGGGATTGAGAGGATTCTGGTTGGGATATGACACGATTTTCCTACCCTGTCGGTGGGCGATCATTTAGGTTATATTCAACTAGTTTTGTCTTATCCTCGGTAGTGTATTGTGGAATAAAATTGATATTTATTGAGTTATTCCACTAGCCTCCATATTGTGCAACTATCACATATAGAATCTCTAGCAGGATCAAATTAGATAGATGGTATGAATCGGTCTATACGATTAGGGACACATTAAAATAGGAAGTAGTCCCGAGAGTCGATCAATCAACTATACCCAATAGTATGAGCTTGTTGAGGACAAACTATATTTGGAATTTCGGGAACATTCAAGTGAAAATTCTCTAATTATATATAAGGTATACCATAAAAGAATACATCAGAGAAAGTGTTCCAGTTAATGAAAACCAAGAAGTATTTATGGATGCTATTAGAAAATAGTTCGCATAAGATTGATAAAGGTTGCAATATGAGTTTGATTCCATATGGTAGATTCAGTACTACGTCCTTCTGGGGTAAAGAGTGGGAGATCTTCTAAGTTCGCAGATCTCATTTAGCATACCTTAATGGACAGAAGGAAGTATAGTATTTTGATATCAAAAAATTGATATTGTCATTAAAGAGTGGGAGATCTTTTAAGCTAACAGATCTCATTCAGCCATAATGATGATGTATGCCAATATTACTGCCAAAAGGAATATTATTAGAAGGTCTCAATAAAAGGTCATTTTAGAAGAAGAAATTTGCAAGTCTATTTCTCATTCTGGTTCCACCAACACCTCTAAATATTAGTGTGTGCCATTCTGTCATAAACTTGAGCACAAGAGGGTAGATTGCAAGAGTCCTCTAGATTGGGATGTGCAAAAGGCATTTTGTTAGCTTTTACTTTGAATCCAATCTAGGAGATATGCCCTCTAACTATTGGTGTTTGATACTGGTGCTATTATTGATAAAGCCATAAGCAACCGGAGATCGAATAAGGAAAAATTGTTGTAAATTGGGATTATAGAGTTAGAATCCATACTGAAAACATAGCCAGTTCGTTGTTACATTTCGTAAACAGTTTTGGAATTACTGACGGTCGATACTTTTCATCTTGATAACGAAAAAAGTATTTCTAATTAGTAACAACATGTTTATTAATTCTGGCATTCTGCATGATGGATATACAGTAGACTTGTACCCCAATAGTAGGCAAATTTTCTTCATTGGTGAATGATGTGACTGTTGATTTTGATTATGATAGAATAAATAAGATATCTATCAAGTAGTGGCATAAGAATTAGGGACATTTTGAGGCACAAATAGGATTGTATTAAGGGAGATCTTGCTGCTAATATTAAGGATATGATTAACAGATATTGAAATGATTAGGAGCTGATATATAGCGACATTTGTGGATCATTTTCACATTTTGTACTCAGTAGATATAAGTGTTTCATCACTTTCACTAAAGACCATTTTGATTTAGATAATATGGAGTGAAAGATCTGACCTTGTAGAGGCCTTAGGCATTCTGATTAATTATGCTGCGCTGCTTAAGGCAATGATCAGACAGTAATGATGAATGTTATGTTCGGTATAATGAAACTAGACGAAATCATATACTGGCTTTCGGTTAAGTGCACTATAGGATTATGTATTGACGCCTAGTGTACGATGCTTGGAATATTGAAATAGAATGAGATTGCAGTTGCGGTCATTCGTACATTTTGATATAGTACGATTCATGTTAATCACTTCAAATATTCGGAATTCAGGTGGAGTGAAGTTATTAAAACTGCAACTCACATTCAAAGTTGATCTCCAAGCAAGACCAGTTCATAAATGCATCCCAAGTTGTAGTCATACAAGAAGCGGAGTTTGTGCCGCTTTCTATGTTAAGAGTTATAAAGTTAGGCCAAAAGGCTTAAAACTCATAGTCAAGAAAATTTGATGAGAAAACTATCAACGGCAATTTTGTTGGTTATTATATCGGCTAGAAAGATTCTATATTTTGTTTTCTGATTATGTGACACTAGAATTATTAAGTCTGACAATGCAATCTATTTAGAGGATGACTTAAAGAGTGGGAGTTGTGAACTCCACAAAATCATTATTGAAGTATATTTTGTTGTGCTAGTCCCATATATGGGTTATCTTTTGATGATGAAAAGCCACAAACCAAAGGAATCAATGGTTGATCCCAATACCATATTTTTGAACATGCACCTGACCTTATAGAGGAACATGAATGTGAGATTCATGTGTCTTCTGTTTCTGATATTTGTCAGGAGAGTATACTGATTCGAATTTTTAGAATTAGATATTAGTCATGCAGGATGAGTAAGCATTTATCTTACATAAGGATGCATGAGATTTATTTTAGTTATCACATCATTGTAGACCAAAAAGGACCCTAAAGATCAGGTAGAAAATTTAAAGTCAAATTTTGCCAAGTCTTTAAATAAAGCAACCTAAAAGTTTGTTGTTCCTAAGATGGAACATACAGTTTATGTGAACTCAAGGAGTTCATTTGCGAACATTAAAAGGCATCCAGATTGCAATATATAAAATAATGAGATTGTCACTTTGAGGAGAACATTGTCGTTTGATAATTGAATCTATTGCAAGGTCAGTAGGAGCAGTATGTGTTATTGTACTATAAATTGATGATATCAAATAGCAGCCAATGACACTGACCTATTGTATGAGACATTTCATGTCGTCACGTCACTTAAAGATGAAGAATCTAAGTGAGGCTTTATTTCGTTTTAAGGATTGAGATTCTTCGTGACATATCTATAGGCATACATTATTGGTTTCAAGGAAACCTACATTATGTGTGTTGAGTAGGTTTATTATATGTTGTTCTCCTACTAAGACGTCGTTTAATGAAAAGTGACATTGTGAAAATCTCAAAGTCTTCAAACTAAAAATGAAAGAGCTCATATCGAGTGTTGTGTATGTCTTATTGTGGGTAATTACTATATGCTCAAGTTTATACACATTTGGACATTGTGTATGTTATAGGTGTATTTCGGAGATACTTGAGCAATCCTGCAATAGAGATCTGGAAGTTGAAAAGAGAATATTTGGATATCTACAAGTCTGACATTCTGGGTTTGGTAAGATATTCTAATGTTAATTTTGCGAGCCATCCAAATATTGAAAATTATTTTGGTTATATATATATTTGTGGATATAAAGGAGCTGTTTTTTGAAAAGTGTGAAGCAAACACTTACAACGTCCTTGATTGTGGAGGCTAAATATGTAGCATGTTGTAAAGCTACTTGATGGGCCATTTAGGCTGCAAAATTTCATCTCAGGGCTGGCTTTCTGTGGTTGCCATTTCGAAGTCCTGGAGGTGTATTGTAGTAATACTGCAGCAAGTACTTTCTCTCTCAAAATGCTAGGAGTTCCTCACGCTCCAAATATTCAGATATCATCATTCAGTTTGATAGAGAGAAAATAATGGAATCCATTGCTTGATTGGATTGTAGAGCACATGGTTTAAAGAGCTCATTCTAGCTAACTAAGAGTTTGGCTGCTTAAATGCTTTGACGACATAGCACTTGTATGAAGCATATGGAGTCGTTTGCTGCATTAAGTTAGTGGGAGCTCTGTAATGGAATCAACTGCAGTTGTGTGGATGGATTCCTACTTGGCCATATATGCATATTCTATTTGTGAACTCTTTGGTGAATATGACATTCTGTTGGATGAGACATTGTGTATTAGTCTCATGTGCTTATATTGAAGCAATGCATCATTCAGTTTAGGTGCATGGACCTAATGGAAGTAGATATTGATTCTGTTTTCATATCATTTCCATTTCACACTCATTCTACTATTTTGTTGTAGTCTTCATGAGTTTACGCATTTGTACCATGTCGGTATGATGCATTCTGAAGCTTATAAAGGCTTGTTATTGTTGTTAAAGTATTTGTAAGCGTACACATTTGTACCCTTTCAGTACAATGTATCTAGAAGGTCTTATGAATACATATTGATATTATATGATATTTTGTTAATTAACTTAATTGTCCAAGTGGGAGAATGTTGTAATATCCCTATTTGTGTGGACTAATTAAGTATAATTATTATCATATAAATTATTTTAGTAGTATAATTTATGTATAGTGTGACCATATATATATGTAATATATATTTATATTATACATGTATTTATCTTTAATGGGACGGATATAATACATGATTCAAAATATGGGAGGTCCCTACTCTTGGCATCAATATATAAATGGTGGCTCATTAACCATTTGTATGATGGTATGAGATGCACAAGAGCAGCCTTCTCCCTCTCTTCTCTCTCGTCACTCTCCCTCTCACCAACTTCTCCTTTTGTGGCAGCACCACTAGCTCCGGCGGACCTTCGGCGTAGCACCAGCGACACCTCCTCCCTCCAGCAGTGGCAGTAATGGTGGTTATTGTGATGGGTTATGGCTTACTCACCAAAGGTTAAATTTATTGTTTTGTTATTGTGTTAATGACTTGGTGAGTTTTACTGATTAATTCCAACAGTTTACGCACCCAAAATAAACCTAGAAGAAAATCATTCGGGTTTAGTAATCAATTTTTTTTTTATAATGCTTTTGGAGTTGCTGCGAGTACATAGTTTGAGATCATAACTCAGTCGACTGTTCCAAGACACAGAGGAAGCTTAAGCCAAAGCAATTTTGTCAAGTGACTTTACATCCTTCGCTAAAAATGGGCTACAAATGATGTCTGATTGATTTAATTTCTAGGTTCTAAACAATTTTTTTGGCCAAAAAAACAATTTTTTTTTTAAACTTTGTAGCAAAAGATGGAATTACAGCCCAAAAAAGGAAAAAGATAATGTTTCCTTTGGTTTTTATTGTAAGATCAAATTTATCAAAGGATAATTTTTTATTATTTATTTAGTAAATTAAACTTGTTATAGTGTTTTGTTTTTTTATTTACTAATTTTACATTACATCAAATATTTAATATATTAGTAACAAAAAGGGAAATGCTATGGGCAGCTGCGCCAACAATCGCCTTTCAACACTCGAAACGACAGCAAGCCACGTTGGTTCAAATTTTAAGTTAAAAACCGGTAACTTGTAATCACAAGTTACCTCACTTGCCCTGCATGCCTATGATAGCTTAATAAAAAAAAAGAGACAAAAACCATTTTACAGCTTTGGTAACCAAACGAAAAAGAAAATAATAAAACTAGTATTTGGTCAGAAAACAATTAATATATTTTTTTAATATTTGTAAATAAAATATGTTTTAAAATAAAAAATATTTTTTTCAATTTTCTAAAAGAAAAAAATCTATATTTATTAAAATACAAAACAAATAAATTATTTCTTTAATTCAAGCATATATTTCAATTTGTATCAGACAAATATCTATATCTATATCTACGTTAAAATTAAAAATAAAAATCATATATCATTTATAAATTTTTTTGCACATCTTTATCAATATATAAAACATATTTATCGTAATAATTAATTTTGGTATAAATTTTTCATTTGGATGCACTTAAAAAAAAAACATACATATTTCAAATAAACACTAACTAGTAGACATGCAGGGTAAGATTAATTTTCTTTTCATCGTTAAAGTATAAAATACTCATCAAGTTTCATTTAATTATTGATCAAAAATTAAACTTTTAATTTCAATAAGATTCAGTTTTTTATAATAATATTATATCTTATATAAATATATGTAAAAGTTTACGTGGATAGCTTAACTTTTTTATACTTAAAATAATTAATTAATTTTAATTTTCTATAAAATAATCCTATTAAATTAGTTATTTAATTTTAAATATTTAAAATTTAAAAAAATAAATTTGAACCATTTTAACTACTTCTAAATCAAATAAAATTTATCTATTTATTTGTTCAAACATTTTTTTCGTAACAAAAAAAATCCATATATATTATCTATTCTTTTAAAACATAAATTATCTTAAATGTTGTATATAATTATTTTGAATTAATTAATTTTTTTAAAAAATAAATAATAAATTATTTTTATTTTATTACATTTTTCTTTACTTACTTTTTATATTTGAAACTATTATAAATATAGTTTTTTATTTCAAGGTCCTAAAAAATATAGTTTTCAACTCTAATTAATTAAAATAAGATTAATTTATAATCATTTAAATGCAAATTTTAAAAATAAATTAGTTTCAAATATGAAACATTAACAAATAATCTATTAATGATTAATGTAGCAAAAATTGCTTTAATTAAAACTATAGCTATTTAATTAATTTACTTAATATTTAAAATTTATTATATTTATTTTTAAAATTCTTCTAATTAGTATTTGATTTCAATTTTTTTTAATTTTTTGTATATTCATCAAGTGTTTTTTAATATATCAAAAAAATTTTGTATTATTTTTTTTATTTTTAAAAAATTATTATAAAATAAATTCGTCACCATACATCACACAAGTTTAAATCTAGTATACTTTTAAGGCAAAAGAAAAGTTATTTTGATAAAAAGACCAAAACAACGTAATTCTTTTGAACTATTAAAGCATTTCCCAAAATACTATGTTGTTTTGGTTTTTTTATCAAAGTAACTCTTCTTTTGGCTTAATTATGATTTGAGAAAATAAAAGAAAAAGTGAAAAAATATAAATATTTATTAAAATTTAAATATATTTTAAATATTTATATTTAAAAAAATTAGTAAAAGTGGAATAATCATTTTTTAGTTTAATAAATTACATATTTTATTTACAAATCTTAAAAAAAAATGGATTGTATGCTGTCCATATAATGGTTTTATTATTCTTTTTTTCGTTTGGTTACAAAAGCTGCAAAATGATTTTTGCCTCTTTTTTTCATTAAGCGGTCATGGGCATACAGGAGATGTCAGGTAATTTGTTATTACAAGTTACCGATTTTCAACTTAAAAATTTAAGTGACGTGGCTTGTTGCAGTCTCGAGTGTTGGGAAGCGACGGTTGGTGCAGCTGCCGCTAGCATTACTCTAGTAAAAGAGAAGGCCGCGTAGCGTGGAAGCATTCTAGTGACTAACAAAAATGTGAACAGGAAAGGCACACGCTGGTGATTCGATATTCTTATAATGTTGTGACATTGGTTGGTGTGTTTTTAAATACTAACAGTACACTTTTGTTTCTACCAACATGTAATAATTTTTTGACTGAATAATTAAAGATAAATTGTAATATCTTTTAAGATTTTGGTTCAAATCCAAAAAAATCCACTCCTATTTCAGTTATTTAATATTTTTATTATAACAAAAAAAAAGATTAAAAAGGAAATGCTAGCGGCAATCAATATGATGGTCGCATTTCAACACTTTTCATTTTATTGAACCATATCACATCTCATTTTTTCTTAAAGGCCAGATACTTGTTATTACTCGAAAAATATTTTTTAGCATCGCATTTCCTACCAGAATACAAATGCAGAGTAAAAACAGACCCCAAAGACAAAAGGAAAAGAACACCGCATAAACAAGGTTGGCCCGCCAAAAGGAAAACACAAACAAGATGAAAGGAATCCCAAAAGAAAACCAGAAAAAGACTTCAGCAGAGGGGTCCAAAATCAATCCAAACAAATTACCACCAAGCTTTGGAAGCAACCAGCCTATCAACATCCGCTTTTGCCAATGCATCAGCAAAACCGTTGGCTTCACGAAAATGTGATTGAAAGAGACCGAACATTTTTCTATCAGCAAGTCAATTTCAGAGAAGGTATACCAAAGTTTCCAAGGCCTGGAACCTTTATGACAGCACCAAGTTGTAGCAACTTTAGAGTCCGATTCAATGATGAGATTACAACCAGAAAAATTTCCTGACCTAACAAACATCTCAAGAGCAAATTTAATAGCAGCTAGTTCGGCTTCATTAGATTCTAATAATAACTATGCATGCAATATGGCAACAATGAGACTAAAAAGAAAGGAAAGTATAAACTTTATACCGTAAGATCAGAAAAAGAGAAACACTACTTTTTGCATAGGATTAAAGATTAAAATCTCGCATTTTTTTGGCAGGTTTGTCATCATAGGCAAATCTGCCTGAAGCAAACTTGGCTCCATTAAGAAGGTTTTTCCTTGATGCTTCTAGTTTGAAATCTAAGTTGGAAACTAGAAAGACAATATAATCAAAATGAGATGGAGGTAACATCGAACATGATTATACCAAGAATTATGTAAAGAGGAAGCTGTCAAATGATGTATGAAAGCTACAAACTAAAAGAATAGTATTTTTTTTACCGGTTAAATAGCATTGCACTTAGCAGAATCATGATGTTTACACACCCAAAATAAGCCTAGAAGAAAATCATTCGGGTTTAGTAATTAATTTTTTTTTTATAATGCTTTTTGAGTTGCTGCCAATACGTAGTTTGAGATCATAACTCAGTCGACTGTTCCAAGACACCAGAGGAAGCTTTAGCCAAAGCAATTTTGTCAAGTGACTTTACATACTTCACTAAAAATGGGCTACAAATGATGTCTGATTGATTTCATTTCTAGGTTCTAAACAATTTTTTTGGCAAAAAAAAAACAATTTTTTTTTTGAAAATTTTGTAGCAAAAGATGGAATTACAGCCCAAAAAAGGACATAGATAGTGTTTTCCTTTGGTTTTTATTGTAAGATCAAATTTATCAGAGGATAATTTTTTATTATTTATTTAGTAAATTAATTTTTTTTTTGATTTCTAGCAAATTAAATTTGTTATAATTTACTAATTTTACATCACATCAAATATTTAATATATTAGTAAAAAAGGCAGCGTAGCGTGGAAGCATTCTAGTGACTAGCAAAAATGTGAACAGGAAAGGCACACGCTGGTGATTCGATATTCTTATAATGTTGTGACATTGGTTGGTGTGTTTTTAAATACTAACGGTACACATTTGTTTTTAGCAGCATGTTAACTTTTTTTTATCAAATGATTAAAGATAAGTTGCAACATCTTCTAAAACTTGAATTCGAATCTAAACAATTTTACTCTTATTTTAATTATTTAATATTTTCATTGTAACAAAAAAAACAAATCTAAAAGGAGAATACTAACGGCAATCAATATGACAGTCGCAAGACCAATTATTTGTTATTACAGATTACTCAAAAAGTATTTTTTTAGCATTTCATTTCCCACGTACTTTAGCTTTTCAACTTCTCAAATAATTGTAGTGAGTAACTCATTTTCAGGTAAAAATGAAAAATAACGTAAACCAAAAAGATGAAAAATGTTAAAATGTGATTGTCTGCCGCAAACATTCTTCAAACTAAAACATGCAAGAACATGCAAGTAAGATTTGAATTTGATTAGTGTTTTTGTTTTTTTGATAAAAAATTAGAAAATAAAAAAAATTGAATAATCACATACAATTAACAAAAGGTTGTCATTTTATTTATTCTGAAAATTCGAAAAGGACACGAGATTAAAAATACGGAGAAGAGCCAAAGCACAAGGCTTCTTCCAGTCCAGCATAAATGAACCAATTCATTATTTGGAAGGAGCTGCTGCTCTCATTTTGGCTAAAATCATCTTACTGAACTCCGCAAGCTTTTCGGTGTCAGGCATAACATCTTTCACAGCAGCATCAGAGCAGAATCTGTGAGCCCAATTGAGCAGAGCAGGAGTCTTGGCTTCACTAAGCAGCTTGATCCCGCTGTTCTGCTCAGTCACTCTTAGCAACCCCAAGAAGCTCCCGAATGCAATGTCAAGGTATCCAATTCCATCCCCACCAAAGAAAGGCTTCCCTTTGCTGCACTTGCCAAGCGCCTCCTCCAACAGCTCCAGCCCTTCCTCCAACTGCCCTATGGCTGCTTTCCTTGCATCCTCTCCTTGAGAAATGCCGATAGCTTTAATGGAAGGGAGCCACTGCACATAAAAGAGTTCAAGTAGCACTTCAAAGACATAAAAAGAAAACCCTAAGCATAGACTCAGTGGTGTAATGTTTCATTGAATTTCTAAGTGAAGACAATCTATAATAAGAAGTCTTATGTTCGAATCTTCAACAGATCAAATTTTTTTAGGCTAACGCTAACCACACAAGGCAAGTGGAGACTATTCCCATATTCAATATAATATGAGCATACCTCCTTAAAAAAAAAAGACATAAAAAGAAACTGTCAAACATGATTTTGTTTGAACAAATCACAAATTCATATACCTTTTCGTCAAGATAGGCAGCCCAAAAGCGAGCAGTGGCACGTTCAAGGGGATCAGAAGGAAGAATGTAGGGAGCAGAGGACCAAACCTCATCGATGTATTGAACAATAATGAGAGACTCACAGATGGGCTGATCGCCATGAATGAGAACTGGGATTTTCTTGTGAACCGGGTTTGATTTGAGAAGAAGCTCGCTTTTGCCTTCCCATAGTCTCTGCTCAACGTATTCATAGTTGACAGACTTGAGGTTAAGGGCAATCCTTGCCCTCATCACAAATGGACTGGACCACGTACCCAAAACTTGCACTCTGGCATCACTCTTTGCCATTGCCGATTTCGTTTTGAGAATCACAAATGTGTGCAGGCTGCAAGCGTTTAAATAAAGGAAAATGCAGGAGATGAAACTTCAGATTACAGTCAGAATTAAATGTGAGAGGAACATTTAACCATATAATCAGTTGGCATTATAATGCAAGTTAAATGAAATGCACGCAAACAAGCAGGTTTGGCCCCATTTTTTACGAGGACAATATTTGGACAGCGTATGCTGCATCTGAGCATTACTATTGCCTTTTCTTTTACTGTTGCATGTAGGACCTAATTTTGTACAACAATAATTTAGGTTTCTTGCATTATCAGAAAAAAAAAGTGGAGTTTTTTTACTTTACAAGCGGAATTAAAATTATGATACATTTTATTTTATTTATTTTTATTTTTAATATTTTTATAGGATATGTGTCATGATTTTAATACCACTTGTAGAATAAAAAAATCTAATAACGGTGTTTTGAATAATTATTTATATATATGTATGTATTTTTATTTGAGAAATTTTAAATATACTACAATTTTTTTTCTTTAAATCTCAATTTTAAATATAATAAAACAAAATGTTCTTTTAATTCCTTGCCAACCTATCCTTAAACTAAATTCATCACCTATTTTCTCACTCTCTCACCATCTTCTTCATCCCTAAATTAAAATATAAGAATCCCTACTTGAGTCACCAAACGCGTTTTCTAGTTATTTTAAAAATGTGTTTACAAATAATAATATAATTAAAAAAACAAAAAATATATATGGGAACATAGGTTCCCTCCTGCCCAAGGAGCATTGCGCAGGAAAAACGTTCCCTTGCAAGGCAAAATGTTCCCACACAATCAGTCTTGCCCAGAGAATTATGTTCAGATTAACTCAGTTTTTACTTAAACCTTACTAGTTTTTAGGCTATTTAATTTGTTCGTGTAATCATAATAATAGTTATTATTACCCAAACTAAAAAATGATTTCATTTTTTCCTTGATTCGTTGAGTTTTTTTTAGAGTTTATGAAGAACAAAAATGAAGAAAAAATTAAGATTTAGGAAAGGGGATGAAAGCATAAAGAAGAAGAGATAATTTTATTAATGTCAAAATTATCTTTTTATTTGAGGGTATTTATATTCCCAAACTATTTAAAGTGTAAAAACAAAATTTTGTGGCGCATTTTTCAACTCTCTTTTATTTGGAAATTGGTTTGTCTTTTTACGTCGTTTTTAGCGAGAGGAAACGACAAAACCCTTTTCTGAGCCGATCACCCTCGTAGACTTACGGATCAACGGCAACTTTTTGTGTGCCAAGCATCGGTAAGTTCATATTAAATTTGGTCACTATGTTTTAATTTCATTGAATTTTGTTATTTTATTGACTTTTAAACTTAAAGCAACAATTTGATACAAATTTAATTTTATATTTACAGAATATTTCCTAAAATATTTTAATTTTGCCTTTTTTATTCAAAATTCAACAAAATTGAAAAAAATTCAATAAAAAAGTTATCATCTGCATTAACATAATATTCTATGAAAATATTTCAATTTTTTTGTTCAAAGTTTATTAAAATTAAAATAGAATGAGAAGATTCAATATTGAATGACAAAATTCAGATTAACCCCAACGCTCTTAATTAAAAATATTAAGACACTATTTCAAAGTTTTAGGACTAAAAAGATTTAGGAATTTCTTGACCTTGGAAAGCTGGGAGTTAGGAAGTAAGGATTTTTCAAGACCAAAATTACAACACCTAATAACCAGGAAAAGAGGGCAAACTGGCTTAATGGCAAGCTATTTTCAGTAGGCCAATTATATACAAGAATATGGAAATTCCTGCTTAATTAAAAAAATTTAGCATAAGGCTTGCTCCCAAAGTACACTATAAATTAATTGCAGTGATATACAATAATAGGGGAGGAACACGTTTAAATCAACGAGCTAAGGAATCTAAAGGGCGCCTCATGAAGAAAATATTGACAAAACCTTCACCTTGAGAATGCTCTGAGACAAAAGAGGCTGCTATGGCCGAACAGTTGATTTATTTCGCACGACAGATTTGCATTAGGAAGATCCAATAATGGCTGGCTGGTTCCAACTGTCAAAAATTTAACCATTTTAACGTATATGCAACCGGTTGCCTCCTAGCTTTTGCAGCCAATCAACTGAAACTGCAGTCGTTGCATCTCCAAATACACGTTCCCCTAAATCTGAGATAGGAATTCAAGAACTGATCAAGCTTCTGTTAAGTTCACTGTTTTCAATGTGAACAGATTTTTCTGGAGGAATTTCTGGTTTTGCCTTGATCTTAACTGGTTTCCCAAGCTTTAGTTTATCTTCCATTCTTGCAATCTCAAGAGCCTTTGCACAAACAGGAAATCCTTGATCATCCCAGGATTCCAAAATTACACCAGAACCTATGCAGGTTTGTCCCTCATAGAAGGCTGCAAATTGTCCAGCCGCAAGACCTTGATCATCTTCAGGTAGGCGGACAACTGCAACATCTTCACCGCCATCTTCACCAGGCTCCATTTTAAAACAGCAATTGTAAAAGCCAGGACCATGTCTGACCTGAAAAGTTTAGATTAGTTAGCAACAAGAGAAAAGCCTCATCCCATTAAACTAATAAAAAATGAAGTCCAAAATAAGGTTATTTCTAAAGAGACTGTCAATGAATTAAGTGACCTAAAACTAAAATCACCTATCACATAAATTCCACTCTCAAGATCTCATCAATATAGCTTTTGTTCAGGTCCTAATGTGGTTGGTAGTCAAGTCATCAACTTCATCAGAGATTTAGCTAGACGATTAAGGGCACAGTTGGAGACAAGGTATGGATCTGTACATGAGTTTAACTTTAATCTTTGATCCCTAGCAAGCAGTCTAGATTCAACCAGTATTGGTGTCGAGGTGACAACAAAATTTCTTTCCATTCCCCTCGTTATCAATAGATTCAATACCCACAATCAGCCTCAAGGGTTGTTTTACCTTGCATTGGAGCTCGCCGATATTGTTCGGAGGTGACCCACTAAACCACTTCAAGGAGCCAACACGAAACACTCGCCTTCTTTTGTCAATGAAAAATAATTTCTTGACACAAATACAACGTTATTTTTAACATCCTTCTCAACAACATACCTGGAGAAAACACAGTATATGGTTGGAAACAAGATAAAAAGGTATGAAGAAATGGAATTATTCAAGTGCATATGGTTTTTAAATATTGTGAAGAACATTACAACAATGTCTATCAACAATTTTGTCCAGTGATAAGTTGCGGTTTTGCAGGAATTCTATACCTGTAGTGAGCCCCATCACCTAATGCCAGTTCAGTTTATGTTCAGTTTCCTAGTTTGACATCAATCAAAGCAGACCTAAACCTTATTTGATATACTATGTTATGATAAGACCAATTACCTATATAATAAAATCTCAAGTCAGCAAGGTCAGGTTGCCTATTATACTTAACAGATGGCCTCACAATTTCAGCCAACTGATTTTAGGTTGGGATGCCCAAACAATTTGACAAAGATGATTAAATTGACAATCAAGTTGGCTATAGCTAATTGAGCGGAATATGAAGTTACAAAACATCAAAATATGCATATTTTAACATGTGTGCAATTCAATATTATATGCAAAATTATCAGCCATGCACAGTTAACAAGAATCATTCCTTAAAACTCAAAAGTGATAACAAATGGGAAAGCCCTGTAGAGATTATACTATCTAAGAACATTGGATGCTAAAGCAATTTTTCCTTAAAATTGAATCATAATGTTTGTTACCCTGGATCAAATGACAATGACCAGACTGATGTGAATACAAAATAGTTATCAAGCATACCAAGGTCCTCCAGGGAGACGTAGGCCTTGGCGTTGACCAATTGTGTAGAACCAGAAACCTCGATGTTTCCCAAGGAAGTCTCCAGTCTCAGCTTCTAATATGATTCCTTCCATCTCCCCAATGTGCTTCACAACAAAATCACTAAACCTTATCTGTAACAAACCACCAAAGTCAAACCAACAGAAAATTTTATACATTACTAAAAACTGTTGGTTAGTGCCAGTTATATGCTAAAAAATCACTAGATGGTTTTCCAAATTTTCCTCAATTATCTTGCCTAAAATATGGCACCTTAACAAATAAAATAGCAAAAATTAAACCTAAATAAAAAGAGCAGAACTTTCGGGGCAAGATGTGCTTAATTTTCCTCCAAAGTACCAAGTCAATATTGGATGTATTTAAATAACTTCAACTACACATTTGAATGAAATATTCTAAAATGTATAGAAATGTGGTCAAAAGCAAATGCTAACTTTATATACCTTCCCAAGAAAGCAGATTCCTTGTGAATCCTTCCTACTTTTGTTAGGCAGGTCAAATTTAGCTGCAAGTAGGCGAACTTCATCCTGTAGATGATAGGGTAGTACATAAAGGAAAAATCAGAATAAAAAAATAACAGTACAAGAGTCTTGCATAAGCAAAAGTAAGACAAGACCAGAAAAGCGTGGATGGAAAATGAAAACCTTTTTTGTTTCAGAAAAGGCCAGAAAATCAGACAACTATGTAATCTGTTCTTGAAAGAGAGTCAAACATCCACAACATTTAGGGTGTGCTTGGTAGGGTGGAAAAGTGGAAGGATGGAAAGAGGTATGTGAAAAAGTGAGAAGAAAATGGTTTTTGTTAGTACTTGATAGGAAGCAAATTTTTGAGGAAAGAAAATAAAAAAGATTGTCATTTTCTTTCCTTAATAACAAAAGCAAATCACTCTAAATTAGGAAGATTAGTGGAGTGAAAATGAGAGAAGTGATTAAGTATGTATAATTACAAAATTATCCTTTATTCTTTTAATTTTATTTTGTTATCATAGCTCATTAATGGTATAATGGTAAATTAAAATAATTTCATTTTCTTCCCTTTCATTTTTCAACTCTACCAAGCAATGGAAGAAAAGAAAATTATATTTTCTTTCACATTTTCCATCCTTCCTACTAAGCACACCTAAGAAAAAAAAATTAATGTTCTCCATCTCTTCATTTTTCCCTCCTTCCAATTTTCCTTCTTTCCATTTTTCTTTTTACCCTACCAAGCAAAGCCTTAAAGATGAGAGCTTAAGCAGTCAATAACAATGGAAAGCCTGCAGATCAAGGGGCATGAAAATCAAGACAACAGGATCCAGGAATTAATAAAAATGTTTGTTACGTGAACTGATTACCACATGGAACCTCCATGTTTATTTGCTATCACTGTTCTGCTTCCCTTTCTAATAACAGGCATCTGAGATACTTAAATTAAAATACACCAATTATAAAATAAAAATAGAATTAACACAGAGCACCACCTTAAGTGAGAAACAGAGGCAAAAACCAAAATAGCATCCCAGTTGAACAAATTGCAATCAATCTAGTACAACTTACCTTTTGGAGACATCCAAGTGGGAAAATAAGTCGTCTAAGCTGGAATTGTGAGAGATGAGAAAGGAAGTATGTTTGATCCTTGACCTGTGAAGTCAACAATATCTCAGAAAAAGCAGCATCTTGTAATACACAAGAAAAATCATTATACTGAACTAAAATGACTGTGTGTGTGTGTGTGTGTGTAAACACGACCAGTTTGTTACAAGATGCAAACTGAATTCATGGATTCTGAATTTCAACAAAAGAAAATATACGATTCATATGTAACAAAGAAACTTCTAATATTAAAGAATCATTTCATACAAGCAAATTTAGAATATAAAATAACTTCCTTGTCATGAATTTAAGGATTGCCTAATAGTTTCCATAAAAAACGCAAGATTCTTATTATAGGTTCAGAACCTGGAATAAAACACCAGAAATAGGAGAAAACACGTTCAGAATGTACTGTTTTCAGAAAATGCTTTGGAATGATTTCAAACTCGGGTTTTCCATCATAGCAAATTCAAATTCAAGCATGTCCCATTTGATTACATAACTGCTAGATACGTTCTCAATAAACAAAGAACGTTTATATAAACAAATGTAAACATTTGTTGAGCATCAAGCTCATAAAAGTCTATCAATACACTTTCAAGACAGCCATCAGAATTGAAAAGAAAAATTGCGTGAGTACCATGTCCTTTGATAGTTCTAAGATAGAAGACTTATTGCTTTGATCAGCAGATGGATGAACAACATTGGCATAATGCCCAGAGGCAATATAGTCATAATCCATATTGTTGATGGCATCCATGAATGCACCTGAAATTCACTATTAACATAAATGCAAAATGCACATAGTATGAATTTAACTGTCAATACTACCAATTTTCCAACCCAAACCAGAAAACATAAAAGCGACAAAAACCTCCAACATAGATAAATGGCTAAGGCTAAGGGAAGACCAAAAAATACTTGGAAGGAACTCATCCGGAAATATGTGGCGAAACGAGAGTTGGAAAAATATATTGCTTTTGATACGAATGAGTGTAGGAGAATATTTCATGCTAACAACTTAATGTGAGTTTACATATTGGTTCATACAGCCTACCCCAGTGTTGGGATAAAGGCTCTGATGATAACGATAATAATAATGATAGATAAATGGCTAAAATTCTGCAGTAATATGTACCAAATTTTATTCTTGTATTGCAAAGAACATCTGGATTTGGAGTACGGCCACATCGATACTCCTCAATAATGTAGGAAACCTGAAAGATAAGCAACTTTCATGATAAATGGAAGCAAACAAGGAACCAATTATTACTAAATTGAGTTTTCCTATAAATGAAGTCCAAATTCCAAACATTGTAATTCATTTTGCATCAGCTAATTAGAGAGGAGAAAGTTCGTAAAGGCAAGTTAAAAAACCACACAAAAGGTAAATGCATACCACATTATTCCAATATTCACCAGTCAAATGCACAACTTCTAAAGGCACATCAACCTGAAAACCAACATAATACATATATTCAGCTGAAGTATTTCTGTTGTATCACAAATACCATTAAAATGAAAAGACAATTTTGCCGATCATGTTTAACCAAAATAAGTCTTCCATGAAAATTATGCAGGTAAGTACCATTCATGCATGCAAAGAAATGCAAATGACAGTAAAGCAGATGAATATGGAAGATGTCTGAAAATGTGAACTGTGATGTGAGAATGATATTTACAAAAACTGCAAATCCTGGATTAATGTAGATTATACACTAAACCTTAAAAAAAAAAATCATATATCCAAAGATTTTTTAATATATACATTAAATCACACAGCCATTCCACCTTTGAAAGAGATAGATTAAAAATCAAAAAAGAAAAAAAAAATGACAACTATTCACTATTCATAACCGGAAACAACCTGATCACAAACAGCCCTTGCATATTTCATATCTTCTTCCCAGGGGCATTCTGTCCAGTAGTTCTCAAAATCTTCCTACATAAAACCGAGCATCAGAATGAATCTTCTAGTTTCTAATAAAACAGAAAAACCTCAAGGAAATTGATGAATAGGTATACTAATTCAATAAAGACATTTAATAACCATGGAAGAATAACCTTACCAGGGATTAAAGTGATTGTTGAAAAACAATTAAAATGGTAAAAAACACTAACACAGCCTTAGTGATATTCAAACAATAGGTCTTCCATTAACAACCAAGGCTTAGCCTAGTGGTTGTTACCCCTCTTAAAAGGGATTAGATCCAAGGTTCGATTCTCCACTCTCCTCTTGTACCTCCTATGAATCAGAAAAAAACACTAGGTCTCCAATTAAACATTAAACAAGTACACTTTGTGGGCTATTAATAATCCAGTGAGCTCTTCCTGGTGATTTGAGCTCGAGCTACTAGTTCTAAAATTACCATTATGGTTAGAACAGTGTAGGCGTTGTAGAATCTCAAGTGTGTCTAGAAGCATACAACCAAGAATGATGATAAAATTGGCCAAATCACTCATGGTAGGTGCAGCACTATAGTAGAAAGTGGGCCAAAGTCTAACGAGCGAGCCAAGCACCACCCAGGCAAGTCGTTTTGCCACCTTCTGAACTGGTTAGCTAAGGCTCTTAAGATCAAGATGGTTTATGCAAAATAAACCTCTAACATGCTGATGTGAGCTCAAGTTGGTTTGGATGCAAGCTACATAATTGCTATCTTGTAAATGACCTTTTTGAATGGAGACCTAAGAAGCCATGACGAACTTGAGTTAAACTCTAATATATCCTCTAATTTTTCTTGACAGGCTCAAATTGGGAAAAATGATCTTTGAGCAGGTTCATTGCTCAAGAAGAATTACAAATCATATACCACAGGCACAGCTCAAGAAGAATTTCATCTGAAATACTATTACTTGGGGGAAAAGCTTCGTATGACATAAAAAAGCCCAGAATAATACCTGAACAAAATGCTCAAGTATATAAGTGCTCACCAGGACCTAAACTATAAGACAAAAAGTTAACGTAAGCCATAATGAAGCCTCCATAATATTTACTTTCTTTATTTAACCGTGAAGCTCTTTACAAGAGTTTAAAGTACAATAGTATACAAAAATATATAAACAATGATTTTCTCCCTTGACCGAGGCTTGTCTGGTGGGTCAAAGATTTCCTTTCAATAGCAATATTAAGGCGTACTGAAACTTGGTTTTTGCCATGATTTTCTGGAGGCCTCTGTCATGGCTTATTCTAAAAGGTTTTCTAACCCAAGAACATTTTGGAATTCAATTTTCTTATTTAACTGTGAAGCTTGACAAGAGTTTTGATAAAGTACAATAATTACAAAAATAAATAAAAAATCAGTTTAACTCCTTTGATCGAAGCTTGTCTGATGGCTCAAAAGTTTCCTTTGAATAACAATATTAGCGTGTACTGAGACTTGGTCCATTTGCCCTCATTTTGTTGGAGGTTTCATCATGGCTTACATAAACATTTGTCTTACTACATCCCGAAAGATGGAGGCTTCGTCAGAGACACCAATCTTGAATCAACGTAAAGCAAATATCAGTTTAGATAAAGCCTTGATGATGCCATATACCAGTTGGTCTTTAGTGTTGACATGAGAGACAAACAAGAGATTCTTCTCATCTCAATCACAAACAAATTGAAAGTCAATTGCAATTTGTTTCAAAGAAAAACTGGATTAGTGGCACCCACATTATCATAGAAAATTGCTAGTCTTCCAAGACATATGTAGCATAATCCATGATGAAGCCTCCCACAAAAGCATGGAAAATGGAGAAAGTACCATTTTTTTTTTAACTCAATCATTCACAAATTTTTTTTTGTTATTTTATTTATTTTACTATATTTTGTCCATCAGCAGTATAGTTTTCTTTGTTAAATCTTTTCATTCATACGAAAAATTCTTAACATAGTTATGCTTATGTCTGGTTTCCTTGCTACTTGCACCTGGAATTGAAATTGCTCCATTCCATTCATTCTTATGGAAGAAGTTCTTTGAGAAGGATGATGGCTATGAGGTAGGTGCTATATCTGGAGCCCACAAAACAAATTAGTAAGTTATTGAAGTCCTCCACCTATTATTGGTATGAGATGCAGTTTAATGGGTTGGATTGGCTCTTCTTGGGTGTTTACACCAATTAGACCTAGCAATCCTAGACACAAAAACACAAGAAGGTGACACGATACAAAACGATACAAACAAAAGACACGTAGGTGACACAAGCTAAAAGTTGGTAAAAACCGTATATAAATATGGCAAAAGCTAAAAAATAGGTTTTATGTTTAACGTGTCGACACGAAATTTTCATGTTTTACATGACACAAACACGGATTTTATACACAAATTGCTAAGTCTACCACCAGTAGCTCACTACTCTACAAGGAGGCAAGCTTTCTATCCATGCTTTATTTATTTATTCTTTCTCTAGGTACTGGAATAGATATTGGATTAGAAGTTTTATTAGTTCTATCTATGCTTTGAACACAATAATTGAGAAGATGAAGGAGAAGGCACCAAATAACTTCATGGTGGATTATGCCGTAAGTAAAGAGCAAACAAACACAAGGGTGAGAAGATGTATATTCAAACCCGAATTGCCCAATATGTGGAAAAGGGAATTGATGACATCATGACGTATTTGGCAACCAAAGATGGTAATTTATATTATGAATAGATATAAAATTTTATCGTCTTAATTAAAATAAACAATTTTTAAATAAAAAACTTTGAACAAACAATTTTTGTTTTGTTATATATTTTTTCATAACTTGATTTTACATCTTTCACATTTTTTTCTTTTGTCTACTTAGTGGGCATCACTTTTGTATTGTAATAAATAATTCAAATTTACTATTACTCCTACAATGACAATTTTTTTTTGTCTTTCAATTTTAACTATAATTTGTTATTTTTTAAATTATTTAAATTACTTAAATTTTATGCATCAGATTACCAATTAATCTTGCGGCTAAGGCGAGTCCCATTCTAGTAATAATAATATTTTAAACCTGTTCTACTTGTGTTCTTACCCAATATTTTGTTAATACGTGGCAAAAGGATTTGCCAAATCGTGGCAAATATTACAAAAGGTATAGCAATTTCTACACTTGAGATCAATTCTCTAAAGAAATCACGTTTTAGGCTAATTTGTCTAGACTTACCACTGTAAAATTGTTATACATGGAATGTAGCTTCCTCATAGCAAGGCAAGGAAATAGCTAGCATTGCTTGTGGCCACAAATCAAAAACCATTAGGAAGTTCCCAGCCAATTTGATTCCTAGCTACGGTAGCAAAGCTATTAATTCATGCTTGACAGTTGAATGTAAGATGCAAGTTTGTTTCTTGGAAGCCTAACTAATTTCACCACCTCTAAAAGTAAAGCCAACCTAATTTGTAAGTGATTCAACATTTCAACTTGCATCCAAAATATCCTTCTAGTATAACATATAATATGAATAAATAAATCAAACCTTTTAGTCCTTTTAAACTGTCCAGAAACTCTTCAAACAGATTTCCAATGAGCAGGTATAGGCTGACTATCATATCTCGAAACTTTACATGCTTTAAACTTAAGTTCAAATTAAGCTATGTCAAGAAAATCATTCTTACAACATTGAGGAACTTTTATTTATTCTGTTTCTTGATGCTTAAAGAAGCTAACACTCCCACCATGTGTGAAGATCTATTCTTTTATTAAACAATATCCTATTAGTTCAATTATCAGGGACATCTTCTTTCTTCCTTTTCTTTTTTTAAAGAAATAAAGGATAAATTCTATGAAATTATCATAGTTCAATTTTTGTTTCCTTCACCAAATAATAGTTTTCAACAAGGAATCCTCCCACTGTTTGGTAAAAAGTAAACTAGCATATGTTCAACTACTTGATACTTCTTTTCTCACCATAAAAGTTTCAAAAACTTTTATATCAACTCAACATATGAGTACATAGAAATGTATATTATATTAAAACTTCAAATCATCTAAATGGTAACTTATTTAAAGAAATGACATCATGTTATGCCCTCCAATCAAGTAATGTGATGAATAAATGATATAAGTGCATTCTTAACCATAAAGATTATGAACCATATATTTCCATTACTTTGATTAAATCATATCCAGCACTTATATCAGTCAAAGATCATAATGTGATCCAAGTATATAAGCGTACATTACCACCCAAACTAAAGATGATTGGAATGAAGCAAAACATGTGGAGTACAAGTTTTCACAATTAAAACTTGCTCCAGGTTATGCCAATCATAAGCAAATCCTCATGTTACCCACAGAATGCCACATCCCACATAACAAAGTTATAGACGCTATATGCCAGAAGTCTTAACTAAGCTTTTATTAAATATTCATTTTAAGGTTACTTATGAGGATTCAAAGTACATTGTTATGGAGTGGACAAACTAACACTTTAAGGATTAATATCCAATACACCGTCAATGTTGTTTTTTGACACCACAAGTGGGGTTAGGATGATGAAATATGTTTTATTTTATTTATTACTTACTTTTTTAATATTTGAAAGGACATGAGTCATCATCCTACCCCGCTTGTGGTGTAAAAAAACACCACTATGGTGTATTGGATAATTGTCCATACTGTAATACCAATGCTCCAAAATAAATCTAATTTTCACAATAGAAAATCAATTAAGTACATCCATCCCCTGAAACAACACTTGTTTTTGACCCAATATTGATGAACAAACATAACTTTCACGTTTCTATTAAAACGAAATTGATTTTGATTTTCGAAAACTAAAACAAAAATGTTGTCCAACAAAGTATAACTAACACTTGTGTCAACTATTTTATTTTATACACTTTTAAAGACCGTTTCTTTAATGCAGAACAAGTCAGCAATCAACAATCCAAATTATCAATACCAACAACCAGAGGAAAGTCTTAATTTTTAAGTCTATGTTTATGTGAATCAGTGAATGTAAACAAACATTAAAGAAAACAAAACCAATTATGAAAGGTGTGAAAAGGGGTTACTTGGAACCATATTTTGAGGTAGAAAGCGGTGCAGGAATGGCCCGCGGCATGGAGGAGTCGAAGAGCGACGCTGCTATCAACGCCGCCGCTGAGGAGAACCGCAACTCTGAGCCGTTTATCAGGCATACAGCAGGAGAGAAAGCGAGAGTCGAGATTAACATTATCATTGAAAGTTGCAGCAATGTTGAGTGAGAAAACAGGTTTATTAGGAAGAGAATAAGAGCGAGAAGAGCTTGGGAGAGTTTTGGGAAGTGAAGCAGAGGATAAAAAGCGTGCGTTTTTGTAGGGAAGGAAATGGGAGGAAGGAAGCAAGAGCATTGGCATAAGCCTGGGTTTGAGTCGCAACATTTTTGGTTTAAGTAATGAATTTTGGGATGTTTCATGTTTGGGGGGATAAGGGAGGGTTTTCATTTTTATTTTATTATTATATATTATTTTCAGATGAGATGACGAAGGCGAAGATGCTAAGCCCGGGCCTTTAGGGCTTTGGGTTGGGCATATGGCTTCCAACCTCAAATGGCTGCTCAAGCCTAGCCCAAATAGGTAACCCAATAATAAGTATCTATCTAAATATGTTCATAAATAATGACAAATTCCTTTTACTTATGAAAACTAAAAAATTTTTACTTGTTGATATTCATAAGTACTTTTTATTAATAATAGACTACTAATTAATTATTATTTTCATATAAAAATTATTCTTAGGATTTCAAATGTCAAATATTTTGAAAGCACATAATCTTCATACTTCCATATCATATCTTTAATTGAACTAGTCACATCAATATTTTTCATCCAAACTAGCATTTATTAAAATAATAATATGAAAGCTTAATTGCACATTATATACCAAATTCCTCCTCTCTCTCTCTCTCTCTATATATATATATATTCATTATTATTATTTTCTTTTTGCTTTTGAATTTTAAATTTTCATATTTGAAAAATTATTAATTCTAGGTGATTATTTAATGAATTTAAACTTAATTGCATGATTTGAAAAGTTGAGAGTTAATTTACAATCAAATAAAAGTTTATGGACTAGTTTTCGCGCGATAAAACGCTAAGGGCTTATATCTATTTTATGCAAAAGGTTGAGGGTATATTTGACTATTAATTCAATATTAAATTATTCATATATAGTTATAGAATTATAATTGATGAGAGAGCAGTACGTAATTTATTTATTATAAGCATTTGAGACATGACTTTTGCATCATGAGATAGGAGAAATATCACCATAAAATCTTGGGATATAGATAACTAATGAGTTGTGATAGTAAAATATATATGAATAAAGATTTCAGTCTATGGGTGTAAGCAAAATGTTAGTTTTGCAAATTTTTAAGTTATTATTAAGGTTTTGACTGAAATATATTGTTGTTGAGAATTGCAAGATTAAATTGCGTTGAAGGTTTATGTCACAACTCATGTTTGGTCATATTGAAAATACTATATTTCTTGTAATATTATTTTGGACATGAGATTGCATTATATCTTAATACATTATTTTGTACATATGGTGGTTGTGTGTTATTGACTTTCATCATATGTTATCATATTGAGATATCTGGTATAAAGTTAATGAAATTTATAAAATCTCATGTTAAGTATAATGTATGTGCTTTGATAGATATTTGTATGACTTATTAATTTTAAATTTCTTAAAGTCATGATTAAAAAAAAATTGTGATGCCATAGTGAAAATGTTATCACTTGTTAAGGCAATTTACATGGTTATATGGCATGTTTTTAGAGGTCTCTTTAAATTGATAAAATAATTATAGAACATGACTTGAAAGTTTTCCAGGATGCTTAAATTTTATATTGGTCATTCTAAGTTGTTAAGGTGTTGTTTGTTATTGTTATTGTTTTATGTTTTATGTTTTTGTTTTCAAATTTTTTGAAAATAAAAGAAAAAACATGTTTGTTAACTATGTTTTTGTTTTTAAAAATTGAAAACAAAACAAATGTTTTGGAAATTCATGAAAACACAAAAAATGTATTTTCACAAATTTTGGAAGTATTTTGGGTACTGTTACCGTGTGGGTACTGTTCACCCGTTCGGCTACAGTAACCATTTTAACTCTAAAAATGATATAATTTTGCTTTTTATTTGAGTCGAACCCTTCTCTTCTTAGAACTTAAAATTTTATCCACTCCCTTCAACAAACTTCAATTGATAAAGTTTTGCAACAAAAACAATCATCCAAACATGTTTTCAAATTTAATAATTGAAAATAAAATGAAAATAAAACAAAACAAAATTTTCAAAAACATTAAACATAAAACACACAACAATACCAAACAACACCTAAGTGATCTATAGAGTTACATTGAGATTAGTATTTCACTTGAAGTGATCATAGACATAAATGAACATAAGAAAATTAATGAAAGTATAATGATTATGAAATTTCTTATGTTGTTATTAGATTGTCTCTATGTTACTATATGACTACCTTTCCAAATGGGGTGATCATGTGTTTTTATTTTTATTTGGAGATAATTGCGAATTCAGATCGCAAAATAGAAAGGTACATGAACCTACGGAATTTATCTATTTAAAGGGGATAAATTTTCGAAAGTCATTGTATTCGTAATTATTTAAATTGAAAACATTTAAGGTATAATGTGTTTTCCAAATATCGAGTTTTCTCAATATAAGTTTGTTTCTTAAAGCACATTAGCTATTATTGATAAGACTGACAAAAATATTAAGTTGATTAATGTGATGACTCATTTTGAAAATTGATTGATCTTTGTTCTCAATTGGAGTTTATTTTATTTGAATAATTATCATCATAGCTTAATGTCTGCCATAAGTGATAAGTTCTTAGATATTAGTCACTTTAATTTATTACATCTTAGGATTTACATTTTATAAGTTGTGCCTTAAGATAGCTTTCACATAAAGATTTTTTTTTTTTCTATTTTAGACTTGATATGGTCTCTCTTTGGTAATATTTTGTGTAAAATTGAAAATCGTTGAAATACAAATTCATTTTGACAAATATTTATATTGGTTGTTTAACACTCAATTAAGATATTGGTTTTAATATTTAAGCTAAAATTATCAAATTTAGCATGATTATCGATTTTTTAGGGGCATATGTTGTCATTTGTTGACAATAGTTTTCAAGAACATTTATTAATTTTTTTTAAGGGATTCACAGATAAGAGAAAGAATATTATGTTACACTTATCATACATGTGATAGTTTTGAGAAATGAACTTTATGCAAATAAGTAAATTATTTGTTTTGTTTTTATTTGGGTAATTCCTTGTTAATCTTCCCTATTTTATTAAGGTTTATACTATTTATATTTATAAATTACCTAAATTGATTTTTTAAAAGAAAAATTAAAAATTTTAATAGTCTTCCTCCTCTGTTTCGAATAATTTTTTGAATTAATATTTTAAAGTTATAAAGAAGAATAATATAATAGTTTTAACTATATAATATCTTATAAAGTCAAAAACTATTCTTTTAAAAAAAGTGCAAACCAGTGGGAGTTTTCTTACATTGTTTTTTTTTTTTAAAGCAATGAGAACTCATAAATGCTCTAAAATCATTATTTTGTAAATATCATATGTATTAAGGTCGGTGGGAACACTAAAACTATTATTTGGCACATGCTTGAAAGATCTATTGTGTAAACACATGAAAATGAAAATTTTGCAATATGTTAGTAATTTTGTAAATGATTGATTAAAGTGATATCATGAAGTCTAAAAATAGTAGTAGTCATCACATTTACCATGAGGGCAAACAATATATAACTCTGCTGTGACTCCATTTATTATTATGCATAATTAAAAAAAAACTAGTGGAGCATATTTGTGATTCACTGGATTAGTGGGAGCCATTATAATTTGATGATGACATATTTTCTTTGTATGAGAACTTTGATATTTTCATTTTAATGATAGATGCATTGTGATTTTTTATTTGAAACCACTATTGTTTTAGGTTTCTTTACTTAATTAAATGCATCGTTAATGATTGTAAAATTACCTATGAGGTATAGTTTGACTTGAAAATATTCGTAACATACCGCAAGGTAGAAGGACATGGTTGTTTTGAGGTCTTTTGGTGTATTGGTTTAGTATGAGTGTGTTACTTGTAATTGAAATCTCATGTTATAGATCATTTTATTTTGAGACCTCTTCATGTTTGGTATACTTATATGATATTTTACTTAAAATGTTAATTGATGATTATCAATGGTTTAGATTGTGCACTATCATATTGATAGTTTTATACATGTACATTTTAGAAATTTGTGAAATTGATTTTGTGTCACTGGAGATATGTCTCGTTTTAATAACCTCGAGGATAAGGAAAAGACATACTGACATATGTGGTTGCCGAGTAGGTTTCTCACTGAGTTAAGGAAAAATCAGAGAACGACAATGAAAGTAACATTTTGATCTCTACTGTGTGTTAATTTCTTGCTACACAACCACACTGAAATCCATTATTGACATAGTCATTAGTATTTGTAACTATGGATTAGTTTTGTGTCAATAAATGGCCCAGTAGTTGCCATGATTTGATATTAGATGGTCATGTTTGAAGAAATCGTTAAGATGTTATTTCTAAGGACTAATTTTTTTTTCTCAAGTTGTAGCCATGTTAGAAATAAAGTTAATCAATTTTGAGTCTTGTTTTCTAAAAATAAATTTTCTTAAAGCTAACCTAACTAATATTGTTCAAGTGAGAGAATGTTAGAATTTTTCAATTGGTGAACTACTCTTAGTTGGTAATTTTGAGTTTTAATAAAACATGTTGATAATTTAGTCCTGGTATATGAAACACACAAGTGAGCGCAATCAATTAATTGTGATAAGCAAGTATGGGTTTCTGCTATCTTAATGGGTCAATATTGAAGGAAACCGAAACAACACGCAGCGGAATTTAAATCATTCGGCCTCCACCAAGATCGATTCGGAGAGTTGCCTGATTAGGGTTTCGAGATTTTACCTGACGTTTTCTCTGAATTTTCTGTCGTTGGTCGAGTCACAAGCAGCAACTTTTCGTTCCTGCCTCTACGGTATCCACACGAACGGATCTCACGACTTTTGAACGTCTCACGATCAGAAGCCTTAAAGAGCTTTTTAATTCCTTATAACCGAATTGCTAGCTTCGATTAAAAGGAATGTTTTTGTTTTCTGTTTTTAAAAGTGCGGCTATGTTTTTTTTGGAAAAACATCCTTTTTATAGGCAGTAAATTTTACCCTAAAATTTACTGCCAAACAGAACTCTAATCCTACTTAGAATAGGATTAGATATATATTCTTAATCCAATTCAGAATAGGATTAGATATATCCTTAATCCAATTCAGAATAGGATTAATTAAGCTCCTCATTGATCCGTTCTAAGTGTGCGACCCAATAGGTTCTCAAAACAATGGCAATGACAAAATTGTCACAGGCAATGAGCGGTATCTAGCAACACATCATTGCTACCCATGTAACGAGAATGTCAATGACTCGACATAACCTTACTCGTGATAGATGTTACCGTGTAGTTTAATCCCTTTATCCTATGATGTCTTGATTAGACACAAGTCATGGAATGTGTCACACTTGTATAGTCTAATCAGCGTTTCTTGATTCCTGAGTAGACTAATTAAACAAATAAAATCAATATCTCATATTGACTTATTCGAGCACGGCCATGCATTTCTTAGTCTCACTCTATCAAAGGGCCCAAGACATCACTCTTGTTATATAAGAGGGATAAATCCTATCTTGATCACTCAACATCCCTCTACATAGATCAAGGCATACCCAATTACTACCTTTATAGTCCATCCTGTTACGAATGACATCTAGCAGCATTAAAGTATGCAATTCTCTATGTTGGGATCTCTGATGATCTCAAGTCAAAGGATCACATACACCATCATCACTATGAGAATCGCTTATGACATTCATATAACAATCCATGTAGCGTTCTCATGGAGGGTCGATCCAGTACATAGTTCTCTAACATGTACCTATGTGATGACTTGATATCCTATATCCATGACAATGGTCATCAGTCAACCACATACTAGTCTTATCGTATCATTGTTATCCTTGTTCACAATAATACTTGACTAGGGATATTTTAAGAATAGTGTGTTATTACTATTCTAAGGACATTATCATATAAGATTATATTACGCAGTTATAAGACAAATATAATAATGAACTATGATAAATAAAATGTCATGATACATAAAAAAATGCCAAAGTCAATCATCTAATGAATGGTTCTAAGGGCATAATCCAACAAATATGATATGACGATTGTGTAAACCTAAAACTTAATAGTTTTTTATGGGGATTATTAGTTTCTTTTTTGACTAAGGGCTTATTAGTTTTAACTACAAATATATTGTTAGGTTCCCTCTTCATTCCTCAACATCCTAGTATGGTAACTAATCTAATCATGATCCTAGTGATTATACTTCCGCTTCCAACAATAATTGCCCTAACATATACACATAAACAATTGCTAATTTTCACATAAATAAAGATTTACAAATGAACATGTAACCATTTTTTTAAAATCACTAAACAAAAAAATTGTTGGCAAAAGTATACATGGTAATACATACTTAAATAATCAAATCAATAATAACTTTTGCATTCAACTTGCAAGCCAAGTTCCTCCCACCGTCTTCCCAAGATTGAAACAAACCAAAACATACTCGAAAGCCTATAATTAAAGTAGGTGTACGTGATCGAATCAAAACCCGGCTTCGGATAAAAGAATTTAATACCTACCAAGTTAGCGGTCAGCGGTAACATGTTGCCTTTTTTTGCTGAATATTTTTCCCTTTTTCTCCTTTTATGTTCTTTCCAATTTGTCTATGCATTTGAACATATATTAGTTGTCTTTAACATTACGCATAAATAATGCAAATTTTAAAAGCAAAAATTTTATATCCTGATTAACTTATTTCAATAATCATTATGCTTTCAAACATATTTATCATTATAAATAAAAAGTAAAATGTTATCACATACATATATATATATATTCTATTAGACTATAATTAAAATAATTATTAAATTAATTTAATAAATAAAAAATAATAATATTTTAATTTGGTTTATAAAATTGAAAATTTTCATCAAGGGTACATAAAATAACAATGTTTATTGTATATATATTAAAATTACAAGGATTAATATTTAATATACTGTCAATATAATTTTTTGATTGTATAAGCGAGATTAGGATGATGATATATATTTTTTAAAAATATAAAAAAATATAAAATAAATAAAATAAGATATATATATCATCATCATAAATTTATTTGTGAACAGTTTGTTGAATAATTATTTTAATTACAACTGCGCGTTAGATTACAACATTTTGCTTCAGTGAGCAACAAGAAGGCTTCCCCAATTGGGCCACTGTCTTTAGTATTTAAATGTAGCAATTGGGCCATTCTTATGAGCCTAAAAGGTAACTTTTGGGTTGGGATAATACAAGGAGTAACGTTCACACATAGAGACAAAGCAATGCTTTGGGAAGACAACAGTAAGGAGAAAGCAATGGAAAAGTTGCATCCTTATTGGAGTACCTCCTACTGTTTCTAAAAGCTTTTTCCTTCTTCTTCTTAGATATAAAAAACTATTTTTTTCATAAAAGAAGATATAAAAAATATTTTAATTGGATAATTGCCATCTTACTTTTACCATATTCAAACATTTGATGTTCACAAATTATGTTCTGGACTTGACTGTAATAGTAACGGACTAAGGTTTTGCTTGCTAGGTAGGTGGATATAGAAAAGTTGAAAATTGAATAAATGAAAAATATATATATATTTTTATTTCATTGATTTGCTTGGTAAGAAAAATTGAAAAAGTTAAAAGAAAAAGAAAGTTACTTTCCATTCATTGCTTGACTGAAAGAGTTGAAATATGAAAATAAAGAAAACGAAAATTATATTATTTGACTGATATATTATTAATAAATTAAGATAATTAAGAAAAACTTAAAAAACAAAATATAATTTCGTAAATATATACATTAGATTTACATTTTTTTTTTTCATTT
The DNA here is from genome assembly GCA_031772115.1 of Heritiera littoralis. Lineage (NCBI taxonomy): Eukaryota > Viridiplantae > Streptophyta > Magnoliopsida > Malvales > Malvaceae > Heritiera > Heritiera littoralis. Next base: position 194,626 of record JAPDPK010000128.1, on the reverse strand, counting down.
TCTCTCTATTATTCTTTTCAATTTGAAATGATTTGATTTTTGTAAATAAGGATGGAAAATATCAATATACTTTTTTTATTTTCTTTTTCACACATTTTTCTCTTACCAATCACTAATAAAAAACTATTTTTATAACCAAAAAATAAAAAAAATAAAAAATCATTTTCCTTTTACTTGTACATTCTCTACCATTCATCATCTCAATTTTCCATTCTACCAAACACATCTTAAAGAAATAATGGATGGAGTATATTTTTACATATATTCTGTTTTCTTTTTACACAAGAGAAAAACAATAAAGCTCAAACTTTAGATTTTTTTTTAATTGAAATTTCATCCTATTCTTATCATTATTTGACCTCTATACAAGTGATACTATCATGTATACTAATTAGTTAGAATCTAATTTGTTGCTATATATTTGTTTAGAAGATTTTTTTTGGTCTTCTCTCTTTTAACAAATTAGAAGAAAACATATAATTACATTTAATCTAAGATTGATCTATAAAAAAATTGCTCCAATATTTGATTACATGTATAAATCTTTCAATTCGAAAATACGGGTTTTAATCTCATCTTCTTCATAGATTGCCTACTCTTTAGTCTTTACTACGGGGGCTTAATTAACTTTTTTTTTTTTGGTTACCTAAAGTTTAGAAGCAATTGAGCAAGAGAAGTTACTTTATTTTTAAGTTCAAGGCATTTAGTCTATTTTTTATTGAAATTCATGATTTATTGGACTTTCATTTATAAATTTTTTGAAATTTATAAATAACTTATCAACAAAAATTATAAAGATTATCCAACTCTTGGCGGCAACTTAATTATTTTCTGACATAAGCAGTTCTTTTGGCTTCTAGCAGAAAAAAGTAGGTTGCACCTGCTAACTCTCACTAAAATTATTGTAATCATGAGATCAGTTGAAGTCAAATACAATATGATGTGTTTTAACGAAATGACAAAAAAGCATTGATGTAATTATCTTATGTTTTGGCTGTAAAATTTTTGCTTTGACCTACAAATAAAGATATTTACAAAATCCAAACAAATCCTAAGTTGCCACAAACATTGTTGATCCATAAGCAGATCTGACAATTCGTGTCAAAAATTTGTTTTCGTGTTATGTAAAATAATGTTCGTGTCGTGTTCGTATCGTGTATTCGTATCAAAAATTCGTGTCGATACAGAAAACTCAAAATATTATTTTTAGTTTTTACCTCATTCATATATTAATTTTACTTAATTTTAATCTCGTGTTATTTCGTGTCATCTCGTATCATTTATTTGTGTCGTGTTTAAAATTATAAGATCTATCCATAAATAGTTTCTGACATTCATTCAGATGTTAAAGGAATCTCTTTGGGGTTTCTCCTTTCCCACTTAATCGAGTTTTGTCATGTGTAAAGGAATCTCCAAGTTATCACATTGATTGCTTTTTTTCCTTTTAGCAACTTTTTCATCTTCCATTTTTAACTTTTTGGCACCTGGGAAGTACATGGTTAAAGCGACGAATAAGGGACATGGCCATGGGCTCTTTAACATCATGATTCCAGTATCATCTCTTCAACTAAAAAATAAAAAACCTTACTGATCATTATTGAATTATTTATCCAATTAAACGAAAAATACATATTAGAAATTACGTGCGATATATCGATCAATTTATAACTAATTTAAAATTTTAAAATATAATTTGATAATATTCCAACTATATCTTTTAACATTTTTATTTTTACCGATCCTAGCACTGAAACTTGGGTTCTACTTTCACAAGATACATGATTAAGGAGGCAGTTTCATTGGTTTGGCAAGTTTTCTTTGATGTGCATATATTTGTGTGAATTTAGGTGAAGCCCAAAGTGGCTGCCAATTATAATTATGCAACATTCTGCTTATGTTTTGCCAATGTAAGCCTGAGACGTGCGTGGATACTGCCCCACAGGCCATAACCACTTAAACCACCATAAAGCTGTTCGGATTGCTCCTCCATTCTAGAAGCTAAAACTCGGTGCCTTGCCATTGGTTCCAAATGCTATCTTACTTTTTCCTCCTCTGATGAATACCAAACAGCATGTTCAAGAACTGTATGGATATATATATATATTTATATATATGTTGAAAGACTGATGATGTCCTTTTTTTTATTCAATATTTTTTTTATTAATGTCTAGCTTCTAAAAGTTTTAATTGGAAAGTCAACAATATATCTCTTTATCCATTTCTTTCTTCATATTATGAATTATGTGTCAATAATAAGTAGTGAAAATGTGAATGACTGAAGTCTGAAGGCAAAAGAAACTCGTTTTCTTGAACGCCAATTCTGTGTATTAATTAATTTAGAGAACCTTACACAAGGTTCATGGAATGCATCGAAATATGATCATTTTAAAAATGTTGATTAATTAATTTTCTCTTAAATACTAAGAATGTTTTCAAGTTTTATATATATAAGATATCAAGGCAACCATAATTGGTTGAATGCAGTGGCGTAGCCAGAATTTGCTTTCAGTGGGGTCAAAAGTATATAATATCTTATATACTTAAAAATAAAATTTTTCATACACGATCTTAAAATAATAACAATGTCATAGAAGCTAAATAATAAAAAAATAATGTAAAAATATTATTTTTACAATTGTCTACGACGAGTTTTCATATTCTGAAATCGTTGTATAATTGCTTCATTATCAACACTTTCAAGTACATCTTTTTCGATATATGTAATCAAGCAATCATTTATCAAGCTATCTCCCATTCGATTTCGCAATCGATTTTTGACTATTTTCATTGCTGAAAAAGCTCTTTCAACACTAGTAGTCGCAATCAGCAAGATCAAAGCTAATTTGACTAGTAAAAAAACTAGTGGATAAACAATATCTTTCTTTGTCTTCACTAATTTTTCAGCAAGATTAGCAACATCTTTGACATCCAAAAATTCAATACTATTGCGCATATCAAAAATATAAGTCTCAAGTTGACTATCAAGTGCCAAAAGATCAACTGTTGAAAACTCAAGAGGATAAAATTGACCCAATCGAATTAATTTTTCCTTGTCAAAAGATGAAAATGAGTCACTTGGATTAAGGCATGCCACACAAAGAAGCAATTCAGTGTTAATCTCAGTGAAACAATTGTTAAGCTCTTGATGTTGTCTATCTATGACAACATAAAATAAGTCAACTTGATAATGATGTAAATTCAAGATCTATGCAACTTTACGTCGTGATCTCCCAGGAGCTACATAGATATCATCCATACTAGGAACCACAATATCACGTTTTTCACAAAATGAAGAAACTTCAACTATTAAAGAATCCCATCCATCATCTCGCATCTTTTGTGATCGTTGTTTGGATATTTTAACTAATTTCATAGCATTAACAATATCTTGATCTTTTCTTTGCAAAGCTTTTGACAATTCATTTGTAATTCCTAGCACAGAACTTATTAAGTGAATGTTGAAAACAAAATCAAAAGATTGAATCATTTGTAATAACACTTGGGCTTCAACTCTTTGTTCAGAATTCAAACCATTTTCAACAACATTATCAAGCACATCAACAATAGATGCAAACAAGATGAGTATGTTGAGACACGTACCATAATGAGAACCCCATCGAGTATCACCAGCGCGTTTGAGACTAGTTTCTTGATTTAAGCCACTTCCAGTTGCAATTTCATCATTCTTTATTGCCTCAGCAACTTTAATTGCTTGACTTTCTCTAAGAATATCACAACGTTTGCATGAAGCTCCAACAACATTTAGCAAAATACCAATATTATAAAAAAGTGAAGCAACCGAGTCTTCATTCCTTGCAACAACTACAAGAGTCAATTGAAGTTGATGAGCAAAGCAATGAACATAAAATGCAAACTCATTGTCCTTCAAAATTAAACTTTTCAAACCATTGAATTCTCCTCGCATATTGTTGGAACCATCATAACCTTGTCCACGTAATCTTGACAAACTCAATCCACACTTGGAAAATAATGACTCTATTGCTACTTTGAGAGATAAGGCAATAGTATCAGAAACATGCACAATACCCAAAAAACGTTCAACTATACAACTTTTTTTTATTCATGTAGTGCAAAACAAGAGCCATTTGTTCCTTATTTGACATATCACGGGATTCATCAACCAAGAAAGAAAATAAATCATCTCCTAGATCATCAATGATGGCCTTTCTTGTCTCACTTGCTGCAACATTTATAATATCACATTGAATATCAGGAGCAGTCAATTTCAAATTATTAGGAGCATTCTTCAAAACAACATTATTGATAGCTTCATTATGATCGGCAAGAAAATGCAATAGTTCAAGAAAATTCCTTGATTTCTTGATTCCTCTGATTCATTATGACCACGAAAAGCCAGTCCTTGACGTAAGAGAAATCGAAGACAATCTACTGAAGCAGTCAACCTAGTCCGATATTCAATTTGTGCTTGATTTGATTGTTTAATCAAAATAGATTGAATGTGTTGGTTTTGATTCATCAAGTCTTCACATTTCCTATAAGCTTGATTATGAGCACTATTATGACCGCCAACATGGGTTTAAACCTATCTTTCTTATTCCAATTGGTAAAACCTTCAAGAACAAAAGAGTCACCACTTCCTTACTTTCCAATATCTTGTCTAAAAAGATAACAAAATAAACAAAAAGCGGCATCCTTTGCTATGCTATACTCTAACCAACTACTGAACTCATCAAACCAATTAGGATTGAATCGACGTAAAACATTTTCTATACTTCTTTGAGGAAAAGTATGATTACGTGGTTGACAAGGTCCTTTTTGTAAGTATGCCCTACGTACCTTATCTTGATCATTAGGAGGATAACTCGTGATTCTACTGCGAAATCCTGAATCTGCAGGAAGAGTTTCTAAATCGATTTCAACACGAGCTTGTTTTGAGGTTTCTTCATTAGTTTCTTGAGTAAAATGTGGTTGCTCCAATGTTGATTTTCTTTTGAAATACCTCTCCATTAACTGAATAGAAAAGAAAAAATCTCAATAAAAGCTAAAAGCAATATGATTGTAACCAAAAAAAAAATTATGAAGTTTGAATAATTAATATTATCAAAATTAAGAGACTAAAAAATTATATATATACATGTAGACACCTAATTTTATCCGAGCTTGATAATTTTTAAAATTTAAAGATTAAATCTTATAGAATGAAATTGACACAAATTTAATTAAAGGGTGTTTTCTTTTATTTAAAGTATGATAAAATTTATGCAAATTTGAGTCATATAAACTTTTGTTAAGTTTGTGGACTTAAAAGTCCAATTTAAGTTAAGTCATCTTATAACTCAATTTTGTTATTTTTATTTTTATTTTTACTACTATTTTTTAATTCTGTTTTTAGTTTAATTTTTGTAAAGTTAATTAATATTCATTCAAAAAAGAAAAAAAAAGGAAAAAGTAAAAACCAAAAAAAAAAAGAAAAAAGCGGGTATCGCACGGCACCAATTCTGGTCAAACTCAACCAGTTTCCTCTGCCCAAGGATCCAAAAACTCTCACTTTCTCTTTTTTCTATGTCAGTTTTCCTGGCTTCATTCTCCAAGACTCGTCTATATCAACTCTATAACAAGAAGCAAAATTGAGGGGGAGGAGGGGGCCATTTCTCTTGGATTCTTTCTAGCCTCAGCTCTACCACCTCACCGAAACCCACCATTGCCTCCATCTTCACCGACCCAAACCACCACTAACCTGAATATGTTAAAAATTTCATTCATTCTTTCATTTTATTCTAACTCATTTTTGAAGAGATATTAATTAATTTCTTACTCAAACCTTTTTACTTTTCTCTTCTTTTTTTTTTATGCTTTATCTTAGGAAAATTTTTCAAGAATAATAAAGAATAACAAACTTATTTTTGTTTTTGTTTTTTTTAATTAAATAAATGAAAACTTAATTGAATTTCTTTTTATTATTTTTAGTGAAAGAGGCTTTTTTTTTTTAAAATTTTTCATTTTTTCATTGTAACAAGAAAAATTTATCCACATTTTATCATTTCATATTTTATTTTAAAAGAAAGAAAAATAAAAGAAATTAAACCCCTTTTTTTTTGTATATAAACATCTTATAACTAAATATACATTAAACTTCTTTTTCTCTCTCTTGTTTTGGAGAATGTACTTTTATTAGTTCCTATTTTAATGAACCTATTTTCAAAACAAAATTCCCCTTTAAAAAAGGAATAAAGAATTATTTGCATCTTTTAAAAAAGGTTACATATTTGTTCTATTATTTTTATCACACATCTTTATTTTTTCAAAAATAAATGGATTTCTTTTTCAGACAAAATCTTTTCCAAAGAAAATATATTTTTTCATTTTTATTTTTTTCAAATTTTTTTTAGGAAAAATAAAAGACTTAAATTATATACAATTCAACCCAAAATCCATAGTGCCTTTATTATAGATATGAGAAAAGGGTCAAATATGTTCCCTCGTGTCCTAATTTTAGATAATTTCTACTAAAATTGGGCATGGCTCTATCTAAGGCTGGCCTCTTAGGTCCTTTCACATGCTGGGTTGGGATATGAATATCTAAAGGTTCTCAAATTATACCTCACTGTCATCCACACTGGACTAGTAAGATTTAATTTGAGTGGGAGTATTTCGCTTGCCATTGCGGAGGTGATTACCTCACGAGAGCAAAGGTACTCTACTCCCTCCTAAGGAGGACGGAACCCGGGTATAGGGCTCATGTTATGCAAATGCAAGTGCAAATGTGTGTATGAGGGACCATTTATCAAACCATAACCCTTATTCTATAACAATGTATATACAAATATAAAACATAAAATAAATAACATAAAAAATGCAAATGCAAACAAAATCATTTTCAAAATCCAAGTGAATTAAGTTTAAATATCAATCAAGACTATTAAATTAAAACTTTGGATAACACATGATTAATGCATGGCTTGACCCTCAAAAAGCATCCCCAGTGGAGTCGCCTGGATACTTAGTGCAATTTTTCAATAATAAAAATTTTCATTTCAAATAAATAAAGAAATATTTATACAAAAAAAATCAAAAAAATTCATTTGCATCATTTATTATCTGTTTGCATCATTTGCATTCATAATGATTTTTGAAGCGAGTGTGAATCTTCCGATGATGAGATTCTATAGAACTCACAAGTAGTGATTCTTAAGAAATCTCTAGGTGAGGAAAATTATTTCAAATGTTACCAGAGTATTGTGATATTTGATTTAATATTTTCAATACAAATAGGTTCACATTTACTTTTGAAAAATAAAATTTAACCTTTTTAAAAAAAAATAAAACAAAATGATTTTTACAAACAAAAAAAAATAACTTTGAATAAAAAGAATAAAACTGATTGCAATGAAATAAGAATTATTTTTAAATATTAATTCAAGATCATTTTATTAAAATTAAAGGATAACACATGATTATTATGGTACCGTTTTTAACGGGCGTCGTGGGGGTGCTAATCCTTCCCCACGCGTAACCGTACCCCCGAACCCAATTTTTGTTTCGCAGACCAAAAGATTATCTTTTTAATGAAACTTAATTAATTTTGAGATTTTGTTGAAAAGATAAACGTTTTCAGGTGGCCAATCACACCTAGTCAAAAAAGATTGGTGGCGACTCCCATTTTTGTTTTTAAACGCTTTTTTCGAAAATCGTCGAGCGCGAAGCCGTTACGACAATACATATACACACACTTATATATTCTGTTATATATTTTTTAAACAACAAATTCTTTATAAACATAATTATTAATACCGAATCAATAATTTTTTTTGAAATTAAATTTTATAATTCTGTATGCTTACATTGGAATTTAGAGTAGTGCAAAGATATTAGCATATATGATAAAAGTATATTTGCACAAATTTGTGCGTAGATATATTTTGATATATGTCAAGTGCTTTCCGACATCCTACTTACATATATGCTAAATTTGGATTAGAATAACATTTGAAGGTATTAATAAATTAATTTTACATTGAAGTTCAAAGTAGTGCAAAGATATTTGCACAAATTCTTTACCGAAAAGTATAAAAGTATGATAAAAGAGGGGAACAACTTCAATGCTTTGATATTAGCATCCTACTTTCAATCATCCCTCTTTCTTTCAAGCTTTGGATCGGTATGCTTACATTCAATCCCTTCCTCTGAACTTACACCACTTGCGACAATTAGGGTGTGTAATACCAAATCAATAATATAAAACTAATTTTGCACAATTTTTTTATCTCAATTTATATGGTATTCTAATCAATATTCAAATTTTATTTAACATTTATGATTTATCAAATACAAATTTAAGAGAAAACAAAATAAAAAAACTATTATAAAAGAATTTAATATTCTAACTAGTTGTTCAAGAAATTAATACATGAAAATAAAATTTTTTCTATTTAAAATTTGGGTTTGAAATAAATTATACATACCTCAATTGTTAATTCTTTCTTCTACTTCGCTCTTGGATGCAAATAATCAAGAACATAAATTTTGAGACTAATTTTGTTGAGTGATTTGATCTTAAACTCTATTCTCTCTCAAATCTCTTTTTTAACTATTGTGTGCTTTGTTTTTTTTTCTTTTTCCCTCCCCTTTTAATGTTGAAAAGTGATAGACAATCTAGGGTTTCTTTAGTTTTTTTTATTTTTATAGTATATTTATTATATATTTTATTTTTTTAAGTTGTATATTGACCCCCAAAATTAATTTTCAATGGGGTCAATTTTAATATTTTTCTTAATTTATATCTATATAATAGTTATTTAAAAAAATTCAGTGGGATCAATTGACCCCACCAAATAGGCGTGGCTACGCCCCTGGTTGAATGGTTATTGCTACAAATATACACCCAAAGTGCTTAATAAAAAATTTATTGTTTAGTTAGCCAAGCGCAATTGGACTTTGTTTAGAATATTGACTCAATATAAAGATGACTAATTCTTTTAGAGCAAATTCACAGGGCATATTGGTTCATTTTAGGCTTTGGTTGGTAGGAAGGATGGAAAGAGGTGACGATGAAAAATTTGTTAATTTAATTATTAGGTTTCATAACTACTTTCCTATTTTGTAACTTAACTATTATATTAGCAAATTTTCCATCCTCTCCTCTTTCTATTACTCCTACCAAGCAAAGCCTAAATTTTTGCTTAAGTGCCTTAAAATACGAATGCTAGCTGTGGCTTGTAGAAGTTGATGAGGAAATTAAGCTAAAGAAGACTTAGGCTTTGTTTGGTTTCAAATGGAGCCCAGTTCGGCATGGTGAGTTTTCTTACCGTGCTGTATTTATAATTTCACTTTTTTTTTAAATTAACATATAATATTTTTAATGGTCATTTTATCATTCATCTTACTGCCACCGCTGCGATTGAATCTAAATGCATCACCATTTGACACCACTCTCACTGCCACCACAGTTTTCAATCTCATCGAAGCCAATCGGAGCAAATTGCACAACCAATCCAAACTAGCCCTTAAACATTGGGAAGAAGAGATGGGTGTCTTCTCTGTTTTTGTCAACAACATATCCCTTAATGTTTACTAGAGATGGCCTAGGCAAATATTTTGGAATCAAAGAAACATTGTGGAGTGGTAAGAAACACAACTTTGTGCATTTTGCTCACTCTGTAAAAGCCAAGAATGCAACAGATAACTTGAACAAAACCTGACTTATGGATTATCATTGTGGTGTCAATATGGCCAAATTATACGTTAGATCAACTTTCTAGTGGCATTCCACCTGAATCTTGCATTAGAGATTAGTGTTAAAGATAAGTTATGGCTTGTAAATTTGAAAAATACCATAAAGTGCTTGACAAAATATCCTAAACCTTTCACCCTTCTTTTCATATTTGAAAAATATTTGAAATCTTTCACCCTTCTTCTCATCTTTAAAAAATACCCAAAACAAACACCTTTAGAAAAGGGCTAAAGAGCAAATCGATATTGCCTAAAAAGTGCTTGAAAAAATTCATGATCCAAACACAAATTGAATTTCACCACCAAAATTCTCCACTTTCATTGACCAAAAATTGGTTTAGCCTCTCCCATCTTTAATTGCATAAATGAATCAACAACAACAAGTTTGATACCCACTAGAAAAATCCACTGCCCTATTGTTACTCAACCAATACAAAACCTTTTCTTCTTCTCCATTTTGCCTTCCATAGTTGCCCTTTTCCCACGTTGGCACAATACATCACCAATGTCATAGTGCAACTTTGTTATCCTTTCATATGAGTCAGAAGGAGATATCTAGAAGGAATGTAATGAATCTTCTAGGGTTTGGAAACCATTGGTAGTGCCCTGAAAATGCTGGCTCTCGTTATAAAGGCATTATTGTTAATATTCATTCGACTAATTTTCTTGAATTATGGTAGGAATTATTCAAATGTCATGGAGATATTTATAATGTCTTCATCACTGCAAAAAGAAATAATTGGAGTCAAATATATGGTTTTATCACCTTTGAGAACATTGATGATGTTGAGACTTGAGAGTAGACCTAACAATCTTAGATATGATACGAATATAAGATACGAAGGTGACACGAGCTAAAATTAAGTAAAAATTATATATCAATATTGTAAAAATAAGCTAAAAAAAGATTTTATGTTTTTTGTGTCAGCACAAATTTCGACATGAAATTTTCGTTTTTTATACGATATGAATACAATTTTACATAACACGAAAACGAATTAGAAACACAAATTGCCAGGCTTATTTGAAAGCCTATTGGAATCTTTGAGGCTTATATGGATTAGTAGTTTAAACTTAGATTCTTTAAAACCAAGAACTTATTTAAAATTTGAAAGTAGGGATCAAATTTGGTATGTTAAACCTAAAATTCACTAGGTTTGAGATACCTAATAATAACTGCAAATCTTACGATGATACAATCAAAGATGGGTAGAAAGAAAAAGAAAATGCATCTAAACCTCGAAAAAATAATGTGTCAAAACTTTGAGGTGCAAAAATTGATGATTCTCTTTTGGGTAGTGTGGAAAAAGCCTTTAAAAGCTCAATTTTTGTTACCTATGATGCGTCTTTTAAACATATTCAAGTTTCTTTAGATAATGGATATTTAGTTATTAAGATAAATTTAGAATATATATTAAAAGATTATGCATTTGAGAGGTCAAAGGATAAAATGCAGAATAATGAGAAAAAACTATCTTACCAGAGTTCTTTAATTAGTGTTCCTCTTTATGTTCAATCTAAGGAGCCCACATAAGCTTTTCCGTCTCTCTCTCTCTTGACACTAACAACTTCTCTGACAAAGACGAGTCTTTGAAATTTTCGTATGCTACTTAAGTTCAAGAAAATAGTTGTAGGCTTAAAGTGACTGTTTATAATGTTAAGCGTAGTCACTATCATAACTTTTGCGACAAATTGTCTAACAGTTGTGAGGTGATCCCAAATACAAATGAAGCGTTGGATGAGCCGAGCAGTGGTGGTGGTTGTTTATAATTGGTTCAAAATGAGAATGTAGAGGGGATCTTTAGGGACAAAGAGCTATTGGAGGATCATTTGAGCCTAAATCCTTTGGTTTAATTATGCAAGTTGAGGAAGAAAAAGATAATGAATTTTTCAAAATAATGAATGTGACAATGATAAGGAAGCTAAAAAGTGTGATGTGGATTGTGAAGATGATGAAGATCATTTTGATTATGTTTCTAGGAAAAAAATGAAATATCCTAGGAAAAAAAGAAACAGAATAACTTCAATTGGAGTAGGAAGAAGACTTATGTTAAAACTTCAATTTTTGTTCCTATAATCCATGTAATTTTTGGTGATGATAATTGTATTTCTAATGATAATATTCATCAGATAAACTCTTCACTTAGAGATAAGGCTATCAAAACTTGGGAAATTGAAAAGTGTCTAGGGTTCTCATGCAAAGATGATGAAGATATCATTATTAATAGTTTGATGATATGAATAAAGAGAAGTGGGCTGATAATGATGACAGTGAGTAGCTTATGGATGTTTTTGGCAAACATGTTGTGGTAGGTATTATCAATGACTATTATAACTTGGCTTGTTGTTTGCATCTTGATTCTATTCAATTTTGGGAGTCTGAAGATCATATTATGGATGAATGTCTCAAGATTTTTGTTCCTAGTTTTCTTTTTGGTTTGCCATTTTAAGCTTTGGTTCCATAACATTAACGCTTTGTCTCAGTTGTATGTCTGTGTTTTCATTGCTTATAGTGTAAGGTACTGTAATCTAAGAGTTTTATAATATTTCCTAGTACTATTTTCATGTTAAGAATGACACTAGAGGGTCCTTGTTTTAGGATTCTTCAGATGATATTCTGTTTGGACATGTTTGTACTGAGGAATGAATTTTGTTTATTTTGCTAGCTCCATAGCCTTTTTGGCTTAGCAAAAAAAGATCAATATTTTGGAGAAGAGTCAATATAGAGGTGAAACATAAATGTAATAACTGAAATTTCTATAACTATTGGACCAATATATGACTATTTGAATAGTGTAGGATGGCTTGACATTGATATCTCAGTTTTTGATGCAATGAGGCGAACTTCTATATGCGTAGGTACGTAGGTGCCATAAAAGCGCACACCTAACTAGATATATCCAAATCATCATACAATGATGCTATTTATCCTCTAGTAAGCCATTCTAATCATTTAAATTACGATTTTAGCCTTTTTCGGTAAAAGTGCAATAAATCAAAAAGTGACGATTTTGTCCATAAGTTGCCGAGACAAGTGGTCAAAACCAACACTATAAATTGACTTTAGTGGCCATGTTAAGTTATGTCAAAGCTCGGAATTGTCATGTTAAACGCCGTGTCAAAAAATTTTAAAATGGATCGAAACCGATAAAATCAAGCAAAACCCTTACTTTCTCTCTCCATGGCCGACCACCCTAGTGCATAACCCTTTGTTTTTGTCTTCTTGCATGGGGAGTGCATGATATAATCCAATTTCTCACCTACCAAATTTTTGTTAACCAATTAAAATGAAAATAAAGGAAAAATAAAGAATTTAATGAAATTAAGAGATAAATACTAACATTTCCTTATTTCCTATTGGCTACTTAGCATAACATGCACCATTAGGCTAAAATGCAGCTATTAATGATCTTCTTAACTAGCCATCATCATGAGATATATGCTAGAACCAAAACTAAAGGAAATAAGGGAGAAAAAGAGTGAAATAGAGTGAAACAGTGAGGACACCATGAAACTATGGCTGCTCATTGACCAAACTTCCTGATTTTTCAAATTTAAAGCTTCCTACTAATCCTTCTTCATCTTATATACAGCATAGTTCAATTGTAGAGCAAGTGGTGAAGTGAAACCAAGTGAAATCAAATGTAGAATCTTATTCGGTCAAGGTAAGATCCATGCCCCTAGAGATTGATTCAAGTTCCCATCTTTTGATATGTTTGTTAGTGACCTAAACTAAGGTGTTTCATGATTTTATTTTGAAGTGAAACCACCTCTAGGAGAGGGGGGTACATATTTGATCAATTAAGGGATACTAGGGGTAAGTTCAATTCCAAGCTTTGAATTTGATATATGTGAAGTGTTTTGATATGCCATGAATGATTCTAATGCCAAATTGCATTGAAAATGATTAGAACATGGGCTTATAGGTTCGGCCACCTAGGGTTTTAATTGAAAAAGTGCTCGATTAAAGGGGCTTTCAATGTATGTTATATAATTTGTATAATTGAACATGTATAGAGTGATATGGAGCATTGAAATTGAGGACTTGGTATGAGTGTGCATTCAACCAAGGTGAAGGGCATGTAGATTCCTTATGCTTACGCCTTGCTTAAGTGATGTTAGTGCTAATGAAGTGCATAATCGATCGATATAACTTGTGTGAAGTGAAACTAAGAAAATGTGGCAATTTGACAACTTAATACCTAATGGTTTCCTAAGTGAATTAGTGAGTAATGAAGTACATGATTGACTTTAGTGTGATTGTGATGTAATGAAGTGTGTGGTATGTGTTTGTAGTGATTTCACATCGAGCGGTGGTGTCCTAATCTTAGAAACTGAGCCTGAACAAGTACTTACCCTTTAGAGCTTTGAAAAGTTAATTGCATAAGATGCATGTTAGCATCATACAATGTAAGTTTGAACATTGGAACATTGATTTCTTCGATATTGAACTATATATGCAAATCGTATGTTAGTAGTGTTAGTGAAAGTATTTTAGTGTAACTGCAATGTTAGTGATTGATTAGAATTATAGAATGTGAATATAAACTCTGGATTGTGATTGTGGAATTTTGGATTGTGTTGTGAACGATGAAATGTGGATACAAATATTGGATTATGGGTATTGGTTTTGAATTGCAGGCTGGGTAGTAACATTTAGTAACCCGAAGAAAAACCTTCTAGTTAAATCATATATATGTCTTCTTCAAGATTGCCATGAAGAAAAGTTGTCTTTACATCCAACTATTCAATTTGTAAATCTTCAAAAGCTATTATACTTAAAACTAATCTGATTGTAATTATCTTGACAATCAGAGAGAAAATCTCAATATAATCAATACCTTGCTGTTGTTGAAAACCCTTCACAAGTAATCTAGCCTTGTACCTCTTGCTACCATTATGTTCTTCCTTAACCTGATAAACCCTCTTATTTTGCAATGCCTTTTTACCTATAGGCAATTGAGTCAACTCCCAAGTATGATTTTTTTGCAATGAGTCTATTTCATCTTTCATAGAAAACTTTCACTTCACAGAATCATTAACTTACATTACTTCATCAAAGCATTTTGATTCACTTCCATCTATCAACAACAAATAATGTAGAGAAGGAGAGTACAGTTGATTAGGCTTAGGTACTCTATTTGACCTTCTCAATTGAGACACAGGTGTAGAGGATTCTAACGTGATGGAATATTTTCAGGATTTTCTTACACCTTGTTTGAAACATTGCTTTCTGTGATTTCCTCCAGTTCAGCTTGTTCATGCTTTTCGACAATTTTTCCTGCACTGTTAGATTCTAAAACATGCTTATTTTTATAAACAACACTTTCATTAAACACAATATTCTTGCTTCCAATGATTTTTCTATTTTCATCATCCCAAAAACAATAACAAAAATCATCAGAACCATAGCCAATGAAAAAACATTTTCTTGACTTCACATCAAGTTTATCTCTATTAATAGAATTAATGTGCACGTATGAAACACAACAAAAACTTCTCAAATGTGAAAGATTTACCTTTTTGCCACTCCAAACTTCTTCATGTAGTTTCATATCCAAAGAAATAGATGGTCTTTTATTAGTCATATAGGCTATTGTGTTAACTGCTGTTGCGCTAAAACCTATATCGCAAGTGCATGGGTCATGACAAATAACAAAGAGTGCGTAGAGTATCGTTCCCATAAGGATTATTTAGATTTATTCTAGTTAAGTACTGAAATTGGTCATCTTAAGTTTATTCAAACTATCAAAATTTTCAAAATTAAATTAACTATTAAAAATCATGAAAATAAAATATAAAAGAAATTTCAAATAAAATTTAAAAACATGTAACTTAAAATAAATTAAAGAGCATGTTGATCAAGACAAAATTCTAACTCAGATTTATTATTTTGATTCTTCTATAATAGGTGGACTTTTTCTATATTTGACCTTTTCAAGTCAATTTTCTCCCATGCTTTTCTTTGAAAATGGTTTGCCCTTATCCCTCCCATATTTCCTGATGTTGGCTTGGATAAGGTTTTAAAGTGACGTGGTTCATGTCTTTAGAATCTGTATAATAGCAATTTTAGGCAGTTGTAGTGATAGATTTTTTTTTTGTTCTTAAAATTAAGATGCTTTTTACTTTTTAAGAACACGATATTTGGATATATATTATTTAATTGTGCTTTTACATTTATAATCTGTTTTACTCATTAAACTGTAATTTCTAATTACAAGTGTACATTTCTTTGATTTATAGCTTGGCGATTGAAGTTGTTCACCAGAATATGGGTATTTGATCTCTCAACCAGTTTCCTTTTGTCTACATTCATGTTGAAGTGGAACTCATGCTTTTAAGTTATTAGTATTTTTTTTTACATATATGTATTAGTTAATTAACAAAGTAATGTTATTTTGCTAGTATAATTGCTCTATTAATTTTCTTAAATTCATTATTTTTGGTCTATTTTTGCTTTGTTGCCTACTTATAGAGAGCTTTAAGAATTTTGGTTTTGATCCATATGTGCTGAATATAAAATGTGTTGAATTCAAGTTTGAGTTCGAGCATGAGAATTGAGCTCGAGTTCAAGTACGAAAATCTAGCTCAAATTCGAGCATGAGAATTGAGCCTAATCAAGTGAGCTCGAGTAGCTCAATTTTTATCTTGAGCCAAGCTCAAGCCCAAAAGTTAAGACTCGATTGAGCTCGAGCTGAGTATCAAGCAATGAGTTTTGGGGTTGAGCTTAAGCATCTCACTGTATCGGCCCAGCTCGATTACACCCCTAGCAGTAGCTTCACGCCTCTGTTCCAGCAGCCTTCAACACAGCGAAGTGGCAGCAGCAATAAAACAGATGAAGGCAATGCAAAGAAATTAAACTAAAAATAAAATTTAACTGAAAGAAACTAAGGCAAGAAATTCTGAAAGAATGTTAACACAATATAAAAACAGAGCATAGAATTTAAAAAGTAAAAACTGTAAGTTTATTTAAATTTATTTAAAAAGAACTTGAACGTTCAATATGTTTGAATAACTTGAATTAAAACAATTGAAATCCTAAAAGAGTCTAAGAAAACCTAAGCTAAAAACGAACTAAAGAAACAATGTAAGAAGAAAAAGGTAACGAGCTACTATCACCGACTCCTTCCCCTTTCAAATGGCAACATCCTTCTCTTTATATAGGTTAGGGCTTCTTTAGGAGTAAGTTATTGGTCAACTCTTCACTTGATCTTGTGTAGTCAACTTTCCTTCTTTTCATTCTTCAATTAAATCTCAACTATTCTCCAATTATACACAACACATGTGTAAAAATATCGAAGTGGTTCAGCTCAATAGATGTCCACCAAATTAAGTGAATATTGCATCCTTCGATTTAGCAACTTACTTGACTTCGTAACCACTTTTAATCCAATTTCCATGGTATTCTTGATTTTGTACACATGAATAAAAATAAAATAAATAGCAGGGAAATTAAATAAAAATTTTAAAATTTAATCAAAATTCGTATGATAAAATGTCTTAAAAAGTGAAATTTTAGACACTCATCAACTGCATCTACCCAAAAAGTTTTTGGCAACCCAACATGCATCCTTATGTTTCTTACACGTTTATTCAAAGTTTTGTTCATATAATCGGCAACAACGCTTTATTGTAGTGTTTTAGGAATAGTCTTCTCTATTCGAATTCCATTTACTGCATAGAAATCTTTGAATTTGTTTCTATTATACTCACCATCATTATCAGACCATAAATGCTTTATCTTTATACCAGATTCATTTTCCACCTAAGCTTTCCACTTCTTAAAAGCATTAAAAACATTATATTTATTTTTTAAAAAATAAACTCATATCTTACAAGTGAAATCATTAATAAACGAGACATAATAATGTGATCCACCAAAAGATGAAATCGGTAAGGGACCCCATACTTCTGTATGAACAAGTTTCAGCTTTTTTGTCTCAGGTGTCCTTCCACCATTAGAGAAACTGACCTTTTTCTGTTTGCCAAAGATAGAATCCTCATAGAGACCAACATCTACAAACTTCAAACATGATAGTTTTCCTTTTGATGCCATTACTTTCATCCCTTTCTTTATATGCCTAAGCAGACAATGCTAGATATTTAAATCAATTTTAGAAACAGCCACTGCTACAGTATCCCTTGTTTGTGAGGTCCTGTAAAGAGTACCAGACTTATTTCCATGTGCCATAACCATAGAACCTTTGGTGATTTTCCATGAACCTCTAAGAAAAGTTGTTAAGTGTCTATCATCATCAAGTTGTCTTATAAAAATCAAATTTCTTCTTAATCCAAGAACATATAGGACATTTAGCTTCCACACTGTCCTGTTGGCTATTCTTATTGAACTTCACCCTTTCCTACAATACCAAGAGGCTTATCGTTTGCAAGATGAACTTTCCCGAAATTACCAAACATATAAATTCTAAAGCACTTGTGAAGTCGTATGAAAAGATGCACCTAAAACCCAAGATTCAATTGGACTTTCAACGCTCAAAATTAGAGTATTTGCAATATCTTTTGTTGCTGCATTTGCAGAATCATTATCATTTTGTTGTTTGTTCTTCTTTTTTTGCTTACAGTCTATTTTGAGATGTCCATTCTTATCTAATTCTAGTAAGAAACACCATTAGGCCTAGATTGACTTCTCTTCTTATGTTTAGATTGTCCTCTACTTTCTCCACATTGAGAAGTTCTTTCCTTACCTTCAGTACTTAAGGCAGACCTAAATGATTCACTGTTTGATTTCTTGCAGATGTCTTCGCTAGAAATCAAATCTCGAATATCACCATATTTTAATTTATTTGATCCAAAAGAACTACTAGCTATAGTAATAGTTATATCCCAACTATCCTATAAAAGGGACAACAATAATAAAGCTTGAACCTCATCATGATTACAATTAATATCAACCGAATTTAATTAACTAAATTTTATTGACTGATAATCATATTAAATTTATTGATGTCATCAGCAATAGAAAAACATTCACCCATTTTTTAAATTAAATATACGACGCATCAGATATACCTTGTTTGAAGCCGATGGATTCTCATATGTATTTGACAACACCTTCATAAGATATACAGTCGTCTTTTTGTTCCTGATATTAAAAGCGATGTTTTTAACCAATGTTAATCAAATGACACCTAGCGCTTGTCTATCTAGCAACTCCCAATCTGCTACTGTCATAGACTCTGGCTTTGTTCCCAACAATAGTTGATGTAACTTTCTGATACAAATAATCTTCAATTTGTATCTTTCAAAAGCCAAAATCATTACTATCAAACTTGTCAATTTTTACTTTTTCCTTCTTTCGCTGCTATTGCTCTTACGCTTGATCGCTTTAAACAAAGCTTTGATACCAGTTGTTAGGGAAACCGAAACTTTTCTACTCACCGTAAATTTTACTCAAGAAATAAAAAAAATAAACAAAGACAAAAAACACAAATTTTACATGGTTTGGAGAAAACCCTCCTATGTCCACGGTTGCAGTAAGTTTTTATTATATTTAAGGTTAAACTATGCAAGAGGTGGTTAGCAATCCTTTTTAAATATGAGAATTAAAGCAATACGTTTTAATAGAAAAATTACAAAAGTACCCTTAAAAAAGAATTAGGCTCCACTGTTAATATTTGTAGTAAAAGTTAGCATTAGTCTATTCAAGGTATTTCTTGTTTTCTATTTTGTTAGGTTCTTGCAAACAAAGATGGATCTACATGGTGACTAGTGGGTTATACAATTTTTTTTATAAGTTTAAGAAATTTAAAAATTTGCCCCCACACAAAATTCTTTCAATCATATTTATCTTCACTAAATTGAGACTCATACAATTTTTTTTATTATTTATCTAGTAATTAGAAATTTACACTTTGATTGATAAGTAATTTTATTATAATATATATTCCCACACATTTATATATTAATTTTGTAGAAAAATAAATAAAGTACTTTTAAAGTTTATATCAATAACTTATAAGTGTGAATTAACAAAAAAAAAAAAAAAACAACCTTATCTAACATATATTTATGTTTTTGTTTTAGTTTTCATTGTATATGAGAAAATAATAATTTTTATTCTCCACATTGTAATAATAAGAAATGAAATATATTTGTATGTTAAAAGTAAATGATAAAATTGGACAAATTATATTCATGTATTAGATCTACAATTTAAAATTTTTATCAGAAATTTTATTAAATTAATATATGCGTGTATGTATGTTTGTGAGTATGAAAGATGATTTATCTATGATATAACAGTGTTTAGGCTACATTTTTTGAAATCATATAGCTAATTTTAGCTATGCAAATGTTTTCTTAGAAAAAAAATTATGCGTATTAATTTTTGTTTGAAAATTTTCATATTAATTTGTGTTTCAATGAAAAATATTATAAATTAACTTAAAATACTTGCCTTACTGATCATAAATTCTGGATCCATCCCTGCTTGCAAATTTAATGATTTATGCTGCTTTGTTGTTTTTGTGTTTTGGAAATTTTTTGTTACGGTTACTTCATTTATATTTTTTGACCTTTCCATCAAATCTATGTCAAAACTCTTCAATATCAATAAATCATCGTTTTGGCCAAAAAAATCATCTGATTCAGGAAAAAAATACTCAATATAATATCTGCTTTTAGCAGCCTAATTCCACAGCTTGAGGGCTAGCTAGGATCGTTAAATCGTCCTTTCTGTGGTTTAATTTGTTTATGAAAAAGGATGCATCCTTTGATGGGAACAACTGAAATCCCCGCCCCCTTCCATCAAAGA
This sequence comes from Heritiera littoralis, assembly GCA_031772115.1. Classification (NCBI taxonomy): domain Eukaryota; kingdom Viridiplantae; phylum Streptophyta; class Magnoliopsida; order Malvales; family Malvaceae; genus Heritiera; species Heritiera littoralis. Next base: position 174,141 of record JAPDPK010000128.1, on the reverse strand, counting down.
ACAATTCTTTTTTTTTTTTTTTATAATATTAGATCCTTGAAAATGTCCTTATCCCTCCTTTTGTCACCTTTCTCCGTATGATAAAAATATAAGAGTTCCATATTACATATAATATAACAAAGTAACAAAGGAGTCTTTTCTACTTTTCCTTTTTCCATTAATAAAACTTAAATTTGTAATATCTATGTCCAGTATATATGCACCACTTGAAAAGTTAGGTGATTTATATTAATAATTAAACATGTGCCAAGTGTGTATAAATTGTCAAATTATTTTTCATTATTTAAAAAATTAGTCACCCATGCCCAAATGTATAGCTTCAAAAACACGTGTGGGTTCATGAGATATGGAAAAGAAAATAAAAGAGAAGAAGATTATGTGAATTTGAAGCAAATGTCTTGGCTTGGTAACAAAACAAAGCCTATAGATTTATATATTTTTGTTTCTTTCTTAGCTTTTTTATTTTATTTTATTTTTCTTTTCCAGTTTGTCTATGATTCGTTTAAGATGATTACCTTGTGAGTGAAGAAAAATGTAAAGGAAAGAAAAAAACAAAGGACAAGATCATAGAGTCAAAGACAAGACGACCACCCTCTCTTTTCTTGTTATCTCTTTCTTTCTTTCTATTTATCTTTTCTTTTCTATTTCTCTCTCTCTCTAAGTCCCCTTCCAAACCGTTTTCTACTTAGACCCATCAACCAACTCTCTCTCTATCTCTCTCTCTCTCATTTCTTCCCAGTATTCTAAGCAAACCCCACAACCATCACCATCATCATCATCATCACCACCATTTCCACTCCATGAAGCCTCTTCTTCTCTCCCTCTCTTTCACTCTATAAAAGTGTCCACTGATCTATATGATCAGACTGGTAAGGATCAACAAAAATAACCTACCAAGACTATTGTTGTTATTGGATAGGATCCAAGGCTTAATTAGCTCTTATATTCTCTCTTGGGAGATTGATTTCATGATGAGGAAGCCCGATCCATCTGTGAAGAGTAGCAATGGAGGCAACAATAATAGTAGTACTAATAATAAGCTTAGGAAAGGGTTGTGGTCACCGGAGGAAGATGACAAGCTCATCAACTATATGTTAACCAACGGCCAGGGTTGTTGGAGTGATGTTGCTAGAAATGCTGGCCTGCAAAGGTGCGGCAAGAGCTGCCGGCTGCGTTGGATCAATTATTTGAGACCTGATCTCAAACGAGGTGCGTTTTCGCCTCAGGAAGAAGAGCTTATCGTCCATTTACATTCCATCCTCGGCAACAGGTGTGCTTCTCTATCTTGCATGCATGCTTATCTATCCCAAGATAACTTTAACAAGCATAATAACTTTTTCCCTCTCCTTTGTTAAAATGTATTCTTTCATTTTTTATATTACTCGGGACTCCGGAGACAGAATATAACTCGAATCTAAAATTTTTTATGCAAAATGCTCATAGCCAATCTCTTAAATAAAGAATATTACCGTAGGAAGTTTATGTTTGTATGTATACAGCACCACTCTTTCCAATGCTTTCTAATTTCAAGCACTTTTTTTCTAGTTTATTAGCTTCTATAATATTCTATGCTATGCATGTGTAGTACACTTGCGTTGTAATGCTGAGTGATGATAATTACATAAAAATAGTCTAATTGCTTTGCTTCATCGGGTGGAACCTTTAATCTACCTTCTATATCATTTCATTGACAAAATAAGCACATGGTCATAGTCTTCTTCATCATTATGGTCCCCTCGACCCCTGTTCTTTTTTTTTTTTTAATTATATGCATGTGTGTGTAATATTTAGAGGATACCTAAAACAGTTAGAACCTGAAATTCCAAACCGGATGCCTTGAATTCCAATTATATGAAATGGAAGAGTGGGATTTATGAGATATTGTGGGAGGCCTAACTCTCTTGTGTAGTCTAAGATTATATGTAAATAGAAATTGAACCATATATGCTAATAATGACACTGTCACGCAAAGTCTTTCTATCTTATAATTAGCTAAGCTCCCAAAATAGATCAGAAAATAACTAAAAAAATGAAAGACTAAGTGAAAAACTGATGTGGAAATACTTTTAGAGAGATTTGAGAATCACAAAAGAGAAGCACCAATCAAGAGCTTATCTCCTTGTTTGTTTGCTTTCTTTGCACATGCATACCATAAAGCCTTGAGTCAAGGGTGTTCAGAGTAGTTGGTGGACAGATAGACGCAAAAGTAAGCATCACTTAAAGTTTGTGGAGAAGGTAACAATATATACACATGAACTAGACAAGTTTTTTTGATTCTGTGTACGTTTTTGTATACTCTTTATTGAGGCAAAAAGTTGATAGGGACATGGAAAATCCAGAGTAAATTTAGCCATTCAAGTTTTTCTAATTGTTGTATGAAGAATATACAACAAATTTCTAATTTCACTTCATATTGAGAAGCTTAAAGAATTGGGAAGGATTGTGCATTCATCTTACTTTATTTTTCATTTTGAGGGTAAAAAAGATATTAACAAGAAAAAACCCCCAACAAAAACATAAATAGATCTTATCTGCTACCTATATACCAACCCTTTGAGTTGAAGATACTCAAACCTACATTTGTTCAGTGCTTTTCTGCTTGCGTGCAAATTGCAATGCATGCCATTGTCATTAGTATTGTAATTAATTTAAATGAGGTTAACACAAAAATTGTGATTGTTTAATTTTAGGGTCTTAATTTGGACGGGGAAAATGACATTGAAATTTTAAGTTCTTAGCTTCTGTCGACCTTAATTTCAGCTGAAGTCACAGTGTCTTGTTTAGAATTTAAGCATCCATGCATTCCATGCATTTTATTTATGCAAGATACACACAAAACCTAAATACACATTTTTTTTATATACACTATTGATGACAAGTACTGACCCTTCTTGTTCACGCTTAATCTTGTCCAAACCCTGAAAGATGGTCTCAAATTGCGGCTCGCCTGCCTGGTCGTACAGACAATGAAATAAAGAACTTTTGGAATTCAACAATAAAGAAAAGGCTAAAGAATTTGCCATCCACTCCCTCACCAAACGGTAGCGATTCATCAACGCCGGAGCCTAATAAAGAAGCCATGGCTGGATTGATATCAATGCAAGAACAAGGCATTTTGCCTATGTACATGGATTTATCATCAACTTCGTCGAACTCATCCTTGCAGTCCATGGTCCTGAATCAAACCGGAAACTCTTTACCGTTGCCGGAGCAATGCGTAAACGTGTTCGGGGCTACCGGATACTTCAACCCGGCCTCATGCGTGACACAGGTTGGCGTAAAGGGTGAGAGTTTCTACGGTGAAAATGAGATATTCGGCAGTGTTGACAATGGGGTGGAAAGGGAACTGTATGTCCCTCCTTTAGAAAGCATTGGGGAAAACCTTAAAACTGAAAATACATTTGATAGGAACATCAACAACCCTTTCAATGTCATAAACAGTAGCAGTAGTATCATTAACAACAACAACAACAAATCAGCAGAAACCATAGCCGGCGCAGCCGTGGGGAATAATGTTTGGTTAGGAGAAGAGCTAAAAGTTGGAGAATGGGACTTGGAGGATTTCATGAAAGATGTTCATTCCTTTCCTTTTCTTGATTTCCGAAGCTGAATAACCATACAGTTAGGTAAACCCTCCGATTCTTATCTTCTAGTCCCTTTCCAAACCTTAACCCTTGTCTCTTTGATCATAAAAACCATATGCAAATAACCAATATTCTCCCCTTGAGGCTCATCTATAGTTTTTTTCGGGGTTTCTTTTGAGTTTGGTCTCTCATCAAAACATTTGTATAAGTTTGTAGAATAGTTGAGTCTGGAATAAAGGTAGCATCCAGGGACCATGAAAATATTTGTAGGTATGTTTCATATGAAGCGACAGAAGGGCGATTAACTGATGAAGAAGCATCTGAGTTCATGAAATGAAATTACAATAAATCATATACTACGCTGTGAAAAAAATCTATATGTGAATAGCCATGTAAACAGTGTTAGAAAGGAACCTCTCAAGGAATATAGTTGGCACATTTAAGTGTTAGTTACTTGAGATTGGGATTGAGATTGATGTACAAAGCAATCTCAAATGGAGAGATCAGAGAAACAATGATGATAGATTGTATTGCTGTTACATTTTAAAAAATTTAAATATAATAAAAATCTTGATCTCAAAATCTCTTTCTTAATTATGACATTTTTTGTATGTATAAATACTTTTTTTATGACATTAATTTATTATTAGCAGTTACTTAATCATTACTTAATTTCTTTCCTTTGAAAGAAAGAATAATAATAATAATAATAATAATAATAATAATAATAATAATAATAATAATAATAATAATAATAATAATAATAATAATACATGTAACTTACCGAAATTAATGTTTATATACGTGGTATCATTCTTCCTTGGAACTGAGATTTTAGTCACTTAATTAGCATAATGGTTAAGATGTCAAAACTTCTATAAATTATTTCATGATTTGTTAGTTAAGCCTTAATGGTGGGCTTTCTAGCTAGCTATAAGAGTAATTATAAACTTGGTGACCCTTTTCATTGATTTCCCTGGCCTAAAGATGGATGACAATATTATTATAATTAAAGATATAAATATATGTTTCAAGTAAATTAGTGGAAGGTGGAGAAATTAATGTGAGCATGCGGGCAGGCAACCAAAGAAACCAAACAAACTTGGTGGAAAGAAGTGAGTAGCAAGCAAGCTATAATATTAGTTAAAAGTTAGACGACAGAGACAATGACTTAAAATTAATAAAATCCCAATTGAACGACTCAATGAAGATCGAAGGTAATGCCTTTTTTTTCTTTTTGTAAATCATTTTTACTTTAGATTTTTAACATTCCCATAACTAACTCGTGAGTTGGAGAAGTAGTAATAATGGGAAATGGATGGTTGTTTTGTCTTTAGGATGATGTAGTGATCATAATTGCATGAGTCTATTTTTCATGTAATTAACTTTAATTATGGAAATAGATGGCCGAGCTAAGGCACGTAAGTTTTTCATGGTTTTGCCTTTTGGCTAAGTATATGCTTAATAATTGGTAAATCTTTCTTGCCGACAATTGCTACCGGGCAAGGGCAAATGGACTCGTTAATTTTTTAAGACCAACTTGTTAAGTTGTTATTTTATACATGAATGATAGTTATTTTTTAATTTCATAGATCGATGTAAGTTGTCATTTGCCCATAATTAAGTTTTGATTAGATAAATAATAAACCAACATATAATTAAATAAATATGTGATTTTTTTTAGGGACATGTCATATATTTTTTAGTTTAAAAACTTTATTACCGATAAATAGAATGATTATTTTATGATTTTATACAGTAAAAGCTATAAATAACTCATTTTATCCGAAACTTGTCTATTTTATTTTTTATTTCATTTTAATTATTTTATTTTTTTAATTTGAAAAATCATAAAAGAAAAAAAAAGTGATTAAGATTCGAGTACAATCTTTTATATACATACATATATATAAGTCAAAGTATTTGACTACAAATAAAACATCTTATATGGATAGTTTAAATATTTAACACGTGTAATATATTAAAATAAAGGATTATTATCCTATCTACTGTCAATGGAGTTTTTTAACTTCACAAGCAGGGTTAGGATGATGACACATGTCTCATTTTATTTATTTTTTTAATATTTTTAAATGACACATGTCATCATCCAAACCTCGTTTGTGAAGTTAAAAAACTCCACTGGCAGTGAATAGGATAATAATCCTAAAATAAAATAATAATTATCATTTTTCAAGTTTCAAAAAGATAAAAATATATATTAAAAATATAAAATAAATCATTTATCTTTTTAAATTAATTATCTATTTCAATTTCTACAAGATAGACATCTATATCTATATATGGACTAAAATTAAATAAAAATCACATATCATTTATCTCTAACTACATTAAGATTACAAAATATAATATCTATATCTATAACTTTTATCAATTATTTTTTTATTTTCTAAAGGATAACATCATATCTATATATCTATATATATTAAAATTAGTATGGATAATGTAATATAACATACAATGTTAATATAACAATATGTTATGTATTGTTATGTTACCAATTAAATTTTTTAATTTTTTAAAAGATAAAATAATTTTAATTTTTAATTAATAGGTAACATGTAATCATTCTTTTTTTCCACATTAATAATACAAAATATAACATATATGTCCACAAGTTATACCAATTAAAACATATAACTTTGTATTTTATAATTATGATCAATATAAGTCCTATAATTTTCAAATAAAAAATACATAACGTTGTAACTTATTTTTCTAATTAATTTATTCATGGCAGGGTGTTCATATGCATGCTATGGTATTCAAAAACTTGGTTCCCAAATTAGACCTCTTTTAAAAAAAGGATTAATCTACTCTATTAGAAATGTGCAAATTCACCATTACACAAGAACATATAAAGTTGTGCGAGAAAATTTGATGTTTGTTTTTTCATTTATGAGTACTGTTGGTGAGATTACGCAAGATGATCATGTTATTGGTAAAGAAGACAACAAAGTTTTGCTAGGTAATCTTCATAATTTAATAGTCAATTATTTTATATTTATTCATTTATTTTGTAATACTTTATTATTTATCGTATTTTACAGTTGCAAAAAAATGATATAAATATTCCACCTGTGTTGAGTGTTAATTTAATCGGTCCCAAGACTAGATAAAATAGGAGGGTGGCGGTAGGTTTGGATAATCAGTCATAAAAATTAGTCCAATTTCATAAAATGAACCAATATCAAAACATCATTGAGGCATCTCTTACTAAGCGACGCGATACACTGGAGCTTAGGTGTAGTGCAAAGTAGACAAGGGTTGTTAGGCCATTGCTTAGAAGCGATGCGCCATAATGACACCTAGATGTGATGTTAAATAGGTAAAGGTTCCTAAACCATAATGGATGAGAGTGGGTAAAGAAGTTAGTCCATAACTATAAGCTTAGGTTATAATATTAAAATATAAGTACACTTAGTGGTAACCTAGCTGAGACTTGTGAGGTTATGAGTAGGAGGAGGGTTAACATCTTATGTATTCAGGAGACCAACTAGGTTGAGGAAAAGGCTAAGGAGATAGCATCATCTTACATAGAAAGTACCATAAGGATGTTGTACATGTTAGGAGACAAAAGAATATGATTATTTTGGTTAAGCTAGTTCTAGGAGGAGAGGTGTTGAATGTCATTAACGTATATGCAAATAGGACTTGATGAGGGTAGTAAACGAAAGTTTTGGAGGATTTAGATAATGTAGTATAAGAAGTACCTTTAGGAGAAAACCTTGTCATTGGCAACAACTTTAATAGACATGTAGGTACTAGTAGAAAGGTTTTTGAAAGCATACATGGAAGTTTTAGTTATGGGGTAAGAAATGATGTTAGGGGTGCTACCTTAGATTTTGCTTTATTCTATGACCTAACCCTAGTGAACATGCTGTTTAGGAAAATAGATTCTCACCTTATAACATTTAGAAGTGGACCAAGTGCAAATCAGATAGATTTCTTTTTTACTAGGAGAATGGATAGACATAGACGTTTAGACTGTAAAGTTATCTCAGGTGAGAGTGTTACAATGTAACATAAACTCCAAATCTTAGATATGAGGATGCATAGATGACATCGAAGAAACTAATAAAAAGGAATTGAAAAGATTCGATGGTGGAAGCTAAAAGAAGATTGTCATGTAATATGTAAAGATAGTTGGATCCAGAAAAAAGACTGGACAAAAGAAGATACATAAATGTACTCTAGAACAAGATGGCAAAATGCATTCGGAGGTGGGTAAAGAGACACTAGGAGTGTCAAATGGGAGAGCACCGACTGCAAAGGATGCAACATGGTGCATTGCAAAAGTAAAAATGCTATAAAGACTAAGCAAGAGTGTTACAAGGCTTTGAAGAATAATAGAAGAGAGTTTTACAGCATATAAGTTAGCTAAAAATGAGGCAAATAAGGTAGTGGCGGAAGGTAAAGTGAAGGTTGTGAAAGAGATTTATGACAAGTTTGACACAAAGGAGGGAGAGAAAAATATATACAGATTAGCGTGAGCATGAGAAAGGAGGAGTCGCAACCTAGGAGTCATGAAATATATTAAGGATGAGTATTAAAGAACTCTCGTTAAGGACATTGACATTAAGGAATAATGGCGTGATTATTTTTGACAAATTATTAATGAATGACAAAATTAGAATTTGGATAATATCTCGGTGTCTTTCGAGGATTTGAATCGGTATTTTATACGCAGAATCAGAGAGATAGAGGTAAAAGAGACACTAAAGAGGATAATGATAACGAAAGATATTGGACCTAATGGCATTCCAATTGAAGCTTGGAAATGTGTTGGAGATATAGGAGTTAGGTGGTTAACAAATCTTTTTAACAAGATTTGGTGCACTAACAAAATGCCTAAGGAATGGAGGAAGAATGTCTTGATATATCTTTATAAGAATAAGAGAGACATTCAAAGTTGCACTAATTATCGAGGTATAAAATTGATGAGTCACATGATGAAATTATAGGATAGAGTAATAGAAAATAGATTAAGAAATATTGTAGAGATATCAGAGAATCAAATCCATGTTGTACCTGATCGATCAACTATAGAGGCAATACATTGCTTAGACAACTTATAAAGGGTTCTCGAGTACTGGATAAAGATCTTCATGTAGTCTTTATAGATTTGGAGAAAGCATATGATAAAGCGCCTAGAGAGGTACTATGGTGGTCTTTAATGAAGAAAAGAATTCATGTGAAATATATTGAACTAATTAATGACATATATGGAGATGTAAGGATACATTCGAGGACATGTGGAGGGCAAACAAGTGAGTTTTCTATCACAGTAGGATTACATAAAGGGTTAGTGCTAAGTCCATTATTGTTTACTGTAGTAATGAAAAATTGACAAAATCCATCCAAGATATATAAGGTGCCTTGATGTATATGTTTGTAGATAATATTGTCCTGTGTGTTGAGACTAGAGCAAAGATCAACACAAAGTTGAAACTATAGAGACAGGCGTTAGAATCAAGAAGATTCAAACTAAATAGAGTGAAGACTGAATACATGGAATGTAAATTCGATTCAAACAAGAGAAAGTGGGGGGGGGGAAGAGAGGAATGTAGTGACGTTAGTTAAGGTGGCAATACCTAAGCGGGACCATTTTCGAATCTAGGGTCAATAGTACAAAAGGATGGAGAGATTGGTGATGATATGACTTATAGGATCCAAGCTGAATGGAGTAAGTGGAAAAGTGCTACAGGTGTGCTGTACGATAAAGAATTCCTATATAATTAAAAGACAAGTTTTACAGGACAATTGTTAGACCAACATTACTATATGGTAGTGAATGTTAGGCAACTAACAGATTGCATACACAAAAGATGAGTATAGTAGAAATACGGATGTTGTGGTGGATGTGTGTATATACAAGAAATGAAGACATCTGTAAGATGGCTGGAGTGATATCTATCAAAGACAAAATGTGTTAAAGTCATTTACGTTAATTTCGACACGTATGACATAAACCTCTAGATGCTCTAATTATAAGAATATAAGCTATAAATGATGAAAGAAGGGTCAATTTAAAGTTTCACTGTGTTGGTTGTTACTTCTACTTAATAAAAAATTACAAAGGTATTTTCAAATGCTTTAATATTACTAATTTTAAATTTTTTAACTTTATAAATATAATTATACAATTTTGTAGATATTTATACTTTATCTTCAATGAGGAACAAAAATTTACATCCATTTTGATATTCTTGAAGCTTCAACAACTTTACAAAGGTATGTTAACTTAAATAATTTTGTCTAAATTTATTCCGTACTATAAATTAATATTTATTCTATTACTTTCTATATTTAGTTTAGCTAAATGAGATTCTGACATAGAATTTCATTGCACACCATATAAAATAGCAGTATTGGATGAAGTTTCAATGTTTATAAATAAGACACTTCTGTTGGAGATTAAAGCAACATAATTTTTAAATATAACCAATTTAGCTTGTATTTGTTATTGGCAAATTTTGAATTTGTGTTATATATATATATATATATATATATATATTTATTTATATTTATATATGTAAGGAAAATCATGAAAGTTGATACAAGTTTTTGTTGGTATTAGATATTTTGTGGGTGCAACAAAAACTGTCTGAAGTTGATGAAAAATTTTATTGTTCCTCCTATAATGTTGATGTCTCTATTCAAATTCCAAGGTAAATAATAATTATATCTATTGTATTTAAAACATTAAATAGAAATTATTCCATAATGATAATATAGCATTTTATAATTTTATTATATATTACTTATTTAATTGTAACATTTTATATACCTTATAGATGTAACTTGATTGTTAAAGCATTTGATGATTTTGAAAAAACGATATTTATACTTTTCAATACTAAAGCTAAAAAATTAGTTAATAAGATGTTATCAATCTTTATGAAATTTCTCTTTAGGTATTTGATTAGTTAACAATTATTTTAATATTGTCCAATATTCAATTTAGTTTAATGATATATCTACAACCATTATTTAGAAAAATGGAGTTTATAGAATTCGAGAGATATTTGAAGATCTCAAGGGTCAAATTTTTTGTACTTGAAATAAGTGCGTCAAATTATAATATTGAGATAGAAAATATTAAGCTTACCATGCCTAAAGTATATTAGTTTGATCCTAAACTTAAATGTCGAAATTACTGAAACAAGTATGTATATATTTATACAATATGACTATCTTTGTTATAACATACGTTATAATTGAAATTTAATATAATCAAATTGTATGTAGATTAGCGTTTTATTCATATCTTCTATTCCATCTGTGAAATTTATCGGATCATAAGTAAAGTGACACATCATTCAAAGATAGCAAGGAATGTGCGAAAATTATTTGCTACTTCTTCAATTCAACAAAAATTCATTGAAGAATCTCCATTTAAAAAAATTGTATACGAGATTAATTTAAAATGGGGAAATTTTAATTTCTTCAAATCAAAGATATGTTAAGTTTTTATTTTATTTAATAAATTACAATATGAGTTTGATTTAACTTTTACAAAATTTTCATAATTATATTTAACATATAATTATTTTTCATATTACTATATTGTAATATAAAAATATTAAATATACAAATATCATCTTTTTCATAAACATAATAATTTATAGTATAAAGTTTCAAAAAATATATATTACCAATGAATCTATTATTTGATTAATGTATTTCCATGCATCACACGGGTTTAAAATTAGGTTATATTATAATCCAATTGTTTTATGGATTATTATCTTTACACTGTCAGTGAAATTTTTTAATTCCACCAGTAAAGTTAAGATGATGAGATATAATCCTTTAAAAATATTAAAAAAATAAAAATAAGATATGTGTTATCATTTTAATTCGCTTGTGAAGTTAAAAAAATTTCACTGACAGTATATGAAATAATAGTCTTTGTTTTAATATTAAAATTCTAATTCCATTTAAGAATACAACTTTTTTTTATATCAAACGATAGTTTTCATTAATATTAAACTCAATCGGGTCCATCCAGTAGTGAAATGTTCAACATATCATTTTGAATAACAGGAAAAAGAAAATCTGGCGTGTCTTCTATCCAATCTTGAAATCTACAATTAATCTGGAGTGTCTAGCTACTTCATGTGCTGCAGAGTTTCCTTCCCTTCTTGCGTGTTTCAGTTGGAAACTCCTAAAACCTATAGCTAGCTTTTTAGCTAGATTTTAATTTTCAACTCAAATCTAAATCTGATTTGACTCAACCATTTGTCACATGTACATCTCACCTATCTAAATCAATCAAAGTTTTCATTTCTTTGGATGATTTATATTTGGTATATTGTTAATATATAAATCTCATACACTATCAATGAATTATAACATTTCATATCATTAATTCATAAATTTTAAAAAAAAATTTATTAAAGTAAATATGATTAAGTTCACTAATTAACGAGGTGTAATAATATGATTTAACAATAATGTATAGGATTTATGCACTGAAAATGTATTAAAAATAAATTTTTGGGTAATTTCTATTGAAGTTCTTAAAATTTTACCATCATTTAACTCTAATCGATTAGTTTAAGAAATGAACATTTTGGTCCAAAATTATAAATTTGATAGTACAAAAAATTGTTTTATTAAGTTATTATTAAAAAACCATTAATCTAAATATTTGTAACTCATGAAATATTCATAATATCTTTTTTTAGTATTAAAAAATAAAAATGTTACATAGAATAATTTTTTTAAAATTACTTAAAAATAATAAATGGTAATAAAACTCATTGTTGATACTTGAGAATGTCATTTATTATTAATTTAAGTTTAGTAATTGACTAATATATGTTAAAATTATTTGTAATTTTAGATCAAAGTGTCTATTTTTAAAACTAATAGACTAAAATTGAATTATGATAAAACTTTGAAGACCTCAGAGGAATTTACTCTAAATTTTTCTTCAAATTAAACAGTCATCTAAAAGTTAACAAAAAATTAAATATCTTATAACATCAAAGTTCTAATTATATAATAAAATAAAAATTTATAACCTTTAATTTTATGCAATAAATTTGTAGGATTTACTCGTATGGCAATTATAACGGCCTTAGGACTTTGGACTGGGTTAAGCTTATTATTTAGATTGTGTATAAGGGCCATCCAATGGGCTGTGAGCTAAGGCCGTACGCCTTAATTGACTTGAGTAGTTAACTCAGTTCTCCAATGTCAAGCCTAGCCTGTAATCTAGAATCCTCAGCAATGCCTGCCACTTGGCACCCTTTTTTTTTTATAAGATGGAGTAATATAGAGGTTTTATATATATATATATATATATAATATATATATATATATATAAAACTTTATTCAGAGTTTGTAAATTTTAAATTTTACAGCCGTATTAAGTTAATTATTAACATGTTTTAAAAGAATATGTAAAATCTCTCTAATTATATTGATGATAAATTTTAGTAATCAAAGAGATAATTTTTCCTAATATTATCTTTGAATTTTATTAGAAAAATAAGTAAGAACATTATATTGTTGTTCAAGTTTAAAATTTTTATCCCAACGTGCTCTCTTTTACCACTTGATCCACTCCAAATACCAAAACATGCGCATTTCAAAAAAATAAAAAAAGAAAAAAACCTTAATACAATAGCACTTAGCAGGGTAATTTTCATAAAGATTATGAAAATCCTTATTTTTTATAAGAAATTTTAATTTTCTTTTGACCATTACATTCTTTTTATTTAGACTAGGACGATACCTTGCTTCGCATGGGCTTTTTATTCTTAAAAAATATATATTATAAATAGTATTATAAATAATAATAATCAAGATAATTATTTTTAAAATATTGATTTATTAAATGAAAATGATAATTTTTAATTTATCAATTAATCATCTTTTTTATTTTTATTTTTATATTTTTAAAATAAAATAAAATAAAAATTCTAATACAAAGTTAGAAAATTAAATGGACCAAAATAAAAAAAGCTTATAAAATATTTAAATTTTTATATAGTTTGACCCTAATTTGTTTGTCTCAAGATAAATTCATATTAAACTAATCCTCAATATCACTTTTTATTTTTATTTGTCGTAGTCTCTAAGTGTTTAATGTTAAAATTATTTATTTATTATTTTATTTTCTCTTTTATAACATTCGATTTTCATATTTAAAGAAGTTTCTTTGAAAGTTTTTTATTCGTAGATTTATTTTTTTTTTATATATTTATTATTTGTTTTAAATTTAAAAAAATTATTTTTTGAAAATTTTTGCTTTATACTATTATTTTATCATTTTTATATTATTTGTAATTTTTTTAGTATTTTATTCGAATTTTTGCAAACCAAAATTTTTGGGCATGTGATTTGAATTTTTAAAAACTTTTAATACATATTCTGAATATTTGTTTTTTTACTTGATATTTGGTTGAATCCTTAAAAAAATCTTTGAATTTTAAAATTTAAATTTTGTTCTTTCTCCGCTTTTCATATCTTTTACTTTTTTTATTTTAATTTTGGAAAAATAATAAGTATTTATAAAAAATGTGAATATTTTATTTAATTTTTTTCAAATTTTTTTGTTTGAACTTTTCATTTTCTCTCTCTTCTCTTCGTAGTAATTTCATTTTTTTTCATATATTTAGTATTTTTAACATTAAAAAAATTAAAAATAGATATTTTATTTCAATTAAAAAATATCACATATGAAACTAAAAGCTACAACATAGCTAAATTTATTTTTAATATTTTAATTTTATGAAAAAAATTAAAACTAATTATAAATTTAAAAAATTACCTCTAAAAGAATAATGAAATATCATGTGACAATCACTCATTCATTAAAGGATAACTTTTATAACCATCAGCATTTTAACCTATATTATACCATGGCTTTTATAAAACTAAATAATATAAAAATTGTAAATAAATATATATTAATAATTACCAAGCCAACTAAAAAAAAGGACATATGTTAAATATTGGTTAACAGGATATTTTTTTATTATAGGCTATAGATTTATCCTTTTTCAGCGACACAAGGAATTTATTTCCTCTTTTTATCGGTTTATGAAATTTTCTATAATTGCAAAATCGGTTCAATTAAACTCAAAAATATAGAAAAAATGAAATGGGCCAATTTCATAATTGTTCATAAAAATGCTCAAAAAATGAGAATACCTTTCCAAACCTGTACATAATTACATATTTATACCAATTATAATTGGCCTTTTTTTTTGCAACTTTCGCGGAGAAAAAAAACAAAACAAAAAATTATACGAATTCTACTTTCTGTCGGCCGAAAAATTCTACCTACTAACAAAGCTGAAAGAATAGTCGGTCAAGAAAATATAAACAAAATGACGAAAGAACCACTTCTGCAATCAATTGATTTCAGGAGGCTATTTTTGTAATTACAAGAAAGCATAGAGAAAAAATGATTGCGACGCCTGAGAGATTCGAACTCTCGCGGGATGAACCCATGTACTTAGCAGGCACACGCCTTAACCACTCGGCCAAAGCGTCAACTGTTAATAACATGTGCTAATTACAAAATTTTATGTTAAATTAATTTTACAAATAAAAATAAGGTATTAGATTATTAGTAGTTGACAATTACTTCGAAATTCGAATTATTCGATAGTTTTTTTTTTATAATAATTATTCGATAGTTAATTTTTATATGTAGAAATATTTGTTCTTTTGAGAAAGTAGAATATGTACATGTATATATTGTTACCTCATCTCAGTAATTAATGCACGTTTCTCTTTACTCAAAAAAATTAAATTTGAATTTTTTTTATTTATGTGAAAAACAGAAGACAATATTTTTTTTTTTATGGCTAACAGAAGACAATATTTAAGTAACGTTTAGATGGGATTGATTTGAAATGGACTCAATTTTATTTCAGAATTGAGTTTTCTAAATTTTTTTTTTTTACATTTTTTCTCCTGTATTTCTCAATTAATTAAAAATAACATTTTTTTTGAATAAAACCCCAGCATCTTATTTATTTAGGCAATAATAGTACATCATTTTCCAATACATTATTTAATAAGATGTGGTAATTCTCAATCCAATCCAATACTTGGCCTCTGTACTGGCGAGACTATAGTTGACAAATTGGACGCTTCATTCTTTTTTGGTTAACCATGATATTGGTACGAAGTATCCACCGTCGACAACAGTGACTAATCTCCGTCGGGGATCCTGAGCGCACACAAAGTGGGTAGTCCCCTCCTAGCATAGTTTGCTCTATACCCAAGATCAGGAATCGAACCCTAGACACTTGGTTAAGGGGCGAGAGCCGTTACCACTCACGCAACCAATGTTGGTGGACGCTTCATTCTTTGCCCTTGATACATGTAGGACAATAAATGTCCGCAATTGTGATGCATGAAATTTTGCTTCCGCCAGAATTCTTCCAACATAGGACAAATCTTATTCATTCTTCTGAAGCTTCTGTGTGATGATCAGAGCATCACCCTCAACCTGCACATGTTGAAGACCCAATTCCGCAGCGAACTGAAAAGCTCTGCTAGCAGCAAAGGCTTCTACCAGCAGCACATTGGTTTGCCAGGGCACAACGACAGCCATCGCACCTATTACATTACCGGAATGATCTCTTGCTATAATTCCAATTCCACCACATCTCCCTGTCTTATCAATGGCGACATCGTAATTTAGTTTGTACACACCAGCTGGAGGATTCTTCCATCTCACCTGCATCCGTTCCGTTATACTAGAATGTCAAACCTTAGTGGCTGCTGTATATTGATCTTCTAGATATTGTTTTCTGAAAAATGAAGCTTGCTGGGGGCAGTTGCGGCCATTGTCATGAAGCTTCTAATTTCTTTCATTCCATATAACCCACAATATAATCGCCAACAACACCTTTTGTGTATTTGTTACAATCCCACATCGACTCTACAAGCAATTGTGGAGGGGTATTTAAGCTTGAGGAGTTCTCCTACATACTAGACCGGTCTTTTGGGCTAGGCTCTCCCTTTGGGCTTGAGTACCTAACATTGGTGTTTGAGTACTTAATGACGTAGTAGAAGAACGACGTAGCGGAGGGGGCGACCTAGAAAAGGGTTACTTGGTGCTTGATAAGGTTTGGAGTGAAGCCATCTAGAGTGGGCCATCGTGGAGCGGAAGGGGCAACCTAGAAAAAGGCTACCTGGTGCCAAGAAGAGTCCGGAGTAAAAGCCATCTAGAGTGGGCTGCCGTGGATGTCAGCTTCTCAAGGGGTGGGCAATGTTACGATCCTACATCGACTTTACAAGCAATTGTGGAGGGGTATTTAAGCTTGAGGGGTTCTCCTATCTACTAGACCGGTCTTTTGGGCTAGGCTCTCCTTTTGGGCTTGAGTACCTAACAGTACTTGTGCCTAGAAGCACCGAAGACAACCAGTTAATATAAGTTGGCTCTCATAGGGGAATATCATTAGGAAATTGATTCCTTATGGCCTTAGCACAGGTACATTCCCACAATGCATGATAACAAGTCTCCTCATTCAAACCACATCTTGCACAAAGAACGTTAACCTGTAAATGTCACTTTCGCAGGTTAATCAAAACTAGAAAAATGTTATAAAGACAGCGCCACAAGAAAATTTTAATTTTTTGTGGCAGTTGAAGTCCCTACATTCTGGACCAAACAGCGGCAGCAACATTAGGAACCTGGTTTGGCGATGGATCCACTGCCAGCAGCTTAGAGCCACTCCTTACTGAATAGCATGTAGAGGATGTATGTTTCCGCACTAATTCATCATTGCAAAAGTGACCACTCAGTGGTAGTGACAGAATTTGTGGTGCTTCAGATGGTCCAAACATGTGTTGTATCAATCTCTAAGTCCAACCATGAGTCTCTTCATCAATGAGATCGCTCACAATCATGTTCTGATCCCATTCCCCAATCGGTGTACTAGACATCCCATTTACTATAATAGAGAGCCATGGATCAGTCCACACCTTTACTAATTGGCTATTCCCAAGTCTCCAAATGATAACCTTTTTCAACAACTCCATTCCACTAGAAATGCTCTTCCCGAGTCCCCAATACCAGACATGTTGTATACAGTTTGTATAGATGGGATGTAATTTAAGGACTTTTGGATTGTAATTATTTGTCCTGTAAGACCTTGTGATGTAAACAAGTTTGAATATTATATGTATTCTACCATATTGTGTTTTGGAGTATTCAAAGGAGATAATTTTGAATTACAAGTTTGAGGTTGTGCCTTGAAATCAATTGAATATATGAAATTAAAATACTAGAGAACCATGATCCACATATCATGAGGTAATTTAGATTAGGTCCCAAAGTTGAAAATTCTATCTTGAAATTAAGTTAAACTAGTTTACTAGACTAGTCGAAGTCTACACAATGCGTACACAAACCAATTAAGGAAAAAATTAGTTCACAATTCCGCTACCGCAAATGTTACATGCCACCGAATCTAACACCACTATGTTTTGCTTTTTTTCTTTGTTTAAACTGAATTTACATTCTATGTATTCAACCTTCAATCTACTTAGTCTGAACCCTTTTGATTCTAACATCTGTTTCCATAGTTTCAATTTTGCTTTTACTTCCGCTCTAGTATCAGCACACAAAATAATATCTACAAACATCACACACCAAGGCACCTTACTTAGATTAATTTTGTCAATTCGTCCTTTACGATAGTGAATAAAAATGGACTTAGCGACGATCCTTGATATAGTCCCACTATGATAGGAAATTCACTTGTCTACCATTCACATGTCCTCACATGTGTCCTTGCATCTTCACACATGCCCTTAATTATTTCAATATATTTTACGAGAATTCTTTTCTTCAGTAAGGACTATTATAGCACCTCTCTAGGCACTATACCATATACTTTCTCTAGGTCTATGAAGACCATATAACGATCTTTGTCCTATGCTCAAGAACGCTCCACTAGTTGTCTAAACAATTGTAATGCTTTAATAGTTCATTGACTTGGCATAAGACTAAATTGATTCTCTGATATTTGTATAGTCTTCCTTAATTTTCGTTCTAACACTCTATCCCATTGTTTCGTTGTGTGACTCATCAGTTTTATGCCTTAGAATTTGGAGCAGCTTTAAAATATCTGCCTTATTCTTATATCGAGGATTCAAAGCACTCTTCCTCCATTCCTCAAGCATCTTATTCGTGTGCCAAATCTTGTTAAAACTATTTTTTAACCACTTAAGTCCTACCTCTCCAAGGCATTTCAGAACTTTAATTGAAATTTCATCAAGCCCAATATCTTTATTTGTCTTTATCCTCTTTGTGCCTCATTTTTCTTTATCTCCCTGATTCTGTGTATAACAAGTCGAGTTAGATAATTGAGAAGCATGAAGATATTGTCTAAAATTTAGATATGTCCAAAATTTAACTTTGTCTGTCATTGAATAGTTTTTCGAAATAATCTTTCCATCTTTCTTTAATATCATTGTCCTTAACGAGACTCTTTGGTACTAATCCTTGATATATTTCATGAATCCTAGGTCATGACTCTTAATCTTCCTTTGCTAATATGTATATCTCTTTTCTCCATCATTTGTGTTCAACTTGTTATAATTCTCTTTCGCAACTTTTGCTTTAGCTTCTACCACTGCCTTCTTTGCCTCATTCTTAGCTACATATATTTTGTGAAGCTCTCTTCGATGTTTTTCTTCTTCAACGTCTTGTAGCAATATTGCTTAGTTTTCCTATCTCTTGAATGCATTTTGCAATCTTGTTCCATAATATATTTAGGTTCTCTATTGTCCAGTCCTGTTTCTAAATCCAATTATCTTTACATAATGCATGACATTCTTCTTTTAACTTCCACCATTGAATCCTTGTAGCTCTTTTCTATTGATTCCTTCGATGTCATTTATGAATCTTCATGTCTATGACTAAAAGCTTATGCTACGTGAAAACACTCTCATCTATCCCTCTTTCTCGTAAAAAAGAAATCTAACTTGTGTTTGAACCAATTTTAAAGGCTATAAGGTGATGTTTTCGTTTCTTAAACAATGTGTCTACCAGGCAACGACCTACCAATTGTTACATATTTTTCAATACATTAAGGCTCTGATGTTGCACGTCATTGTGTAGGGGACGCCCCAAAAAGGATTTTATATCGACTTATTTTATTTAAATTGCATGAATTTAACTGACTAGTTATCTAAACCTATCACCAACCTTCCTTATTTATTTGAGCTTGGGAGATTGGCTACATTTTTTTATAATACTTAACAAATACAAAGTTAGCATGATGGAAGATTTAGAATTTTCAATAATCAAATAAGTTATATCCATTTCTAAAATCTAAAATAAAAAATAAAAATAATAAAGTATAATAATAAAATGGTATGACAATAAGGATAAATTGAGTAGAGGAAGTCAAAGTTAAGATTTTTCATAAAATAATTAAATAAATATGATGACAGAGTCTATGCGATAAAGTCACATAACACACATAGAATACTACTGATGTGAGGTAAAGTTTTTAAGTGATCACACCTAAGGATGTAAACGATACACTGGTGCTCGCAAGCTACTCGGGCTCGACTCGAACAAAACCTGAATTCGGCTAGATTTTTGTCAAGCCGAGCTCGAGCTACTTAAGCCATCGAGTGAGTCGAGTTCGAGTATTAGGTTACTTTGCTCGAGTAGCTCGCGAGCCTTATCCAACTTTTAATATTTTAATATATATTTTTAATTTTATTTATATTATTATAAAATTACAAAATTACATATTTACCCTATATCCTAAGAAACCCTAACTCTCCTTCGACTGTATCATTTTCGGCCAAAATTCCTCCCAACCCAAATCGCTGCATCCTCACCTCAGTACTCACTCACCTGACTTGGACCTCAGCAGCTCAGCCAACACTCTGGCGACCGGCGTGACACACAGACCCTCTCTCCGTCTCCCTAACTCTCCGGCAGCTATGCACCCAGACCACATCTCACGGCGTGAATGTCTTCTGCCAAAGCTCACGACGTGACACCCAGACCAGCTCTAGCCTTACCAAAGCTCCGACGACCCACCCAGACCAGATCTGGCCTTACCAAAGCTTCGACGACCCACCCAGACCAGATCTGGCCTTGACAAAGCTCCAGTGACCCCTCAATGTTCCAAGTCTCCTTACAGTTTTACCTACAACGGTCTTCTTTTCCTCTCTCATCCTCTCATCGAGTCTCGATCTCATCCTAGCAAGAGCAACCACTCCTTCCGACGAGAGCATCTACCCCTTCCAACATCTCTGCTCTCTACTTTGTCTTTCTTTTCCTAGTCTTAGAAAATTTTTTAAACTACTCGTAATTACTTAGTTATTTCCTTTAATATATGTTTTAATTCTTTGCTTATTGTGTCTTTATGTGTTGATCTGTTGTTAGATATTTGCTCTGAACTAAAGCTGCTGGTGAACAAAGGAAGCAAAGAAGAATGCATATACTATGCTCCTCAAGTGTTTGTTGTTTTGGCTATGTTGTTCTTCCCTCTGTTATTGTAGCTTTTGTTGCGTTTTTAAATTTCTAGATTGTCAAATTGACATTCATCTTTATCATAAATTGCGATATGGGTAAGACTTTAGCATGAATTAAATTTATATTTGCTTGTAATCTAAGCTTGTTCATAGCCAAGTCTCTCGGATTTCCTCTTTATTTTTCATATATTTTCTCTGTTTCTGATTAATCATAAAGAAAAGGTTCTATGTATTTAGGTTTTGATGATGTATATCTTAAAATGAAAATGTGTTGAATTCGAGTTCGAGCTCAAGCTTGAGTTTGAGCATTTGAATCGAGCACGATTTCGAGCATGAAAATCGAGCTTAATCAAGCGAGCTTGAGTAGCTCGATTTTTATATCGAGTCGAGCTCAAAAATTAAGACTCGATCAAGTTCGGGTCGAGTATCGAGCACAAGTTTTTGAGTCGAGCTCGAACACCTCACTGTATCGGCTTGGCTCGGCTCGATTACACCTCTAATCACACCAACATAATGAAAGATACCATAAATATTTTTTAATGTTTAATTATCAAAATTAAAGATTAATAAAAGGCAATTGAAGATTATCTAAAAAAAATTATGCCATCTTAGAGGAGCATCATAAAGGACGCTAATTTTTTTTTCACAAATAGCTAAAGTTTTAGATCTAAAATTTTAAAAGTAGACCAAATATTATTCATAGTTTGAGTAAATAATCAATCATATTTTAATTTAAACTAATTGATGAGGATTCTTCGATTTGTGTTTAATGATTAAAATTCTAGAATCTAATGATCAAGACAACAATTAGGGGTGTTTATTCGGTTAATTTGATTAATTTCGAATTAAATTAACCGAAATCGAATTAAATGAAATATATATTTTCACTCTTGTTAACAGAACCGAAATTTGTATTTTCAAATTAACCGAACCAAAATAAAATTCAATTAATTAATCGAATTAACCGAGCTTTATACAAAATTTTCATATTTTCATATAAACTAAGAACTAATAGAATATTGCTAAAAAATAATATTTGTGAAAATTGAAATAATAGCGTTAGGGTTTTTTTATGAGTTTATATATGATGCATTGATAATGTATAGTTTTTATAAACTGTCAGTTAACTATGAGATAACATCTCATCTAGAGGTCGTTAAAGATAAATATTAACAAAGTTTTTAATTTATTACACTTTTAGATTTTGCTCATTAATAAGGTGTCATCTTATTATTAATTACCAAAGTATAAAAGCTATACACTATCAGTGCATTATATATAAATTTTTTTTATTTGTGAAAATTGAAATAATATTTTAGGCTAACAGTACAAAATGCATAATATAAGACTATAAGAATTTAGCACCAAAAAAAAAAGACTATAAGAATATATTATATTACAATCGAATTAATCGATAATCAAAATTTTCTAAAATTTACTATCATTAACCGATCAAATTAAATTCAATTGATCTATTAATCGGATTAGCCGAGTGAAATTATCATTTTTAATTCGAGCTTTCCAATCAAAAATAAAAAATCCTAACCGATAAAACTCAATCTTCGGATGTAACCCAAAAAAAAAAAACTCAAACTTCGGGGACCACGTGGCCCCACCACCACTGCGCTCCTCACTTCCCTTCTTCGCTGGCTGGCTGCGGTCGCTTTCCTTTTTTTTTTCCATTTGTGCCTCGTTTGCATTGTAACCAATATGGATCTAAGTTCCGCATCAGAATCAGTGCCCGTGTATTTCTGTGGTTCCTGTTTAGCGACTGCCAGGCCAGCGAGGGCAACCTCGTCATTTCACTTCCCCCTCCCCAAACACGCATTTCTGGCCTACCCTCAAACAAACACCGGAAAAACAACCCCTTTCGGATCTGGCTCTCAGTCTTAGAACACCGTACCTACCCACAATCCGCCACGTGTTATTTTTGTCTTTCCGTTGGTCCACCTACTTCCCACGTCGTCACTGAAATGCTTAGCTGTAATCCAGTAAGACGACGACACGTGGACGCTGTTTTCCTCCCTTTGTGAAGAACTAAAAGCAAAATCTGGGTGTTGACCAAAAAAAGAAAAATCTGGGGCCGCTGGCCGAACCAAGGAAAATCTTGGACGGAAATCTCAACCTCTGGTGTCCAGAGGCACGCTCTCAACAGTCAAACCTCACTTTCTTTTTCTTTTATTACAATTTCACATCTCAAAAGCCAACCATATCTTCCAAACCTCGCGTTCAACGTTCGATTTTGATCGAACGGCCGCTGTAGCCCCTTTGGCCTCTCCCCTTCATTTCACCTTAAATAAATAAAAGCCCCGGCTCTCCACTTAATTCCCCCGTTTCACATTTTTCTCTCTCCTCCGCCGTCGTTAATATGGCGTCCGTCGCACTTGCCTCCTCCTGCTCCCTCGGCTTCTCGCCTTTCAAATCACGTGCCTTCCCTTCCAGATCGGGTCCGAACCCAGTTGTTTTCTCAAAATTCACTTCAAACAATTCCAGCTTCATTAAACCGTTAAGTCTCACTCCAATCATTTCAAATAAAAGAATCCAAAAAGACCACCCGAAATTAACTGTTAAAGCGGCGGCATCAACTCCAGCCGCCGTAACTCCGCCTTCGCAGCAACCATGGCAAGGTGCAGCATTGAAGCCATTAATGGCGTCGATTGCTACAGGTGTCATCTTATGGTTCGTCCCCGTCCCATCCGGAGTCTCCCGTAATGCTTGGCAACTTCTTTCCATATTCCTCGCCACGATTGTCGGTATCATCACTCAGCCGTTACCACTTGGCGCCGTAGCTTTACTCGGACTTGGTGCTTCCGTACTCACCAAAACGCTAACCTTCTCCGCTGCGTTCTCCGCCTTTGGAGATCCCATTCCTTGGCTCATCGCACTTGCCTTCTTTTTTGCTCGAGGTTTCATCAAGACTGGACTTGGTAACCGAATCGCTTACCAATTCGTTTCCCTATTCGGATCTTCCTCTTTAGGTTTAGGCTACAGTTTAGTCTTCAGCGAAGCTTTATTAGCGCCGGCAATTCCGTCCGTGTCGGCACGCGCAGGAGGAATTTTCCTCCCTTTAGTCAAATCTCTCTGCGTCGCGTGCGGAAGCAACGCGGGTGACGGAACGGAGAACAAATTAGGATCCTGGTTAATGCTGACGTGTTTCCAAACTTCCGTTATTTCTTCTTCGATGTTTTTGACGGCAATGGCGGCGAATCCATTAAGTGCTAATTTAGCTTTCAATACGATTAAACAGCAGATTGGATGGACGGATTGGGCTAAAGCAGCAATCGTGCCGGGTTTAGTTTCGTTGCTTGTTGTGCCATTGGTTTTGTATGTAATTTATCCGCCAACAGTGAAAACTAGTCCCGACGCGCCAAAGCTTGCTAAGGAGAAGCTGGAGAAAATGGGACCCATGTCCAAGAATGAGATTATAATGGCTGGGACTCTGCTTCTAACGGTATATTAACACTAATACTCTATTAATCAATTGTTTTTAATTTTTGATTTGTTAGGATTACGGATGTTTTAATTGTGCCTATATAACTAAGAAAGCATGTTTAGTTCGCTATCACAATCAATCAAGTGGAAATGTCGCACTGGAAAATAATTGCTAGGGGACCATAGTGACATATGGTCACTAGCGTAGCTACATTTTAGTTGAAGAGGCCTCTCATTTTGTGCTACCATTTAAGATCGTTAATCTAGTTTAATTGTCACGGTATATGATTGATTTTTAGCTCTGTTGATTGTGGTGCTTATCTAGAGAATAGTTGTTGACTTTGACCTTATGATAGTGGAACATGTCTCTGTTGCCGTATACTTTGTCTTTCCATTAAGAACTGCCCTTAGCAGAGGGAGAAGATGCCATAAATAATATTGTTGTGGTTTCTGAATGTATATCTCTCTAGCGTATCTGAAGCCCAAACTGAAACAAATTTGCACACCCAGTCTGTTCATGTGGTCATGTATTTTGCTCTGCTTCAGTATTTGTATTTACTTCAGTTTTTAAATCAATTCCTGTTGTATTAGTATGATATCCTGCAATGATTAGTCGTTTGCATTGTGTTGAGTGTTGATATATGGTTAAAACTTTAAAAGGTGGAAGTGCATTTTTCCTTTTTTTTTCTTTGAACGTGGAAGTGCATGGGACTTTTTTTTTTTTAAAGGTCTCTAGCTACTTTTTCCATTGCATTATAATGTTTGCCGGCGTTGCTTCTGTTAACGAGTTTACAAGCTCTAGGAAGACAATAGAGAGAGTTTAATTGAGGTAATATATGGATAAGCATATTATTGCTTTATTCATGATTCCTTCTTGTATTTTTAAAATAGTTGAGGTTGTGGGTCTAGTGTAGGAGTTTGATGGGGCAGTACACTTCGTGTGGTAGTTCTCTTAGAATTTACTTTATCTCAGGCTTTTGAAGCATCAATATGGATGTGAGATACAGCCATGATCCTGTATAGATACAATGATATGTCAATTCTTGAAAAGTAGAGCAAACTAATGGCAGCTTTACACTTTTAAAATGAAGTAAATACTTGTATTATTCCCAATATTTTATTAAAATTTGATACATTCTGATGTTGAAAGCTTGTTACAGATTGATTTGATTAGTATTCCATAACTGTAAATCACCCAGATTTCAAGACATGGTTGTTGGTACCTTCTACCATCGAATAGAGTTTGAAAAGTTATTCTTTAAATTTTATAGATGCATTTAGGGAAGTTTGGCTAAGTGTTATATATGATCTGGTTATTATTTGCCATTTAGGAGTATTCATGCTACATTGGTCTGGTGAGTTTTTCTTGATTGACCTCTTTTTTGTTCTTTTGAAAAAAGTTTAACTAGATTGATGTAAAAGCTTATAAAAATATGGAGAAAGTTAGGTGTTTCACTTGAAAGCTTCTTTTTGAATTTTGGTTTCCTTTAATCTGCTGGCAATGTTCATTTCTTATTGAAGCTGTTCTTCTGGGGCTCAAGATTCCTTTAAAATCACTTTTTGATTATTGACTTTGGTGGAAGACCAACATGGTTGTTTCCATCAATGGACTTTGGATGTGAACTTTTGAATTAACCAATGTTTGGAGTTAGAGCTTAGATAGATACCTTAAGACTTTAATTGGTAGGGTGGCTAGGAAATGGAAAGATAGAAATTTTGAGAGGGAGAAAAGTGAAAAGATAGAAAAAAAAATATTTTTTCGATGCATTGAAGTGTTGGGTAGGAAAGCTGAAAAAGTTGAAAGAAAATATAATTTTCTTTCCATCCATTACTTGGTAGAGTTGAAAATATAAAGTAAAAAATGAAAATTGTACTGTTTTACTAGTATACCATTAGGAAGTTAAAATTACGAAGTATATTTAATGAAAATGAAGGATAATTTTTAAATCTACACACTTGACTTGCATCTCTCTCATTTTCTCTCTACTAATCTTCTAATTTTGAGTGATTTGTTTTTGTGGATAGAAAATAACAATTTTTCTTTTTTCTTTCTTCATTCGATTCTCTCTTACCAAGCACTAGTAAAAAATGATTTTTTTTAAAACTTTTTCACTCATCTCATTCCATCCTCCCACTTCTCCTTGCTAACAAGCACACCCTAAGAGTTTAAAAATCAGATTAGGTTATGGATGGCCGTGGAGAGGAGAGACAACCTCATAATCTTGCCTCTAATATACTTCTCAAGAAATAACTTGATCAAACATAGAATGTCATGTCATTTTCTCTTCATTAATGATTATCAAATAAAATAAGCCTGATAGCAATTGCTCAAGGGTGCCTTCACGAACTTGCAAAAGTCTGGAGCGTTTTTGCGCTTTCTTATGATCTTACCCCCGCAGACTTTGGTTGATTAATATGGAATACTTCTGAAGACTGTTAGCTATATGTGGGATTTTGAGGAAAAACTAATATCTGTTTGGTTTTCCTTTTCCCATTTTAATTGTTTGGTCTATAGGCCTGTAAGGTTTTCATATTTTATTTCAAGTGCTCTTTGCCAGATTCAAACCTCAATGATATCAAGGCTGTGATTGCATTGCAGAAATCATTGTTGCAATTACATTAGTTGGAAATGAATCATGAATGTGATAGAATCTTTAGGTACCTTGCCTTTATCTATTTGAGCCCCTGATCTTGGTATATTGCATGAGGAAATATCCTATCAAGTATGATTAGGTTTCTGTTTTTCATTCATTTTTATATTCTTTCACAATATCAGTTGCTCTAAACTGATTAATAAGAAGTTTAATTCCCTTTTTTGGTTGTTTTACTTTCTGTGCCATCATTTGATTCAAATGTTTTACATTTTACTGTGCATATAGTGCATGAATAACAGGAAGTACTACTCATGCGTGTAAAACTACATGCGAGAGCATATATTCCAAAATCATGAGTCTTCTCATACCTTCTTCTGTTTCATTAGGTGGGGCTCTGGATTTTTGGAGGGTCGTTAAATGTGGATGCTGTTACTGCTGCCATTCTTGGGTTATCTGTCCTACTTGTAACTGGGGTAGTCACATGGAAGGAGTGTCTAGCTGAATCAGTTGCATGGGATACACTTACATGGTTTGCCGCACTCATTGCTATGGCTGGTTATTTGAACAAATATGGTCTCATCTCATGGTTTAGTGAAACTGTTGTTAAGGTTTGTCCTGTTTTCCTTTTACTCTTATTTTATTTTTCTCTGCCATGTCTCGACTACTATAACTTTTAATGGAATCACCAAAGAGCCATCGCCATATTCTACATGCGTGCTTTGCTTTTTCCAGAAAATACTTGTATGAATGACCTTACTTTTCCCTCAAAATCCTTTTTGTGCCCCTTAAAATGAAAAAGGAAATGAAAATAGTTGGCAATTTATATCTTTCCCTTAAATAATGCCAAATGTCAAAATAATTATGTTTTACGTTGAGATATATATAATCTAGTATGGTTCCCTGTCTCTCTAGTTCTATGTATAGTCATGCTCTATCATTTTTTTGTTATAATTGTTTGACATGTCTATTGAGTCTCATTTTATAATGCCCTAGAATAATACTTTTAGGGGAAGCATTGTCTATGATATTGCCATGTCCAATGTTTCTCCTTTGGCCACCATACCATGTACATTTTGAATAAGGGCTGTAACCAAGAGGTTTGACCTAAATTAAAATTTGCATATACTTTTACATGGATGCATAATTGGGCTTACGCTAAACTAGTCAATTAGCATTTCAGAATTGTCTTTAACGTCTACGATCTACTCATTCTACAGGTTGTTGGCGGATTAGGTCTTTCGTGGCAATTGTCATTCGGAATTCTGGTTCTTCTCTATTTCTACTCCCATTACTTCTTTGCCAGTGGAGCTGCTCATATTGGTGCCATGTTTACAGCCTTCTTGTCTGTAGCTAGTGCTTTGGGCACTCCACCATATTTGGGAGCCCTTGTTCTCTCATTCCTCTCCAACCTCATGGGTGGCATTACCCATTATGGTATTGGATCTGCACCTGTTTTCTATGGTGCCGGCTATGTACCCCTAGCCAAGTGGTGGGGTTATGGTTTCCTCATATCCATCATCAACATTATAATCTGGCTCGGTGTCGGAGGCATATGGTGGAAGGCTATTGGCTTGTGGTAAATCGGAAACCAATCTAGAATTTCTCTGATTTTTGCGCACCCTAACATGCAGTTTACAGCCTCTTATTCACTTCCAAAGGAGGTTAAACTTTTTGTCTTTGATTCTTTAGCTTGCAAATAATCTTATGGTGGGGTCTAGTTGAGCCAATGGTGGGAACAAAATATACATTTGTGTTTGAGGTCTACGACTTAGAGCAGAAATTAGAATTTGTACCACAAATTTTGAGAATTGGCATTGCAGCTGCCAGCATTTATACGAGATTAGTATTGACATGAACATTATTTGAATGCATGATTGTCCTTCAAATTTACAGTGAAATTTTGGTTTATTAGTGCTACAAGTTGGTGCCCAATAGGAGCCGGGTTTCTGTTTGGTTGAAGTTTCAATCGACGGCTCATTTTTTTTAATGCCTTTTGGAATCTTGTGTTAGAAGAAAGTGCGGTCCATTTTGAATGAAAACCACTTCAATGGATTTTTTTAACTCTTTTTGAGGAAAGAAAGGATTGTGTCCTCCGATGAATTTATATCCTCGACTTGAAAAAAAATGATTAATTGATTGTATATTTCTAAAAGGATCCGAGAAGTCTTCTTAAAGTTTATTAAAATTTTATTTTAATATGTTTTCTTGAATACATTATTTTTCCTTAAATTTAAGGAGAGACAATATATTAATTATGAAGAACTTTTTATAAATACAATTAATCTTATAATCTGTATAGATACCTTTTGACATTTCCTTTCTTAAAATACTAATATATATGGGGTGGACTTGGATACCTGCTATTGAAAGTTTATGCCTGAATGGGCTACCCAATTTTTGCCCAACGAGGCTTTTCAGCTATGGATCAAATTGCAGTAGTTCGGATCTAATCACTTTTGATTAAAAAGAAAATCAAATTATTTTGAATTCGATGTATGTCAAATTTAGGTCAAATTAAATTTGAATCAATTTGGTTTCATATTAATTGAGTTTCAGGTCAAATTCTGATTAAATTGGGTAAGTTCAGATCTAATCATTTTGGATAAAAATAAATCAGATTATCTTGAATTTGATTTATGTCAAATTTAGGTTAAATTGAATTTGAATCAATTTGGCTTCAGAATAATTGAGATTCAAGTTAAATTCTGATTATTAATTTATTTTGAGTCAAATCATGTTGATTGAGCTTGTATTGTTGGGTACACTTTTCAAGTTATGTCAGTTTGTATCACTTCTAGTGTAATGCATCAGGTATGAAGACGAATTAGAACTATATTTTTTAAGAATCACATGATTTATTAATTAGATTCTTCTTCTTACATGATTTATAATAAATTTGGGATTGAAATGTTCAAAATATTTGGTAATTAGTACAATAGTCTTCTTTATAATTTTTTCACCATTGTTCAAAAATTGATTATGTATTTTACATCTTATTTTTACTGTCATAATAATTGTCAATTTTAGGCAGCTAAAGTTATGTAATGATCCCCATTAAGTACTATAATAAACTATTATACATTTCTTTAATTCCTCAAGGTTATTTTCATAAAATAATTAGAAGCGTCTAGTGTATTTGATGTGGCTTATGTGCTATGTGAATAATGTGATAGGGTGGCTAATTAATAATTCTAGATTAGCTCTTTCAAAATTTTTTTTATGGCTGGATGCAGATGAATGTATTATAAAAATGAATATTCAAATTTAACTAAGCCCTAAAAATATAATCCTCATATTATAGGAAAAAAAAATATAATCTTACATATAGTAATTTTACAATTAATTATGATATTTAAATAGTCCTAATTAAACTTTAGGTCAAGTCAATTTAGATTTGAATTAATTTAGGTTGAAAGCATTTTGAGTTTAGATCAATTCAAGTTCGAATTAGATTAGGTTCAATTCAATTGGGTTTTAAATCTATTTGGATCAAGTTGGATTCGGACTATTGATTTTTTCAATCAAATTAGATTAAACAAATTTGGATTCGAATCGAATAAGTTTTTGTCTCCTCTAGCTACAATCAACATCAATTGGATTTTTTTTTCGTAGAAGCTGACTTGGTTTATTGACATGGTTGGAAGAATTACTTTTTTGAAAAAAAAAAACAGTTTAGAAAAAAAATAAATATAAAGTTTAATTTATCATAAAAAATAAAGTGGTTTGGTTCATGGAAAGTTGATTATTTTTTGAAATTTAATTACAGGCAAAACACTATAAATATTGCATTGTTGAAACATACTCCGAATGCTCTCCGATAATTATTTTTGAGCCTACATTGGAGAGAAAACAAGAGAGGGTGAGAAGGAGAGCAAGAGAGAAGGAGAGGATACTACTCTCATTTCTTTCTGAAGTTATGAACTCAATGTACCATCTCTCTCTTTCTAAAGTTATTTTTCACTTATTTACTTATAGGTAGATAATATTGAAAATAAAATTGAAAGATTCTATAAAACTTGTTGACTGGATCTTTCATATTATCATGTCTTGTTACTACTTCTCCTAACGTGATTAGAAAAAAAATAAAAATTGAAAGTTAAATTTATCATAAAAAATAAGGTAAATTAGGTTCATGGAAAGTTGATTACTTTTTGAAATTTAATTACAAGCAAAACACTATACATTTGAGAATCTTCAGAATTAAAGTTAGAGACTTATTTAAAAAACATAAAAGATTAAAGGCTTATTTGTGTACAATAAAAATATAAGAACTTATCTAAAACAATATAATAAAGTACAATAGTTTGTTAGTTAATTTAAACTAATATTTAGTAAAGATTATTTCTTACGTATTGATTATTAAATGTTGAAGTTAATTAGCCGTAAACTTATCAAGTCACAAACACGATATTTAAATGCAATAAAATTGACTTGGATGCGAGCGAGAGCTCAATCTCACTATACTAAACTATTGTGTTGTTGAAACACACTCCGAATGCTCTCCGTTAACTATTTTTGAGCCTACATTAGAGAGAAAACAAGAGAGGGTGAGAAGGAGAGCAAGAGAGAAGGAGAGGATACTTCTCTCATTTCTTTCTAAAGTTATGAACTCAATGTACCCTCTCTCTCTCTCTCTCTCTCTCTCTCTCTCTCTATATATATATATATATATATATAGAGGTTAAGAGTAGAGACCTTCTTCTATATGATATGTGTATAAATATATCCCATTATAAATTTAATACATGTGTAATATATAATATATTATCACACTTAATCAGAAACATACTACTTAATTCGGGTATATTATTATCGGAATTACATATGTATTCATCAATTTGAAATTAACTAGAATTAGATCCGGATCAAAATATGATTTTACTAGTCCACAATATGAGATAAATCCAACATTAAAGTCTTATGGGGTGTTTGATTAAAAAAATGTCTAGATAAAGTCTTATGGGGTGTTTGATTAATTCAAATTTGAATACACGAATTATGGATCAAATTAATGATTGATTTCATTAGACATTAACTGTCCGGATCAAAATTGATTTTACTAGTCACATATGATAAATCCAACATTAAAGTCTTATGGGGTGTTTGATTAAAAAATGTCTAGATACAGCTCCTTGAAACAATATTGATTGCAGGTTAAAATTCATGGAAGCTATTGTTTTAAATTTACGTTGTTTACATGGTGATTCTTGTCCTGTACTTTTGAAGTTGCATGCATGTTTCTCCCAGAATCAGGTGCTCAGACATTTTAGATTTGACGCAGCCTGTCAATTGCATGATTTTTTCGGGGATTTACTACAAAGTTCCTGGAAGAGCAATGAATCTTTACACCATAATTCGGTCCGGTACCAAAGGAAATGTAGAAGTTGGAATTTTCGAGTGTTTTGGTAATGTGTTCAAACGAAAGAAAAATCTACTGGCTAGACTTGAAGGGATATAAAAGGAACTAGAACAAAGACCTAATCTATTTGTTTTTCAGTTAGAAGAGAAGTTAATGGCAAAGTATAATAAAGTTCTTCAACAGGAGGAACTTGTCTAGTTTTAGAAGTCCAGGTCAGATTAATTGGGATTTCTTGAAGTGGGTTTTGCATGATTTGCAGTTACAATGTCTCTTATTAATTTAATCATGTTTTGCGTCACATTTACTGAGATAAGCATTCTACGGAATTGGAACTGACCTCCAAATTCACACCCTCTAAAAGCCTTAGACAAGGTGACCGTCTATCACTTCATTTGTTTGCTCTTTGTCTTATAAAACTTCTAGATATCATCATTTGTGCTATTAGCAGAAGTGAGTGGCAACCAAGCTCCCTATCTTATGGTCGACCTTTATTATCTCATCTTTTCTTTGCCGGTGACTTGATTTGTTCGGGAAAGCTTCAGTTCAACAATGCCATTGCTTGAACAACTTTTGTGAGATGTTGGGACAGCATGTCAACTTCAGTAAGTTGAAGTTACTTCTTGCGATGTTCACCCTAATTCTTCTTGCGATGTTCACCCTAATTTGACAGCTAATATTCAAATGGTTACTAGGATAAGCTATTGTGAGGATTTTGGTAATTGTTTAGGTGTGCCTTTCCTTGCAAAAAGAATCCATAAGTCTAACTTGCAACCCATTTTTGATAAAATTAGAGGGGGATTATCTGCTTGAAAGGTCCAACAAATTTCTTTTGCAGGTAGAGCTACATTGGTTCATTTTGTAAATAATTTTGTAGCTTCTAACACCATGCAGACTATAAGGCTCCCTGTTGTAGTTACCAAGGAAACTGATATGATAAATAGGAACTTCCTATGAAGTTCCACAAATACCAAAAGGAAAATTCCACATGTTTGTAAATCGAAACAGTGTGGTGGCTTAGGTTTATTGAAGTCCAAGGACATGAACACTAATTACTTGCCAAACTAGGTTGGCAACTTGTGGAGCAGGATTCAAGACTTTATTTTTCACATATCATATTGTCACAATTAAATGCCTATTTGAGTTTTTTTATTGTTAATTTAACAATTTATTTTTCACTTGTTTACTTATAGGTAGATAATATTGAAAATAAAATTGAAAGATTCTATAAAACTTGTTGACTGGATCTTTCATATTATCATGTCTTGTTACTACTTCTCCTAACGTGAAACAAATTAGAACCAACTGCTCATGGTCAAAGCATTCGTTTCAACCGGCAAAGATCCCTTACGTTCTGAGAGAAGCAAATTTTATAGCAAATAATCTTGCAAAGGCTGATGTTAACAGACTTTCAGTTCTTTATGCTCGGCTCTAACTTTCTGCCTTGTTGTTAATTTTCTTTCTCTGGTTTTTTGTTGATGTAGCTCCAGCCCTGTTTCTTTGTTCATGAATGCTTTTCTAGATTGTATCAAATAATATTATCTGCTTTTCAAAAAAAAAAAAAACTCTTTAAATGTATTTTTAAACTTTTTTATATTATTAATATTAATAATATCTATATATTTTTACAAATTTAATTACATCTTGCATACATTTTTTAATTTTTTATTCATTTTCTAAACTTAGTATCATTGTTCTTCTTTTGTATAATTATTATTTTTGTATCTCACCAAATTTTAACACTCAAAATTTTCTTAAAAAAATTATTCAAAGTATACAAATTTAAATATCATTATATTTTGAATTGATATATTTTAAAATATTTTTATTAAAATAAAAAAAGAACTCATCCAAAGTGACCTTTAGGTTTTATAAATAAACCTACCTCAACTTGGGACGAACGGATAAAAAAGCAAGTGTTATGGAATCCTACATGGTCCATGATTTACATCACTTTAACTTCGAAATCAAATAGAAGCAAGCAAGAGATTGTGCCCAACTTGGCCAAGTGGAAATCTCCGAATTCCTAAATGCTCAACATCTTTGACCATAGTCTTCTTTTCTTTTAAAAAGAAGTGGTGAGGCATTTTATATATTCATTCACACCAAAACGTACGTGGAAATATTATATTCATTTAAAAAGGATTTTGGAAGCTTTCACATGTAATCTTTTAAAATTCTTTTTCCATTCTTTTTAAGAATGGATGCTCTATTTCTAAAAAAAATTAAAAAATAAAAAGAACAAGTGGTGAAACTTCATTATCGAAAAAGCTCCATCGGCTTGGAAATTAAATTAAAAAAAAAATACTAAGAAAAGTAGGCTTGTCCTTGAGTTATCCATAGGTGAGTTATGCCTGACACCATTAAAAAAATGGTCCACTGATAGTTGAAAAGGAATTCCCTAATTATAGAAAATTTTCTTATATTAATTTGTAAGCCTTAAATAGGTGGGATTGGATAATCCTTATCTCTTCCTTGGTTGCATCTAAACGCTTTTTAAACAAAATCTTGGTAGAAATGATGTCGGTGAAAGAAAAATAATTTTTTTTTGCATATAATTATTATGGATTTATATATATGATGAACTGACACACCAAAGGTTGATACCTCATCAATAGGCCTTTATATGCAAATATAAATAAATTTTTTTAATTTACCAATAAAGGCCTATTGATGAGATGTCAATCTCTGATGTATTGACAGTGTATAAAAACTATACACTGTCAGTGCATCATATACAAACTTAATTATTATTCGTATATACAATATATATAATGCTGTCTTTTTACTCTCTTTTTTATCTTGTAAAACTCTTTATATCCGTTTTTGTAATTTGAACTTGAACTCTTCAAAATAAAGTGTTAAATTAAGCTGAATTTTTTTTTGGGATAATTAGAAGTCCTCTGGAAGAGGATAATTTGAAGTTCGGGCTGAACTTTTGTACTGTGTTGTTTCATGGTACTAACCAAGCACACCATACTCTGAAACTGATTGCCAAATCATTTGAATAACTTGCCTTTCCTCAAACCACCTCTTTTCTTTTCATTTTTAGCAAAAGCTATTCCTTTAATCAGAGGAATGCTAGGAATAAGTAGGCGATGGTAAAATGAATAAATGAGTTCAGTCAAATGACGTGAGAGGACATGAGCATTTTAATTTCAAATTACTATGGCATCATTCCTTATCCTCTCTTTTCATGGAATAACTTGTTTAATTATATTGCACAATATATATCTTCATTAAAGAAAACCAGAAACAAGAAACAGGGTTCTGGTCGGGTTGCTGCTGGCATTTCTTCAGTACAGGCTTAATCTGGTGTCATTAGTTTAATGGGATATTAGCTCATAAATGGCCACTTTACTCTTTTCTTCTACCGTGTTCATTAATAATGTTTTTTTTTGCTACAGTTCATTAATAATGGTTTTAATTCACTAGACATTGAACCAATTATCCTGCGGCAGCAGTGAGACACCCGGTAAATTTTTTTAGTGTAAATTATAAGTATTTTAATTTATTTTAACAATTTAAAAATAATTTTAATTAAAATTTAATCACAATTAAAAATTTTTATTCTTCTTCAGAAGTATATTTAATGAAGGTTGAGTTGGAAAATTTTTTTATAAATTTAGTTTGGGTTACTAATTATTGATTCATTGAACCACGGCTTATAAATTGCAAATTTTTGTTTGCATGCAAGTGGGTTTTTTTTTCTTTGAATCTGATACTGACACTTGTAATCAACTTTTTCGGCAGCATTATTGAGAACCAACGCTTTTCTCGTATACCGGGCCTACTTCGTGTTGTTTTTTTCTTTACCAGACGTTCTAGCAACGCTAATTGTATTCTAGACTACACCACACAAGCACGCCAGCATTTCTCTCTTTCTTCTCTCAGGCAAGGCAGCAAACTTGGTTGGTAAAGTGGTATGTCCGTATTCTTGTTTAAGCTCTATTTAGGTGAAAGTGTGGACAGTCTGATATTTCTTCAAGACTTGAATTTAGGTGGTCGTCTGTTGACAAACAACTTTGTTTTGCTTGCATGGGGTGTTTGAGGTTTCAAAGGTGAAACTGTAGCATTAACTTTTCTATTCCAAATTCATTTTGACACTTGAGATGAATACTGTTTTGCATGTTCAAAAAAATTCTTGTTTAGATTTATGAGAAAGTGAGAGGGAGTTCGTTATTCTTCAATTACGTGGGCAGTGTGGTATTTGTGGGTATTCGAGATTCGATGCTGAAGAGCCAAGTGTCTCCTAATCATATATCTCTCTAACATCCTTGGAAATTCAGAGAACATTTTCTTTTGCGTAGGGACTGAGAAAACTGAAGCCTTGTTTTGATAATTTGGTGTAGAGGTTTTCAAGGAAGCCTGTGAGTTGGAAGCAGGGGTAACTTCTTGGAGTTTGCAGTGAAAAAAGACAGGTACGATTTTTGTGAGTATCGTTGAATTTATAGAAAGTTCTGTTTTGACTGGAGGTGCCTAGTTGGTATATAGTCCTGATCAAAAGAATGCTAGAGTTAATATACTATTTTTTTTTTTGCTTTTGTTTTCATTTTTGTTAAACATACTTAATTTCATGGTAGCAGGTAATTCTTTTTAGTATCAATTAATTCAACTGACAATGGTTATTTCCCAGGTGTTCAAGAATTTATCATCTATTAGGTGATAGAATTAGGAGGATACAGTACTCAGTGTATGATATTCTGTTTATATTTAGTTTGATGCCATTGGATTGATTAATCTGCATACTGTGGACAACTCAGTGAACCATCCCTACCAAAATGATAACTGAAGAAGATGATATATATCCATCTAGGATTAAGATGAGACTTCCTATTTTCATTTTCCTCAAGGATGCCAGGTATGTTTCCCAGATTTTGCTTTGCATGCGTTTAGTTTGCTGGTAAGGCAGGCAGTTCAATAGTTTGATTAGCCTTTTCAGGATTGAATTTCCATTTTTATTACTGCATTCACACTATTAGATGAACAAACAGTGGTTGAAGATCAAATCATGTTGCATTTTTCTTAATTTCCAATGGTATATGCAGAAATGATTTAAGGGACAGGGCTTCATTCATGAGTTGGTCCATATTTCCTTGTGGTTTCTTTATTCCACTTTCTATTTTATTGATGAAACATACATAAGCAAGCACAAGAGCAATTTTCTCTTAACAAATAGTTGAAACAAACCATTTAAAAATGAAAGAAATGTCATTTTGAATATCATATCTTAAATTGTATCAAAGTTGGTCCTTGATTTGCTCTCCTTCAGTGAACAACATGTTTTTCGAAGACTTGAAAATATATTATTTTTATATAAATTTTCCCTTATGAGATATATTTGGGATATAGTCTGACTTTGCAATATATGAGCAGATATGTTTTTAAACTGGACGAACTTGGATCAGAGATAGCCCAAATTGCATTGCCTGCAGCACTGGCTTTGACAGCTGACCCTATTGCTTCTCTTGTTGACACAGCATTCATTGGCCAAATAGGTATTTTCTATGTTCTTTATGTCTGAGTGTGTGCGAATTGGGGGAAGGAAGAAAAATATGACTTGAACTATCTATTTGGAACACCGGTTTAAGGATAATTTTTTCTTGTTAATTTATTAAGAAATTATGTAGGAATTGACAGATATTAAGTTCCTTAAACGCCTGCACTTCTTTACATCTAATTTCTTGTCTTCTGGAGAAAGTTTTTGCATGGGTAGACTTATCTAGTTTTCCTCGATCCATATAGGTCCTGTGGAACTTGCTGCTGTAGGAGTATCTATTGCCTTGTTCAATCAAGTCTCAAGAATTGCAATATTTCCTCTGGTCAGCGTCACAACCTCTTTTGTGGCTGAGGAAGATACAATTGGAAGACTGAGCTCAGAAGCACAAGAAGGTGAATACGTGGAAACAGGTTCATGTGTAAATACTGAAAATAAAGCGTTAATACCACAAACAGGTATGGCATCCATTTCCCACCTCTATCTCTCTCTTTCTTTTTCGCAGTGAATGATCAAGTTGATTGCAACTTTTGGTCTGATCGGTTTCAACTAAAATCCTTTTACTTTAAAGTTCATGCACAAAAGTATCTACGGTGTGAGCATGAGAATCTTAGTTCTCTCCTATTCTGATGTTCAGAACCTAATGAGGGTCCACACTGTCCAAAAACTGTAGGAAGCAGCTTTGATGTTGCTAACTTTGAGCCTGAAAGGAGGCAGATCCCATCAGCTTCATCAGCATTGATTATTGGTGGCATCCTTGGCCTCCTCCAAGCCATATTCCTGATTTCTGCAGCAAAACCTCTATTGAACTTCATGGGAGTCAGTTCAGTAAGTACTCTGTTTGAGAGAACAAGAACGGGCTCTTGAATGTCTAGTCTACTTCTTTCTTCTCTCTTTGTTTGTTTCATTTGTTTAGTTTAGTGTTCAATGCCTTAATCTACTCTGCAATAGTAACGACGGCAGATTTGCTCATTTGTGTAGGATTCACCCATGCTAAACCCAGCACAACAGTACTTAACATTAAGGTCACTAGGTGCTCCTGCAGTTCTTCTTTCATTAGCCATGCAAGGTGTTTTTCGAGGATTTAAAGACACAAAAACTCCTTTATATGCCACTGGTACATCCTATTAACAGAGTTTTTGATATGGTTTGTTCTTTTATTAACACTTCAAGAAACACGAAAACTTTCTTCTGCTCATTTCTCATCCACTGACTCTTTTAAATTGTTCTCATCTATCTGATCTAAACTCAGTGGCAGGAGATGTAACAAACATCATTTTGGACCCAATATTTATATATGTTTTCCGTCTGGGTGTCAGTGGTGCAGCCATTGCTCATGTGATATCTCAGTAAGTTATATCCAATCAGTGTCCACCAATAGGTTTATCATGCCATAAGCATTCAATGGCATTGATTTCCTAAT
The DNA here is from genome assembly GCA_031772115.1 of Heritiera littoralis. Lineage (NCBI taxonomy): Eukaryota > Viridiplantae > Streptophyta > Magnoliopsida > Malvales > Malvaceae > Heritiera > Heritiera littoralis. Next base: position 134,753 of record JAPDPK010000128.1, on the reverse strand, counting down.
TTTTTCTTTTAATTTCTATGGTGATTGCAGGTACCTCATTTCAGTTATACTTTTGTGGAAGTTAATGAGTCAAGTTGACCTCTTACCTCCTAATTTAAAACATCTACAGTTTGGTAGATTTCTTAAGAATGGTAATTTCAATTTGACTTCTAAAATTTCCCAAATATCAGCAGTATTTGCATGTTCGAATTTTTTGGACTTATTACAGTCTCTCTCTCTGTCCTGTCTGTGTCTGTGTCTGTGTGTTTTAATTGTTATAGTGTCAGACAGAACCAATATTTATTTTAGCTTATCTTGGACAGTGCCATTTTGCCATTAGGACAATCATGGAGTTGGTTAAAAACAGTAATTTATGTTCATTAGCTATATCAGATATTCATAGTAGTTGGTGTAACAAGTTTTCATGCTTGTCTAAGAGCATTTAATCTGTATCGGCCTATTTTAGTTAATCACTTAATATCACTCATGATTCATGTGTTTGAATCCAGGTTTTCTATTGTTAATAAGAGTTATGGCTGTTACATTCTGTATCACCCTGTCTGCATCAATGGCTGCCAGACAGGGATCAACATCCATGGCGGCATTTCAAGTATGCTTGCAGGTTTGGTTGGCGACTTCTCTTCTTGCTGATGGATTGGCAGTCGCTGGACAGGTTAGAACCACTTGTGTCTAGTTACTGCTCCCCTGCGGTGATGACTTTATGTTCCTATCTTTGAAAACATTGACCAAAGTAGTATCTTAATTTACTGAAATTACTACTGACATGTAATAAAATTCTCTTTGCTCCAATAGTAAGAGCTATAAAAGTGGAAAGCAAAGATGTACCTTCAATATTTAGCAGATTTCCAGTAAAGAACAAAAACCAAAAATCATCATCATCATCATCAAATCCTTTATCGTAATGCTGGAATAGGCTATATGAACCAATATATGACCTCACGCTAAGTCATGGTGGCAATCTACCACAGAATTTTCCTATGGTGGCAACCTACCATCAGAATTATTCTTCTTATAACAAAAGCTAAAAATAAGAAGAATAATTCTGGTGGTAGGTTGCCTCTATAAGATAATTCTTGTCATTGGCCTTCTGAAGCCACTTAATTAGAGTTCAAGGTTTGTCAAATAGTTGTATCTTTTAGGATCGCAAAATCTTATTTTTATCATCATTCTTAGATTTTCTGCTCCCATCATCATTTCTCAAATCTCAACATGTCATTAGGAATTAGGTATACCCTTCCATTAAGAAACTAGTAAAATCTCATGAAAGGTTCCTAATAATACATATTAGACATTGGTAACAACTCATGAAAAGTTCTTTTATTTGGAAACAGGAAAACACTTGTCCTGCTCATATGATTAGTGACCGTATATAGTGTCTCTCTTGCAACTAGTGAGGAGAAATAAGCTTTTCTTTACAGCCCTATTGAATTCTGTACATTATCCTTGTAACCTCCATTGTTTTCTAGCTGGTCTTCTTCTGTTACGGATCATTCCTTCTTCAGGATAGACTTTTTCTATTTGTAATTTAACTGCTTTTCATAATCTTTCAGGCAATACTTGCAAGTGCATTTGCAAAAAAGGACTATGAGAAGGCAACAGTCACTGCAGCTCGAGTATTGCAGGTGCCATATCATATGCCATAAACATTGAGTAACCTTTCAATAACATGATTTCCTTTTAAAGTCAATGTATATGTGCTGCAGTTAGGATTGGTTCTAGGATTGATGCTTGCAGTCATACTTGGAGGAGGACTGAGTTTTGGAGCAAAATTATTTACAAAGGATGTTAAGGTCCTTCATCTCATTGGCACAGGCATTCCAGTGAGTACTCATGCCTACAAAAAAAAATCAACCTGTTCTAACCCCAAAGATCACCCGAATTCTGGTTCTAATTTTCACTTACTCTTTTTCAGTTTGTCGCAGCTACTCAGCCCATCAATTCGTTAGCATTTGTTTTTGATGGTGTCAACTTCGGAGCATCTGACTTTGCATATTCTGCCTTCTCCTTGGCAAGTCTATCATCTATTTTTGATATTATGAAAACTTGTTTTAGTACTCCAAAATATCCCATCATTTAAGAGTTGTTCTTACATCCCGATTCCATCCCATTATTGTTTTGTTTACTAGGTGAATCACTAGGGTGCAGTGCAGAATCATTCCAATTGTCCCCTTAAGCAAAGAAATTAACACAAGCAAAGAAATTAACACAACCATCTTCATTTTCATAGGTTCTTGTAGCTATTGTCAGCATAATATGTTTGTCTGTTCTCTCCTCAAGTCATGGATTCATTGGACTCTGGATAGCTCTGACCATATACATGAGTCTTCGAGCATTTGCCGGATTTTGGAGGTAACTTTCATTTTTAGTATGATTTTCTTTTTGTTTTTCATTGTTTCTTTTCTTGTGCCTGAAGATAGGTTAAGAGTCTGAGGGACACTAGTATCTCAAAAACAAATAAAATAATGTGTATATTTGCAGGATAGGGACAGGAACTGGACCTTGGAAGTTTCTGAGGAGCTGAATGTAGCTTTGCCTTTCTGGTTTTGACAAATTAGTATTAGCTTTTCAAGCCTTCCTCTGAACTATTGTTTTCATAATTTTCTTCTCATGGAAAAGTAAATGCATATTTTACAGCTAATTTTCAACTATCATCATGCAAGCTCTTAGCTTTGGTTCCTTGAAACTTTCTTCCAATATTTATCTGTACAGAAATTTGAAGGTGATTTGTAAACGAAAAGAAAAAAATGCCAGTTCTGATGCAGATAAGCATTGATGAATTACAAAGAATAGAAGTTCCACAAATCATCTATAAACATATGTATCTCTGTATGGTTAGATTAGATTAGATTTTATTTATTTATTTATTTATCTATAGCTAGATAAAATGGGAATGAACAGTAGAAACCTGACTATATTTGGAGCTTGAGTTTTTTTATCAATTTATTGTAATTTAAAAATTTATTTCCCAAATCATTGTACTTTTAAACTTATTTCTCAATATGTTGTACTTTTAGTTAAATATGTTGGAAAAAATATTCCTCGAACCAAACACCCACAAAAACAGAAGAAAGCAAAAATAAACATTTTTTTTTAATGTGGTTTGGCTCAACTAATCAATTAAACAATTACAACTGTGTAATTTTTAGAAGAGGAAAATTGTAAATTCCTTACAAACCTAAAGTCCAATTACACCTTTTTATAATAGCTCAAACTCTATAACTCTTTGGAATACTTTACAAACCAAGTCTGACACATTATTTATAAGGAAGCCTTTATAACTTCTCATATACTTTTGATGTGGGATTTAGGTAAACCCTAACAAATCCTCCATTGATTTGAATCCCCAAACTTCTCAAATTGCTCAATAACATCTGAAAAACTAACATGTCTCTGAATCTTCTTACTTTTGGAAACAACTCTATCCTTCGTATCATCAAGTAAATATAATTGTTTCTCATTCTTCTTTCCCTGCAAAACTAAATCACCATTCTTGTATACTTTGCAACAATCATTATTACCAATATATATGTACCCACGTGAAGCTAACTCACCCAAAGAAATCAAATTGTAGCTAAAACTAGGTACATACCTCACATTACAAAGAGTCATGACACCACCATCATGAAGCTTGAGTTGAACACTCCCAATACCTTCAATCTTTACTCTATTACCAGTCTCAACAGCAATATTGCATAAACTTTCAACCTCTTTCAATTCATCAAACCGATCTTTATCATTGCAAATAGGCATCGATGCAACTGAATCCAAAACCCAATCTTTCTCATAAGTTGCCGATACATCATCATCTGAATCAATCAGAGCAACACATGTCTCATTCTTTTTTCCATCATCACTTTTTTGTTGAGCCTTCTTAAATGCAGCCATATCCTTCCTTAGTGTCTTGTAGCGTGTTTGAATATGACCTTTTTTTCCACAATAATAACATTCCACCTCACAATAATCTCTGAATCTTGATCTTGATCTTGATTTCCCTCTTGATCCACTATATCTCTCATTAGTCCTCCCTTGAATAGAACCTTCTACAGCTAGTACACCTCCCTCAAATGAAGAATCTTCTTTGCCCATAAATCTTTCATTCTTACGCAGCATAGCAATCACATCATCCATCGTCAAAGGAGTTTTACCTACCAATAAAGTCTGAACTAAAGGTCTATAGGACTTAGGTAAAGATAACAACAGCAATACCTTCTCTTCTTCTTTCAGCTCTTTGAAATCAATAGCTAATAAATGTGAAACTAGTCTATTAAATTCATTTAAGTGATCATGGAGACTCGTACCTTCATCCATCTTTAGAGAATATAAATCCATCTTCAAACACAATCTATTTGTTAGCGATTTTGATGCATAGATGTTTCTCAGCTTCTTCCACAATCCGGTTGGTATCATCTCAGTCAATACATTATACTTAATCTCTGGAGCAAGTGCCAATCTAATTGTGCCACAGCCTTCTTCTGAATTCCAACCCAATCCTTATCAGACATTCCATCTGACTTATTTTCTTCTAATGCCAAATACAGACCTTGTTGTACTAGAAGATCCCGAATTATACTTTGCCATAACATAAAATTACTTTTACCATCAAATAATAGAATCTCAAACTTAGGCATACCTTTAGACATAGCTTCAGCCATAACTTTCTTCCTCTCGCAGGATCACGAACCTTTAGCTCTTGATATCACTTGTTGGAAAAAATATCCCTCAAGCTAAACACCCACAAAAAAGGAAGAAAGCAAAATTAAACATTAATTTTTTTTAATGTGGTTTGTCGCAACCAAATTAGCCTATAATCATCCAATCAAACCAATAATCAATCAAATAATTACAACTGTGCAATTTTTAGCAGAGAAAAATTGTAAACTCCTTACAAACCCAAAGCCCAACTATCCAAAGAGCTCAACTACCCCTTTTATAATAGCCCAAATTCTATAATTCTCTGGAATACTTTACAAACCAAGCCTAACACATTATTTATAAGGGAAGAGTCCTTATAACTTCTCTTATACTTTCGATGTGGGATTCAAGGTAAACCTTAACAAAATCATTGTCATATCATACCTAAACTCTTTAATAACTCCCAAATCTCCGGTCCTGAATCTTGGTCTCATCCTTCCCTTTTTATTTTTTCTGATGTTGGTGATAATTGAAACACTAGAATGGAACACATCCATCACCTTCACTCTTGAAACAAAAAAGAAAGAAAGAATGACCAACATCAAATAAACAACCATAAGAACAGATCAAACGATATAAATCATAACAGAAATCTCAAGAACTTGAAGACTTGCTGTTACAAATCAGTCACCACCAAGCCATGAACCTATCCATAAACACCCGGTGCCTCAACACCTTCTTTAGCAATAACGTTGGCCAATCCATAAACACCCAATACACCTTGGTCAGTGACATCACTCAGCAATCCCAGCATTGAGTCAAAAGCAGAAAGACATTCCATAGATTCCAGTGTCGAGAACCGACCTTTTCAGACCAGAAGATAGCCTTTGATGAGTCAGATTACATGTTGAGCCCTGCTTTATTCATCCTTTTATCGCAATTATCTTGTTTGTTAATGTCTTGTAATCCACAAGTAGTTTTCTGCAAACTTTTTTTGCCAGCTCTTCATGTAACATCCCAAAACCACTATATAACAGAATATTCACTTGTAAACTCCACTTACTTACCGGTTGGGCTGTCTGTGATGCTTAATAACTCTTAATACTTTAATAGGAATTAGTACTTTTATTTCTCGTACTAATATGAAAATATGAATTATTAAATTAATTCCTTTTTATGTATATACATTCCCTTATTTATAAAAGTAGTACTGTACCCTTTTTACTGAATATATAAAAGAATACAACATACCTTCGATATCAATCTCTAGAAGGTAATTCTCTTAGTCCAAAATCAATAATCTGTGGAGTGGAAAAATAAGGAGTGAGCGACAACGTGCTCAGTAAGGAAGGTGTATGCTGCTTATAAAAATAAAATCTATATCCTCAAACACAATTTACTTATCCTAACAATCAAACCCATTAGGAAAACGATGGATATAGATAACCTTTAAACAGGATTCATTAAATACTTTCAATAAATGAAAATCAATAAGTTGAGACTAGGCAACAAACAAATCATGCTCTCATTGTTCCCCTAGGAACACAAGTCGTCCGCTTTTGGGGTGCACCCGTAGGCCATCGCCCCTCACGGCTATCTCGGCTAGATCTATGGCCATAATCTATAAGTGGTCCTCGAGTCCACTTGCCAAGTGACCTCGAGACCGCTGATGACTTGGCGGGTCTATCAGCCTTGTGACGCCCTGAGGTGCACCCGTGAGTCTATTGACCCGAGCCACCGCCCCAGGTGGTCACGCAATTACCTGAATAACAAGGCATGAACTCAGGGCCTAAAGTCTCAAAATCACTTTATCAAATTATGCATGTCATAAAACAAAACATTTATCAATATTTTCATAATATTTTTACTCCACAGGACATGCATTTTACTTCACACACATCTCCCTTACCAGTCTTATGCCAACGATCGTCCCGGTAATGCTAACCGAAATCCGTCTACTCGAGCTGCAAAATAATTTTATCGAAAATTATTAATAATTTTCTTCTTATTTTTAAACCACTAATATTCATCTAATGCAGCCTCTAAAGTCATAAAATAATTACAACCAGTATAAATTATACCGGTATAAAAACTCAATTTCTTCATTTCACTTCCTTTTTCGGTTTTAATTTCACCGAAAATTCTCTTTTAATTTCTACAGTTATTTTCTACTAATTTTCCAAATTTTCAACATAATTTCTTTATTTTTCAAGTCATGGCCGAACCCCTCATGGCCATTATTGTTGACTTTTCAACATGGTTTCTATTTCCTCATTTTGCAATTTATTGCTTCCTTGTCTACGTGAACATCATTTTTATTTCCTTGCATGAAGCTTAAATGCTTCTCTGTTTTTACTCTCCAACCGAGATCTCCTCTTTAGTCAAAGGTCTCCTTTCATCTATTTAACTTCTAAATTTCTTCTTCCTTATTATTCACATCTCATGCTTCGTTTCTCTTCACCTATCTCAAGACATGAATTCATTCTATTTCCATGATTCAACAAAATAAATCAAAAGCAAGGCTATGATCATGCTTTTCACACTTAAAAACATAAGAATATGTCATGTAATATCAAGAAGCCATAAAGGTTATTGAGATTACCTTGATCAAATGAAGTATCCAAAACAGAATTTTATTTTCTGTTTTTGTTTCTTGTCCTCGTAAATATTCTAGCTTCCTTTCTTGGTTGGTTGTTCAATCTATTTAAAGGCCAAGTAAGCAAGGAAGGATGATCCTCATAAGGGAATAATTTTCTGAACTTTTCTTAGTTAAACCGAGAAGAAACAGAACAGAAATGAAACAGAGGATGGCTCTCGTGTAGATGACAATTTTCGGTGGTGAAGAGGATTTTTGCTGAGGCTTTCTTACTTCTGTACTCCTTCTTTCTATTCAAGATTACTAATACCACTTATACACTTAGCATCTTTTCAACTTTCTTCATCATTTCATGCATTAAATTCATTAAATGAACCAAAGAAAACTGCAGCAAAATATGGCGTAGAATTCTCCATTCTACACGCCTCATACCACCTTTCCTTTATCTTGTCTTCGTTTCACACAGCCAAATTCTCGTTTCATTTATTATATATCACTTCCATGTTCTTCTTATAATATTTCCTTTATATTTTATCTTCTACTCATTTAAAACAAAATAACTTTTACAGTCAAAAAGGGATGGCTGGAAATTCTAGTTGTTATCCACGGTTTTTGGCCAAGTTTTCCTTATCTCCTTTTCAACATTTCCAGCCAATAACATTTCTTATCTAGTACCTCTTTGATACTATCTTGTTAACTCATGTTTCCTTTAACTTTCTGCTCATAAACGCCTTGTACTGAGCCTTTAAAGACTAGATAAAAACGTGTTCAAGAAATCTGGCGTGGACTTCTTGGCCACACGGGTTGGTCATCTTTGCTTCCACTTTTCTTTGCCTTATTTCAATTTATTTATTTTAATATATCAGCTATTGAATGCCTTATCCTTTCTACCACTTCCTACCGTAAACACCTAGTCCAATATTACAAAGAAAATCTGAAGATGGACGTGTGAAAAGGCAGCAAATTCGGTGGACTTTCTAGACCGATTGTCTTGGTCTTACTTCCACCCTTTCTTGACTTTATGTTAACCAATGAAATTCTAGTATCAAGTATTCTTGATTTCTTTATTTCTTAGGCATCATTTCTACTTATTTATATTGTAAAATATATAATTTTTATCAGTCATTCAAAGCATGAACCGAATCAGTCTTGCAAAGGAGGAAGTGGCGTGAATTCACTTGTGCAGCCAACTTTCTTGACTTCTTTACATATCTCTATCAAAGTTTCCACCAATAAGCTTCTAGGCCTTTGTTATATATATAAACTTGACTTTATTATATATATATATACCATGCTTGAATTCCATTTCCTTTTAAATTTTCTTCCAGCCGAATGCAATCCAAGTGCAGATTTTGTTGTTGGCGTGAATGGCACTTAGTTTCTCCTCTTCTATTTTACATTCCATCCAACAAAATAGCTTTGCATGAGTACACATTTAATTCATCTTTTCTTCATATCTTTGATTGCTATTAAGCCAATAATTCCAGCAATCAAATTTCCATTCTTAAAATTTTAAATTTCAATTTCCATAATGTAAAATAAAGTTTCATCTCTAATCTTTATTCAATTCCATACTTTAATTTATTCTAATTATCAATCATGTACAATAAGGTGTACAATGTATACAAAATACCGGATCTCACACTTCATCTCTTGTATTTAACATTCAAAAGCATTCAAACTTTTTTTTTCATAAGAATTTTTTTAGCAATTCTTTCAAGATTACCTCAACTCATTGGCTCTTATTCGTAATAATCGAGTAAACCTCTCTAAATTCACCAAGTAAATTGAAAACAGAAAAAAAAAAAAAAAGAGAGATCGAGGGACTGAAGAACAAGCTAGTACTCATGGTAAATCTTAATTTGGTTTTCTTCATTACCAGATTACCATGTTTGAAGAGTAAAGGAGAAGAAAAATAAACTAAAAAAAAATACTGTAGAACGGAGGTAGGGGAAAGAGATAATCATATAAACAAAATAAATGGCTATGACATGGCAAGAATTTAGAGATTAGAAAATAAGTTTAAAAGTACACTAGATGGGAAAATATGTTTTAAAAATATATTGGTTTCGAGAAACAATTTTTTGGAGCTTCTCACACGACACGAGGGAGCTTTTTTCCCCAAGAACGGTAAATTAAAATTTTTTTCTCCAAATAAGAGTATTTTTAAATTTTTTTACATAAATAAGATATTTTAAGTTAGTCAATGCCAACTCATTGTTTACATGGCGAAAAAGCATCCCAAATGGCAGTTACTTTTTTATTTCTTTCATGTTCAAAAAATAATATGCTCAGTCAAACAAACTCCACTACCCCCAATAGGCATCAGCATCAGCGGGTGGCTTAATATCCATAAAAAATTCATGCCCTCAAACTACATTTCATGTAAAAAAAGACAAGTAAAAATTACAATTTAAAACAAGCTCCAAAATCAATCCACTTCACAAAAATAAAATTATTATTTAAATTTTTTTAATCCAAATATGAAATGTGCTAAACAGTAAGAGTGTAATCAAGTCGAGTCGATATAATCCAGTATTAGATTTGAGCTTAATTTGATTTGAAAATTTGATATTCGAAGCTCGACTCGAACTCGATCAAGCTTTGTTTTTGAAGCTTAAGTTCGACTCAATAGGCTCGAACTCAACTCGATAAACTCAATTTGTCAATTTTTAACTAAATATTATGAGGGCAAAATGGTAAATTACTAATAAAATATTAAAAATATATATTAAAAAACCTCAAAAAGGCTCGGGAGCCAATCAAGTCGAGTATTAAAAAAGTTCGAACTCGACTCGACTCATTACTTAGATAGTTTGAGTTTAAGCTTAACTCGATAATAAACGAGTCAAACTCGAGTAATCATTCACTTGAGCTCAAGTAGCTTGACTCGTTTACACCTTCACTCAATAATAAGAAAAATTTCAATATCAAACCCCTACATATTAAATTACAGCTCTTGAGTCTTGACATTATCCATCTGACATATATACTTGTACAGCAACATTTCAAGTGATTAGAATTTTGGAGAAGTAAATATCATAGACAATTCTTAAGTGAAAGTAAAATGAATTGAAAATATGGGTCAATTTGTTGTCGTATTATCTTGAAATCATGTTTCTTTGATTTGCAAATTCACAAACAAATCAAGAAGTTTTATGGGAAAGTCTTGGGATTTACAGTCACCAAAAGCCCTTTTTTCTTTCAACTTTGAAGAAGCTCGGCATTGGAGTGGATTTTTTTTATAGACAAGAAATTTATTAATAAGATAAGTTGGCTTGAGGAGTAAATACTTCCTTAAGCCATAAACAGAAGAACTGTAAACACGGTATTGCAAAGCAAAGGAAAATACAGGGAGAATGAATAGCAATGCTATTAAACTAATTACGTGGCAACCACAAGGGAAGATGCAGGGGAAACACAAAACAGCGCCATGGATGGACCAATCAAGAGTCTACAACGAAGCCCAGAGAAACTCTTCCCTGGATGCTAGTCCATTATTAAGTTTTTTAAGAAACTATACCTTGTTAGGGCTTATAGACTTTTGAGTTTTCGTTAGATTTAAATTTTTTGTTTTCGTTATCGCTTAGTTACAATTATTTGGGTGCTTTAAAAATTTTCAACTATTTGATTGGCTTTTTTTTTTGGTTAATATCATTCAAATGGTGGATTTATTTTTTCGACAATCTGATCAAACATGAGAGAATAAAGAGTATTGTAAAATTGATAATCTAGGTAGGATGCTTTGGCCATGTTTTCATGTCCACGTGGATACTTTGGTGATGTAAGCAGTGAGTTGGCATTGACTAGTAAAAAGATTAAAAGTACTCTCATTTAACAAAAAAAGATTTTAATCTACCATATTTTGAGAAAAACTCTGACACAGGGTTAGATTAATTTTACTTAATCTAAGGGTTAATGAGGTCAAATTTGTTAAACTTACTTTAAAGATCCCTCACAATACATATGGATTTAAGCATATATTTATAGGAATTCAAAAAAGTTCTAAACTAATTTATCAAAAGAAAAAAAAAAGTTAATTACCAAAGAACTTAAAAAAAAATACACTTATCAATTCTCATAAAACAGTACTCTTGCATAAAAGTTTACCGTAACATTCCTTAGTGTAGAATGTTCAAAAAGAAAAAATTTCCTAGTGTAGAAATATTGATGTAACTCAATCAATAGATTATTATTCTTTTTATTTATTTTTTCTTTTCTATCAAACGAACAAAGAAATACTGAGGTTACCTACAACTGACCAGCTAGGCCTGGCAGTTGCATGTAAAGACATCTAGAAGTTGGCTGACAATTAACTCCGCAAACTGTCAGCTACCACGACGCCTCCTTTTTAATTATAAGCAAATTGTTAACTTTTGTTTTCCTTTAATATTTTTATCCTCGACATAACTTCTACAATAGAAAACATCAAACTCAGGTGTTAGACTTTTAGTCGTGTTTTAAAGAAATCAAGATTACGTTTACTGCTTCCTTTCAATATGAATTAATTCTGGTAATCAATGCTCAGAGCCAAATATATTTGAGCAAATTCTTATTGGTGGAGATTAATTAAATCTGGATCTCTTTTCATTTGATGATTCTTAGAGTTAGAGAGGTAACCATCAATCATGTCATCTCCCAATTTAACAAGGATTTCGTCACAAACTTGGGGAGCCTCAAGTGGAGAACGTGTCCTCCACGTGACATGGGTGATCTTGCGCATGTATTTGAGTGGCAACCCTACTTTTGCTCGTGGATTCCATGCATGGCACGTCCTCCTTCACCTTCCCAAATTTTCTAATATTTCTGGCTATTTCTCTATCCTGAATGTTAGTACTTTAACAACTATTAGAAGGAAATATAAAGGAATGGATAAGGTCTAGCACATTTTCCTACTATAAAAAGAACTATAGCTAGATTTTGAGCAAGTGAATCTTTCTAATATTCTAACTAAAAAATTTTGTTACCACTCAACTTGCATTTTCTGGATGTCATTCATGTGCTCCGTCATTTTCATTATTCTCAAGTTATTTTTTTAAAAAATATTTAAGTTATTTTATTAAATCTTACATGTTTAATCGATTTAATAACTACTGAATCTTATTTATGGACATGCTTATACATATTCTCAAACACGCGTAAACTTGTGTAATATAAATATACTACAATGTGATTTTCTCATTTTTTATTATAATGCTTGAAATAAATGGTACCCTTTAAAATCCCCCATGAATTAAACAAATTAATAAGTTTTGGGGTAGTTAGTATATATACATGTCATGATCATTTCTCTTTCTTAAGAAAGTTCCAACAGAAATTATACCAGTCCAATATGTGTGCATTAACTCCATTACCAATCCCAAACTGGCCATTAATCAATCCCATAGGCTATGAACAGAACTATATGTATGAAGGCGGCCAAAGTATAGAGTCATTCCTTCAATTTCCTCCACCACAAGAAGAAATTCTACTTGATTCTCAATCTCCTGCATCTTTCACTCAAACCAGTTTTGACCCATGCAGGTTTAAGAAGCTAAATCACAATGCTAGCGAACGAGACCGGAGAAAGAAGGTTAACGGTTTGTATTCATCCCTCCGTTCGTTGCTTCCAGTAGCAGATCAAATGGTACTAATTAATTATATTTCCATCAATATATTATTAATCCAAAGACCCAGTGTGATGATATCAATATGCAGTTCATTTATTCGTTTGTTTCAATATATATTTATTGCTGCAGAAGAAGTTGAGCTTTCCAGCCACAGTTTCACATGCACTGAAATATATACCAGAATTGCAAGAGCAAGTTGAGAGATTGGTTCAGAAAAGGGAAGAGCTTTTGTCAAGGATTTCTCAGCAGGGAGGTCTTAAACGTAGGAAAGAACAGCCAAGACAAAGCAGAATTGGAAGATCTTTAAGTACTGCTGCTGTTTCCATAAATCGGCTGCCAAGTGATACTGAAGTTGCAATTCTGATATCAATACTGCATAAAGTTCATAGGACTCAATTATCTGAGATCTTGGATCTCTTAGAGCAAGAAGGATTCCTCCTACAGAATGCTACTTCTTTTGAGTCATTTGGAGGAATTGTCTTCTGTAATATTCACCTTCAGGTGTGTGTGTGTGTGTGTATTATAACTTACCTTCTTCATAATTTTGCTTCGCTTCACTATGAATTAGTTTTGGTGACTTTGTTTTTTATTACATGTATCTTGGCTTGTGCAGGTGGAAACAACTTACAAACTGGAATCAAAGGCTCTGAGTGAGAAGCTTTTGGCATTGTGTGATAATAGCTAGGGAAGAGTGGCTACTCTAAAATTTATTGTTGGCTATAGGATCAATTTCCCTAACTAAATGTAAAGTGTTATATTATATAATGGTCTGATGATATTGGGTGTTAAAGGAAGAAGTGCTTCTTTAATTTTAAGGGCATCAAATCCAAATTTTCTGTTCCCCGAAATCAAGGAAACCAAAAAGAAAATGGAAATCGAAGTAGTAATGTGATCAATTATATCTTCCTATAATCTACATGCTTGAGATTCAGTAATTGATATATTAGATGTGGGTTATGGAAACACTCTCTTCAACATATATAAATATATATTTATTTATCTTTGATAAATTACAGAAAAATACCATGCGGTTAAGGGTTAATTAAATATGCCCATGATGTTTAAAAGTTGATACTTAACCACCCTGAAAATGTTTATCATTACCATATTTTGGATGCAGTTAACGCCTTAGTCTGTCTCCATTTCAAAACTTCATTTCCTTTCTTGATTCTTTAAAACGCTATACCTCTGAAAGGAAAATTATTGATAAAAAAAAGTAGAATGGATCATTCAAAATCTATACAAAGCAAGGGAAGTGTTGGAAAAGTATGCTATTGTGGTGTGGAATTACCTACAAGGACATTTGGAACAAACCTAAACCATGGGCGAAAATTTTATGGATGTGACAAATTTAAGGTGAGAGTACTACTTGTAATCCTTGAAATTTGTTTTAGTGTTTTGAAAACAAGAGATTTAATTAGGAATTTATTGATAAGGATCACGAAAATATGAATTCTTTTAATGGATTGATGAATGCCCTATGATTGCTGCAAAAAAGAGATACTGGAATTAAAAGAAACTGTGAAAAAGATGGTAAATGAGATATCCAAATCAAATGCAAGGAAGCAAGAATTATTTAAAGAATTGGCAGTATGTTCAGCCAGCAAGTAACATTTGCAAGAAGAACTAGCTGAATTAGAGAAATGTGAGCTAGAATTGAAGAAACAATTGGATGAAACTTGAATGAAAAATAAAAAAAGAAAATTGAGAATGTTTTATTAATTTGTTGTTAGTGTTATGGTGATATTGATGATCATTTTGTATGATCAATATCATCCCCGAAAGTTGAGAAACTAATTTTTGGAATTGAATATGTGATTTTTTTTTTTGAGTAGGAAGGACTAGAGGAAGGAAAAGGTCAAATTATGTAATTAATTCATGTACTATCAAGAAATTTGAAATTTAGTTCTTTTACTATAATTCATAAAAATCAAGTTCTTATAATGTTATGATTTGAAAATTTCAATCCAATCAATAACGACTCTCACATTTTTTGTTAAAAATGCTGATATGGTAGTTGACTTTTGCTAACACGGCGATGACTTGTTGACATGGCACTTTTTGTCCTATTTAATTGATCTTTGTACTTTTATGAAATTTGAAATTTAGTCCCTCTACTATAAAATATAAAAAATCAAGTCTCTTCACTATTATGATTCGCAAATCTTAGTATGAATAACGTTGTTAAAGATCTCCATTAAAAATTGCTGACATGGTATTGAGTTTTGTTTACATAGCATTGTTTGCTTATATGACTTTTTTTTTGTTCACGTGGTTAAAATGTGGCTTTTTCATTTTTTTACCTTCATTTTTCTGTCATTTTCTTTCTTTTTTCTTTTCTTTTTCTCTTTCTTTGTCATTCTTTTCTTTTCTTTTCTTTCTCTCTATATTATAATCTCCAACTTTAAAAAAAATTCACTTTTTGGTGGTTAACCGTCACTTGTTGGCAATAGTTTGCTTACAAAATTCATCATTCTATCTCTATCAAAAAGCTAATATTTTACAAAAGATTATCTCAATCAATAGATAAAATAAAACCAAAAACTAACAAATTAATTCAATGCTTTTTAAAACTATTTGTAACACCAAAATGCATTGCAACTTGAGCATTATTCCCACAAGTATGCATTTTTCCCAAAAAACCTTTTGTGCTCTCACTCCACTAATTCTTGTAACATCAAAACAAAATAATTCCTTTTCACATCAAATTCATATAAACTCTATTCGGGTAATTTTCAAACCTTAATTTAAGGTCATTTTTTACCGTTAATCTTGTAGACACCATTTTTATCTGGGTCTTTTTCAAACATATTTAATTAGATTTTATATATTTTTTATTATTTTTTATTTTTAATTTATATTTAGATATAATTTTTTATTTCTATTTTTATTTTTATTTTTGATAAAATAATTTTTTAAAAAAAGAAGGGTAGGAAATTAGAATTAATTTTAATAGGAAAGTAAAATTAAATGAGACTATTAAAAGATTGAAAATTAATTTGAATTTGATGAAAAGAAAAATCCGAATTAATATCAGATTTAAAATTCAATTCTTGAGATATAAAATTCTCTAAAAGATTGATTCTTGATCTCTAATTATTAAAAAAAAAAAGATTTTAGGTACATAAAATAAGAGCTTAAGTATTAAAAGCAGAATTCATGGGCACTAAAAAAAAAAGGGAAAATGGGCTGGCCATTACACCATTCAGGATCTTCATGGTTTTGCTTTGGCTGTGCATTGTTATATAACAGCCCTGCTCCTTACTTCCTTCACCGCCTGTTGCCTTGCTGCTATTGCATCCCGTTTTGATGCTTTACTGTGTTGAATACCTATTTGGTGCATCCCTGCATTGCTACATTACTCGTTGTTGCTGCTCATCCCTGCACTGCTGTGTGCTTTCGATCTGTTGAAAACCAAAAATAACGTGAGAAGATAGGGGACCAAAGATCGAGTTTTTGCTTCGTTTTATGTAAGAAGGAATCTGGGATTGTTGGGTGAGAATGAAGCCAAAGTGAACTCCAATTTGTTGAAGCCGAGCCAACCCATATTACATTTGTTGCTCCTTGGAAGAATCCAATTCACTGCAGGTAAGTGCTTCTTGGGTTTTTTAGTCAATATCTCTTTAAGCTTTAATTTACGTTTTCTTTGAACTGTGTAAAGTAGTAAAGTTGATTAAATGTCTTGATATGTTTCTTTCTTTGTTTTATATCATTAATGCTTCTTTTAATGTTTTTTTTTATATTTTTATATAAACTTAATCTGTGTAATGTGACATTTAGTTTAATGGATTAATTAGAGTTTGTTCAAACATTATGTTTATTTGTCTATATTTTTTTAAGAAATAAGGTCAATCATAAAAAATTAAAAACATATAATTAATAAATATTAATTATCCGACGATGAAAATTCTAAAGGAATTGCGCTTGAGTAGTATATTTAGATATCTTAAGGTAAAGAAAATCCTCTTAAGTCTAACCAGCTTGATAGAAAATTTAAGAGGATATTTTCAATATTTAATATTTTAAATTCATTATAAGAGTAAAAATTAAATTAAAATAAGAATTAATTAATTAAAATTAAGTTTATTATAAGAATAAATAATAAAATTAAATAATTAAGAATTAATATAATTAGAAGTAAAATAAAATGAAATAATATTAAATACTCGAATAAATGTGAATTATTTCAATGATGGAATTTAAAGGAAATTGCACTTGAGTAGTTTAGTTAAAAATTCTTAAGATGAAAAAATTTCCTTAAGATCTTACCAATTTAATGGAAAGTCCAAAGGAAAATTTTTAATATTAAATAATTCATATTTATTTAAAATATAAAAGAATAAAAGTTCAAAATAATAATATTAAGATAAAAAAATGGAAACAAATAATAAATAATAATGTAATAATCATGAGTTGTAATAATTGGGTAGAAGTCAAAATAGGAATTTTGCATTTAAGCGATCCGATGATGAAACCTTTTTAAGAAAGGCAATTGGTCCTACTTAAATACTCTTACATTATGTTGGATAAACATTAGTAAAGGAAAATATTAGAAAGGAAAGGAAATGAATGTAAACTAAAGGAAATGAGAGGAAAGGAAAGGATACATATACCCCTTATTTGGATAGTTAAAATTAATAAAAGAAAGGAAAGTAATCCTAACAACCTTTGTTTGGTTAAACAATGGAAAGAAAAGGAAATGATTCATTATAATATTTTTTTTCCAATTATAACATCTTTTATTTTAAATTTTATAATATAATAAAGTTAAATCTGACATTTTACATGTTAAAATTTTTTTCAAGTTTTCTTTCCTTCCTATTTACCTCAAATTGGGGTTTTAAAAAAACTGAGTTAATAGGAAAGCAAGGGATGCTCACTCCTTTTCTTTTTTCTTTCTCCAGCTAAAAAATTTTTTCAAACAAGAGAAATGTTTACAACTTTCTTTTGTTTTACTTAGCTGTCCTTTCCTTTCCCTTCCCCACCCCAATCCAAACATAGGGTCAAGGTGAAAAACTTTTAAGTTGTCCAACTAGCTTGATGGAGGACACTTAAAAGATTTTTCCATATTTAATTATATCAAAATTAAAGTAAAAGGTAAAATTAGGATAACCTTAGATTATTTGGTACTATTTTAAGATGAGCGTTGTAAGGGTGTTAATCTTTCCTCATACGTAACTGCACTCTCGAGTCCTAAATTTAAGATGCAGACCAAGCTTTATCTTTAATTTGAATAGATGACCAATTACACTAGATAGAGTTGTTGGTGACGACTCTATAGTTTTATGTCTAGCTATTAGGTTTTTTAAAACTTAATATGTTATAACAATTATTTGGTTTCAGATTAATTAAGTTGGTTTTTCGGGTCGGGTCAGTTTTTGTCACCTTTATTGACAGTTCATCAATAAGCAAACTAAAAAAATGTCAAGTCCTTAAAAATAAATACAATTTTTTTTTTCAATTTGCTCATAAGGATTAATTGATGATGTGTCAACCTTTTGTGTATTGACAATGTATAGAAATTATATACTTTCAATACATCATATATAAATCCTTATTTAAAATATATAATATACTCAATAAATTGTCATATAAATTTAAATAAAATAATATTATAGTTCATTATAATTTACATATAACTGCTTTTTACGTTTTCAACTTTTTTATATTAAAATAAATATATTAATTTTAAAATATTTATTTGTTAATTAAAATAATATTTTAAGTTAAAATTTAATATTATTTTATTTTAAAAATTAATTAATTTTATTTTATATTTATTATGAAAAATGTTAATATTATATTAATATATAAACTCTGTTTACGTACGTATGAACAATACCAGAAATGAAAACATGTTTCAGAAAACAATGAAAATAAAAAATTATTGTTTTCAGCAATTTTGGAATTTCTTGTTTTTGTTTTTGTTTTCTGAAAGCAAAAATATGCTGCCAAACACGTTTTCTATTGCTATTCCTAAAAAAACTGAAAACAAAAACAAAAAAGAAAACAAAAACAATGCCAAACAATCCCTTAATATTTCTGTTTTTTAAAAGATAAAAAATAAACATACACAAAAGGGTGTTTTCATAACCCACATCTAATATATCAATTACTGAATCTCAAGCATGTAAATTATAGGAAGATATAATTGAACACAATACTACTTCAATTTCCTTTTTCCTTTTGGTTTTGGATCTGATGCCCTTAAAATTACAGAAGCACTTCTTTTGTCACCCAGTATCATCAGACAATTACATAATATAAAACTGATCCTATAACCAACATTAATTTTAGAGTAGCCACTTTTCCCTAACTATCATCACACATTAATGCCAAAAGCTTCTCACTCAAAGACTCTGATTCCAGTTTGTAAGTTGTTTCCACCTGCACAATCCAAGACACAAGTATGTAATAAAAAAACAAAAACACCAAAACTAATTCATAGTGAAGCAAAATAATGAAGAAAATAAGTTATAATATATACATATACAAGTTGTAATATATACATATACATATACACACACCTGAAGGTGAATATTATAGAAGACAATTCCTCCAAATGACTCAAAAGATGTAGCATTCTGTAGGAGGAATCCTTCTTGCTCTAAGAAATTCAAGATCTCAGATAATTGAGTCTTAATGAACTTTATGCAATATTGATATCAGAATTGCAACTTTACTATCAATTGGCAGCCGATTTATGGAAACAGCGGCAGAACTTAGAGATCTTCCAATTCTGCTTTGTCTTGGCTGTTCTTTCCTACGTTTAAGACCACCCCGCTGAGAAATCCTTGACAAAAGCTCTTCCTTTTTCTGAACCAATCTCTCAACTTGCTCCTGCAATTCTGGTATATATTTCAGTGCATGTGAAACTGTGGCTGGAAAGCTTAACTTCTTCTGCAACAATAAATATATATTGAAAGAAACGAATAAATGTCATATCACTGGGTCTCTGGATTTAATAATATATTGATGGAAATATAATTAATTAGTACCATTTGATCTGCTACTGGAAGCAACGAACGGAGGGATGAATACAAACCGTTAACCTTCTTTCGCCGGTCGCGCTCGCTAGCATTGTGGTTAAGCTTCTTAATCCTGCGTGGGTCAAAACTGGTGTGAGTGAAAGATGCAGGAGATTGAGAATCAAGTAGAATTTCTTCTTGCAGTGGAGGAAATTGAAGGAATGACTCTATACTTGGCTGCCTTCATACATATAGTTCTGTTCATGGCCTATGGGATTGATTAAGGGCCAGTTTGGGATTGGTAACGGAGCTAATGCACACATATTGGACTGGTATAATTTCTGTTGGAACTCTTTTAAGAAAGTGAAATGATCATGACATATGTATATATATACTAACTACCCCCAGACTTATTAATTTGCTTAATTCATGGTGGATTTTCAAGGTACCATTTATTATAAGCATTATAATAAAAAATTGAGAAAATCACACTGTAATATATTTATATTATACAAGTTTGTACGTGTTTGAGGATATGTATACGTATGTCCATAAAAAAAATTTAATAATTATTAAATCGATCAAACATGTAAGATTTAATAAAATAACTTAAATAATGTTTTTAAAAAATAACTTGAGAATAATGAAAATGGCGGAGCACATGAATAACATCCAGAAAATGCAAGTTGAGTAGTATCAAATTTTTTTAGTTATAATATTAGAAAGATTCACTTGCTCAAAATCTAGCTATCGTTCTTGACTTTTTATAGTAGGGAAATGTGCTTGACCTTATCCATTCCTTTATATTTCCTTCTAGTAGTTGTTAAAGTACTAACATTCAGGATAGAGAAATAGCCAGAAATATTAGAAAATTTGGGAAGGCGAAGGAGGTCGTGCCATGCATGGAATCCACGAGCAAAAGTAGGGTTGCCACTCAAATACATGCGCAAGATCACCCATGTCACGTGGAGGACACGTTCTCCACTTGAGGCTCCCCAAATTTGTGACGAAATCCTTGTTAAATTGCGAGATGACATGATTGATGGTTACCTCTCTATCTCTGAGAATCAGCAAATGAAAAGAAATCCAGATTTAATTAATCTTCACCAATAAGAATTTGCTCAAATATACCTGGCTCTGAGCATTGATCACTAGAATTATTTCATATTGAAAGGAAGCAGTAAACGTAATCTTGATTTCTTTAAAACACGACTAAAAGTCTAACACCTGAGTTTGATGTTTTCTGTTATAGAAGTTATGGCGAGGATAGAAACATTATACGAAAACAAAAGTTAACAATTAGCTTATAATTTAAAAGGACGTGTCATGGAAGTTGACAGTTTTTCTTTTCTTTTGAACGGAAAGTTGACGGTTTGGAGAGTTAATTGTCGGTCAACTTCTAGATGTCTTTACATGTAACTGCTAGGCCTAGCTGGTCAGTTATAGGTAACCTCAATATTTCTTTGTCCGTTTGATAGAAAAGGAAAAACTAAAAAGAATTAATAATCTATTGTTTGAGTTACATCAATATTTATACGCTAGGGAATGTAAACTTTTATTTTTGCAATCGTACTGTTTCATGAGTGTTGTTGTCAAAAACAACAATAAATACGTACTGACGTCGATATTGTCTTCTTTCTCTACGTGTCTCTAGAAAAGTTCTGCAAGAGAGAAAACCATCTGAGGGCGCAAGGGTTTTCCCCTACGCGCGCACTCCGATGCTTAAGTCAGACAGGGTTTCAGTAGGCAAATAGAGCTTAGGGTTTAAGAATGATACCTGTGACCTATTTATAGGAGTTATTTTGCGTGTAATTACCTTTATGCCCCACAGCTTAAATAATAACCCAGTGGATCATTTATGGGCCTTCTGAGTCCTCTTTCCTCTTGGGCTTAGATTATCATTTAGCTCAATGGTCTTCAACTTGATTTATAGAAAAGCCCAGTAGTCTTTAACCTGACCCACATCAATTGCTCCCCACTCTTTTGCAGGGTTTACCTTGTAAAAGAGTATATAAAGAATGGGCTTTTCAAATTCTTTTGCTGCCCTCTTCCTGGAATTATCACAAGAATCTTTTCATCTTCTCTTGAGGGCTTAACTAGTGAACTTCATTATTATTTGTAGCAGAAACGACTTCGTGTCATCATTTCTTTTGTCAAGTGCCTTCTATTAGCCAAGAGAAAGAAAACCAAATCTGGGTTAAGGCCATGGGGGCGCATCGTCAAGAAATGCCACAAGAGGATGCATATGTTCTTAATTGGTTTCATCAAAGGCGATTTATGCTTGGCATACTCCTGATTGGTTGAAGCTTGATCCAGATGCTGAGGCTTTGGAACCTTTTCTGAGGATAGGCATTTATAAAGATCTATTTGATCTTACCAACCCTTAAGAGCATTTTCATTGACCCGAGATGGTCGGGGTTCTCACAGGCTTGGACGAAGATGATTTAGATAATCATAGCACCTCAGGGCGTCCATGCTTGGGTGCCTGTTAGTATCGATGCTCCTTTTGAGGTAGAAGTTAATCTAGAGTGCTCCCTAGTTTTTGGTGAAAGAGCTTAGTCTTTTACAAACCGATTAGCCCATTTTTAAACTCATCTACAGAAGCAACTACACATTTACCTTGTATTAGTCTCACGTAATAATCAGGCTTTCCTCGTGCACTTTTTTGCTTCAAGTTCTTTTACATATGGGGCTTAAGTCACTCAATCACTGCTTCAAGCTCAAGCACTTCATGCATGACTTACATCACACACTTTTCGCTTTAAGTAAATGCGTAGCCTACATCGCACATTTTTCGCTTCAGGCTTTTGGTTTGCCCGTCTTGCACCCTTTTGTGCTTAGGGACTTTTCATTTGCCCATCTCGCACACTTTTTGTTTAGGGACTTTCGAATTTGCCCGTCTCGCACCGTTTTGTGCTTAGGGACTTTATAAGAATATAACATCGCTTTTATATCCGGAATGTCAATATAAAACGCTTGCATGCACTTTGTCAATCAATTGTAGTGCATATCCAATGATAAAATTGTGACGTACCTCTTACCATACCTCATAGCCTGCATACTTTGTGCTCCCCAAGTTTTTCTTTGCAACTTTTTATGTCCAAAGAAGAACTTTTACTGGAGTATTGGTCCTGTCTTGCGTACTATCCGCTTAAGGACTTGTTAGAATATAATATTGTTTATATTCGAGATGCCAACATAATGTGTTAAATGTAATATGATAAAATTGTAACGTACCTCGTTTAGAGATATTTTTGCCCGTCTCGCACCCTTTTGTGCTTAGGGACTTTTTGTTTTGCTCGCTTAGGGACTTATTTGTGCCCGTCTTGTATCTTCTCGCTTAGGGACTTATTTTTGCCCGTCTTGTATCTTCTCACTTAGGGTCTTATTTGTGCCCGTCTCGCGCATTTTTCGCTTAGGGACTTATTTGTGCCCGTCTCGCGTCTTCCTCACGCTTAAGGTCTTATTTGTGCCCGTCTCGCGCATTTTTCGCTTAGGGACTTATTTGTGCCCGTCTCGCGTCTTCTTCACGCTTAAGGTCTTATTTGTGCGCGTCTCGCGCATTTTTCGCTTAGGGACTTATTTGTGCCCGTCTCGCGTCTTCTTCACGCTTAAGGTCTTATTTGTGCCCGTCTCGCGCATTTTTCGCTTAGGGACTTATTTGTGCCCGTCTCGCGTCTTCTTCATGCTTAAGGTCTTATTTGTGCCCGTCTCGTGTCTTCTTCACGCTTAAGGTCTTATTTGTGCCCGTCTCGCGCATTTTTGGCCAGCTTCTGTTTTCTTCTTCTATTCCTGCAACATGTCTATCAAACATGGAGGATTTATCATAGTACAGATAAAAATAATTGGCCTTTCGTTTCATAATATAGTATTTTCAATTAAATGGTGTAAGTAACAATATAATTGCAGTAAATGTTAAAACAATAATAGCAAATGTTTACCACCAATACCATTCCAAATCTTTGTCTTTGAAAAATCTGTAAAGTACCAGTGTTGGGACGTGCTACTGTCAACCATGGATTGTGCACTAAGTCGTGCATCGGTACCAGCAATCTACCTTCACGAGCTTGCCACAAGTTGTTTTCGATCGAACCAAGCTCTCCCTGGCCTGTTGCCTTTCACAACGGTGGCTAGTGCCTACCTTGGACACCTGCCTAATTCAATCACAATTGTTAGAGTGGACAAGAAAATTGAAAACATCGTATGAGGGTATCTCAAATCTGGTTATCACCCATATGTCCCTGCTTGAGTGTGTTTGCAATCTCCGTTGTGCCAAGCACTCACTTGTATTGATACTCAAGAATGCTATGTACAGCCTTGATCTTGACACCCTAAGCTGGCACATCCTTGTCTTGCTTAAAGGACTCACGAAGCCGACACACCCTTTATATAGACAAACCCTCTTTCACCTGTGTGGTTGTTAATATGCCAAGTGTGTGGCTCTTAAGCCACTTCTAGATGGTTGCTAGAGTAGTTCTTGAAAGCTTCTGTGTCAGACGATCAACATATGGGTCGAAGGAAGCTCTTTTGACATTCTATCAGATTAGTGCGCGCACCAAGTCTAGATGATTCTAGATCATTCTGCTCAGATCCCGCACTTGGGCGTGCGCTTGAATCGTCAAATTTAAATGTGCTCGCCAAAGTTTTTTCTAATGGGCGAACCAGTAGTTTGGATTCCGTGTTCGTGAGCGTTGCTAGCTATTGCCGAAAGGCATGACTTAGGTGTTCTTTGCTCGCTTGCATTGTGCTAACGGGGGAATCTTGCCTATGGGTGCTGTGTTCACCTAGTTTTCTTCGTTGTTAATTTATCAAAGTGGGGAGCTTGTGGCGTGCGAGAGCCCCTACCTCAATCAATGCCTGTCGCGCGTGGGAGCTCCTCTTTCGCCCAAGGCTTGTTGCACGCGGGGCCCCTCTATTGCCGTTTGCTTGCGAGAGCCCCTCTATCGTCGTTTTACATGGGGGGACTCTTCTCGCCCAGGGGAGATATCGCATACGAGAATCATTACTCGCTTGCTTTAGCTGTCATGCAGTTGAGCACGGTGTTGCCAGAGTGGCCTTTCGCGTGGGACCTATGCTCACCCGAATTGGGCGAACCATGCGTGCGACAACTATTATCGTCCATATTGCTTTACTATGCGACAAAGTATGTTTTTTTTTGTTTTTTTTTTTGTGGACGCATAGGTCCACGCCGCGAGAGAAGCTCTCGCCAGCGATAGGTTGAGCGAGAGAACCTCTCGCCCCCGACAGTTGTTATAACGGGAAAGAAAAGTTGGTCGGGCGAAGCAAAAGGCATCATGATAATACGCTGTCGGATTCCTCTTATCCTTTCCATAGCCAAGCTTTAAGACTTCAACAACTGATCGAGAAGATCATCTTCCTTTTCCATTTCTAGAAGTTGCTTGTACACTTCTCTCTTGCCTGATAATGAAGTGGAATCTATTTCCTGCTTCTCATGGTTAGATAAATTAATCTTTCTCTAAAAAGTCCAAATGAGCATCTTTAGGCAACTCAGAAAACAATTTCTCTTCACAAGTAGTAGACAATTTCTCAATTGCTCGCCTCACGAAAAGTGATTATTGAATCTCAATTCATTATCCATTGTACATGTCCTCCACATGAAATTGGAAGCCGAAAAAGGCACACAGGGACAAGTAATGTCCATAAGCAATTTCCTTCAGCTTGTTCCAAGACTCCAAAGGAACCGAAAACTTGTATAGATAAGTTAATTTTGTGGTATTCTGATAAAAGACAAGCCTCTACATGAGCTGCTGACAGATGTATTTACGTGGGCTTCTGGAATTTACCATGTACCCATACTCTTCTCATGCTCTTCCCATTTCGGTGATTCACTGACTTCACACAACAGTATTCAATCTCAAGCTCAATGAAGCCAGCAGAAATGAAGAGATTTCTGACAGTATCTAGACAGAAAAAAATAAGAACGGGTGCCGCATGTATTCCCCAAAACCAACTCTTTGGTCTGGTTCAAACCGCAGCATTGTCATATCATAGAGACCATAGTCCCTAAATAAGAGCATCCCAGCAGGCTTTAAGACAGAAAAGCACTCTCTGATGGCTGTTGGCATTGTTTGGAGTGGTATTGCTGATAGTGTGAATATCAAGGTAACAAAGTCCACACCACCAACGCAGCAGCTTCTTTCTTCCATTGACCATGAATCAGTTTCATGGGTTCTTTTTTCTCTAGCATCTGAATGGCAATTTTGATCCTTGAGTGAAAAAATTTCTCTGCAATAATCACAAGCCAACCACTTTGGAAACCCAGTTGTTGCAAAATCACAATAGAATGGGTGCAAACGATGTTCAACTGAAGCTACATCACTAGCAGCTACAAACTCTTTAGCTTTCTCTAGGGTCTCATTGCTACAATCGCATGCGTATAGAATAATCTTCTCGTTGCCACGCAATATAGGAAGAGCAGCACTGCCATTTCCACAGCCAACCTCCAAAACCTTACTACCATCTGTACAAGAAACCAACTCTGGAAATTCTTTCAACAAGTACCTCCTTTCCTTGAAGAACTTGCCAGAAGAGTGCTGGACGTGAAAGTTTTGCATTCTTTTATTGGATCTTTTAGACGTTGGTCTTCTGGTTGTGGGGAAGCGAAAGGGAGAAGATGGTAGTTAAGAGAGGGGTTATTTTCTATCTCTTGTCTGAGAGTCCCCCAGTTGAAGTCTTTGGAATGGTACTCCGAAGCTCCTGCTGCCGGTACGCTCATTCTCTTGTCTTTTTTTTTTCTTTGCTCCATAAAAACTATACTGCAGAGGTAATGGTAACAAGGCTGAACAGAAACGCAATCAGTTGGGAGCGTAGCAAGGTGATGCAGCAACAGCAGAGCAAACGATGAGGATGATGAGTGGAGCGACAACGAAGTTATTGGTGTTCTAGCGGTGCAGGACAAAACAAGAATGGTGGGAAGCGGTGGCATGGTAATCGGGAACAGAAGTGTGATGCGACAGATTTGGCTTGGCGATGGAGTAGGAACCTCGTGTCGCAAGATTCACCCTCTCGCCCAAGCCTCTCGCCAAGGGAGACGTAACATGCGAGAGCTACTCTCTCGCCAACACACATTGCACACGAGATCCAACCTCTCGCCCAAGCCTGTTGTCGCGACAGCCACCCTATCGCCTAATGTTGTCGCATGCGGGAGGCTCTCTCTCAAGCCTGTCGGGTGCGAGAGCGTATCTCGCTTGTCGGGGTCACGTGAGCCTCGCGCTAGCTTGTGACAGAGTGTCTGTCATGTCCGTGCTTGCAAATCGTTCTGTCGCGTGCACCTTACGCGACAGAATATCTGTCGCATGAAACTTTTTCTGCGACAAACCGTCTGTCGTGTGTATATCATTTTATTATTATTTTTATATCTAAGGCGAGAGACACTTTCTCATCCAAAGGCTCTCGCGCGCAGGACCTGTCTTTCACAGGTAATAGGTCTCTCGCAGCCTGTTGTAGACTTTTATATTTGGCTTTTTTGTTTGTTTCCCACAGACGGCGCCAATTGTTGTTGCCAAAAACAACAATAAATATGTACTGACGTCGATATTGTCTTCTTTCTCCACGTGTCTCCAGAAAAGTTCTGCAAGAGAGAAAACCATCTGAGGGCGCAGGGGTTTTCCCCTGCGCGCGCACTCCGATGCTTAAGTCAGACAGGGTTTCAGTAGGCAAATAGAGCTTAGGGTTTAAGAATGATACCTGTGACCTATTTATAGGAGTTATTTTACGCGTAATTACCTTTATGCCCCACAGCTTAAATAATAACTCAGTGGATCATTTATGGGCCTTCTGAGTCCTTTTTCCTCTTGGGTTTAGATTATCATTTAGCTCAATGGTCTTCAACTTGATTTATAGAAAAGCTCAGTAGTCTTTAACCTGACCCACATCAATGAGAATTGACAAAAATTTTATATTTTTTTAGTTCTTCGGTAACTTTTATTTTTCTTTTGATAAATTAGTTTAGAAGTTTTTGAATTCCTATAAATATATATGCTTATATTTAGGGTTATATGTGTTGTGAGGAGACCTTTAAATAGCTACATAAAAAAGGTACTTTTTTAATTAAATAAAAACTAAATATAATGATGTTTCCATTGCATCAAGCATCAATGATTGTGGTTTAGGGACCAATTTAGTTTTAATTGAATTTAAAAGATTACCGCTCAAGAACTCATTAAAATCATATCCACCTTTGAATAATAATAATAATAATAATAATAATAATAATAATAATAATAATATAAGTCAAAATATTTGAGTTGGAGTAAAATATTTTATGTGGATATTCTACATGTCCGACACATGTAATGTATTAAAATAAAATAATAATTATCATTTTTCAAGTTTCAAAAAGATAAAAAAATTTCTATATATATTAAAAACACAAAATAAATTATTTATATCTTTAAATTAATTATCTATTTCAATTTTTAAAAGATAGACATCTATATCTATAGCTTTTATCAATTTTTTTTTATTTTCTAAAAGAAAACATTTATATGTATATATCTCTATATATTAAAGTCAATATGGACAATGTAATATAAAATGCAATATTAATATAATAACATGTTACGTATTATTTGGTTGTCAATTAAAATTTTTAATTTTCTAAAGGTAACATTTTTTATTTTTATTTTTTTAATTAATACGTAACATATAATCATTTTTTTCACATTAATATTACAAAATATAATATCTATATCTATAGCTTTTACCAATTAAATTTTTTAAACTGTCTAAATGATAACATCTATATTTATAAGTATTAAAATTTTTAATTTTATATCTAAATAATCTTAATATGCTCTGATCTATCAATGTTGTAGGAGAATTCTACTTCAAAACCAAAAGAAGCTTAAATTTAATAGTAGAAGATTTTTTGATATTATAATATGAATTTGAAAGTATTTTTATATTAGATAAAATACAAGAGAGAACTAATGCTCTTAATAGTGCAGGAAAAACCACTGCTGCTATTGGAAAGGTTCAATTTGTTTTCTCTTAAGAACAGCGCTTGCTTTTTCTCTTTTTATTTGATTTATGACATCTTTATGTTAATTTGGCATAACAAGCTAAAATGCATGCTTTAGAGTTTTAGCTCGCATTGATGTCTTTGCTAAAATATTGCATTGGTCCATTGAAACAAATTGAACATTTCCAATAGCGGCTGTGGTATCGCACATGCATATATGTAAAATTTATATATGATTGTTATTGTTGTGCATAGAAGTGGCAAAAGTTGACCCAACATGAAAAATCCGCTCAATTAACCTGAATCCAAACCCGATCGATCCGATTTGACTAAAAAAGTCAACAACCCAAATCCAATCCGATCCGAATCCGAATTGATACGTATTCACATTGATCCAAACCTGACCGAATCCAAACTCGAATTGATCCGAATCCAAATTCATCCGAATTTAGATTAACCCAAACCCAAATTGGTTCGAATCCAAATTGATCCGAATCTAAATTTACCCAAACTTGAAAAGATTCAAACTTAAATTTAATATTATCAATAAATATTTAAACATTAAAATTAATTATCAAAGTATTTAAATATAGTAAAAATATAATTTTTTTTCAATAATATGAGTGTTATATTTTTTTTTATCTAGTTAAACTTAAATATTCACTTTTATATTGCATTCATTTGAATCTAATGTATAATTATTTAATTGCTTATCTATAATAGAGTACAGAAGTTATATCACCTATACTTAATGTCTCCAATTATTCTATAAAAATCAAGATAAATTAAAGAGATATATAGTACTGTTTTATATATTTAGTAGGGATTATTAAATCATTTTGATTCATAAAGTTATTAATTATTATATATAATAAAAATAAAATGAAAAAAATGTAATTAATTTATGAATATTGGTAAATATATTATAAAGAAAACTATCATACAGATTATTAAATATTTTGATTATTTCAATCCCAATTGTACTATAGGTCATGTAAGAAGAAAATTTTATTTTCATGAGTTTTGTAATTCTTTGAAATATGGTTTCAGTTGATTTTCATACTAGATAAATCACATCGAGATGACCAAGGCTTAACCCAACAAACCTGTCCAATCAACCCAAATCCAAATCTGACCAACCCGAATTGACTAAAAAAGTCAACGACCCAAACCCGATCTAATCTGAATTTAAATTGATCCAAACTTAACCTTATCCGAATTTGAAATAAATCGATTTTCCCTTGACCCAAACCCGACTTTATCTGAACCCAAAATGTTTCGATTTTTCTTTAACCTAAAATGATCCGATCCAAAATGACCAAACTCAAACTCGATCCGACCTGCCCATTTGCCACCTATGCTTTTTGCAGCTATTATGGCTGCTCATAAATATTATGGATTTAGTATAGTTATGAAACTCTTTTAATGTTGGCAGAGATAAAAAAGATTAGTTAAAATCTAATAAATAATTATTTATTTTATAATTAAATTTATAGTATTTTAAGATATTATGTATACATATAATTAATATATATACAAGTACAATCTATAATAAATGTATTACGTAGTGATCTTTCAATTTTGCAGGAATAGAATTTTATTAGTTTAATTATTATAATAATATATATTATATATTACATATATGATTTTTTTTTCTTACTCAAGTAAATTATTTTAAATTTTTCTATGATATATTAAGATTTTTTATACATACTTTGTTTCTGATAATTTACAAATAATTTTTAATAGAAATTAATATTATTTTCAATGTATATTTTTTCATTGATCACATATTTTGTATGTATAAAATTATGTTTTTTTAATGTTGATTTTTTAATGTTTAATAAATTATTTGTGTTTTATGTTAACTAAATAAGGATTATGCATATATTATTGACACAATATTAAATAGAGTCAATTTTAACTCAAAAGTAACATTTGAAACATATTGCACCACGTAGATCAAGTCAAAACATATTTTTAACACTATGATAAAGTGCCAAGTTACTTGAACTATCAATAAAGAACTAATCAAGAAACACAAAACACCCAGATTCATCAAGCAAAGACATGTTAAATTTGTACACAAGATTTTAAGATGGGAAAATTTTCAATTTGTTAAAATCAAATATATGTTAAATTTTCTTTATATACTATATTTTTCATTCAATAAATTACGATATAAGTTTGATTTATACAAATTTTACATAATTATATCCAATATATAAATTTTTATATTACTATATTGTAATATAAAAAGAGATTATATATAATGCACTGACAGTGTATAGCTTTTGTACACTGTCAGTCAATCATAGAATGACACATCATTAATGAGCAAAGTTTAAAAGTGTATAAACTTTAAAAAATAAATTTAAAAACTTCATTAATATTTATTTTTAAAGACCTACATATGAGATGTCATCTTATGATTGACTAACAATGTATAGAAGCTATACACTTTCAGTGTATCATATATAAACTCATATAAAAATTATAAATAAAAATATTAAATATATAAATATTGTCTTTTTCATAAAACATAATAATTTATATTATAAATTTTAAAAAATATATATCATCAATAAATTTATTATTTAATTAATATATTTTCATGTTTCGTAAAGGTTTAAAATTAGTAATAATAATAACAACATCATTTTTAACACCTATACGTTTCAAATAGGCAGTAAGGAACCCCGCCTTATAGACCCACCAAGGATATGGCCAGAACCTTGGCTGGATTGGGCCAGCCCAATGACCAGAACTAACTAATAAACAAGTTTAACGGTAACTCTGTCAGCATCATTTTTCTGCCTTCCCTCATCTCTTTCACTTCCTTTTCCGCCAAATGAGATGGTGATACCATTCTCCTTAAGCCTCCAAAACCTCCATTTTACTCCCAAAAATGACTCAAAAAAGGATTGGAATTCTATAATCAAACACCAAACCAAGCTCAAGAATGACCATGCAATTCTCTCTACATTTACCCACATGGAATCTCTGGGTTTAGCACCCAATAAGGCCACTTTGCCTTTGGTTTTGAAGGCCTGTGTGAAGCTTAACGCCATTGAAATCGGCAAAAGAATACACTTGAGTATTCAAAAGACCAACTTAATCGAAGATGTTCGAGTTGGGACAGCCATCATTGACTTTTTATTAAGTGTGGTTTTCTTGAAGACGCGCGTAAGGTGTTCGATGAAATGGATGAGAGGGATTTGGTCGCATGGAATGCAATGATATTGGGGTATGCAGGGTTTGGGGAACTCGAGGAGGTGATTGTTTTGGTGATGATGATGCAAAGAGAGGGTTTTAGGCCAAATTCACGTACAGTGGTAGCAATGCTTTTAGCGTGTGGGGATGTTGCGGAAGTAAGGTTAGGAAAGGCAATTCATGGTTATTGTTTGAGGAATGGGTTGCTTGATTTGGATCCTCATGTTGGTACTGCTTTGATTGGGTTTTATTTGAGCTTTGATGTGAGAGCTTCGCATCTTGTGTTTGATTGCATGACCGTTCGGAATACGGTTTGTTGGAATGCTATGATTATGGGGTATTTTGATGTTGGAGAATCCTTGAAATCTTTGAAACTTTTTGAGAAAATGCTCATGGATGGAGTTGAATTTGATTCTGTTACAGTCTTGGCTCTTATCCAGGCCTCTGCAGAAATTGGATCTCTTGAATTAGGTAATCAAATTCATCAAATGGCTATTAAGTTTGGTTATAGCAACGACTTGTTCATAGTAAATGCATTGATTAATATGTATGCAGAGATTGGAAGTTTGAAGTCAGCATGTAAATTATTTGATGTTACCCCAACACGTGATGTTGCTCTTTGGAATTCTATGATATCTGCATATGTTAACTACAGCTATTATGAGGAAGCCACTAATTTGTATATTAAAATGCGAACGGAAGGAAACAAAGAAGATGTAAGAACTATTGTTATTATGTTTTCTTTATGTGCAGAATCAGCTGATGGTTTAAAAAAGGGTAAAAGTTTGCATGCTCATGCAAGCAAGAGTGGGATGGTGATGGATATTAGTCTAGGGAATGCAATGCTAAATATGTATGCCGAAAAAAATTGTATGGATTCTGTCAAAAAGGTTTTTAGTGAGATGAGAAATGTAGATGTAATCTCATATAACACGTTGATCCTTGCTCTGGCCCGCAACAATTTGGGAAGAAAAGCATGGGAAGTCTTTGGTATAATGCGAGAATCTGATGTTAAGCCTAACTCTTACACAATTATTTCAATCCTTGCCGCTTGCAAAGATGAAACTTGTCTAAATATTGGGAGATCAATTCATGGATTTGTGATAAAGCAGGGGATAGAAGTAAATGTACCCTTGAACACCGCACTAACTGATATGTATATTAGCTGTGATGATGAAGCTACAGCTAGGAATCTTTTCGAGAGCTGTCCCAGTAGAGATTTGATCTCATGGAATGCTTTGATTGCTACCTATGTTAAAAACAACCAAGCTCATGATGCTTTTTTAATTTTTAGCCGCATGATTTCAGAAGTGGAGCCGAACTCAGTAACAATAATAAATATTCTCTCATCATGCACCCAACTTGCTCATCTGCCTCAAGGTCAATGTTTGCATGCTTATATGATACGGCGGGAATCATCTTTAGGTCACAATTTGTCTCTTGAAAATGCTTTTATAACAATGTATGCAAGGTGTGGAAGCATGCGAAATGCTGAAAATATCTTCAAAACCTTACCAAGGAGAAATATTATCTCATGGAATGCCATCATTACTGGTTATGGAATGCATGGTCGTGGTTATGATGCTATTCTTGCCTTCTCACAAATGCTAAAGGACGGTTTCCAACCAAATGAAGTAACTTTCATATCTATTCTATCAGCTTGCAGCCATTCTGTTATGGTACAGGAAGGATTGCAGCTTTTTGATTCCATGGTTCAGGATTTTAACATCACCCCTCAGCTTGCGCACTATGGATGTGTAATCAATTTGCTTGGTCGTGCAGGCAGCTTAGACAAAGCTCGAGAGTTCATTGAATCAATGCCCATCAAACCAGATGCTTCAGTCTGGAGAGCTCTGCTTAGTGCTTATAGAGATCATTGTTATACTAAAGAAGCTGAGGCCATTTTTGAAAAAATTGTTGAATTGGAGCCAATGAATCCTGCGAATTATGTCTTGCTTTGCAATGTATATGCTGCAGCAGGTCTCTGGTCAGAGGTGAGACGAATGAGAACATGTCTCAGAGAGAAGGGCTTAAGAAAGCCTCCTGGAATCAGTTGGATTGTTGTTAGAAGCCAGATTCACTCTTTTGCTGCTGGAGATAGATTGCATCCAATGGCTGACGAAATCTACTCAAATTTGAATTCCTTGCTGCATTCAATGAAAGAACTAGGATATGTTCCTGATCTTCGTTGGATATTGCACGTAGACGAGGAGTACATTTAAAGTCCAGGGCAGTTCATGATTAGAGAAGCAAATGTTGGCCTTTAAAATGTCTTTTTGAGGGGTGAATCCAATCATCATCTGATGGATCAGGCATGGTGCTGCTCATGAACTAAAGACCTTTTGGTTGCACCAAAATTTTGGGATGATGACGTGGCTCTCTGCTCTTATGCGTTGATATCATCGAAAGGTTGAGTAGCATTAAGAAAAAGTTTTTGACCCACTACTTCTAATATCAGTTATGCTTCTGTCAAATGAATTAAAGTTCTTGCAAGATTATGAAGCCTATGAATCTTGGGTGGAAATTTGCAAAAAGAGGTCATATACACGGGTCAGCATGGTATTTTAATGTCATTTATGCTATCTAGTGAAGGAAAATTACTGGAGCCTAAAATTTTGGGAAGGTTGTTAAACTCAAGCATAGACATTTGTAGAAAAGAGGTCAAACATTAATCCAGAGAAGGGTACAGTGATTATAATTTGATGGTAAGCACATCGAACTGCTTATTTTGATTCCTTCGAAATATTGTTCATTGTCCAATAGCAAGATTTAGGCCGAATTTGTAGGAAATATTGATATCCACTCATTGTTCATTGTCCATTGCGAATTTATATGCAGAAGCAACAAATTCAAATAATAAATAAATTTAGGATGGCAAACTCCATCTCAGTGGAATTTATAGTGTATTCTACAAACAAGAGAAGGAAATTTGGGTGAGAAATTTGTCTTACCACGCCTGGTTATTCACGAGTAACTCGGACAGGTCTTCTCATCCCTTCTTGACTTGTTCTGTGAAGATGATATATATAAATGGGTTCCTTTCTCTGCACATTGTATTCCTCCATCTTGTTAATTCCCTTATCATCATCCAACCAAATAGTAAACAATTCAGTTTTAATAAACCAGCTTAGCAAAAACAATAATGTTTTCACAAAGCCATAATTTTATCAAGCAGCAACTGTTCACGCCATGCTATAAAAATTGCATGATCATCGAGTTCGCTTGGGGAGATAGAATTAGAACCCTCAACAGAACTGTTCACCGGTGATTGAATCCAAGAAACTGTAGGCTCAGCACCATAATGCCTAGTAGAACAAGATTTATGGCACTGACCTAATACATCTTCTTGAGCTGGCCAATCTACTTTGCATCTCCCATTTTGACCAAGAATGTACAGGGGAACCAACAAAACCTTTTGATTCAAGATCATTTGAAAACTTATATCCAAGTTCCTGTGACCTTGAGCTGCGAAATGATTGCTGCTGCTTCTCAAGATTAATAGAACCAGTTGATTGGGAGTTCAATGAGGATAAAGGTTCCATGTTCCAAGGTGAAATTCTTTCTAACAAGGACGCAACAGATGAAGACTGCAAGAGAGGGCGATCATTCTTTGGAGAGAAGATGTTTGTTTTGATTGGAGATAACACCCTTTCATCCTGTTGGTGTAGTTGATTCAGAAGCACAGAATTATCCGCAGAAGACAAAATAGGCATGGCAGTCACTTGATCAGGATATCGAGAAGAGACATCAGTAGATAAAAGCCCAAGTAAATTTGAAGACTTAGTCACCAAGTGTGGTCGTGAAAGACTGGACAAATTATTAAGATGCTGTTGCTGATGCATTTCAAAATCCTGTGACATGTTAAGCTCCATGGCTTGCATGTCTCTTGCATTGAGGGAAGACCTCAAACGGCTTCCTTGAAGATTGCTTCCAGTGAGATGCAAAGTTGGAACATGTTGTTGAGGCCAACCCATTGGGGCCTGAGAAATAACATTAGCAAAAGGTGACATGGCAGGAGAAAATGGAGACATTGAAATTGCAAACGACGGTAAGGGAGAGCCGGGTAAAAGGTTCATGGCCGCAGCCTTATTCACTGTAGTCACAGTAGAGGCATCAGATTGAGTATACTGAATGCCCAATCCAGAAGATACACAAGGTGGTTGCAGTTCCTCAGGTTTATGGGCAAAGAAGCAGACACGACGATTACAAGTTGTGCCATCCTTGCAGATTTGAGTTCTGTAATGCGCAGGGTGCAGCCAAGACTCAAAAACACCATGAGCATATTCACATAAATCCCTGCGCTTACTGTCCCTTTACGAAAATCAGGACATGGCACGCTGCTATAATTAATCTTTCTTGGGTCTCTTCTTCGAGCATTTTCACCCGGATGAATGAAAGGACATTCTGTCCAATCATGAGGATAAGATCGGAAACAAGGCCGGATCTTAAATGAAAACATACGAAACTCATCAGTGCTGTAAATACTGCTCTTAATATCAGATCAACTGGATACTCCTTCCTCTCTGGGGGAGAAGAAGCATTATTATCAGTGGGCTTACATGTAACTCCAGATATCTTTGCATCTGATACAAGGGATGAGGAACCACTATCAAAGAAGATGAGAGGGATTATGAGCCATAACTGAAACTAACAGTAGCCTCTTGCAAAGCCTCAACACAAACAGGACCATCATTATTTAAGAGCTCTTCAAGGGTGAGAGAATTTCAGAATGAGAGAAAATATTCTCTTATTGTTATTGAAAAATAAATCGTACAAGGGGAAAATAAATAGGAAGAAGAAAAAATCTGTTCCTGAAAATCAGGAATAGAATAGGAAAGAAAATAATCAGAATAGGATTAATAAATCCCTTTATTTTAGGAAACAAATTCCTAGAAATCAGAACATAAATCTCAGTTTTCCACACTCTCCCTCAAGCTAGGTTGTAGATGTTAAGTAAACCTAGCTTGGACTTAAGCTCATCAAAGTTCTTCCGTGGTACTGCCTTAGTTAGAATATCAGCAGTCTGTTGACTAGTCTAGACATAAGTGAGTGATATCACGCCTGACTCTATCTTCTCCTTAACAAAATGTCTATCGATCTCAACATGCTTTGTTCTATCATGATGGACGGGATTCTTCGCAATGCTGATTGCTGACTGGTTATCACAAAAGGTTTTTATAGATTCTGTAGTTTGAATTCCCAGCTTATTAAGAACTCTTTTTAGCCAAATTCCCTCACAAATGCCATGCGATAGTGCCCTGAATTCTGCCTCAGCACTGCTACGAGATACTACTGACTGCTTCTTGCTTCGCCAAGTGACCAAATTTCCCCAGACATAGGTGCGGTAACTCAAAGTTGATCGTCTATTAGTTACAGACCCAGCCCAATCTGCATCAGTGAAGATTGTTACTTCCCTGTTTGTTGTCTTTTTGAAGAATAATCCCTGACCTGGTGTCATTTTAAGATATCTCAGGATTCTGTACACTGCCTCCATGTGATCTTCTGTAGGATTGTTCATGAATTGACTAACCACGCTTACAGCAAATCTGATATCAGGCCTAGTATGTGAGAGATAAATGAGTTTTCCTACCAACCTTTGATACCTCCCTTTGCCTACAGGACCACTATCTTCCCTATTTCCCAATTTTGAGTTAGGGTCCATTGGAGTGTCAGCAGGCTTGCAACCAAGCATCCCTGTCTCTCTAGTAGATCTAACACATATTTTAGCTGTGAAACTGAAATTCCTCTTTTTGACCTTGCTACTTCCATACCAAGAAAATACTTGAGATTGCCCAAATCTTTGATTTCAAATTCTTTGGCTAGAAAACTTTTGAGCTTAAGTATCTCATCATTATGATCTCCAGTTAGGATGATATCATCTACGTACACAATAAGTATTGCCCTTTTTCCTGAGGATGAGAGCTTAACAAACATTGTGTGATCTGTCTGACATTGAACATACCCAAATTTCTTGACTGCTTTAGTGAACCTGTCAAACCAAGCCTTTGGTGACTGCTTGAGCCCATACAATGACTTTTTGAGTTTACAAACTTTATTGGTGGTAGCTAGAGTATCAAATCCAGAAGGTATTTCCATGTAAACTTCTTCCTCAAGGTCTCCGTTGAGGAAGACATTCTTCACATCAAGTTGATATAGTGGCCAGTCTAGATTGGAAGCAAGTGAAAACAACACTCAAACTGTATTAAGCTTAGCCACAGGAGCAAAAGTCTCCTGGTAATCGATTCCATATGATTGAGTGAACCCCTTAGCTACTAGTCTAGCTTTGAGTCTGTTAACACTCCCATGTGCATTATGGTTGACCGTAAAGATCCACTTGCAACCAACTGGACGTTTCCCTTGAGGTAACTCAGAGATCACCCAAGTTCCATTCTTTTCTAGAGCATGAATTTCTTCCCAAATAGCTGCCTTCCACTCCGAAATTCTAAGAGCCTCATGAATTGAAC
The DNA here is from genome assembly GCA_031772115.1 of Heritiera littoralis. Taxonomy (NCBI): domain Eukaryota; kingdom Viridiplantae; phylum Streptophyta; class Magnoliopsida; order Malvales; family Malvaceae; genus Heritiera; species Heritiera littoralis. The sequence goes on along the minus strand of JAPDPK010000128.1, from coordinate 96,288 downwards.
TTGGAACCTATATTTTGTCAAGATTGCTAACAAAAGCACGATATTTGGGTGAAAGTCCTTCATATGATATAAAATTATAAATGGGATGATCCGTGCAAGTCCTCTTGCCTTTTCTCAAGGCGATAGGTCTATCATCATCAAGTATATGTCCAGAATCAGAGTTGGTGCTATTATTACCTAGTGAAATTTGAGGTTCTGGAACCTGGTCAGACTCATGGCCTCGTTCAAGCGGCTGCAAATCTTTCCCTTCTTGAGTTTTATTTCTCCTTGAATAGACATGTAACTCAGAATTTCCTACAGGTTGTGTGTGACTAATACGTTGAGGTGATTGGAACTCTATTTGAGAAGAAGATTCAGGTTCAAATTGGACAACAGGAGCTGACTCTGGCTGGATAACAGAACTTGGATCAGAAAGTTGAGATGACTGAGAATGTTCGGATTGGACAACAGGAGCTGACTTTGGCTGGATAACAGAACTTGGATCAGAAAGTTAAGATGACGGAGGATTCATCGGATTGGATAATAGGAAATGAAGATGAATCCAATGTATCAAAACTCCAAAGCTGATATTCTTAATTAGATTTCTCCCCCTGAATATTACCTTTGTAGTAGCGTTGTTGTTCAAAAAATGAGACATCCATTGAGTTGTAGAATTTTCGAGTGACTGGAGAATAGCACTTGTACCCTTTTTTATTTGAGGAGTATCCGACAAATATACATTTGAGAGCTTTTGGATCAAGTTTACTCCTATGTTGTGTATGTATATGAACAAACACTATACACCCAAAGATTTTCACAGAAGAGTATTTAAGATATGAGTATTGGGAAAGCATTGAAGTAGGACCTGACATGGTGTTTGAAAATTTAAAACTCGAGAGGGCATCCTATTTATTAAATAGGCGGCTGTTAGGACTGCTTCACCCCAAAAAAATTTTGGAACATGAGTGGTAAACATCAGTGATCGAGCAACTTCAAGAAGGTGTCTATTTTTCCTTTCTACAATCCCATTTTGTTGGGGTGTATCAACACATGAACTCACATGAATTATTCCTTGTCCCACTAGATAATTTCCTAGAACTGTCTCAAAATATTCTTTAGCATTGTCAGTCTTTAACACTTGTATCTTTGTTTGGAATTGAGTTTGAACCATAGTGTTGAATTTTTTGAAAATATGACCTACTTCCAACTTCTCTTTCATAAGAAACAACCATGTGAGTCTAGTATGATCATCTACAAATGATACAAACCACCTAGTGCCTGTAACATTTTTAACTCTTGATGGCCCCCAAACATCACTGTGAATCATTGAAAATGGATATGATGACTTGTATGGAAGACTATGATAGGAATTACGGACATGCTTTGAAAATTGACACACTTCACACTGAAAAGTTTTTGGATTTTTATTCTTGAACAATGAAGGAAACAAGTTTTGTAGATATAAGAAATTAGGATGACCTAGACGATAGTGCCATAACATGATTGCACTATCCTTATTGGAATTTTCATGAGAAACAAGATATTTTGACTCAACACATACTGCATTAGGAGTTTGTCTTACAGGAGATTCCTCAACTTTCAGAAGAAAAAGACCAGAGCACGCCTTAGCACTGCCAATCGTCCTCCCTGAATCCAAATCCAGAAATTCACACAAACCAGAGAAAAATTTAGCCACACAGTTATGTTCTTGAGTGAGCTTGGTGACAGACAACAGATTATATTCGAGATTTGGAACATAAAGAACAGATTGTAGAGTTAGGTCCTTCGAAATAATAATAGAACCTGTTCCTGCCACTTTAGAAAGGGATCCATCAGCTATTTTCACCATAAGATTTTGCTGACATGGATTATACTTGTGAAAAAGTGTGGCATCTCCCGTCATATGATTGGATGCCCCTGAGTCTACAATCCATGGACCTGTTTTTTCAGATTTTACAATGAGTGCACTTGAGTAATTACCTTTTTGTGCTAAAGATCCCATTCCAACTGTACTAGTTGCAGAATTTTGTTGTGAGAACATCTTTTGCAGAATTTCAAGTGGTTCTTTGGTAAAGGCTTCTCGGATGCTTGGCAAAGGCTTTAATCCCAGAATTCTTCCTCGAACCTCATCAAGATTCTTATTTAGACCCATTAGGAATATGTAACATCGGATGAAGATAAACTCTGTTTTTCTATGGCCATACTAGAAAGAGTTTTAGAGGTTTAGAGACTGCTTTGATACCATGAGAGAATTTCAAAATGAGAGAATTTCAGAATGAGAGAAAATATTCTCTTATTGTTATTGAAAAATAAATCGTACAAGGGGAAAATAAATAGGAAGAAGAAAAAATCTGTTCTTGGAAATAAGGAACAGAATAGGAAAGAAAATAAACAGAATAGGATTAACAAATCCCTTTATTTTAGGAAACAAATTCCTAGAAATCAAAACATAAATCTCAGTTTTTCACAAATGGCTAATTTTATCTGGGGCATATTCCAAGGAGCAACAATAACATCAAAAGGGCGATGTCCATTGGCATCAGTGATGCAAGGATCAGCACTAGCATGTAACAGCAACTTGACAACTTCCACAGTTCTAGTAGATCCACCAGATGCAGCGCAGTGCTCTTATCTAGGCCACAAGAGAGATTCACATCTACCTCTGACAGAGAAAGAATTAATTTCACAACATCAACACTACCATATTTAGTTAACAGCAATCATTAACGGGGTTCTATGTTCCATGTCTATCTGTTTCGAACACTTTCAGCGACCTACCACAGTCCAACCTCCCCAACCACATAAACATCAGTTATAGTCATAAATCTTTGAAAACCCTCAACATCATTATCAGCAGCAAACTCAAGCAAAATAGAGAAGGAATATTCACTACCTATATCTCCAGTCAGACAATCCATTGTTCTAGTTTCGTCTGAGGGGGATGGAGTACTAGTCTTAGTATTTAACTGCTCCAGACCGCCACACATGCTTCAATCCAATTGATCAGAAAACAATTTGGAAAGAACAAAAGCCATCAAAAACTGAAAAAACCAACCAACAAGAACAAGAAACTAGATCATATAAAAGTTTAAATAACAGCTCTTTTGCATCAATGCAACCACAAAAGGAACACATTAAGCTAAAACAAAAAATAAAAGATACCCCTAGAAAATATTTCAAGCTCTTTTATTCTTTTTATTTACTGTTGAAGGTTGGTTCAAGTTCTTATTGAGAAAGAAAAAAAATTACAAAAGTTGTAGCATAACTTGGATTTTGAAAGAAAAGTATGACAAAAGCTATCAGTAAAGATAAGGAAATAGGATATATATGGGAAAAGAAGGGAGTAAATAAGCAAAAGTCAATTTTTCCAAAAAAAATCGATTTGCTAACGAGGAAAGCTGTGGACTAACCTAAATATTCCTTATATTCGGGGCCTAAAATCACGAAATGAAAAACAAATTAGAAAAAAAGGAAAAAGAAAACCTCAAACTAGAAAAAAATTTCGAACTTTTAGTAGTAATCAAGACTTGAATTTTCAGGACTTAACTGAGAAAAAAAATGATAAAATTTATACTCCAAAAGTGATTCTTTGAAATAGAACTTCTAATATATAATTGAAAATTCCACGAGTGCTTCTATTCACACTCTAAACATTTCTACATACACCCTATTTTTCATGATTTTTGTTATTACAAAAAAGTCCTCATACAAAATTATTGTTATACCCTTTAAGAGAGGAGTGAGAGAAAAGAAGGGGCTGCCATACTTTTAAGCTCACTGGTTTTCTAGATCTCGAAAAATATTGATATGAGAAGAAAATAAGCAACAGTCATAGAATAGACAAAAGAAAAATGAACTGATTTAATCTAGATTGTTGAACCTTATGATTCACTAAGTTTTTGAACATGATGTGAAGTATCCACTTTAAAAACCAATCATATGTTCTCTTTTTTTTTTCAATCTTTGGTTCGAAATGTGTTGGACTTTGGAAGATAAGAATGCAGTTGCTTCTCAAAAACCATGATTTTTTTTTTCATTTTTGAGAAAAGAGAAGCCCGCAATCTGGTGATAATGGCTTTTTCAATCAAGTAGTGATGTTATAGCCAAACAACAAAAAGAAAGCATATAGTTGTAGACAGTAATAAAAAAGTTCTTTGAAACTGTGGTTGAAGAGAGCTCCAGGCATCTTAAAAATAGAAAAGAAAATATAAGTTGAGAATGTTTAGAGGATGGGAAGGGTATTTTGGGTGATAAAACATTAAATTTAGGGTGTGAAGAATGAAAATTACAAAAAAAAAATCGGGGATTAGGGATCTTAAGTAAATAGGGTGTGTCTAACAATAGGTAGGGTGTGAATAAAATCTCTCAAATTTCACGGACAAGAAATTAGAAAATTAAAAAAATTATAAAATGTTTAAAGGAGAATTCAATTAGTTGAAAGTTTAACTACATATCAGGCTGAGTCATACCAACATCTTATTGCAGAACTTCTCAGAAAAAAAAAAAAGCTACTTGAACTTCAAATTCTTAAACTTCTATTTTCTAGCCAACCAAACATATTTTTAAAAAAATGAAAGAACTAAACAGGCAATCACTCAACTTTTCAAGAATCATATAAACAAATCATAAACTAAATTGAAAACCTAAAAAGAAATCATTTAAGAATTGAGGAAGAAAAAGGGAAAAGCAGAGCTTACTTGTTCCGAGATTATGAGTTGATAACTGTAAGGATATAACAACAAAGAATACAAGAAGAAGAGAGAAAATTACTACGCTCCATTGAACCAAAAAAAAAAAACAAAACTAAACAATATAACAGCAGAAAATGAAAGAATAAAAAACAAAAAGAAAATTAATTTCCATTGAAGAAAATTAAGAGAAAAAAATGTAAAAATGGAAGATTAATATAGAAATTAAAGCTTTGTTTGGTATGATAGAGAGAAATAGATGAGAAAAAAAAAATTAATGGCAAAACTATTAAAAAAGTCCTTGTACTTTTATGTTTTTCTTAAATAAGCTCTTGTACTTTGATTGTACCTAAATAAATCCTTGTACTTTAATTTATACCCGTTCAAGCCCTTACCTCTAATGGAAAGATAACTGTCGTTAACTCATTTGCCATTAGGCTATTGAATAGCCACATGGATAATTACATGGCTTGATGATATGGCTATATTAAATTGAGTTGAATTAAAATAATTGAAAAAAAATAAGTTCTAATTACTGGCACCTTGGGTTACCCGGTAGGATTGGAAAAAACCCTTGAATCCTTTTACACTCTTCTACTAAAAACAGAAAAAAAAAAACCAAAGAAAGCCTAAATTGAAGAAAAAAAATCCAATAAAACCTCTAGAGAATTCCTAAATCACCTTTGGATGTTGTTGTGATCGGTTAAAATGGGTTTTGGGTTCACTGCCAGTGTAGGTAAGGTCGAGATTATTTAGCTAAGAAAAAAAAATTTAGAGCATTGCCTATTGTTTGTACCAATGCCAGCACCATGCACCACAATAATCACCAGCAATAGACAGTGGCAGTAGCAGTTGGACATCCCATTTGTTTTAATGCATAGTTTTGTTTCTCTTGCTGAAAATTTTGTCTGCTATTATATAGAGATTGTCTCACATCTTCAAGTTAGCTTACTCTAAAGTTTCTCTAATTTTGCTTGTGAGATGTTCAACAAAAGTTACCTTAGAATATAAATTTTGTTTTGTTACAGTTTGGCCTCAAATTATTTATGTGGTAATTAAGTTACATGTCTTCAAAACTTAATCAATTTATTTGCATCAATGTTAAGGTGCTATATAATCAGCAAATGGTAAGAGCCAATTGCTCATCCAATATAATGTAATTCCTCTTAAATCTTAAAATTGAATTTATAAAATGCTCCAACTTTTAACCAAATACGTGAGAAATTCTCAAATAATTGCTGTAATTGGAATCTTCAACTCGATATCTATTAAACTAGTAGTAGTCTATGTAACTAACAAGTACGATTCACATATACTAAAATTTACTAGTGTAGAAGTAGTATTTAATTGATTTTGTCTTTTTGATCCTATATATATGGATTAAAATAGTCAAATATAATAATTATAAAATATAACCCCAAAATAGTACAAAGTAAACGTATATACCTTTTGCATGTCTAAGACTAGTGTCAGTGCTTCACCATTATTATGCCCAACATCTTCCATCAAGTTGTTGAGAAACCATCTCCAAGAAGACTTGCATTCAACCTCAACCACTGCCCAAGCAATTGGAAACATTTGATTGTTTCCATCTCTTCCCACAGCCACTAACATTTTTCCTTTACAAACACCTTTTAGGAAGCAACCATCTACTCCAATAACAGGCCTACACCTTTCTATCATGCCTCATAGACTCAAAATCAACTCTATCATCATCAACATCCCGATCATCATTAACATCACCTCTATCATTACCAACATTAACTTTATCACCCTTTAAATTCTTGTCACCTTCTAAGTTTTCACAATTAAGTAGCAAAGGATTCCCATCCAACACCTTAGGAGCAGTAATAGCATGATCTAAGTATAAATCTACAGTGCCCTTTTTAATTAAATACTCTATCAACTCATTGACACTGTAATCATCATTTACCAACATGAAACGGTGGGAAAATTTAATGTTGGGAACCCTTAGGTAAATAAATGGCACATCCACATAACCCAGTTCTCTAACAAAGTCTTCTATATCGAAAAAAGATAACTTATCAGGGTCTACATGAAAATCATTGTTTCTTCCATTCACATATACAGTTTCTGGTTCATACTGAAAATAACCACCATGGAATATTCTTAACATGTATATGGCATCAGGTTCATCATCAACCATGCTGCATAAAACAAATTTATTTAGCATTACTTAAGTTTTTAAATTTGGTAAAAGATGGTAGAGAAAAAGCTTGGCAAAATAATTAAGAAAAAGCATACAATGGCTATAAGGTTATGTTAAAAACCTTCCTTGAAAAGTTGTATGGCCCATGATATAATGGGCATAGAGGTGTGTTGGAAGCATGACTTTCTTTTTTTACTTTTTTTTAATTAGTTGTAAGAAAAACTTTTTTTGACTTTTTTTTTCAGTCAACACTCTCAGCTCTGCAGCCTTTTGCAATTGCAGTGGCGTACATCCATACTCAAAGTCCCAGTCTCCAACCAAAAAATGTACAGCACTTGAGGTAGCAAGAATTTGAATTGAAGTTTATCTAGTTGTAACCCTCTTTACTGTACTAAAGTAGTGTGTAAGTTGAAATTTAAGTATTTATACATGAATTGAGGTTGTTACTTTTATATTTTCTTGTAACTAGTTTGACTGTTTTCAGATTGTTGTCTTATATAGGTTGTTATGATTGATTGGGAATTTTATCTTTTATCTCTTCGTATTAAAAAATCTTGTATTTTGCTCCTTTTTATTGAATGTACAAGTGTTAGATGGAGTGAATTTTATACCAAATGTATTATATCGAATCTGTACTATGTAGTCATTAATATTTAGTAAAATTTGAAATTCTGTTTGAGCAACTTGAAATCATGTTCAAGCATAAGAATAACCAGAATGTAGCTCAGAAATTGCAAAATAAAGGATACGTTTACACATTAAATGTGATTACTTAATTTTTTGAGTAATTGTCTCCAAATAATCTTTATGTTAAGGTACTTTTTCACAGACTTTAATCACTATATTGTATCATGCTAGTGAAGGTGGGGGGAGGCTGGTCCTTCTGCCTAACTACTCCTTTGTTTGGTATTACAGCATTCTCTTCAGGTAATGTTACCCTTCACGCTCAAATTTGTTATGCTAGTTCACTCAGTTTTTCAATTTTTTTTTCTCATGAATTCAGTTACATTTATGCAACTGTTTTATCATTTTGCTTTTAACATTCTTTTGCTTCTCACTCTTGAAAGCAAGCTCTCTCTTGAGAGTTGAGAGGGATAAACTTTTATGATAGGCTTACTCATGGTCTTAATGAGCTTGTTTTGGTAGTGTTACTTTTCTGTTTTCTTTGCTTGTGTAGAATACACAAATATGTTTGTTACCATACTCACAAATGTTATTGTGCAAATTGTTCACAGCTTATGACTAAGTCATTGGTGCATAATCAACTTATGATATAATGGGCATAATCAACTTATCACCCAATTTTTCCTCTTCATATTTGAAAATAAATTTAATATCTAAATGACTCTGAGTATGCATTTTTTTTTTACAAATTAAATCATTAAACTAAAAAGTTTTAGCAAAAAAAAGTATATTTTATACTATTAAGGTTTTAAATACAATAAAATAAAAGTTCATAATTTTAATTTCATCCAATAAAAGATTAGGAACTAATTTTTATTTCTAAATAAAATTCAAGTATTTATTTAAATGTTATCCTTTTCAAATTCTATGAAGTTAATATTGCAAGTGTGCATGAGGCTATTGTTCCCTAGATAAAAAGTAAATACATTTTAAGTATTTATATTTTATGCATTAATTAATAAATTTTAAAAAATATTTATTAGCATAAAGCAAATACATTCTCCATTCAAGTCTATACATTTTTCCATTATGTTGGATCTACAAAAGGATAACGTTGGACTTTGGTGGGGTATAGGGGACTTGACTAGATATCTAGGTTCATAGGGAAAAATACAAAGCTAATACCAAACAAGCTACTCAACAACCATAAGTGATCCTATGATTCTATTGCCCACGTTGGTTTTTTTGGCTAAAAAATTGGTAATACTATCAGTCAAATAATTCAACTGCTAAAGGCTATATTCTTCATTCCTTGGCTGTCACAATGTTTTGAAAATAAAATGCAACTATTTCAGTCTAGCAAAGAGTCAAAATCATCAATTAAATATTTATTTCGCTTTTACTTGTTTAAGCTTACTATAATTCTAAAATAACCAGAAAGTTTATGTAGTCTACACATGTTTTAATAAAATAACACATTTAATTTTGTTTTAGTTGACCTATTATAATTCTACTACCTTAAAATACATTTCTAACAAAATGCCTTATTGGAATATGTAAACAGGTGCTAGAACCATCAACACAAACAACCAAAATCAGTTTACCTTCTCTCTAGTAATGAGAATCACTAGTTAATTAGTTATTGTGAGTTGTTTGCTACCAGAAAGAAGGGTCTCAGGAAATAACCACATTTCAACATGAATGATATAAAAAATTTAGATAAAACAACATTCTCAATTCTAATGATATTTTTCATACCACAAACCAATTAGACACAAATTTCAAACATGAATTATAATGTATTTCAAAGGAATCTTGCTATTCAAATATGAAAAAAAGTCCAAACTAAACAACTAAGAAGCCAAATAAAAAAGTACCTGTCTGGGAATCAAAGGTTTGAATCAACCTCTCTCAAACCTACGTTCACAAAATCAGAGCATACTCATTAGAAACAAGACATGGGTTTTTTGTTTCGAGCATCACAAAATCAAGCGATCAATGAGTGCTAAATAATCAAAAGGAAATAGGTTTTTACTTGGAGAATTGCAGAGCAATGGACAGAACAAGACGAGCTACTTGATTTAAGAATGATTTCAACTCGACAGTTGAACAACTTGATTTGCTAAATCTCGACCTTACCTACATTGGGAGGTGGAGTAATCAGTGAACCCAAAACCCACTTTAACCGGTCACAACAACACCCAAAGGTGATTTAGGAATTCTCTAGAGGTTTTATTGGATTTTTCTCTTCAATTTAGGCTTTCTTTGGTTTTTTTTTCTAATTTTGATAGAAGAGTGCAAAAGGATTCAAGGGTTTTTTCCTATCCTACCGGGTAACCCAAGGTGCCAGTAATTAGAACTTAATATTTTTTTAATTATTTTAATTCAACTCAATTTAATATAGCCATGTCATCAGGCCATGTAATTGTCTATGTGGCTATTCAATAGCTTAATGGCAAATGAGTTAACGGCAGTTATCTTTCCGTTAAAGGTAAGGGCTTGAATAGATATAAATTAAAGTATAAGGATTTATTTAGATACAATCAAAGTATAAGGACTTATTTAAGAAAAGCATAAAAGTACAAGGGCTTTTTTAATAGTTTTGTCAAAATTAATTAATCAAATGATTAAACTACAAAATAAAAAAATTATTATGAAACATAATAATTTAAGGATTATTATCCTATCTACTGTCAGTGGAGTTTTTTAACTCCACAAGCGGGGTTAGGATGATGACATGTGTCCTTTAAAAATATTAAGAAAATAAAAAATAAATAAAATGGGACACATGTCATCATCCTAACTCCGCTTGTGGAGTTAAAAAATTCTACTGATAGTGTATAAGATAATTTTCCATAATTTAATTAACTAATTTTTTTTACTTTTTCTTTTATCTTATCAAACAAAATCTAACGGAGGATTAGGGGGCAGGGATTCAATTTAAATTCATGGGAGGTAGGGGAGGGTTACCGGGAGAAGAGGTGGGAGAGAGAGTGGAGTAGCTGAGTGAGATTGGGGGTTTCGTGACCGGATAAAGTGGTTGACGCTGCCCAATTTGGTCGATTGGCGGTTTTTTTTAAATGGGGCCCTATGAATCGGAGCCTTCGACGGAGCGGATGTCGGGTGAGAGACGGTGACTTTTAAAAGTGGTGCTTTCAAGTTTCAACGGCCTCAACAAAGTCAGTTAGTCAAAAAGGACGCCTCTTTGCCTCCTATCATTGATGCTGTCGTTTAAGTTGAAATTAAAGGAAAATGGTTTGGTTTTTAAAATATTTTATTTATAATTAGATAGGGCTGTGTAAATTTATTTTTTATTATAAATAAGTTTTTATCTAATGAATTAAAATTAAGATAAACACTAAAATATATTTTAAAGAAAAATGTAAGTGCTGTTGTTAGAAATAAATCTAAATATGAGTTGGCCACAGTCGGATTACCTAAACATGATATTAGCATACTTTATGCGTACCCAAGTTCTACCCTGCTTGATGCTTGGGTTTGAATTTTTTATTTAGATTCATTTTTAAAAATAACAAAAAAGTGTAGGCCCTCCCAAATAAATAATTTTTAACAAAAATAATAATTTTTTTATATGAAAAAAACATAATTTTGATCTATTATTAGGTTAGTTTTTTTAATTGGTCATTTAATGGGTTTCTTTAATTGTTAATGAGTTTTATTGATTTGATTCAATTTTATTGAATATAATTAATTTTGGCATATTTAATGAGTTTATGTAAAACATATTAGGATGCTTAAGCATAAATATAAACATTGTTGGGTTGGGTCAAGTTTTTAAATGTACAATCAATGTTCGGCTCAAATTTTGATGTGATCTAATTTTTTCACTTAAGTCCATTTTTATAAATTTAATATTTTATTCAAACCCGAACAAATATAGGACTAACCTTCAAGGCTTGGACGAGTAGGCCAATGTGATAATAAAAAATTCTCCTATCTTAATTCAATTATTTAATTCTGGATATAAATTTCTTAATTCGATAATAATAATTCAAACGCTTTACAAGGACTTGAAAAGCGCACGTGCGAGCAATGAGCTTCTTGACACGAATTTCAAGGTAACATTATCAAGCAAGCCAAAGCTTGAAATGTAGTCAAACTATAAAGTACCTAAGCATTGACTTAAAGGCTGAAGCCCGTCATTGCCTAAGTAAGGCTGACTGTATGACACCTTAGTGAGGGATTAGGGTTAATTTTAATATTATATATGAATTAATAAAAAATGAACAATATTTCATTTAAATTATAAGGTGTCATTTAGCCATATAAGATAAATAATTTTTTAAGTATAATTAAATTAAAAGAAGACCCAGGAACCCATAGGAAATGTAATTCCAAATAAATTCAATTTACATAAAAAATTTCATTATTAAATATAATTAACTAAGAAACAAATAAATAAAACCAAAATATAACAAAAATATATACTATTATATTAACATATGGCTTCTTTAAGAAGCCAAAAAAAAGAGCAACCTTATCCCACTAACGTGGGATTTCTTTTCTGCTGCAAACAGAAGAGAAATATTGAAGCACGAAACTAAGCTGCAGTTGAGGTGAAAAACCAAGAGATTGAGGGAGTTTGAGGGCAGAAGCTATCGGTGAACAAGGGAGTCTAAGTAAGAAAAAGGAAATTTAGAAGAGCTGTATTTTCGACACTAAAACAAAACATCAGAGGCGTGACATTCGGCTGAAAAATTTAAAGGTTCATTCGGTCAGGCAGCAAGGAGTTCTCTCGGGCAGGTAAGGTGTTATAAGGTTGAAGCAAGGCAGATTTAGGGACCTTTCTTTCGGTCAAAAACAGGGCAGCAGCAGGGGCTGCTGGCCCTCACCCTTCAATCCTACACAGAACAGCAGCAGGGGTGCTGGTTTCCTCCTTTCTCAGTGCAAAGCAAAAAATGACGAGGGGGAAGACAAGCTGAACCAAGAAAGCCAGGGAGGAAGAAAGAGAAAACAAAAGGGAAGGAAAAGAAGGGACTATAGAGTAGAAATTATATTTAATTAGATTGATAGTGTTTTGATGATACATATGACGTTAGTAAAATGTGTGTTGAATTTGGGCGTAGCAAGACAAGGAGAGGGTGGTGGTGACTCATGGCCAAGGGTGGTGTTGGAGATTGACTTTGACAATTGTAGTGTGAAGAAAATGGAGGAAATCTTACCAAGGATGGCGGCTATGACATGATTGGTGCATTGAACTAATGGACAGCCTATTAGTGAGATTCGACTGTAGGGGAAATAGTAAGTAAATTGGTGTTATTTATGTGATTGAGATTGTAATGGAATGATCTATAGTAATTTGGAGTGGTGTAGAAGTTTGAGCTTTGATTTGGAGGCTTGAAGAAGATATTTGTTAAGCTTGAGGTAAGTGGTTTAAGTAAGGAATGTTAGTGTCATCTCATAGGAGATGTTTATGTTATTGTTAATAGTTAAATTGATTTTAAGATTTCTCCAAAAAAAATTGATTTTCAGATTAAGCTATGCAAATGCTATGCATTCGGTTATTTTGGTAAGTGAAGGTAGGCTAGGAGATATGTTGAAATATGATTGTATTTAGTGCTTGGGCTGGGAAGAAAATCTCGTTTTGCCCTGTGTGTTGCAGCCAGCCAAGTTTGTTTGTTGAGTGAATTGAAATGTGTATATGCCTAAGTGATTGTGTGAACTTTGTTGCTCATGTGTGTATAAGTTTACGTGTATGTAAGCATGGCCTCCGTTAGACTACACTAAGCACCATGCAAAGTGTGTTGTTGCATTCCATTTATTTATTTGTGATTCCATATATAGCATGTTCTATTCAAACTACTTTTTATACATAAGTTTTATATTAACTTGCATTATGTTCTAGTTTGAAAATCATGGTTTTGAGTTGACTTTTTATAAGGCTTATATGAAACTCAAAATTGTTTTGATTAGTTTTTTGAAAACCTTACGCCAACTAGGCAAAGCGAACCATGTCATTAGATTTCGGGTCGTAGGAGCTATCTTTAGAATCCTAAGAAAACTAAGTGCTACACGAGTACCTTTGAATCTTGATGACACATTTCGTTTTGTAAAGTTTAAGTTTGATAAGTGAACAATTTTTGTGCACTTTAAGATTTTGATTAGCACATTGTTTTCAGCTCCGATTTTTAGGGAAGACAGCCTATGAACCCTCAAGTCACCTTGAGCCTATCGAACTTGCTCTAGATTCTATTGCTTGTCTATCGAACTTTGTGCTATTGACTATCAGTATCAATGTGTGTGCCTATCGAGCCTTGCACTTTAGGCATATTATGCTCGTCTTGACCGCATGGTAGACAAGGTTTGGTTCTCGTTTGATTGGCGGAACTGGAGATTGTGATATTTGGTCATAGATATTGTGTTGCTTGCGACACGTTTTCCATCGCTAGCTAAGATAGATATCAGTATTAGTGATTGAGGATTCTTGTTTAAATTCTATCACTTATCTGTTTTGAAATTAGTATTAGAATTAAATTAATATTGAATTAAAATTATTAATGATTATTTTTAAATTAATATTAAATAATCAATTTATTAATTAATATTAATTAATTTAATGTTAATTATTGACATAAATGAATAAATAAATTAATTTAATAATTAAAGGGTATTTAAGTCATTTTCTTACCTATTCCTACTTTATTCCTCAAAATTTTTACCCTAAACCAAACAAAAAATAAACTCAGAATATCTATTCTAATTCACAAACCAAATCACATAATATCTATTCCATTTATATTCCTCTTCTTTTCTATTTCCTCCATTCCTTTTCTATTTCATTATACGAACCAAACGCCTCTTAATTTTAAAAATTTTCTATAATTATTTTCATTGATGGTATTCTTTTCTTGGTTTCATAGATAAAATTTTGGAAGTTGAAATTTCATATTCCCTTTTTACCGGTTATTGAATTATTGTTACACTTGAATTGTTCATATTGAATTTCTTTTTTTTTGGAGTCAGTCAATTATTATGTATCATTGATATCAAACTTTCATTAGAATAATTTATTTTTCTAATTATCAAGATTTTAAAGACATTAATTGTTCAACATGCACACATCTATTATTTTTCTCTAGCTCTCTTTTATATGGTTACTTTTAGAGAAATTCTATTTCTACTACTTTTTTTAATTTTTACGTCACAATTTCATTACACAAAAAAATATTTACTCCCTTCATTTACAATTTTAACCCTATAAAATTACACAACTAGCATTTGTAGCAACTACATGTTTTCTATTATGGGCAAGAGCTTCTTCATCAGATGACAAATTTTGGTCACTACTAGACTTAGAAGAATTTGATTTGCTAGCTTGTTTTGCTTTTTTTTTTTAGGTACAAAGCTATTCTTGGCAATAGTAGGCTGTTTCTTTAGGGGTGTAGGTTCATCCTTGGAATCAAAAGAGTCATCGGAAGAACTCCTATTTTCCTCTTTCTTCTTCTTCTCTAGGTTCTAGGTCTTCGCTTCAACCTTCTTCTTTACAATAGCCTGTGCTACTCAGTCGTTATTCTTTTGCTTTTTTGCAGCCACTTTTTTCAGGACTTTCTTAAACTTTTCTCTTGCCTTTCTTTCTAGACTAAGGAGGAGCTACAGCAGCAGTTGCTTCAACTTTGTGGGTTGATTCTGCTTCTCTATAATAGCCTGTCTGTGCAAGTCAACTTGTGCGAAAATTGTGCATTTGCACAAGGCATCTTGCGCAAATATAAGCTCCTTGTGCAAAGCAACTTGCCCTTGATTGGAATCTCACGCAAGGTAACTTGTGCTCAACTAGGATCTCTGCACAAAGTAACTTGCACGTCTCTTCCTAGCGCAAATTGGCTTTGCATTGAGACCTGCTTATGTTTTAGAAATTTATATTAGGGTATTAATATCTTTTTTATATAAGGGGTTTTTTTTTTTGTCTTATAAATGGTTGAAGTATGAAGAATAAAAAATGAAGTATGAAGAATAAAAAATGAAGTATGAATAGAATTTCTCTTACTTTTATATTACTTTTAGAAAAATATTGTTCCTCACCTGTGCATTACATTGTCTTAATCTAGTATAGCATAAAGCTAAATGCTTGTTTATAATAAATTCATGGTCACATGCATGCATATTATATCAATTTGATTCAATTTTCAAAATTCTTGTGGATATATTCATATGATAGATTAAAGCAAAATCCAACTTAAGCAGCCAATGTTCACAACATAAGTATTAATAGGCATGCTTTCATTTAAGTATCTCTATGTGCTATTGTTTTTATGTTATACAGAATTGCCTCTCCAAAGGAAATGAAAGTATTGCAAACTAGTGTCCGATATTTCTATTAACATCAGAGAAGCCATATCAAGAAACAAGGCGATGTTCACCAAAAAACCATAGATTATAACTCTATTCAAAAAAGTAAAAATTACATGATAATTTTGAAAGGGTAGCAAAATACTTATCTCAGAAACTGTTTTTTAGTGCTTACAATTCTTTCAAAAATTCGGTTTTTTCAATTAGTATTTCTTGTATCTATTTCATATTAAACCTTAAGAAAAATGATCTACATCTCTCAAAGCGATCTTAGTTTCTTTAACATTATTATCTTTTGGTTGCTCCACTCTCTATTTGTGAACATTATTTGCCCACGAAGATGTTTTTTTCTCATAATTATTTGCTGACTATTGTAACCCATTTGCAAGGGTCTCATAAATATGCCAACTACTATACCTCGTAAGCAAAGGGTTTGATAGGTATACTGACTATTGTAATCTATCTGCAAAAGCCTTGTAAGTATACTGACTATTGTAACTCATTAACAAATGCCTCGTAAGTATATTGACTACTGCAACTTATCAGCAAGGTACGATATGCTAACTATTGTTACCTGTTAGCTCAGCATAATACATTAACTATTATAGCCTGTTGGTAAGGCATAGTATACTAACTATTATAGCCCATTTAACAAGGCCCATCTGTTATTTAATATAACCCGATAACAGGGGTACATATGCTATCTATTATAACTCAATAAAAAGGGTACAAATGTTATTTATTGTGAACCAATAACAAAGGCCTCAATGTTATCTATTCTAACCTAATAACAAGGGCTTCGTATGTTATCTATTATAATTAGATAATAAGGGCACATGTGTTATCAATTATAACCGGATAACAAAGGCCTCATATGTTATCTATTATAACCCGATAAGAAGGGCACATGTGTTATCTATTATAACCCGATAACAGAATCTCATGTGCTAACTACTCTTTCCCCTTTAGTAGAGGCTATATTAGTAAATTCATGACTAACTATTATTACTCGTTAACTAGGCCTTAGCATTCATAATCTTTTCTTTTGAAACAATAGTATGAGTAGTTCTCATACTCTTTCTAAAATTTGAAATATGTAGTTACAAAATGAATTCATGCTTTATCTAGAAAACCCTACATATGCACTTTGGTAATATGTTTGGTAAAGGCATATTAAGGCTACAGTTCAATAAGTTTAAAAATACTATTCATTTGAGATTTAAGCTTTTAAAACAGGCAAAATTATGCCATACAAGCTTTGAATCTCCCTTATACCATGCTATGCATGAATTCTCCAATGCAAATAGACATGGTTCGATACACTTAACTTCTTCAATTACAATAATGAATTCTAAAATTCATTTCGTTAGGTACGAGTTACAATATTGTAATGCTTAGTCTGTAATAAAAAAGTAATATCTCCAATAGCAGTACATCTCTTACGCATATCACATGTCCCAATACATATACTTATTTATCTCATTTCATGTACGCTATCTCGTCACATTTCACATCTTTGCCTCAATTACGATTAAAAAAGCTTAAGCCTACATGAGCCTACATGACAATTACATATTCTAACCTAAGCAAGCATGTATTCAACTCACTAGACCATTTCACTATAACACATACACATAATACATTTCTTCATTTGCTCCACATGCCTTATACTTTCACTAAAAATATTAACATGATATATTCACAAAGAGTTCAATAATAGTGAATTCAATATTTTCATGTTCACATATATATATATATATATATATATATATGGTAAGATGCTTCCTTGTATCTTATGCAAGTAAACTTACCAGTGTGAAGCTAAAATGCAACTTGTATAGTTAATTTACCATCACTTTACACAAAAACCACTTGGTCGAGCTTGTACACGGAAGTCACCTCACCTTAGCTAGGTATCAAATCACTGCAATAACATAACAAACACCTGGTTACACTGCACTGTTAATCTCATGTCAATAATAAACTCCAAACACACTAGTTCACATAGGACTCCCTTATGTATCAGAGACTTTAAGTCTCCAAACTATCACTTTCACTTAATTTCACTTAGTATAATTTTATTTATACTATTTAATATTAATATTAAATATTGTTTAGTCATTTTAGAATTTAACATATTTTAAAAAATGTAATTAAAAATAATATTGAATAATATAATTATTTAATATAATTTTTTTATTAAATAATAATATACATTAATAAAAATCTAAATTATATATTAAACAGTAGTATTAATTAATAAATTTATAAATAATATTATGTAATTTACTTCTAATAATATTAAATTATTAAATAATATATTCAACTAAATAATTTATAATGTAATATTATTTAGTGTTAAGTATAATTTATTTAATGATATTAAATCATTTAATTGTAGCAATGATATATTTTAAATTTAATTGAAAAATATTATAATATTAAATACTATTGTTTTATTAAAATAATAATAAATTATATTAAATAATAATGCATTATAATTAATATATAATAAATTATTTAAATATACAAATAATATTATTTAATGTCAAGTATTAATTATTTAATAATATTAAATTATTTAATTGTAGCAATAATATATTTTAAATTTAATTGAAAAATAATATAATATTAAATACTATTGCTTATTAAAATAATAATTAATTATATTAAATAATAATGATTATAAGTTTGATTGGTATCATATTAAAGTTATATTAAATTATATTATTTAAATATAGCTAATAATCAATAATATTATACAATTTTTAATTAAATAATATTATAATTCATGTTTAATTATTTTATATTTAATTTTTTTATTTTTCATATTTTCTATATTCAAGAAGATCTATTAATTTTAAATTATTTAATTTCAATCAAATATTATTTTATATTTTGAATTTAATATTATTTTTATTTTTAAAATTAATTAATTTCATTTTATAGTTTTATTATGATTACATATTATTATATTAATACATAAACATTGTTAACTTACTGATGAATAGTACCAGAAATAAAAACAATATTTCGAAAACAATGAAATAAGAAATTTTTACTTCTAACAATTTTGAAAATTTTATTTTCTTTTTTATTTTTTGAAAACCAAAAAAATTATAAATATGTTTTCTAGTGTTGTTTTAAAAAATAAAATAATATATAAAAAAGCAAAAAGAATGCTAAATGATCCTTAATTTATTTAGAGATTATATATGATGCATTAAGAGTGTATAACTTCTATATACTATTAATGCACCAGATGTTAACAATTTATCCATAAGCAAACTAAAATGATTTTAAGCTATTCTAAACAAATTAAAAAAAATATTTGTAATTTATTTTTAAAGGTTTGGCATTTTCTTAATTTGTTCATTAATGAGATGTCAGTTTTTAGTGCATTAACAGTTTATAAAAACTATATATTTGTAATGCATTATATATAAACTCATTTATTTATTTTGCAAAAAATAAAAAAAATAAAAAGAAAATGCTTTTTTTTTTGTCTAAATCTTATGGTATCCGAATGTCATTTTAAGTTTCGACTAATCTAGAATCGAACTATTATCAGACTTTGAATGGAAGAAACTCTCTCAATATTGTTTTTTTTTATTTATAAAACTTGAACTCGAGACTTTACTTAAAAGATATTAAGTTTTTTTTTACTTAATTCAACAAACGTCGGTAAAAAAAGAAAAAGCTTTTATTCATTGGAGAATTCCTCCAAAAGAGAAGATTTAATTACAGGGCCATAACCCGTTGACCAACGTAGAACTTTATGGAAATTGAGCTTATCATGTTGCTTATTAACAATTATTGAGAATCTCGATCAATTATAAGATAGGTAAAATCGTGATTTCGCTAGAGAGTGGATTAAAATACTTATAGTGTGACAAAGACAAAAAGATTAAAATTTTTGAAAAATAAATTTCAAACTATTACGTTATATTCAAGCTAGAATTGACTATTTGGCAAATAAGAAAATAAAAATATTTTGCAATTTAAAAGATAAAAAAACATAATATGATTTGATTAAAACATTTTGAAAGTTTCGAAGTTGAGACCATTGCTCAAACATCTTCCTTTGTAAACTCAGCATGTTACTAAAAATAAAAGTAAAAAATGTGGATGAAATTAAATTAACCGTGTTTATCAAAAATAAAAATACCACTAAAAATCCTTCCACCAATTCGTTTCTCCTAAAATTAATTTTACACTTCCGTGGGGCTCGCCGTCGCCATCTCCTCCGTCATGCCAAGTGCCACTGTGAACAACCACCGACCGACCGATCTCCTCTCGCGGTTGGTCTCCGACGAGCCAGAGGTCAAGGTCAGAGCCCTTCGCGAGGTTAAAAACCAAATAATAGGGAATCGTACCAAGAAGCTTTCTTTCCTCAAGATCGGCGCCATCCCCGCCGTCGCCGGCATTCTGGCCGACTCGACCAGTGATTTAATCGACAACAACTGCAGCAACAATAATATTAACAACATTCTGGTTCAGTCAGCCGCTGTTCTCGGTAGCTTCGCTTGTGGCTTCGACGCCGGAGTCCAAGCTGTGCTCGATGCCGGCGCTTTGCCTAATCTCTTGCGGCTTCTCGCAAATTCTAATGAAAAGGTGATTATTATCTATTCTTTTATATCTTAAATAGTAAAATTTGCAACGATAGGGAAATTGGTGGAGAAAGTGAGCATATGAGATTTCAAAATTTTGAAATTTTGTCTCATTTCATCTCGTATCTTTTTATTTGATTTATTTAATAGTTTAATTTTCATTTATAGTTACTGTTTGCTAACTTATTTCGAGTTATTAAAAAAAAGATTTGCTTCTTTTGTAATTTGGTATTGTGGTCTATTTTGTATCAAGAAATTTTGAGGACAGTAAAAAGGGAAAAGAAATTGGAATTTAGATTTAATGTCTTTGTTTTAAATTGTAAAAGCATATTTAGTCCATTAGCCTAAATGAGGATGATGGTACTGTTTGCTAAGTAAAGATGCTAATGTCACCGCCAAATTATGATATATCTTTCATTATGCTGTTTCTTTAAGAGATCAAAAATGGTGGTAAAACACCAATGTCTGTTAGGCCGAGTGGAAGGAGCTTGGTGCCCTTTAAGTAAGGTCTCGAGTTCAAGCATTGTGAATGGAGAAAACAGCATTAGGAGAGCTCCTCGTATCGGGTCCGACCGTAGTTCGACTCCGGATTTGTCGAGGCTCAAAGTGGCCTTTGGATACCAGGGGATTTCGACAAAAAAAAATGGTGGTAAAAAAAAGTACTTTAATGCTGAATATATATAAATTATGTGTAAAAATATGTCAAACAATAACCAACCATATGGAGACATTGTAGTAGTTTAGTGTTTTAGAAATAAGTTTCTGTTGATCTTTGTCAATTTGCTTAAATCTAAAATTAAGTCCTAGGTTTTTGATGGACAAGATTAAGAATAATTGCATAAATGTAAGAAAGAAATCATGATACGGGATTGTCAAAAAGGAGGCTAAACCATTTATGTACTATTAACTATCTACTCAGCTAAGACAATGCAATTCTGAATTTAGTGAGATCATATAGAGTAATAATTTTTCTTCCCAGTTCCAATTAGACAACTTTTTTGTGGTTTTGGTGTTCTTTCATACAGTCTACACCAGTTACATTCATTTTAAAACGCATGAGACAGGTTTCATCACCTTACCAATGGTTGGTGACACTTTGGAGTACTTGTTAGTCTGTTTATGTTTATCAGTTTATTTTATCTCACTGCAAAGATCAGCGCTTGGTTTGTTCAAAGAATCTTCTAGAGCTCTAAGGTGCCTTCCATAGAGTTTCTGTTTCTGAATCTGCTGCAGCATCACTGCTTCTGAGGTGGTAGTTGATTAGTTGTCTCTCTTTTCTATGGCAGATTCAGAAAGATTCTTTTTCCGTTTTGACCTTCTCAAATAATATCCTCATGTAATGCATGTAGAAAGTGAGGACTCCAGTTTTAAGCTTGTCTTGTGTTTTCTATTCCTTTTGTATCTCTTCTTTTTGATAACTTCTATGGGTTTGCTCTCTTCAGGTGGTAGATGCTGGTTCTCGTGCCCTTAAAATGATTTATCAATCAAAATTGGCCCCAAAGTGTGATTTCCTTAAACAGAAAAACATGGAGTTCCTTATCTCACTACTGGATAGCAAGAACGAAAATGTTAGTGGACTTGGTGCAAGTATAATAACTCATTCTTGTGAGACAAGTTTAGAGCAGAAAGTGTTGCTTGATGCTGGAATACTAAGGAAGCTGACTAGTCTTCTTGAAGGTGGTTCTTTGAGTCAGAGAGATGCTAGTTTAGAGTCTTTAGCTGCAATATTTAAGAATAATCCTGCAGTTATTTCGAAATTTTGTGAACCTGAAATTGGAAGACCTTTGAGTTCTGTTATTGATTTAGCAAAGGATCGGTACCCCCGAACAAGGTTGCTAGCTTGCATGTGCTTGATTGTCGTAAGGAACACTTCTCCCCACTTCTTGAAAGATATAGGGATCAAAACTAAATTAATACGTATATTGCTTGAGCTTCTTGATGATCCTGGTCAAGTAGGAGATGAGGCTCCTTTTGCTTTTTCCAGTTTAATTGCACAAAAGGAGGATCTTCAAAAACTAGCTCTGGAGACCAATGCTATTGATATACTACATCACCACTTCCAAAAGGGCTCATTGCATCCCAGACGTTATGAGGGAATATTGCTTGCATTAGCTGATATGTGCTCAAAGTTGGAGAGTTGCAGGTCTAAGTTCCTGTCATTGCAGGTTTGTTTTTCATGAAGTACATTAACATGCAGAGCTAATTTTTTTAGTTTCTGTTTACCTTTTGATTGTCAGATATGGAGAAAAGAACTAAATACACTGAATTTGTTTTAATTTGTGATAAAGTAGTAGAATATACAACTTAGGAATCGCAAAGAGAAACGTGACAGAGAACTGAATTCTATGGGAAGAGTTACTTGGGCTTTCTTTTGGTTATAATATTTTACTCCTATTGGCATTCGCAAGAAGGTTGGAGTGGTATCTATCGTTGTAGTTGTTTAAGTGAACTATCCAATCCTGGAGACTGGATCACTGGGCACTACTACTAGTCCTATTGATTCTGCCTCTGCTGGGACAACAAAAGAACTTACAGCAATTTTACAAAAATGTTTATCCCAAGAAATCTCTGGTGTCTCTCTGAGCTATTTAAGGTGACCCTTAAGTAGATCTCTCCTCACAATGAGACAAATTTGAGATTTCATTTTCTGTTTCATGGTTATTCTATATTTTTCTATGTAAAGTTATAAATTAGATTCCAAAGCTTCTTAGTATGTGTGCTGTGTTCCCTTGGAGCAAATGTTATGGTAATTTTCTTTGAAGGCATTATTCTCTCAAGCATTTTTTCTGTAATTTTCTTTAAAGGCACTCTATCAAGCAAATCTTATTTGTGTGAATCTTCAACTACATGGAAGTCTCTAATATTTTCTCATAATTATAGGTGTTGAATTCTGTAACTGATGCATTAAGTGATGATAATGTTGATGTACGCACAGCAGCTTGTATATGTTTGAAATGTGTCACTCGATCATTCAAGGTTTGTAATGTGATAACAATTTTGCAGTATTTTGTTTTGATTTTTATGAGCTAATATAGGTTATGAAATGCGAATTCAGAGTTTGAGTGCAGGTTATTTTATGAACGAAATTATTGTGATTCCTTTGGTTCAGCTTTTTGTTGACCCTTCGACTTCTGTCCAGGTAACCAAGCTGTTAAAATTCGAAGCATAATTGGTAGGTAATATCTACTTTTTATGGTCAAAACCCAAAACAGAAAGAATTGCTGGAGTTCATTTCAGTGTTTCAGTTGTCATCTGATTTCAAACAAATTCTTCCTTAATTTTTGTGGTTCTGACATTTCTGAGTCAACAAGGACAATTAAATCTAAAATATATCATTGAATTAAACTGTGTTAGGTCTACCTAATTTCAAAAGTCATTATGTATTTTTACCAAATTCATAAAATATAATGGCATTTACTTAAATTTATTTCATTGATTTCTTTTTCTTTTTTCATTTTTAGTTTGGTTTTGTCTGGTTTGGTGACCACTTTTGGCTTACCATATTAATGAGCATGGAATAGGTGGCAGCAGAGGCCGGAAAGACCTGGTTCTTTTCCCTTGCTAGATGCTGTATAGGTTGTGAAAATGCTGAATAGGTTGTGAAAATGCTGATTCCTGTTTTCTGTTTCGCTTTTTATTTTTAGTAAAACTTATGAAGGTGTATTTTTGTATTAACAGAAAGTCAATATTATGGAGATGTAAAATTTGGAAGCTGTTATCTTTTGACCTGAAAGACTGCTTCAACCTATATGCTTGTATTCAGTTTTTATATCAACTTAAGATTAATCACAGAAAACACATTGTGCAAGATTGGTTTTTATATTAATTGTCCAACAATTATGTTGTCAGTTGCGTGTTAATCCACCTTGTTCCAACAGATCTCAAAGCCTATGAAGGTGGATGTTAAAACTGTCTATTAAATCTCTTTGTTTCCAGGTTGCTGCACTTGGTGCTATTGGCAACATAGTGGTTGATTTTACAACACGCAAGTCTATTTTTGTACAATGTGGAGGGATGAAACAGCTGGTTCAGTTGGCAAAGTCAATGGAATCGGCTGTCCGCTCGAATGCTTTGTGGGCTTTGAAGAACTTTGTATTCCTAGCAGACAACAGGTTGAAAGAAGGTGTTTTCTCTGAGCTCTCTGCATCATTGTTATCAAGCCTTATCTGTGGTAATAAGATTTATCTACTTACAATCCTTTACATTGTTTTTTAGCTTAGGTGCTGACGTAAGTTCAAATCAAGGCGCCGCTTAATATACATTTATATTGCAGATCCTGAGCCTTCTGTGCAAGAGCAAGCTTTGGCCCTTGTTCGAAATCTAGTTGATGGATGTATAAACTCAATTGAGTTTGTGTTTGCTGAAGATGGTCTTATATTAGGGGCTATTGGAAGACAATTACAAACTGCTTCAAAGGCTGAGATAGGGATACAGGTTTGGGTTCAAGAAAATAATGAGTTAGACTGCAGTTATTATTTGAATAGCAACAAAATGCTATAATACATACAACATTCAATATTTGAATTGTTTAAAATTTAAAATTTGAAATTGCTTTTAAAATTGGATTGACTATCTCAGATGTTGCATTTATTTTTGTCTTTTCAGCCGAGGAAGACCTTTTTATATGGTACCCACTACCCAAGATATTTGCAACATATCTAACTTTTCCCTTTTCATTCAATAATTGCACTTTTATTCTACTTCAATATTTTGAAGCAAACATTTTGTTTTGGAAATATGATTGTAACCAATCCTTATTGCGCTAGAAATTTAACAAATTTGCATCCATGTTTGGAATGAGATCTTATATTTAATTGGTCTGCACCTAGCCTGGAGAAAATTCTTAGTGGCACTCAAGATCTACAATCTTCAACTATGCCCTTTTCATTCGAGTCAAATCATTTATGCTATTTTAATTTTGGGAAATACATTAAAAAGTTTCCCTTAGGGGAGGATTTTTGCAAACTTGATAGTTGGCTATTGGATGTATCAAGTTACCTGAAATTGAGCTTGATATTGTTTTATTTGTTTAAGGATTGGAATGCCCATTCTGTTATAGTATATGTTTTTTTAATTTATGCTAGTTCTTTCTAATAAGTTATGAATCAGCATATAAGCAGATACACATCTACGAATTCATGATATATGTTAGGTTTCAAGTACTTGTTTTGCATCTATTGAAGAATGGTATGTGTGCACCTAAATAAGCTAAATTATTATTGTGATTAGTTGTCTTCTTGTTTTTGTTCAAGGCAACAGCAGTAAAAAATTCTAGTAAGTATCTGTTAAGGATTTGATTTGGATTTCCATATGTATTCCTGTCACATTGTGTCAAAATCAAAAGCTTAACCCTATGTTTGGATTGGAGGTGGGGAGGGAAAAGGAAAGAAAGCTAAGTAAAACAAGGGAAAGTTTAAAACCTTTCCCTTGTTTGGGATAATTTTTTAGCTAAGGAAAGAAAAGAGAGGGGGAGCGAGCATCCTTTGCTTTTCTTTAACTTGCTCAGTTTTTTAAAAACCTTAATTCGGGGCAAACAGAAAGGAAAAGAAACTTGAAAAAAATTTTAACAAGTAAAATATCAAATTTAATCTTATTATATTATAAAATTTAAAACAAAAGAGGTTGTAATTGGAAAAAAAATTCTAATGAATCATTTTCTTTTCTTTCCGTTGCTTAACGAAACAAAGGTTGTTAGGATTACTTTCCTTTGTTTTATTAATTTTAGCCATCCAAATAAGAGGTACATACATGTACTCTTTCTTTTTCTCTTCTTTCCTTTAGTTTACGTTACATTCCTTTCCTTTCCTTTACCATTGTCTATCCAAACATAGTGTAAAGATTTTAGAGGTCATAGATACATATTTTCACAATTGAAATAACAAGAACAAAAATATAGAATAAAAACAAGATTTTATACTGCATTATTTGTGATTTTTGCCTTTAGCTTGTGATAAATTCTTTGCCATGTAGGGAATGTATGCATTATGCAATGTGGCGAGTGGGAATGAGTTTCACAAGGAAGCAGTAATGCACCAAATCGTTCCACAAATGGGTGACAAGAATCAATCTTTTGTGATTAAGTTTTTGCAGAGTAATGATAGCCAGCTACGCACAGCAACGGTCTGGACTATAGTAAATCTTACTTGTCCATCGAGTCCTGGTGCATCTGGCCGACTTGAAAAACTGCATAATGTTGGGATAGTTTCTCAAATAAAGAATATGGTTAATGATCCATGTGTTGATGTTAAGGTCTTTATCTTTTTATTTTTATAATTTTTTATCATTTGCTTCACTTCTCTGACTAACCTAAATATGAATATTTGTGGTACAGCTCCATGTGACAACAGTGCTAGGGCAATCAATGGCTTTTGGGGACAATTAAAAATGTCCATGTTCATTCATTACTTGAAAGGAAAAAGCAAAGAGATTTTGAGGCAGTTTGTTTTTCAGTCTTCACCGCATCTTTTTGTAAGATATTCGCAAGGCTTTCTCCTATGGCTTGCAACAAAGTGGTGAGATTTTGTTGATGTTAACTACTTTAATTTGTTATGGTCATAGAACTGGACTCTGCCAAATCCTCCATCATAAAAGTCTAAATGGGTTACACGTATTGTTCTGGAAGGTTGATAATAATGAAAATATGGCACCTAAATTCCCAATCTCCAGTTCCAAATATGAAAGATCAAACAGGATGAAGTTCCCGTTTGGCGTAACATTTCAACTTGGCAAAATTTTCCGATTGTTTTGAAGTCAAATATATCTCTGATTACTTACGGTTGTATGGGATTGGCAAATTATACAATTCATGGCTAAAACTTCCTCCTATAATTGGTTTTCCTTTGCAGGCACTACACGTTGCTTTTGGTTCTTTTTTTTATTTTTATTTCCAGTTGCAGCAGCGTGAGAGCCTCATATTTTTCGGTATCAACTCTCAGTTTACTATAGATTATTGCATTATAATGATACATACATTTTGGGTTGATATTTTGTATGTATCAATTGAACATTGTACTTTGTACATGTGATGGTGTACCATGAGAAGTGTAGATATTTCTTGTTAAATTAGTGTATCATTTTAATGAAAAAGCTTTGTTTTTTTTCTGCTGCAAAAAAAATTGTTGCAACCCTTGCTTAAAAAGGCTACTATTTGGCAAAACTGTTTGACTCCTTTTAAATATTTTTGACATCTTAGTATATTGCTGGACATTGAATCAAATTGCTGAGCCTGTTGCAGTATATTTCTTCTCAGCTGTGATAATTAGATGCAAACATTATCATTTTTTTTATCGGTACTTATGGCAGTGGGGATTGAATCTTGTTATTTTATTGGGAACAAGTTTGGACAAGATATTTCAGTGGTAGAATTTGAAACTTCCACTTGAAGATTTTGGGATTGAATCATGAAACGGGAAGAATGAAACATGTGTGCATATTTGGATATAAATCAAAAGATATTTAACAATGATTAACAATTAAAAATTGTAGATTTTTTATTTGGCAAATAGAATGCATGATTTTATTTTTATATAGATAAATTTTATTATGATTAGTGTTATACTTTAATTTTTTTTTTTCATTTTTAGTTATAATTGATTTTGCTTTGTACCATTTACTTTGTTTCTTAACAACTTTATAAAGAATAAAAACAATGAGTATTATTTAATATATCATTATTACAGTTTATAGATTTCACAAGTAGAGTTAAGATATTAATATAAATATTTTAACGCATGTTAAAAATAAAATAAAAAAAATAAGATATATGTCACTATTATATTTAAAATTTTATTATGAGTAATTATCAATAAAAACAAATGCCATAAAAAAACCACAAGAAATTCAAGTTTTTTAATAGATCATAATTCGTATGTCATTGTTTTTTAATTTCCATCTACACTGATAATCTAGTCTTTTTTTATCTTTTTAATAGTTTAAGGTCATGTGTCACTCTATTAATATTGTTTATAAAGTTTACAAACTCTATGTACAGTATATCAAATAATTTATATACATTATATAAACATAGTCCAATTACTTCTTTAAATTCTTCTATCACAGTTCTTGATTTAATTTGTTCTCTCAAGCGTGTACATACTAAAAGTTTGAAGCATGTAGACAACCTTAACCATGTTTCAGATTTGTCTGCTGCAACTGTAGAAGGACCATTAAAAGAACTTCTAAAACTTCCAACATTTTGGAAATAAACTGTTTATGGTGCTGAACCTGGCTAACCTTTCACCATTTTGGACAGCTTGGTCTAATTTTCATGTCCAAGGCATGCTGATTGCAGTTGAGCTCTACTGACGTTGATTTTGTCAAACATAAATGTTAAAATGTTAACTTCATCTTAGTTTGCTTTGTTGTTGAGTGATCTCAAGTTGGAAATTTCAACAATGGAAAGAAGGGTAGAGTTGAAGGCTGGGAACCTACCTCTGGAAATGGAAGCTAAAGAGTATAAAGAGAGTAGAGCCTTTGCAAATCCCAGTCCATGGGGCAAGCAAAGCATTGAGTTTTTCACAAAAGGAGACAAAGAATGAGTTTAAATTGGAAGGCAAACCAACTTTAAGAAATGACTCAAGTTCTGGAATGTTGCATATCTTCAATGACATTAGTAATGGGAGAAGAGGAGTGAATCTTTTTGGGAAGTGATTGATCTCCACATAATCAGGAACTTGGGCATTTTATAAAGAGCATGGAGTCATTGACGGATTATGACTTTTGATTTTAGATAGGTCAACTAAAAATTCAAAATTTTATATATATATATATATATATATATATTTATATTTCATTTGAGTTCTTTGCTTTTGTATCATAAAACATATATGCAAGTAATATACTGTAAGCTTATAAGTTTATAAATTTTGATTATTCATAAAAAATTATAAGGAAATAAAATCCATCAAATAAATAATCTTATCTAAAATTGTAAGCGACGTTATTCTAAAGTAACAAAATCTTCAAGTTTTGAATTTGAACTAAATGTTTCAGCAAGCTCTCTTTTGATGCTGACAATTAAATTATTTGCAAGAAACTCTTATTTCATCTTATTTCGTAGTCTTGTCTTGACTATTTTCATAGTGAAAATGCTCGCTCACTAACAAATTTAATCAATTTTTCAAGAATATATATTTTTATTTTTTTTTATCTTCATCAGAGCAAGGCATAATTATGGTAACTTAAAGAAGATTTGGCCTAGTGATTGTTACTCTTTTGTAAAAGGATTTTTGTTCAAGGTTTGATTCTCATTCTTCCCTTGTACCTCTTTATGAACAAACAAAAAAGACAATTTTTGTAATTTCACATCATTGTGCATTTCGCGCTTAAAATGTTTCAATTGGATTTTCAAATCATTCTCCCTCACTTAGTAAAATGAAGAGGATATATATATATATATATATATATATATATATATATATATATATATATATATATATATTGTAAGACACAAATATAATCAATATTGAAAGATTTATAATCTTTCTTTGGATCCAAAGCAAAACTATAAATGTCAAAGGATCCATAACTTGTCCACTAAACATATTGTTTAGCCTTTGTAACTAAAAATCAATAATTCAATTGAATATGTCAAAATGATAAACGTGCTTTTTAGTGGTTTGACTTTTTGTGTTGACGTCGACTTTCAAAATATTGAGCATTCAAATCAGAAACACTCAAATCATATTTTTTTTCTAGAACCTTCTCTCAATGAAAGATTCTTTTTTTGTCTTTCAAAATACTCAACACTCTAAGTATCTCTTGTAATTGATATTCAATTCTCTTATGAAATAAATTAAGAGAACAGGAAATTTTCCTACATTGGTTGTATTGTTCCAGAATTCAACTTTTAACTTGAATATCCAACCTAAAAATAATTGGCAATGGGTAGAGGAACTTAACTTGAATATAAAAACAAATGGAACATAATATTTAATTGATGTGTGACAACACCACTTTAACAAGTCTCCATTATTTGTAGACGAAGACATGAAAAGTTATCACATGACAATCTTGAAAGGGTTAACAAATAAAAATTAAAAAATAGACATAAAACAAAATCTAGACTCTGATACCAAGTTAAACAACCAACCTAAAATTAATTTGTAATATGTGGAGGGACCTAACTTAAATATAAAACTACATGAAACAAATTATTAAACAAATATGGATAACATCACTTTAACAGCTTGCATTGCTAAGCTCCAATTGTAACTTCATAAAGAGGTCCTCTGCAACATAAACAACAGTTTTAGGCTTATTAAGCCACTTCTTAACATTTTGGTTCATAATTTGCTTCCCTTCTGCCTCCATCTTTTGGAACAGTTGGTGGTTGAATTTCTATCCTTAGTGAAGTCTGTGACATCAAGAGAAGCTATCCTATAGAACAAAACTTTGAAGAAAAGCTTATCTCCAAGCACTAATTCATCAGCCGTCAAAAAATTGTAGGGAAAAAACAAATGGTTTTCATTTGCAAGTAGAAAATCCCAAAATTTTATAAATATGTGAAATTATCAAGGGCTAGGGCTACAAAATAACACTTAATTTCTCATTTGATATGGTGTAACTATTAGTATCTATTAAATTATCTTCATTCTAGCTCCATCTTAAAGAAAAAAAAAATTAAGCAAGATACAAATTTCGAGTCTTACGAGATAACCACCGTTTAAGCTACCTACCTACACTCTTAGGTCCACAAAAATCTCTATGCAGGGCTAATTGGGTTAGTCCCAACTCAAGATTTACCACAGTACAGTATATTCATTCCTTCGCCAATTAACAACCCAAAAGTTTATACTAGTAATCCTTTTCACATTGATGATGATGATGATGACGATGATGATGTGTAGGCCATTCATAGTTAAAAATCTTAAATTTTATTCTAACTATTAAAGCATTTTTGAGCGATCGACTTCATTGGCATTGTAATAGCACTTAGGGGCCATTTGGTACTTTAAATGCGAAGTAATTACAGGTAAAATAATTGTTGACAAAGTGATTGTCATGAATTAAATTGCTGAAAAAATAAAATTACAATATTTGGTATGCACCATAAAATACTGTTTAAATTACAAGAAAAATAACATTATAGTATTTGATAAACTAACAATTTGCTGGCAATGTTAGAGAACTTCTAAACAAACTCCCTTTTTTACTCTTTATACCCCACTTTCTTCATGAGTTACTATTCATTACAAGAGGATTTTGGGTATAAAGAGTAAAAAGTGGAGTATATTTAGAAGTTCTCCAATGTTAGTGTTAAATTCCTAAAATACCCTTAAGTATAAAAACACATTCGATACATTATTATTAATTTAAAATGTAATTATTATATTAAAATTTAAATAATGTAAAATTATAATTATTAAATGTTAATCAATTATCAAAAAATTGTCCTTTTAGATTTCATTTTGGGAAGGTATTTTGGGACCAATTTTTGTTTCATGCACTGCGTAGTAACTTTGCATGAGTAGGATCTCTGCAATCACTTATCAACAATAAGAAGTAATTTGATTACAGTAGTAATATTACATTATAACCTTTTTTACCAGAAAAAAAATGTTGTAAAATGATTACATCTGCAGTGCAAAATGTTACTCTTTTTATAGCAAACGCTAACTCACTTTAAGCCCTATGCAATTCAGTAGGCCAATCCCAAGTAGGTGTCTTGCCAAAATTAGTTAAATGCACATGTTAAAATCACATTGAACAATCCCAGCTTTAGTTAATTCCTTTAGAACCATCTGAAATGATGGGTAGTATTTATAATACAATTTATGATATACACTAGTAATCTATGATGCTTGCAAGGTGGGTGAAAAAAATAAGATAGAAGATATCAATTCTATAGGAAGGATACCTAACCTAAAGCAAGAGAAGAAAGAAAAGAAGGTGGAAAACAGAAAGAGTTCCATCCCAATATCTCTTCATCCAATCTTCTCAGTGTTTGTATCATCTGAGGGCCAAACCACAGTCTCAATGAGCCGTTCGCGCATCAGTTCCAAGTTCTCATCCGAAATCTCTTTGTATATTTGAGCATGGTCACATTTCTGTACCAACAAAACTCACAGGCTCAACTAAGGATATATGTATTTCCATTTCTTCAGCTTTTTCTGCATCGAATGTTAAACAAACAATCAAGCAAATCCTTAGAGAATTTTCATTACCTTAACCCATTTCCCATACAAATGAAGCCGTGTTATCATCACTCGTTCAGCAAGCTCTTGATTCTCCTGCCAGTGCCAAATATGAATAACTCATTAGTCCTTTTTTTTTTGACATTTTACATCAGATACACAGTTCTACCTGAGGTTAGTTGATATCTAGTCATAGGTTGTAATTGTAGTTTTGTCCACTTAAAAGGATCAAGAAAGAACATCTCAATTTCAGCCTTCAGGTTGTGGACCATTTAGGTTTCCCAGACCTGACAAAGCTTGATTTCTTAAGCTAGTTAAGTTTGGATTTGTTCTTATTGTCTAAAGGAGTGAAAAGATTCTTGACCAAAAGACTCTTTTAACTACCTTGCCGAGGATGCGTAAGAAAAGCTTGCCATCACTGGGCTTATTTGTTGCAACATACCTGTCAAAATGAAGAGTGAAGCAGAAGTTAATAGAAGAGAAATCACGACAATTTTTAATTAGACAGGACAGCTTAGATATGTCCACATTCTGTTAATACTATCCCAAGCTGAGATATGTTTCCAAAATAAGATTCATTAATTGGCTAAGTACATGGTTTGAAACTGGATTTGTTTTCAATTTACAGCCTTGGTTAAGCCGAAAACAGAGAAGGAATAGGGTAATCAGAAACAGAAGAACAGAAACCATATTTATAAAACACTGGCCGAACCAGAAATGCCACTTACTGATAGAACCATGTATATTTTGGTGGATTCATCTCATAGAGCTGAATAAGAACAGTCCTCACTGCTTTGTATGTGAAATAGTTGAGCAGTTGCTGCAGCAACAAAATCATAGTGAATAAAGTGACAGGACTTATTTAACAGAACTTACATGCTTCACAAGGGCTAAGGCTCGGAATTACCGGTTGAGGTAACTTGAAGATGGAAAATTAAATTAAGCAGTTTGAAAGAATGTTATATCTACTTCACTTAGAAGACTACGGTTATCCTTCAGCAAAAGCCATGTTTACCATTCAAGTGCCACTAAAGAGAAACATTTGCATCCATTGCTCTGGATGCTCGTATAACCACTGTCCAATATTACATAAAATAATGCAGTATTTAGTGCACTAATTTGCAGAATATCATCTCTCATGGTCTGCGACAATCAGAAGTCTGAAAAACATCTTCACCATCAACCTTTTTAAAAACCCTAATAATTCCTTAAATATTGTATTTCTCTACTCAAAAGACAGTCCATGTTATCAAACTCTTAAGGATTTGTCAATAACACAGTATCTGTAAGACAATTTCTATCTGTGTATCTTGCAACAAGAATTAGGCTTCAGGTATTGCCAATACTACCTTATTCTAACCAATCAACTAAGCAGGAAACTGCAGAATTTACCCAAAGGAATGCCTGCAGAAAACTTTACATTTTGATTATTTTGGATCTACATGCTGAAGTTAGAGGAGCCAAATCTGAAAATTATTGCCTCTTCTGACCAAAGCCTTAAGTACCATTATAGCTGGATAAATAGCCAAAGTAAATATAGTTCCAAGCATCAGAACATTTGAACCAACAAAACATTCTTCACTTCACTTAACAGAGATCCATAATCCTAACATTAGAGAAATGCAAGAGACCAAAATCTACACTGAAAATTATTTTTAAAAAATCTCTCTAATAAAATTAATCTAAAATCTTCCAATGAGGTCTTGCTATTGCTAACTATACATGCTAAAATTTGCAAAAAATTATGATCACAATTTCTACTTGTAAAAAAGAAAACACAGAAATTAATGCAAAAGTCTAAGTTTTGAAGAGGTTACAACATCTCACCGATTTAACATCCTCGAAACTATCTTCATACTGCCCTCCTAAATCGTTAAGAACCACAAGTCTACGGTCCTTACGCTGCTTCCTCGAACTCTTACTCACAATTCCTGGAATCATTCTGGATGACAACCTCCAATCATGCCATGAATCTATAAAAGAGCTGCTTAACTCCAATGACCCTGGCCTTGCCGCTGCATGCTTTCTTTTCATTGAATTCTTATGCAGAATCAATTCCCTACCACTTTTCAGATTCATGTTGGTCGATGCTAATGCATCCAAGCACAAACATGGACCAGAATGAGAGTCCACAGCTGATGAACATGAACCCAGCACAGATAAAGCCCCCACCATCTTTCTTGGTGAAGTTGAGCTCAAAGTAACAACAATTAAAGCCTTCAAAACAAAAAACACCAATAAGCTGATTGGGGTTTTGGCGTTTGGAAGGTTTAATTCAAGAAAACAAAAGATACCAACCAAAGAAAATGAAGGGTATGGTTTGGTATCCAAGAAAATGGGAGTTTGAAGAGTGAAGTCCAAGATTCTCGGAGAATGAAGAAAAAGGGAAATGGGAAGCCCTGTGTAAAGGGAAGGTGTAAAGAATGTGGTGTTTTTGAAAGGGCTGGTGAAGCTTGACCAGACAGTTTTTGAGGTCGAAAATTGTCCAAGCCAAAAGGGTTAAAAACAAAAAGGCTTTAAGACACAAAATCAAGGTGGCTGCCTTTGCGTTGATTATTGCAAAAGACTTGACAACCACCCGGACGGGTTGCCTCAATTTGGCGCCTCTCTTTGGTCTTCGCCACTTGTGTGACTCTCGTTCTGCTATCTAGAAGTGTTAAACTCATCAAACCTCAATCAACTGAAACAGTTGTTTCAACTCTCAAGTTTCAGCCTTTAACGCAAAGGAGTTATGATATGTATATGT
Source organism: Heritiera littoralis (assembly GCA_031772115.1). NCBI lineage: Eukaryota > Viridiplantae > Streptophyta > Magnoliopsida > Malvales > Malvaceae > Heritiera > Heritiera littoralis. Next base: position 61,030 of record JAPDPK010000128.1, on the reverse strand, counting down.
TTTGTATTGAAAAAGTCAAGCTAAAGTCCTGGGAAATTATTGTTTTTTTCATCATTCACAAAGCTAATAAATCCAAGTTTGAAGTTAGTTCAAAATAGGCTGCTATATCTTTCCTTTGAAAGAATAAACAGAGAAGAAAACCATTTTGCATTCGAACTCGACTTTAAAGCCTAGGATGATTGCTCGGAATCTGTTGGCTTAACTACGTTTCGAATCCGACGGACCACGTCGACGTGGGCACAATTGGAGCATTTTTCGTCTGACCTTTTGGATCACAAAGGTGCGATAAGGTGCATCTCCTTTCTTCTACTGGACCCTTAAAAAGGGTCCATTGATTGATGGGTTGGGAATCCTTCTTACATGCAAAATTCCATAAAACCACATGTTTTTTTTTTCTTTTTTGCCCTAAAATTATAATGTAATGACAAAAATATTCTTGCTATTTAATTTTTCTTCCTTCTTTGTCTTTTTTTATTATATTTTTTTATATTTTAAATTTTCTTAATTTATATAATAGATAAAATTTGATTATTTTAAAACTTAATTAAGGAATAACTAAAAATTAATAAATGTATAAATAAATAATAAATTCTATTATTTAAAAAAATAATTTCTATAATTTTTATTACTTATTAACTACATAAAAATTTTGTTATATGCAAATACTTTTATATAAACCCTTAATGGTCATTTTTTCTTCGCACCGCTATTACTGCATTTGCATTCACACACTATATACACAAAATTCTTGTCTAAAAATATAAGTCAATTAAAATTTGAAATAAATTAATTTATTAAGAATGTGAAGTACAATCTTTGAAGATTCCTTAAAGCAAAGAAAGTCATCGGATTATTTTTTTTTTTTTTCAGTAAAAATTAATCCAAGATTTAGACATGAAAAATTGATAAAAAAAATATTTTAATCAATTAAATTAAACGATTTAGTTGGTTAAATAAATTAATTGAAAGTTTATCAAAATCACTCGATGATAAAAATTCAAATACTCATGAATTATCCTATTAAAATTTATCCATAAATCATCTTTATTATTTCTAATTTAAGATAATTAGAGATAAAACTTAAGTGGTTAAGTTCTTATGGAACTCTATCACATGGTATCACTATTCACTTGAGAATTATAAATAAAAGGTTCCTTCTTGAGGTATTCAATTCTAAGAGGAGAAAACCATAGCACGAAGATTCTCTAACCTCCATCGACCTTTTTTTTTCTAATACTAAAACTACCAAGTCTTTTCTCTAAGTTCCAAGACATAAAGAGAATTGTATGCATTATTTTATTAATATTAAATTAAATTTGATACTGTATTTCTATTTTTGATTTTCAGACATGAAATTTATGTATACACGAGTCTCAATACTTTGTTCTTGAATTGAATAAATTTGGATCCAAAGTGTAGGATTTCCTGGAAGTCTTGAAATTTTAGTATTTTTTTCAAGGGTCTTGATGACTTGATTTTGAATTCAATAAATTTGAACTCAAGATTTAGGATTCTCTTGAGATCTTGAATTTTGATATTTTCTTCAAGATCTTGATGACTTGTTCTTGATTTGAATTAACCATGATCCAAGTTTCAAGGCTTCCTTGAGATCCTGAAATTTGGTCCCAAAATTTAGGGAGTCTTGAAAATATTAGAATTTGATCCCAAAGTTAGAAATTCTTGAAATTCAATCCAAAATTTAGGGATTTTTACATCTTCAAACTTTGTTGATCCCAAAGTTAGAAATTCTTTTACTTGTACGAAATTTGAAGAAATTTATTCTACAAACTTTGATCTTTAAATTTTTCCTTTCAGGCTTGTGAGAGATTTAAAAATTTTGGCTCTTCAAACTTTGATATTCTCCTGCCATTTGTCTTCAAGGCCTCTTTGCCCAAGTTGTGTGTCAAATGCTTAGAGGAACTTTTTATTTATTGTGCTAGGTGATGTAAGGTGAGAGCATGAAGAACTTAATCTCTTTAATTTTATCTAAATTATTTTAATTTAATTAGAGAAAAATAAGATGACTCATTGATAAAATTTGATTGGATAATATATGTAATCTTGGGAATTTAAATGATCAGAATTTAATTTCTCTCTAAATTATTTTAATTTATTTAAAGATGAAATTTGTGACTCGGGAGAATTTTGATTGAATTATAAATCACTGAATTTTCGCAAACCACATTATAGGCTCCCATTTTAACCATGTACGTTTGTGTGGTTTATCTAAATTTTGTTTGTTGACGGTTTGAAGTAGAGAAGTTGAAACTAGGCATGTTAATAATTCTACGTTACTTTATGCTACAGATGTTCATGTTACTAGCTGTTCGACAGAGATTACCCAATGAAAGAAGATTTGGTGTCAAGGAAATTATACGAATGACAAGCTCTTGGTGTAATAATAGTCTAATAGACAATTCAGAGTGTTGTTATTTATAACTTTTTTCTGGAAAGGTGCATCATATGAGAGTTTAGAGTTTTTTTTTTAACAGTACATTTTCATTAGAAGTTACAATCACAATCAGCATATTATATTCCATGAACAGATAACTATGAAAATCACATTACTCAAACTAGGTAAACTAGTAAATAACTAGACTAATTCAAGCTCATACTTGATGAGACTCGAACCTGAGACCTCAAAGTCTCAGGGCCTCTTCCTTGCTACTAAGCCAATGTCTCATTGGCGAGAGTTTAGAGCTTTTAATGATATATAAACCAGTGAAAGAATTATTAATCCTGTTTAATTAGTATAGTAAATATCAAATTTATGAGTGGTATATTTTTTTGGTGAAAAAAAGTTTAAGAATAAAGAAGGTTGGATTTTTTGAACTAATAAATCACTTACTAAAGAAAAACCAAGAGAATTCGAACTCTGATACTTTACACAAAAATTTGTGTCTTACCCACTTACGTCAATCTTCATGGCCATAAACGATGTATCTTTCGGATGAAAATATACCTTTTTAGTGGACTTATTTTAAATCACATGAACATTTCCCCCTTTCCCTTTTCGGAAGGGAAAAAAAATTAATAAAAAAAACTTTTAGGGCTTAATTAAACCTCCTTTCCTCAATTCATATATTAAAAAAATAATTAAAAAATGCTAGTGTTATTCCGGTCTATATGTACAAGTAAACCATCATGACTCATGAAGCAGGTTAACATAATTATTAAATCGAGATACGTATCGTATATCGAAATTTTATTTTTGAGAATCAAGTATCGTATCGTATCGTAAGATATAGATAAAAATTTTAATTACAAATAATATATATGTAATATATATTTATATATGAGTATTTGATATTTTCAATTTTTCATATGTACTAATATACAAGAACAAATAAAAAATATATATGTCAATGAATGCAAAATTATTTAAATAAATGGTTTGTTAGTTTTTTAATATAATCTTTCATGTTTTTTATACAATAATAAAATATTAAAATAAGTTGATAAGTTACTCAAAAAAGTTTATATGCTCATATTTTAATTTTTAATAAATTTAAATAGGACAAACTATTATTTTCATTAAAATTTTTAATTTTTTGAAGGTAAATTTAATATTTTTATTAAAAATTTTAATTTATCTATATATTTTTACAAATTTTTAAAAATTCAATTGGGTAATTATTTTCGCAATATCTCAAGAATTTTTTTTCATTTGAATCCAAATAAAATTGGGCTGTTAGTAATTTTTTAAGAAAAAGACTTAATTGGACTTGAATTAGATAAAATAAACTGTATCGTATCGAAAGTATCGTGTATCGTATCGAAAGTATCGTGTATTGTACCTTCGCTTCCGATTCTTAACAAAAACGATATAGCATATAGATTCGTATCGTTTTATATGTGTATTGAAATGTATTGTATGATCTAAACTCGGGTGGAAGCTGGAAATCGGAGATAAGAATTTATGGACCCAGGTGCTTGAATCTAAATACCTTAAGGGTGAATTATTTACTCAAGCTAGGAGGAAGCAGCAGGTATCCTCGACTTGGAGAAGTATACTAGAAAGTGTTGATGTAATTAAACAAGGAAGTGCTTGGCTGCTTGGTTCAGGACAGAGAATCTCATTCTGGTATGACTGCTGGCTAGGCGATAAACGGCTAATAGATTTATGTGGAGATCTTGTTTTGCCTGACAATTGTGCAGCAACAGTGAATGAATTTTTAGATAGTGGTGGTGCATGGGACCTAGGTAGATTGAGTTTTCTGCTGACCAATGTGGTGAATCAAATAAAGTTGATCATTTCATCCAGCCTGGAAGATGATAAACTCCTTTGGGCTACGTCTGCTGATGGCGAATTTACGGTGAAGTCGGCGTATATGTTGATCCGTGGTGGTGTTGTGCAAGATGTGATTTGGAAAAGAATGTGGAAATTGGAATTATCTCTTCGTGTTAAGCTTTTCTTGTGGATAGTATTACATGAACGGCTACGGACACGTGAACATTGCATGAGAAGAAACATGGTGGCTGAAGCTAAGTGTCCCAGATGTTCTTCGGAGGTTGAGGATATTCTCCATGTGTTGAGAGATTGTGCCTCTTCACGCCAAGTCTGGCTCACTTGGAAACAGGATAGTGACTCTCTGTTCTGGCAGGAAACAAACACTAGAAAGTGGTTATTCGATAACCTTTCTTCTAGAGAGGCTGTGGATGGAATTGATGTGGGTTGGCCTGTATTATTTAGTTTCACCTGCTGGTTCTTATGGAATTGGAGAAATAAGGAAATTTTTGAGGAAGACTTTATCTGGCCAACGGATCCCACTATAGTTATTACTAAATATATCAGGGATTTTAAAGCTTATAGTGGCAGAACTAATCTGGTTTTCCTGAAGAAGGAGATCTATGTTGCATGGACAGCCCCTCCTCAAGGTTCAAAGTAAATGTTGATGCAGCTGCCTTCTCTAATCCTGGACTTTCGGCAGCAGGAGGTGTCGTGAGGGATCATAATGGAAGCTGGCTTGCTGGCTTTGCTAGAAGATTGGGTTGGGGAACGATACTAAGGGCAGAATTATTTGCCATATATACTGGACTCTCGGTTGCATGGGATCTTGGTTTTCGACGTGTAATTATTGAGTCAGATTCTCTAAGTGCAGTAAGGAAAATAAATGCATTGGTTACCAGCAGAGACCCTTTTACGGGTATCATACAAGCTTGCAGGGAACTCTTGAACAGAGCTTGGGAAGCCTCTATTGTCCACGTTTATAAAGAAGCAAACATGAGTGTTGATTACATGGCTAATCTTGCCCATGCTAGCAGGATTGATACACTGCTTGTTCGTAATCCTCCCCAGGGAATTTCTTCCTTACTTCTTAATGACTGTAATGGAATTGGTTGTAACAGACTAATTTCTGTTTAATAAAACTTTGAAAGTTTTGCAACAAAAAAAAATGTATTGTACGATACGTATCATGTATAGTACGATATTGATTTGCATGTTAAAATAAATACTAAAAAAAAAAAGAAACCCAATGATTTCAAAGGAAAATAAACAAACAAGTAACGTCGTCGTTTACCATTACAACAATTTTACAAGCATGTTTTAAACTTCTGAAGCGTAAGGTTGCCTCGTCAGCACGGGTGCCCTTTCCCTAAACAAAGTCACAGATTTCGCAAAAATCTTCAAAGGATAATTATTACATACACTGACAGTGGAGTTTTTTTACTCCACAAACATCGTTAAGATCGTAACACATGTCCTGTTTTATTTATTTTAATATTTTTCCATCTTCAAATCTGGTACTTGAACTGGAACTGAGCACCTGTGATTTCCCTTCCACCATTTTTATTTCTTATTATTGAGCTTCAACCGCTAAGCCGCTAGGACAAGATCAATTAAAAAAAAGAAAGGAAAAACGAGTCAATATGTTCTACAGAGGGTAAAAACTTCTCCTCCTTTTCCTTTTCTTAAATTCTTTTTTGTTTCCCCTTTTTTCTTGTTTATTTTGATCAATATCTATGCTTTTCTTTTCTGGGATTTGTTTTTTAAGTCTTTTTTTGAAGTGTTTTAGAGTCAGGATTGATGAATTATACAGTTGCAATCTTGTTCCTCTGGTATTGTTATTTAAGACTTATGGCTTATCAGTTATGCTGTTTTAATTTCAATTTATTTGTGATAAAACAAGGAAAAGGAAAAAGAAAACATGGGCTCAGAGCTTAAATGGCTTTAGATAATAGGGTCTTGAACTGATTCTTCTATTTCACCATTTGATGCTTACGCGCTTCTTTCAAAGACGTTAGAGAACAATTGTCTGTGTTTCTTGATTATTAAATTTGTCCACTTTTCTGCATATTATATATGGCACCATCTACTTAAAACGAGATAATCCTTTCTTTACCTGTTCTAGTTTACCAGCAAGAAAGGTATATATTTTGCACTTCCATTTGCTTCTGTTTGTAGGTTTCCATATACTACTTTTGAGTATGATGTCATATTCTTGGGATACTCTCAATGTTGGGAAGGTAATCCAACCTCAAGCCATAAGGAGCATACCAAAGATTCCATACATACATGTTGGACACTACTTGTACCGATAAACTTTTCTCACTGGGTTATCAGGTTATCTGTGCATGTAAATGCATGCCACCTTTACATCCTACGACAAACCAAACTTGGATATCATACTCACATGTGAAGCTCACAAATCTCCTAGGTCCACTTGGGAGTTGTGATCAATTCCACCATGCAAGCAAACCTTGTTAATTCTCTAAGCTACCAATGTATCCTTAAGCAATGCTTAACCACCTTGCCACGTCTATGTTATCCCAGCGCACCACTTTTTCATTAATTCTTAGCTGACATGCACATTAGGCCAGCACTCAACCATGCATTTCTTAGCATCCAAGTTGCCTAAGCTACTACTACACCACACATGGCTTTGAGAAACACCGTATCACCAAACTTGTTGTGCAGAAGTCAACCTTTGGCAAGGATACCACAGAGAAGCCTGAGACCACCACTTTGAAATATCGTTGATAGTTCTTAATGGAGGGTAAAAGGAGAAGGTGAAAAATTTTGAAACCATTGCAAATTGCGGCACAACTAGAGAAGTACTTGTCAAGGTTTTTGTGTCTGGTAAGATGGGAGAATGTGTGCTAAAAGGCTGAATACACTGTATTTTGGGGCACGCTAACTTCCCTCTAGATCTTCTTATATTGTGCATTATACATTATTTGATCCCAACTTCCCATGTATAAATTCATGTAAAGAAAGCTAGCATCTTCCTACAATAATCTTGCACCTAAACTTCCTCAGGTGCATCATATTTGGTGTGGGTTTTTGTCAATGAAATGGACTCTAGTATTGCTTAGGCTTGTAAAACAAGGATCTATTTGTCATCTTGGCCTTATAATGAACTTGTAGAAGATATACAAGGATCTTTAGATTGAAGTCTGTGTTGTCCGTGATAGTGAGTTCTGAACCATACAGATAGGGGCACATTAATACAGCATTAATGGAAAGGGGAATGACCCTAATCACCAGTTTTAGGCAAGTAGGCTGTAATTACAGCTCAACGTTCAACTTCCTAAACAGTGAGATGTTATCTAGTTATTTATTATGCATCTAGCTTGCATATGCAGCAATTATCTCTGTGATCCGATGACTACCACACAATGCATTCGTACTTTTGAAATGGACAATGATAGAAGCATCCATTCAGGTTAAACATTGCAAGTAATAGATTGATGTTTAGTCAATAAAGCTTGGATGCCTAAACAGGATCTAATGGCGGAGCCATTGCTCAAAACCAGTAGTTTGGCTTGGGAGCAGTTGTGTGAGTGTTTGGCAACGTTTAAATTGGTTTTGATCCTGTAATACCTATGCTTATTTTTAAAGTAGGGGGCCATTGGTTGGGTTGCAGGGTTGAAGTATTTCAAAATGGTTGAATTTTGCAGTTAGTATTGGAAAATGGTGACAGTTATATCAATTGTGATGAAAGATACATGTTTTAAAGGGGTTCCTAGGGGATTAGGTGAATAGAGCAACAAGGCTGTGTTAGGAAAGTAGAGGAAAAGGTGGGTGTAATGGAAAAAAAGCAAGAGTGAATAGGAGAGAGATTTCATTTAGATGGGTGGAAGTTAAGATAGGAATGAAGTTCACGAATGTGATTGTTACAGATTTTGTAACAGTGCATGTGGAATGTTGGCAGCTTAGAAAATGAAAGAGTTTCTAGTTTCAAGAGAGAAACAGAGTCAATGTGTGATAGCACATGAGAGTTATAACTCCTTAAGGAATGGTGTGAGGGTAATTTATGGCCTCATGGTAGCTTTTCAGCAATTGGGAACCACTATATTTTTTAGTAATTTTCTACATGATAGCACATTCTCTGATTAAGATAAAGCACAGTTTGAGCATTTCTTGGGAATATTAAAGGAAGTTATGGAGCTAACTTTTCTTGAAAATCTGACAATTAGTGAGTTAATTTATTTGTTAAAATTTAAAATATATGACAAGTAGTCAAGGGGTCAATTGAATCGCATGTAACTAAAAAGTAACCAAAATGAATCAAATTGCTTTTCACTAAATAAGATTTTAGACATGATTAGCTGTGAATTTTGTAAAAAGTTAACATGTCATATGATAAAATTTTCACTCTTTGGAATATTAAAACACAAGTGGTCCTTCATCCTTGCATTTCTATTTTTATCGAGCATCATTTACAAATTTTGAAAAATAAATCAGTATCTAGTAAAGTATTGATAGTCTCATTTGTTGCTTTCATGTATTTTGGAAACTGAAGTAAATATACTGATGGTCCTGATGGGCGGGAAATGGGTGCAAAACGTCAACGTATAATTGATCAAGGCCCCTCATTCTATGGTAATTCTCCAGGTTCAAGCTTTATGTACACTGCCCCTCCTCCTCCATACTCATATGTTAGCCAACCTCCACCTTTCCCTGTTGTTCGACTTCGTGGTCTTCCCTTTGATTGCACTGAGGCAGATGTGGCTGAGTTCTTCCATGGTCTGGACATAGTTGATGTCCTTTTTGTCCGTAAGAACAACAAGTTCAATGGTGAAGCTTTTTGCGTTTTGGGTTATCCTCTTCAGGTTGATTTTGCCCTTCAGAAGAATAGGCAAAACATGGGCAGGAGATATGTAGAGGTTTTCAGAAGCAAGAGACAGGAATATTATAAGGCAATAGCTAATGAAGTGGCTGATGCTCGTGGTGGTTCACCTCGCAGAAATGTCCCAAGGGCCAAATCTAGTGATGAAGCAAAGGACTCAGCTGAACATACAGGAATGTTGAGATTGAGGGGATTGCCATTTTCTGCAGGAAAAGATGATATAATGGAGTTCTTTAAAGATTTTGTGTTATCAGAAGATGCAATTCATATAATATTGAATTCAGAGGGAAGGCCAAGTGGGGAAGCATTTGTGGAGTTTGCCAATGCGGAAGATTCTAAAGCAGCAATGGCAAAGGATAGGATGACACTTGGGAGTCGCTATATTGAGTTGTTCCCTTCATCCCCTGGAGAGATGGATGATGCAATTTCAAGAGGACGGTGACTCTTCTGAAAATATCTTTGTTTTCAATTGCTACTTTGAACCTGTTATGATTTCCTACCTCCTTGTTTTTCTTTCCAGCTGGAATTTTGTTTACTAGTCTTAAGTCAATAGTAATATACCTTCTAAGTTTTATTATCTGAGAGCAGGTTGTTTTATGTTATGGTTAAATACAATAAGTTACAATCTTTATTAGGCTTTTATTTGATCTCTAATCTTGGATTGTGGCTTGACAAATGGGACTCTGGGTTACAAGTTGAAATTCCTCTGGACATTTTCGGTCAATTAGATAGTTTGCTTCACTATGTTAGGTGTAGCTTTATCTTAAATCTGTTAGGTATAACATGAAATTTTGTACCCTTGTCAGGATTCTTTTGATATCCATAAGGTAAAAAGAGTGTATGAAAAAGTTTGTATCTCATTGTTTGGAAGATTTGGCTCTTTTATTTTGCTTTGATATTTTGTTAACCAAGAGGCCTGATATTTATATTCCTTCCAAAAAGTGTTCCAAAATGTTAAAGCATGATTGGAAGAGAAACGGCATATGTATTCTGAAAATTATGCATTATTCCTGGCGAGTATGTCACACTTGCACACAAGGTATTTCATTGTTTTTTTTTTCTGGATACTTGTATGGACACCATAGCTGGAGTGAACCCCTTAGGAACTAAAATAGGTCATAGTATTTGGAATTTCAGGCCTGATTCTTGTAAAATAAAGAAACAGATTCTAGATCCAATTAGAGCTGATTTAGAAGATATACACTGCGATTGGGATCAGTCAATCTGAATAGAGGCCTCAGGGACTATTCTTTTAAGACATATATAATTATAAATGAACTATAATTCGAACTTTAGCTAGTTGACTTGTTTATTGTATTGTGCTTGTAGTTAGCACAAAGAAATTATGCAATTAGGATTATGTGTATTGCTTTTCCTGAGCCTTTAGTGATCTTTTTCGTGCAACAGACCTGAAATAGCGAATGAAGACAAGTGAAGCTTCTGCTTTTATTTCCAAAGCTTTAGAGTACTCAAATAATACAAGCTTATTTATATACCCTAAGCAGGCAAGTCTTCATTGCAAGAGTAAAATGGGTGGTTGGTCCTTACCATTTAACAGAGTTCTTTCAGTCATTAATCTATTTATTTTTATATTCAAGTGCCCGACCTCTTTAAATTGTTACAATTTAATCTTCTATTAACCAGAAAATTCCCTTAAAATGGATGGAGGATACATTCATATCAATATCATTCTGATATCTGGACATTTTCATTTATTTTAACAGAATTGTTTGATTAATGGAAAAGGCTTAAGCTTTAAGTTGGGCATCATGCAAACAAAGAAAACTATTACTTCCAGTCGGCTTGTAAAATGTAAACATTCTGTCAAGTTTGAGCATTGCTGAAATAGGTGTATATTGTGATTTAGCTCTCTTGATGTTGAGTTTTTGCTTGAGTTTCATCTAGAAATCATTACGCAATTTCATGGCATTACAAATTTTGTTTATAATATCTCCACAAATCTCATGATGTAATAGATATTGGTATGTTTTTTTAATTGCAAAATGTCATCAGGGCACAAATCCCAGTAGTTGAAATACTAAACTGTGTAACCAAAAAAAGAAGAAATAATAAACTGAAATACTTTATTGAAATGCATAATTATTTTGAGAAACTCAGGGTAGAGTAACTTCCACAATCATGTCTAAACTCTAGGTCCCTGTGCTGCTTCCCTGCATTCTCATATCAAATATAAATATTTTTCTAGGCTTCTTGTTAAATGCTTTCTTTCCTTCAATGAAAGCATCCATAAGATTTAAAATTAAGATCATTTATCTTGAAAAAAAGATACTCAACCAATAAAAATAAATATTATTAAATTCATTAATCAATGAGATGTTATGACATAATTCAATGATAGTATATGAGATTTATGGACGGTACATCCAGTATAAACTCATATATCATTTATCTTGAAAAAAAATTCAATCAATGAAATATATTATATATGCATAAAAATAACCATTCAAGGATCACATATGTATGCACAGTATACGCAAGTTTAAGTATCAAAATGATATCAAATTTTGTATTTATCCACACATCATCTGATACATGTTGAATATTAGTATTGTGTGTTTAACTTTAACCTAAGTAGCAAAGAAGAAAGGTTGAGACAAGGACTTGAAAATAATTAAGATCCATGTTTATCCATGCATGCCCCAAACTCAAACAAATAATAAATTTATTAGTATTCAAGCTGGAGAAGCAAGCCAAAGCCACGTGTATAAATAATGAAATGTGAAAACTAAATTTAGGATTCCTGAAAATCTAGCTGTTTAACAAAATGTTAAAAAAAGAGTTGAAAACGAGACACTGATACGAATTTAAAATTGTGTGATCAGACCAGATCAGTTGAAGCTAAGATTTAGGGCTTAGAGACAAAAATAAGTGTTCTTTCCCAACACTCGCTGATTTGTTTGTTCTCTCTGATGTCTCAAGTATAATTTTCACAAGAGAATCTTAACTATAATTAACCGTTCATTGGGCAGCAATACTGCAATGGCCTCTGTCAACATTATTCCTAGTATATACAAATATATATATATATATATATGTATATATATATATATATATGTATATATATTGTCATAGATGATTCTTCAAACGACGCATGCACCAAGTTTTCAAGTACTTTTTCTTCCCCTTTCTTTCTTAGGTTTCATCCAAATCCTAAATGGCTTTTCCACCAATTGAATCGAAGCCTTTTCTTTCATAACAGCTAAATGATTTATTGATCCTTTTGTAGTTGATGAATTATAATTAAATTTGTTCATGAATAGAGTCGAATCGAAAAAGTTACAAATTTAAGTAATATATTATAAAATTTCTTGTGCACTCAAATTTGATCCGATCTATATTTTAAATATTATATTTTGCTCAAACTTATTTTTATAAAATCCAAATCTTCCCTATGATATTGATTATGCACAAAACTTAATTCAAAAAAGCCTCTCTTTTTTATTCTCTGGGTACTGCTTAGGGCAGCACGGTCAGACCCTGCCCAAAATTTTTCCCATTGCTATTAAAACCCAACATTTGTAAGCTTATGAAAAATCTCTCCCCTGTCCTTTCTCTCTAGGGTTTTGATTATCTCTGTCTCTGTTCATGTTTTACTTGGTTCTCTTTCTATCGTAGTTTGGTTAATTTTCCAAGTTTAAATTATCTTTTGGTATTTTCAGTCTTGGGTTTTTATCACTTGTAACAATATTTCATCAATATGTTTCTCTTTGGTACTTGAATTTGGTTTGATGATGATCTGATATTGGTTTATCTCTGTATCATCATCTTCAAGTCCATTTTGGGTGGCTTTTCTTTTTTTTCCTCAGAAGTCATCCTTGAAAAGTTTGAGCTTCCAAAGGGATTGTTGAATTGGCTTTTTCTTACTACTTTTCAGTCAAATTTAGAAGCTCAGCTTTAATGAACTCCCCAGTTTTACAAGTACCGGATGACAGTTTTTCTGCCATGGTAGTTTCTTTCTCTTCACCCTGAAAACACTTGGTAAAGAGGTCGATCTTGTTCTTCCTCGCCAGTTTTAATATTCCTTTGGTTTTCTGTACTTCAACTACTGCTCTTGAACTATTCATCCACTATTTTTTTTTCGCCTTTACCGTTCTCTTTCAATGGCACCCACCAGCAGAAGAGGCAAAACTGCAGGAAAAGCAAGCAAGCCAAGAAGAAGTCATTACAAGAAGAAGGTTGTAAAGCCCAAGATCAGTATTCAAAAGGCATCAGAGTTGGAGGATTTGCCTTCAAAGTCTTCCACCATAAGTTCAGATCATCAGAATTCAAGGATGGATGGATTTGACATAGAAGGAAATGATGATATCTCCAGTACAAGTCCATGCTGTACACCAAAGGCTCAAAGGTTTCGAATACCGGAGATGGATACATGCCCTCCGGCACCAAAGAAGCAAAGGGTTCTCTCCAATTGCTCATTGCAAAGAACTCCCATTGCCTTCTTTGCTCCTCCAGATTTAGAGCTCTTCTTCTGCTTTGCACTCAGAGATATCTCAGTCTGATGACAAGTGCTAGGCTAGCTTTTACATAAACATAAGCACAATTTGATAGTTAAGATCAGGGGTTGTTCTATTTGATTTTCTATTAGTTTTATTTTGATATTTTAAATATGATATGATTGACGTATAGTGTGAGAAGCTAAGACTTTTGGGGGGGCTAATTTGAATTAGATTGGGATTTCAAATTTGTAGGGTATACTAATCACTAAATTTAGCTGGGGCTCTCCAACTAAATTTAGCTTTAATTCCTACTTTAATTTGTTTTTCTATTTTAACATTTCTTTTTCAAATGTATTGCTGACTTTTGAGGTTTGGAAGACTGCAGAATATGGGGTACTGCAATTTGAAGTTTGTAAGTGTGGCTTTTTTTTTTTTGGTAATAGGCTTTGTTTGTTGATGTTAAGTCAAGCTGAGAAAATGAAAGAATAGAGATACTTATTCTTGCTGTGTGCAAATCTTTCTCTCTGCTTCTTGTTTTTGTGTTCATGAGAGAACAATATTTATCACAATTCATATCGGTAACAATATTTTGGTTGATTTGATATGTGTGGCATCTTATGATAAAGTACAAGCACTCGATTTGATGAAAATATTCTTGATTTTCTATGCTGTGGTGGGCACCCAATTCATATGGAAGGAAGCACTATTGATTGTTTTAAGGAAAATTAAATAGATTATCAGACTTGATTAATGGCTAAATTGGTGAAATTTGAGGGTCCCTCACCCCAAACACTAGAAAAACAAATTACTTCTACAGAAGGTCTAACACCCACATATACATTTTAAAAAAAAATCTTTTGACGAAGTTGTAAGTTTTCTCATTTCTTTCTTGTTTGTTAACTGTAGTTAAAAATTTCCTTGGAATTATTACTACTAGGGCTGCAAACGAACCGAACACAAACGAACGAATTGATGTTTGTGTTCGTTCATTTATTTTTTAATGCCGTTCGTGTTCGTTAAGGAGTGCGTTCATGTTCGTTCGTTTGTTTGGTAGGGATTATTCGTTAATATTAGCGAACAGTTCATGAACATGTAAACGAACGCGTTCGTGAACACGTAAATGAATGCGTTCGTGAACACATGTTCATGAACAAGTATTCATAAGAACAAACTAAATATTAAATATTAAAAATCTTACATAAATATTAAATTTCACATGCAAATTGAAATCATCTAATTCAAAATCGGATTATTATCCTATCCACTGTCAGTGGAGTTTTTAAACTCCACAAGCGAGGTTAGAATGATGACATGTGTCTTTTAAAAATATTAAGAAAATAAAAAATAAATAAAATAAGACACGTGTCATCATCCTAACCCCGCTTGTGGAGTTAAAAAACTCCACTGACAGTGTATAAGATAATTTTCCTACAAAATCTTAAATACAACTTAAGTTAACAATGTTTTATTAAAATTGATAATTACTATTTTAAGTACAATTTATATTATACACATATACATATATTAAAGTATCGTATATATGTGTGTATACACAAATATGTGTAACATATATGTGTAAATGGTCAATGGATAAGATCATATGAATGAAATCTTAATTTATTATGAGACTTTTATTAATTTTATTTTTATACATTATGCTTAAAATTTTAAAAAAATAATTATTTTAAGTATAATTAACTAATTTAATTTTATAATTATATTTTATTAATTTTTAAACCAACAAAGTTATATTGTATAAATATATTTAAAAATTAGGTACTAATTGTCATAACGTTTCTTAGGGTTAGGTCGTTAGACATTAAAGAAATGGAGTCACCACTAATCTTTTTTAACTTAGGTGTGATTGGCCACCTAAATGACTCTAAGGACTGGTCTACATTTTTAGTTTTGGGTTCGAGATTTCATTTACGTGTAGGGAAGGTTATAGCACCCCTACAACGCCCAATATTGGTACCATTTTAATCTTGTGTTATTTTAACTTAGTCTAATTATATATTTCATATTATTGTTTAAATATTGAAAAATCTTTTAAGAATCCTCCATCATTCTGAATGAACTCTAAAAAGACTCTTCTCACCTCAAGAGTATTCAAGAGGTACTATTCGACTCCCTTGAAGAGGCTCCATCGTCGGAAATATTTTAGAATTTATTTATTATTTTTACTTAATTATTTTTATTACTTTTATTTATTTATTTATTTTAATATTATTTTTTATATATTATTTATTAATATTTTTAGGATTTTGGTATTTAATGTTGAGAATATCTCCTAAATTTTCCATCATTCTGGATAAACTTAGAAGAACCTCCTCACCTAGGAATTCCTCAAGTGTTACTCATTTGCAATTGCCTTGAGGATTCCATCATCGGAATTATTATTTTATTATTTATTAACTTTAATTATTATTTATTATTTTATTTTTATTAGAATATAAATTTTATTATTTATTATGTTTTTATCTTTATTTATTATTCGTTTATTTTGAAAAAGCCTTCTATGTCTTCCATCATTCTGGATAAACTTAGAAGGATCTTCTCACCTAAGAATTCTTCGAGTGTTACTCATTCGTAATCACCTCAAAGATTCCATCATCGGAATAATTTTAATTTTATTAAAATTTTCAATATTCATTGGAAGATCTATCCTAATTTTTATTTATTTATTTTTTATCCCTTATTTTAATTCCTATTTTAAACCTTATTTGTCATTATCCTTATACTTATACCCACTTATTCTTATTAAACACTATTTCTATCTTCTTAGAATATAAAAAAACGTGTACTAACTAACTAACAAAAAACTCATATAAAATATAAACAATTCAAGAGGCATAAAAGCATACCAATGTTGTCAGATGATGATGGCCAAATATATTACTTTTATCTTTGCCTTCACGTGGCCTTCAATTTCCAAGCAAATGAACCCAATATTTCAAGCGTTGATGTCTCACGTAAATACTTGACGTGGGCAACCCTTCCTTCCTAGCTGCTTTTACTCTTCGCTGGAAACTTGCCTCAGAACCTTTTGCCTAAGCTTAAATGCTGCTCCCGGAAACAACGAGTAGCCAAATGCCGTCGCTGCTTTGATTGAAATTCCCTTCTCCTTTGCTTGCTTTTTTTTTTATGCAAACTGCTTTTTTTCTTTTTTATGAATTTTTCTCTGAGGATTCTTGTCCCAAGTTATGGGGTTTGACCCCTTTTTATAGTCATAAACTTATTAGAGTCCTAATAGAACTAATCTATTCTATTAATTATCTCTTATTTTTAATATTTTATCTATTTAATTCTTGTGTTAATCCTAATCTAACTTTATCAAATCTAAATAATTATCTTAAAAATCTAATTATCCTATTCTAAAATTAATTTTATTTTCTTTTCTTATCTCTTCCCTTTTTTATTATCATTCCTAAATCCTATTTTAATTTTAATTTCCTAATTAATGTTAATTCTAAAATCTAAAAAATTCTCATTTAATTCTAGCTTAATTCTAAATTGTTAAATTAAAATACAATGTCACCCAATCCAATTAATTATTTTTACAAATTAAGACTCCGGACAAAATAAGGTGTTTACACTAATTTTTTAGGTTAATGTCTTAAAAATAGGGTATATTTATATTATATAACTTATATAATATAAATAATTTTAATATTTTAATAAATAACAAACGAACAATAAACGAACATAAACGAATGAACAACAAACGAACAACAAACGAACAACAAATGACACTTTAAACGAACGAACAATAAATGAACGTAAACGAACAAACAAAAAACGATAAACGAATAATAAATGACACTTTAAACGAACAAACAATAAACGAACATAAACGAGCCTGTTCGCTAACAAAAACGAACGAAATATATCTCTGTTCATGTTTGGTTCGTTTAACAAACGAACACTAAAATATTGTTCATGTTCGTTTGTTAAATTTAATAAACGAACATAAACGAACAAAAACCGAACTAGTTCACGAACGGTTCGTCGAGCGTTCTGTTCGTTTACACTTCTAATTACTACACGACAAGTTAGGACCTGTATGGATGCAAACGGGACCCAGTGCAGTGGAGTGAGATTTCTCATCGTGCCATCGTTCCATATTTGCTCCTTTCTCTCCTCGTGTTTTTTCATTTTAATATAATATTTTTAATTATCATTTTCTCTTTGCACTATACTTATTTCACCGTCATTACATCCAAAACACATCACCATTTAACTATCACTGTTGTCTTCAATCTTATCGAAACTAATCTCATCACTTATGCAAACTAACCCTTAAACAATAGAAAAAGACGATGTTGGGGTGGGAGTTGTTGTTTTCAATAAAATACTTATAATAGTGCCTTATTTTAAATGGGGTGGTGCTTCATTTTAAATTGGGTCATTTTTTTAAAAAGAAAATATTTATAAAGAAGATTTTAAATTAAACAATATAATATATAATCATATATAAATATATAAAAGCTAAAGTTTTTGGCTAAATGTAAAATATTATGTGAATAATCCAAATATTTGACAGTGTATTATTTTAAAATAAGAAAAATAGTTATCTTTTTCAATTTTCTAAAAGATTAACTTCTATATTGATTAAAATTACAAAATAAATCAATTATATTTTTAAATTTTTTCAGTGTGCTATTTAAATCAATGAACTACCAATTTAATTTTTTTTCATTTTTTAAAAATGATAAACAACTATATATAGTTAAATTAAAAAAATAAATTATCTTTTACCAATTTCTTTACCCAACTGTAATCATTGTTAACTAATTAATGTTGATATAACTTATAAGTAGTGTTACTCTCTTATATTGCTCCTCTATTGGTTTTTGTTTCTGCACATGCAATATTTTACTATAAAAATTTATATAAATAAATTAACAATTTTAAATAGAATCATCATTTGTGATATAAACATATAATTAATTATGCCAAGTGTGTTTTTAGTAGTTTAGCTCATTCATATTTCAAATCAATAATTTCTTTTTTACAATTATACTCTATTTGTTCGTCTTATAAATTTTCAATTTAGCATCAAATAAAAAGGTTTGCCACAAGATGGATTCCTAGACCAAGTTGGAGGTTATTTGGGAGGCTTAGGACAACCGAGGAGGAAATTTAGAAAGCTTTAAATTAACTTGACAATTTTAGATACAACACGATGATACAATACAAAAATGACATAAGTAAAAGATGTAATAGTGACACGGGTTAAAAGTTAGTAAAAACTGTATATAAATATGTTAAAAACAAAAAAATAATTTTTTTGTTTGATATATCAACATAAATTTTGACAAAAAAATTTTATATTTTACATGACACAAATATAATTTTTAATTATACAAATACAAATTTTATACGTGAATTACTAGATTGATTTTAAATAGGGAATAGGAGAATTTTCTCGGAACTTTGGGAAGAGCAATGGTTGAGAAACCAAGAGAAGGATTTTTCTACTTGGAATTCAGAGTAGAAAATGAAGAGCACGATAAGGGTATTTGTAATGAAAGATTGGTGGTAGATTGGAATGGTCAATGCAAAGCTAATCCTTTGGATGGCAAATCTCAGGAATAATTATCCCGGAATTTATTGAAAAAAAAAATTATCACCATTAAGTCCTATTCCACATGTATCAACCGATTGGCACAATTGACTGCTGCTAAACTTGGCGTGTTGCTTTAACTTGAAATGCATCCCAGCTTCAATCCCAATTTAAGTTTGACTCTTCTTAACCCATCAACACATATGTGAACTGATCAAGTTCATAATTAATATCAACTCCTGTCCGTTTTATCTCAAAGTGGCTCAAAGTCAAGATTTTGTTGTGTTTTTTGTAGCCTAACCGATCGACTCAAGGTCTACCGATCGGTTGGCTTGCCGTTTGTCATCCATTTTTATTTCTTTCAGAATCTATTACTTAGTTAATTAATTAATTAAGGTGCAAAACTTGATACTTACAACATGGCAAAAAAAAAAGAGATTATAGTAAACATATATATAATTGATTTCCCTATATATGTATTGTAAATCACATGGTATTCTCATATCATATTAAATATGAAAATAATCGGCGTTAGCTAAAAAAATTTGATCTGATTAAAATTTGAACCCTATTTTATATATTATTGATTTAGCTAGAGTATATATGTCTTAAAAAATGTTATAGTACCAACAAATAGTTGGAAGAAGTGAAAGTGGATTTTTTTTCTAGACATTTGGATGGGGTTTGAATCTAGGAATCTCCACTGTCAAAAGGTTTTATTGTTTACAATTCTCAGCCTGAATAGGATTAATCTCAAATCGTAAAACGGATGAAAAAAACCTGTACTTAAAAAAAAAGTCATAGTAAAGATGGAAATTTTTTTTCCTTAATGTGGTTTGTTTTTTTATATAGATTTTTGCTTGATTTTGCATAATTTTCTACTTTTTGTTTTTTCTAGATTTTTAATTTTTTGTAAAAATTTTAAATTAATATTATTGTGTTTATTATTTGGTTTTAATAATTATTAGATAAAAATTAATATTTTTATACTTCTTATTTATTTTTATTATTAAATAAAAATATTGAAAAAATTTACAACATAGTATCACGTCCCGCGCCTCCCGCACATCAAGTCTCTGGGGCTGAGAGCGTGTGAGCAAACCGGCGACACTAACGTCTGACACTGTCTGCTGCAAAACTCAATCCTAGGTTCAGCTATGGCAACAATAGTTTTTACAGATCGCCTAGGAGCCATAGACTTGGCTACATGACAGCCGTTTATTCTTTGTGGAGTTTGTGTATATAAAGGGGCGTCCTCCCCTTCACTTTTTTAGCTGGTTGTAACTTCTTGTACAGTCTCTTTTTTCAGCAATATACTCCCGATTTTCCTCTGCCATTTTTTCCTTTTGTTTTTGCTTATTTTCGCCAGTCTGTGTGGGTGGTGCTGCAGGCTTTAGCCATGTTAGGGTCCTTAGAGCTTTCCTTTAGCGCACACACCCCTCGGAGGTTGTAGTAGGCTGACTTAAGTGCACTTTGGTAGGAAGAACCTTACCTAAGGCCGCACGTTGCTGAGCTTAAACACCCAGGACGTGACAGTTGGTATCAGAGCAGGTCTCGCAGCAGCCAAAACAGCAGAAAAGATGGCCAGTTCAGAAGCCTCAACATCCTAAAGGACAGGAGCCACAATGGTGTAAGAGCCTCGCCCATCTCACCAGGCCGTCGGCAAGCATCCCCTAGATGATCACACACGCCCCAAGTTTACCCTTACACATGAGGTTGGCGATCGCCCACACCCACTTATGTATTGTCCGCTTTGGCGGTCGCCCACCTCACGGCTTTGTCTCAAGGGTCCTGAAAAACTCAGGATAATTCCCTTGAGTGCGTTTCTGAGGCTCGAACCCTGGTACTCTTCAAGTACTCGAGCCTTATACTCATATTACCATTTGGACAAGTTGTCTCAATGGTAATATGAGTGTAAGGCTCAGGTACTTGAAGAGTACCAGGGTTCAAGCCTCAGAAACGTGCTCAAGGGAATTATCCTGAGTTCTTCAAGACCCTTGAGACAAAGCCGTGAGATAGGCGACCGCCGAAACGGACAATACGTAAGTGGGTGTGGGTGATCGCCAACCTCACGGGTAAGGGTAAACTTAAGGCGTGTGTGATCGCCTAGGGGATGCTCGTCGATGGCCTGGTGAGACGGGAGAGGCTCTTACATAAAAAAACACGTTTTTTTATGTAAGAGCCTCGCCCATCTCACCAGGCCGTCGGCGAGCATCCCCTAGGCGCCCTAGCGCCAGGTTTACCCTTACACGTGAGGTTGGCAATCGCCCACACCCACTTACATATTGTTCGCTTCTGCAGTCGCCCACCTCATGGCTTTGTCTCAAAGGTCTTGAAGAACTCAGGATAATTCCCTTGAGCGAGTTTCTGAGGCTCGAACCCTAATACTCTTCAAGTACCCGAGCCTTACACTTATGATACCATTGAGACAATTATGTAAGAGCCTCGCCCGTCTCACCGGGCCATCGGCGAGCATCCCCTAGATGCCTTCGCCTCAGGTTTACCCTTACACGTGAGGTTGGCGATCGCCCACACCTACTTACGTATTGTCCACATCAGCGGTCGCCCTCCTCACGGCTTTGTCTCAAGGGTCTTGAAGAACTCAAGATAATTCCCTTGAGCGCGTTTCTGAGGCTCGAACCCTGGCACTCTTCAAGTACCGGAGCCTTACACTCATGATACCATTGGGACAAGTTGTCTCAATGGTATCATGAGTGTAAGGCTCGGGTACTTGAAGAGTACCAGGGTTCGAGCCTCAGAAACTCGCTCAAGGGAATTTTTATGAGTTTTTCAGGACCTTTGAGACAAAACTGTGAGGTGGGCGACCATCGAAGCGGACAATACGTAAGTGGGTGTGGGCAATTACCAACCTCACGTGTAAGGGTAAACCTAGGGCGAAGGCGCGTAAGGGATGCTCGCCGACGACCTAGTGAGACGGTTGAGGCTTTTACATAAAAATACGCGTTTTTATGTAAAAACCTCACCCGTCTCACCAGACCGTCTGTGAGCATCCCCTACGAGATCACACACGCCCCAGGTTTACCCTTACACGTGAGGTTGGCGATCGCCCACACCTACTTATGTATTGTCCGCTTTGGCGGTCACCCACCTCATGGTTTTATCTCAAGGATCCTGAAGAACTCAGGATAATTCCCTTAAGAACGTTTATGAGGCTCGAACCTTGGTACTCTTCAAGTACTCGAGCCTTACACTCATGATACCATTGAGACAACTTGTCTTAATGGTATCATGAGTGTAAGGCTTGGGTACTTGATGAGTACCAAGGTTTGAGCCTCAGAAACGCGCTCAAGGGAATTATCCTGAGTTCTTCAGGACCCTTGAGATAAAGCCGTGAGGTGGGCGACCGCCAAAGCGAATAATACGTAAGTGGGTGTGGGCGATCGCCAACCTTCATGTAAGGATAAACCTGGGGCGTGTGTGATCGCCTAAGGATGCTAGCCGACGGCCTGGTGAGACGGGCGAGGCTCTTACAAAGGGGGACGTGGCAAGGGCAAGAAGACCACTGTGAAGGAGGTAGAGGCCGCCTTTGAGGCACGCCTGGCCAAGGTGGAGTTGGCCATGGCGAAGATCCAAGACACGCCTGAGGAGCGCTTGGAAGAGGTGTGCTCGTCAGCAAAGGAGTTCAAAGAAGAGGTATGAGAGAAGGTGGATGAGATGTAAGAGAGGATTGGAGAGGAAGTAGAGCAACTCGCCCAGAAGAATTCAACGTTAGAGGCTGTGGTTGTAGCTCTACAAGCGGAGGTGGAGGAGCTCAAGAAGAGGCTCGTCGCTTGTGAAGGTGCTGTCGGGGGAGGCCTGTTGGCCATGACAACTAGGGCGAGATTGGAGGTTCCCAAGCCAAAGGAGTTCAAGGGGACCCGTTCAGCCAAAGACGTGGATAATTTCTTGCGGGGGATGGAACAGTACTTTCGAGCCATGAGCATCAAGGAGGACGCCACCAAGGTTAGTACCGCTTCCATGTACCTTACTGACTTTACCCTTTTGTGGTGGTGTAGGCGTTATGAGGACGCCAAGCGAGGAGGAATACCGATCGGGACATGGGAGATGTTCCAAAGGGAAATCAAATAGTAGTTCTATCCAGAATATGCTGCTGAGGAGGCCCGAGCCAAGCTGAGAAGGTTGACACAACAGGCTAAAGTACGGGAGTATGTGTTGGAATTTACTAAGCTGATGCTACAGATCCCTAAAATTAGTGAGGAAGAGGCGTTTTTCTCGTTCATGGACAGCCTTAAACCCCGGACGAAGCAAGAGTTGAAGAGGATGGGTGTTCAGAACCTTAATCGAGCAATTACTGCTACCGAAGGATTAGTGGAGTTCCAGAGGCAGGACAAGCCCGAGTTGTCCAAAGCCAAGTTCCAGGGTAAAGATGGGGGAGCCAAGTGCTCAAGTGGCAACAGCCCTCCCCGTTTCAACAAATGGAAGTCCTCTAGGGGCGAGGATGAAAAGAAGGGGCAAGTCGAGAAAGGCGAGCAAACAGAGAGGTCACCAATGAGTTGTTTCTTGTGTGATGGGTCACATAGAGATCAAGATTGCCCTACCTGAGGTAAGTTGGTTGCCATCGCCCAAGGCCAGGTTGAAGCTGATCGAGAAGCTTCGAGGCTAGGGACAATGGTACTAAACACCGTGAAGACCAAGGGAGGTCACCAACGGAAAGGGATGAAGCTAGGGACGATGGTGTTGAACGCCGTAAAGACCCGAAGAAGAGGTCACCAACGAAAATGGCTCATGTTCGCCGATGTTTGGGTGGCGGGCACGAGGTTGACCGCCCTAGTCGATACAGGAGCATCTGGCTTGTTCACGTCAGATCGGGTTGCCAGGGGATTGGGACTTAAGATCGCAAAAGAATCTGGGTCTGTAAAGATGGTGAATTCAAAGGAGGCTCCAATCACGGGTATGGTTCGAGGAGTGGATGTACAGATAGGCGAGTGGAAAGGGCGAGGAACGATTGAGGTATTTCTCGTTGATGACTATGATCTTATTCTTGGTTTAAGTTTCCTCGATCAAAGTAATGCTTTACTTGTTCCTTTCGTCGATTGTCTATGTGTGCTTGATCACAAATGTCCATGTGTTGTTCTCGTGAGGCTAGAAATAGGACCTAGATCCAAGGTAATGTCGGCAACGCAGGTCGCCAAAGGAGCTCGCCAAGGTGAAAGGACAAACCTGGGGGCGCCAAAGACAGAGGAGTCATCAGTCATCACCAACAACACCCCACCGGAAGTGCAGAAGGTGTTGAATGATGACTGGAATGTGAGGTCGCCTAGGCAGGTTCAGCGACAAGAATTATTGGCGAAGGTCGACCATGAATTGGCGAATAGTCCTAGGCAAGTCCATATGGTCACCAACTCCCTTAATCGAAAGGCAGAGATCACCGTAAGTAGTTCGCCTGAGCGATCTATAGTCGCCCAAACTAGAGAGGGTCCATCCCAAGATCCCACGACCAAGGTCGGGCACAAGTCGACCGACCAAACCAAGGTGTGCCAACACAAAGCAGCCAAGCGGTCGAAGGGATGGGTGAACCTGAAGAGGCGAGATACCCGAACAGTGTCAAGGCCAGTGCCTATTGGGGTCAAGTCCGCCTATGCCAGGGAAGTCCAAGACATCCTAGCTGACCGGTTGATTCGGTGACAACACCACAGACCTCAACATGAGTACTTGGTTCGATGGAAGGGACTGCCAGATAGCGAGGCCAGTAGGGAGCCAGCACAAGTGCTGTGGCAGTACCCAGACCAAGTGGAGAAGTTTTGTGCGAGGCTGGTAGAGGCGACGAGGGGGTCGCCAGAACAGATGGGGGAGAATGTCACGTCCCGCGCCTCCCGTACATCAAGTCTCTAGGGTTGAGAGCGTGTGAGCAAACTGGCGGCACTGACGTCTGACACTGTTTGCTGCAAAACTCAGTCCTAGGTTCAGCTATGGCAACAATAGCTTGTACAGATCGCCTAGGAGCCATACACTTGATTGCATGACAGCCGTTTATTCTTTATGGAGTTTGTGTATATAAATGGGCGTCCTCCCCTTCACTTTTTTAGCTTGTTGTAACTTGTACAATCTTTTTTTCAGCAATATACTCCCGATTTTCCTTTGCCATTTTTGCCTTCTGTTTCTGTTTATTTTCGCCAGTCTATGTGGGTGGTGTTGTCGACTTACACATTTTAGATTCCTTAGAGCTTTCCTTTAGCGTGCACACATCTTAGAGGTTATGGTAGGCTGACTTAGGTGCACTTTGGTCGGAAGAACCTCTCCTAAGGCCGCACGTTGCTGAGTTTAAGCACCCAGGATGTGACAATAGCCCGCAGATAACTCATCACGTGTAAATTGAAAAAAACCCTTGAGATATATTTTTATATAACAATATAAGTAACAATTATAAAAAAAATTAACTTAAAAATTATCACATGACCAATACCCGTCATGTCACGTGGGAGTTAATAAGCCAATTTAACTTATTTTTAATAATAACAAATATATTATTATTATTATTATGTATAATTATTTTATACACTACTGATGCATTTTTTTACTCCACAAGCGAGATTATGATCAAAACACATATTCTATTTTATTTATTTATTTTAATATTTTTATAAAAATATGTCACAATCTTTACATTTTTTGTGAAATAAAAAAAACAAATTTTTACTAAGGGTATATATAAAAATTACCCTATTATTATTGTTATTATTATAGATATTTGTAAAGTCGAGATGGTGGTATCAGACTGTGAATGTTTGGTTGTCTGAGCTCAGCCCAACATTGCCAATTGCCAAGAGAATCCTATGAAGAGACTCGTGCAGGTATGATCATTGTCATAGTGGAGAATATCAAAATAATTTCATTTCTCAATTCTCATTATTTTTTGCTTTAATTTGATATTTAATGCCTGTATTTGAGAAAATTGTTAATATGGCACCAATTAAAAAAAATGTGATATTGTACCTATACTTTAATTTCAATGTCAATTTAGCCCAATCTGTTTACCGAATCGGTTTATGTGGCTGAGGCTGACGACCAATCGATGTATGACATATGGCATAAACAGTGACATCAAATTACAAGTTTTATTCAAGAGGATCATTATTCAAAACTGGACTTTTTAAATTTATTCATTAAAAAAATTAAATTTTTATTTATTTGAAAATATTAAAATAAAATTTTCATATTTTTGAGAAATAAAAAGAAATAGAAATTTTAAAAATTTCTTTTTATTTTTAAAATAAAACTGAATTTTTTAAAAAAATTATATTTTAAAAATGAAATTCATTGTTTCAAAATAAAGTATCAATTTTAAAAAATATATTTTTTATTTTCAAAACTTTCAAATTCTGTTTTTGGTGTAAAAAACTTTTCAAATATTAAAAAGAACAAAATCTTACAACTTTTGGAATTTATGCTGTTTATCTTTTTTCTCTCAACAATTGAAATTTTATTATTCGCAAAATTAAAAAATAAATTCTAAATTTTTTATTTAAAAAAATAAAAATGAAAAATATTATAATAAAAAATAAAAAATAATTATTTCTTTTTTTTCTCTTATTTTCTAATCCTCTTACCTATATTTCTCTCTCCCAAAATTCTCTTTCTCATTGTGGATTTCGATTAACCACCGATCACATTTGGTGAACCTAGATTGGATCCAACTTCAATAGGCCAATTGATCCAAAAATAAACTGGAATCGAGCTTCAGTTAATCTAGTTATTTACTAATTAGTTTAATTTATTATAGTTAATTACCAGTTTATCTAGTTTGAATAATATGATTTTCTCA
Source organism: Heritiera littoralis (assembly GCA_031772115.1). NCBI lineage: Eukaryota > Viridiplantae > Streptophyta > Magnoliopsida > Malvales > Malvaceae > Heritiera > Heritiera littoralis. The sequence continues at coordinate 34,150 of JAPDPK010000128.1, read as the reverse complement.
ATTATCTGTTTATAAAATGTAATATGCTGATTATGATTGTAACTTTTAATGAAAATATATTATTAAAAAAAAATTCAAGTATCATGTTACACATTTTATTTTTATAATTCATGTACCTCGGTAGACATTGTCTTTAAATAAAGAGATTAAATATGACATTAACCTTTTATTTTTATATAATGATAATAATATTGTTGTGAATTCTCTGAAGGAAACCGAAACAAACATGCAGCGGAATTTAAATCATTCGGCCTCCACCAGGATCGATTCGGAGGGTTGCCTGATTAGGGTTTCGAGATTTACCTAACGTTTTCTCTGCTTTTTCTGTCTTTGGTCGAATCACAAGCAGCAACTTTTCGTTCCTGCCTCTATGGTATCCACACGAACGGATCTCACGACTCTTGAACGTCTCACGATCAGATGCCTTAAGGAGCGTTTTTGATTCTTTTAACCGAACTGCTAGCTTCGATTAAAAGAATACTTTTCTGTTTTCTAATTGTTGTGCGGCTATGTTTCAGAAAACATCCTTTTATAGGCAGTAAATTTTACCCTAAAATTTACTGCCAAACAGAACTCTAATCCTACTTAGAATAGGATTAGTTATATCCCTAATCCAATTCAGAATAGGATTAGTTATATCCTTAATCCAATTTAGAATAGGATTAATTAAGCTCCTCATTGATCCGTTCTAAGTGTGCGACCCAATAGGTTCTCAAAACAATGGCAATGACAAAATTGTCACAGGCAATGAGCGGTATCTAGCAACACATCATTGCTACCCATGTAACGAGAATGTCAATGACTCGACATAACCTTACTCGTGATAGATGTTACTGTGTAGTCTAATCCTTTTATCCTTTGATGTCTTGATTAGACACAAGTCATGGAATGTGTCACACTTGTATAGTCTAATCAGCGTTTCTTGATTCCTGAGTAGACTAATTAAGCAAATAAAATCAATATCTCATATTGACTTATTTGAGCACGGCCATGCATTTTAGTCTCACTCTATCAAAGGGCCCAAGACATCACTCTTGTTATATAAGAGGGATAAATCCTATCTTGATCACTCAACATCCCTCTACATAGATCGAGGCATACCCAATTACTACCTTTATAGTCCATCCTGTTACGAATGACATCTAGCAGCATTAAAGTATGCAATTCTCTATGTTGGGATCTCTGATGATCTCAAGTCAAAGGATCACATACACCATCATCACTATGAGAATCGCTTATGACACTCATATAACAATCCATGTAGCGTTCTCATGGAGGGTCGATCCAGTACATAGTTCTCTAACATGTACCTATGTGATGACTTGATATCCTATATCCATGACAATGGTCATCAGTCAACCACATACTAGTCTTATCGTATCATTGTTATCCTTGTTCACAATAATACTTGACTAGGGATATTTTAAGAATAGTGTGTTATTACTATTCTAAGGACATTATCATATAAGATTATATTACGCAGTTATAAAACAAATATAATAATGAACTATAAATAAAAATGTCATGATACATAAAAATGCCAAAGTCAATCATCTAATGAATGGTTCTAAGGGCATAATCCAACATTCTCTCCATTGAACACTTTCCATTATTTATTATGAGCCCATCATAGGATGAATACATTGCTTTGTATAGAAATATTTGGAAGAGAATAATACATATAAACGATCTAAGTGAATTTAAATATTAGTTCATATAGCTTATCTCAATTTCTTAAAATAAATGCTTTAATGATAATGATGATGATTATGAGCCCATCGTTCTTCTTTTATTGCATGCTTATGATCATATTTCTTCATTAGAACTGGATTTTTTTTTTAATTTTGGGTTCTTTAAGTACTGATTAGAATATTACCATATGGAATTTGCAATTATTGAATCAGAACAAAATATTTCTGAGAACCAAATTAATAAATGATAATAAACCTTATAATAATTTGGTTCATTTGAAGCCATGATCTCTACAAGTACCACTCAAACCCAGAGTTTCTTTATGCATAATAATGAAAACTGTTCACTGCGTGATGTAAGATATGATTCAAATATCTTCTTCCTATTTTCCACCAAAAAAAATATCTTCTTCCTATTACTTGTTGGGTATGAACAAAGTCAGATATAATTGATTTTAGTCAAAAATTACTGGGCATAATAACCATCATTAATTTTTTTTTTTTACTTGGTTTCCTGGCTAAATAGATGGCTCTAACATCTGCTGGCTGAGGAAAAAGTAAAGGTAAATCTCTTTCATGTTTCCAAAAGCAATGGAGTTTGTTGATGATTTTTCCTTCTTTCCTCTGAATTAAATAACAAGAATTCTATTTAGACAGGTAATGAAATCCTAATAGATTAATTTAATTAGACTTACATTTTAGATTTTTCTGAGTTTTTTGTGCTGATTTGCAATTGCATCTCAACTCGGCTTAATGACTAACAAATCAGTTGGCATGAAATTGTGAAGATATTCATGCAGATTACCATAAACGAGACCAAGCACAAATTGCCTCTGCATTTATTTTTCATGGAATTTCAAACATTAATGTTATTTAATTATTTTTTGTTATTAGTAAAAAAATATTACTAATGGAGGAGCCTAATTCAACCCTTAAAGACTTTATTGGCGATTGTGATAAATGTTTGAACACTGTTTTAATGAACTAGTTTACCTTTTTCTTCTATGATATCTTATTTTATTTGATGATTAATGACATGACTTTTTTCTCTTTCTATCAATCATTTTTTCAAACATAAACATGATGGCGTTTGTAGATATAAGTGTACATGGTTGATCAGCATTCAGCATAAAAATCTTGCTTTATAACACTTCTCTCTCTCCTAATAATCTTAATATAAGTTGAAATCTCGTTATACGAAAGTCACTTTGAATCTTGACTGATTCGAAATCAAATTACAATTAGATCTGATATGAAAAAAGCTTTTTAATGTTGTTTTTTACATTCACAAAGCTCGAATTCGAAACTTTATTTAAGGGGTAACGAATTCTTTTCACTTGATCTAATAAACATTGATTTAATACAAGTAATTGATAAGTTAAAAAGTGCTTAAAAACTCCTTTTTAAAAAAAATAAGTTTAATATAAGTTAATCTAAATTAAATATTTTCATTTAGATATAAACATTTTAGATTTAATAATTAATCATAAATATATATATTTTCTAATTATAACATTAATTAAGTTTTTAATTACTATTATTGTTGTTGCTGTAGGTGCAAATTCAACAGCCGTCACTATCAGAGTCGCATCCAAAATTAACCTTTTATGGCAAGTGAGATGTTTCACCGGATGCCTAGAGCTAGAGATGAAGTGCATGTGCTTAGTTAAGAGTGCAAATATCATTCACTGCCTTCGCGCTTGACGTAGGATAAGATAGTTGAAAAAGGAAAAACAAGTGGCCGATGGTTTAACTCTGAATGTCTACCCCTTGTTGGAACTTTTGGAAAATAATAAATAATTTCTGTGGCCCATTGCTTGTCGCTTATGAGTCATGAGCATATGTCCGTAGCCATAACCTACTTGATGAAGCTACCTTTTCTTATCTTCCAACATGCAATATTGGATACCCATAAATTTCAAATAACTGCGAAACTTATTTTATAAACTTCAAGCCAATAACTACTATTGTTTACTTCAAGATTATCTTCTTTAAAAATATTAGCTCAGGCTTATTTGGTTTTTTTTTGGATCATTGAAAAATTTTCATTTCCAAAGAAGCATGATAATTATTACATAGTAATTGTAGATACTTGATTTTTACTATTAATATTTCTAAAATAATTTAAAATAAATAACAAGATTGTTTCAGCTGGGGTTGTTCCGCAGAACAAAACCATTATTTCATTTAAAGTTCTTCCACATATTAACAAAATTGGATAGTTCAACAAAACAATATTTATCACATAACAATTTTTTCACAAGACAATCTCTTCTTAAAATAACTTTTTTATAGAACAACACCAATATCTTCACTAAATAGCAACTCCATCAAAAAGAAGAAATGAAAATAACTCTGAAATAGGGTATGATTCTTGGTTTAACTTCACTATTAGAATGTTTTGAAGAGCTTGGTTTTGGTGGATAGTTAAGAGTTCTTTTTTTAACCTTTCTATGAAATATGAATGTTTTGCCCTCTTTCTTTAAGAACAAATAGTGGACTGTTATATTCATTATTTATTGTATCCAAAAGTGAAACTTTCATTATACAAATATTAACTCTTTTGTAGCTGTCAATCTTATCATTATGCTTATTGATGCTCATGTTTTGTAACTTCTATTTTTGATAATCCCACATAGGAGTTTTCACTAATCTTGAGGGGTACTTTTCCTAAAGATGAAACTAGTGATGTCAACGGAGTGGATAGCTGCAAAATTTGAGGTATGTGAACCTGAACTTGATTATGTTTTAGATTACCCGAATTTGATTAACTACCCGAATATTTTCATTTTTATTACTCGAACCCTACCCATTTAATATAAGAATTACCCGTTAATTACTAATCCCGATTAAATACCCATTTATTAAGTCAAAATTTGACTTTTAAATATAAATTTAAAATCAATTGTAATGCATATTATTAGGAAAATTAAATTAATAAATCTAAATTAACTCATAAAAATAAATTATGTTAAAAATCATAATTAAAATACTTAATGAATTATTTAATTAAGTAGTAAATTAAAAATAAATAATTTATAAATAAACATATATAATAATATTTTAAAAAATATTATTTATAATCGAGTTCGGGTAGCAAGGTACCCTAAAATTACTATCCAAACCCATGACAATTAGTAAAATTACAACTCAAACCCTACCCAAACCCAATTTTTAAACACCCTAACCTTACTTAATCGGGGTGGGTAGTATAAGATACCCAGTTATAGGATACCAATTTACATCCCTAAATAGAACACTTTCTCAAATTTTCATTATATTAGACTCTTCTCTGACTTTCCTTTTTCAGTATTGTTCTGCCTTATTCTCAACCTTACTCGACCTTCTACTATTGCCCCTCGTTGCAATCAATACTTTAAGGTTTGCTTCAGTCTTCCTCTCTGTCATTTCCAAGCACATATCGTTCACTCGTTTGCAACGTTTTCCTCTCATCATCGAAACACGAGAAATGTATTTTCAAGTAGTTATTTTGCTATGCTTTCATGAAGCAGTATTGTTGAGAGCTGTACTGTCAAGAGTTGTATTACTAGAGAATTGTATTACTAGATAGCTATGTTGTCAAGAGTCATACTGCCAGGAGTTGTACTGCTTGGAGTAGTACTGCTATGCAATTGTATAGTACTGTAAGGTAGCTATGCTACCAGGAGTAGTACTATCAAGTAGAGGTGGTTAACAGGCTCGGTTGACCCGACCTAGTTCGAAACTGGACCAGGTCAACCCAACCTATTAACCGGTATAGGTTATACCGGTTCGTTATTTTGAGGATTGGGTTGCGTTGTTGCTTGTTGCTTTAGAGCAACGGCTCCTTAATGAGTCATTGCTCCATTTGAAAAGGGGGAAGGAGGGGGTTTAACGACTCCCTCCAATTTTTTTTTTCAAATTTTTCTTTTTTTTTCAATTTTTCTCTATAAATACCTCCCCATTTTCATTATTTTTTTCTTTACATTTGCTTTCAATATTCTCTCAATACTCAAACTCTAAAATTATCTTATTCTAAATTTCTAACATAATTATTTTTCTCTCTAAAATTCAAAATCCACTTACATTGTTCTCTTTTATTCTCTAAACATAAATCAATTTTCTTCAATTTCCTTTTCTTTTTACAATTTTACAAATTTGAGTTTCAACTTCCAAATTCCAATATATATTTACTTCCTTCCAATATATATTACTACATCTATTTCTTTCAAATTTTCAAATATATTTATTTAAAAAAATATAAAAAAATGTTATTTTTTTAGTCATTAATGTTTCGTTTCTCACTCTTTTGATTATACCGAAATCCTCAATTTGGGTGACGAATCATTCAATGAATTCGAACGCAACAATCATCTGGAAGAGGAGCTTCCTTCGGCACCACCTATATATCATAGTGGTCGTGGTCAAACACAATCATTAGCTGCCACTACTACTGCTACATCATTGAGACTGACGAAGATAAAGATTAACCACCCCAAAAAAAGTAAAGTATGGGAGCATTTTAGAATAGTGCCAAAAGAAGGTTGGATCGAATATTTGTAGAATATGTAAAAAGGTTTATGCTTATAGCTCTGATGGAAGTGCAAGGGGTACGGGTATGTATAAAGATATTTAATTGGTACACATAAATTTAATCCAGATGAAGTACAATATGAAATTAATAAAGGCATATAATCTCAAAATAATATACATGATTGTGGAAAACAGATTTTTTTTTTTACAATGTTCAAGCTAGGTGTGGTTTAGTTAAATTTGTAGTTAGAACTGAATAGCCATTCACAATATGTGAAAAGGTAGGATATTTAGAATTGTTTGTAAATATTTACAACTTGCATATAAATTTGTTTCTAGACATACATTAAAAAACGATTGCATGGACATGTTTAAAGAATATAGGCAAGCTTTAATTCATAAACTAAGTAATATTTCATCTAGGGTTAGTTTAACTAGTGATATTTGGGCTAGTGCTAATGGTATGAGTTATCTTGTTATAACTTGTCAATGGTTAGATGAAGATTGATGCATGCAAGAATGCATTTTATCCTTATATGTAATAGAAGAATCGCATAATGCATATACTATTAATAAATATATTACTAATGTTTCTAAATTGTATGGAATTGAAAATAAAATTTTTGCTATTACTTTAGATAATGTTTCGAGTAATACTGCAATTATTCTTAGGTTAATTAAAAGTTTAAACCCAATTACGCAAGGTGTTTTTTTATGTTAATGTGCATGTCATATTATAAATTTGGGTGTTCAAAATGGTTTTAATGCTAGTGGTAGTGGCATAGGTCCAATTGATAAAATTAAAACTTTAGCAAAATGGATCCGCAACCAAAATTATAAACGTGAATGGAACCAGATTTGTCTAGCAAATAATATACATGTTAAAGCATTTCTCCTTCCCGTGGAAACAAGATAGAAGTCACTCCATCATTTGCTTGTTTCTGTTTTACCTTATAAAAAATTTATTACTCCTTTTTATAACAATTATACAAATAGCCTGGTCTTAACAATATATGATAAAGATTGGATTTTTATTGAATGTTGTGTTGATCTATTTTAAAGAGGCAAGTGAAAGATTTTCAACTCAATATTAACCAACTACATCTTATTTTGTTCTTGTTATTTTTACAATGTTTGATAAAATTTTAAAACTTAGGAATCATGAAACTATATCTTATTTTGTAAATGATATGGCGGAAAAATTTTAAAAATATCGGAAAACAATTCCTCCTATTCATTGTATTGCATTTTATTAGATCCTAGTCAATGTGAGGTAAATATGGAGATTTTTTTTGTGTGTTCAAAACGGTTTTAATGTTAGTGGTAGTGGCATAGGTCCAATTGATAAAATTAAAACTTTAGCAAAATAGATCCGCAACCCAAATCATAAACGTGAATGGAAGCAGATTTGTCTAGTAAATAATATATGTTAAAGCATTTCCACTTCCCGTGGAAACAAGATAGTCACTCCATCATTTGCTTGTTTCTATTTTACCTTTTAAAAAACTTATTACTCCTTTTTATAACAATTATACAAATAGCCTGGTCTTAACAATTTATGATAAAGATTGAATTTTTATTGAATGTTGTGTTGATCTATTTTAAAGAGGCAAGCGAAAGATTTTCCACTCAATATTAACCAACTACATCTTATTTTGTTCTTGTTATTTTTACAATGTTTGATAAAATTTTAAAAATTTAGGAATCATGAAACTATATCTTATTTTGTAAATGATATGGTGGAAAAATTTTAAAAATATCGGAAAACAATTCCTCCTATTCATTGTATTGCATTTTATTAGATCCTAGTCAAGGTGAGGTAATATATGGAGATTTTTTTTTATTGTTATAAAGATTTTTTAGGGCTTGTTTCTATTCAAGACCAAAAGTTCTCAATTAACAATTATTTTTAAGAATTGTTTAATTTTTATGAAGATGAGAGGGAGCAGTTCAATTGAGGACAAGAAGTGTCAAATGAAGAAACCAAAAGTGGTGGGCAGCAACAAAGAAAAAGGCATTTTGAACATAATTAAGGAAGCAGCAAGAGAGTGAATTAAAAGGAAAAGTCCATGGATCCGGATCAACTAATCAACAAAGTTCTAACTTCAATGAGATAAGATTTTTCTTAAGTCAAAAGTTTCAAATAGACAATAACTTTGATATTCTCTAATGGTGGAAAGAAAATCAAAGACAATTCCAATTTTAGCTTCCATGGCCCGTGATGTTTTTGCGGTGCAAGTTTAATTTGTTGCTTCAAAATCCGCATTGTGGACGTGTGGGAGAATCCTTGAAGACCATCAAGCCACTCTTAATCTAAATTCATTATACATGCTAACACGCCTTAAATATTGGTTTAAAGCGAAATCTAGCAATAACGAACTTAGAATGACCAATGAGTTTACCGATAATATTCGGAGGAAGAGGAAGAAATTTTCAAGGCAATCCGTATAAATTATGAGGAATAGGAAATAATTTAATTTCTTTCTTTCTTTTTTTGTAAATTGTATGTAAAATTGTAAATATGGTTAGTCATAGTAAATTTTTTTATGGACTATGGTCCTATGGTTTTTACCCTTCTAACTTTTGAAGGGGTTTTCCACGTAAAATAAAAATATTTTGTTTCCTACTCTCTCCTTTTTTTCTTTATTATTTTCATTTATTATTATTGTTAAATACTAAATATCTTAATGTTACAACTTATTAGTTTAGAAAATAAATAAATATTTAAAATACAAAATAAGTGAATATTTTAAAAATATACTAAATAAATGACTAAATATTTTAAATGCAAAATGAGAAGTTTACTTATATTTTAAATGATAAATGATAAATCTAATTATATTTCAAATGTAATAAATAAGTTTAGCAAAAATAAAAAATTTTAAAAGTATTATAATTTTTTTAAACTAATAGCTCTATTAAATAAATTATAATAAGTTTATTATAATATCATTATTTATTATTTTATTATAATAATAACTTTATTAGATAATATTATAATAACTTTATCTTTATTATAGTTACTTTATTAAGTAAGTTATAATAACTTTATTTATTATAATTACTATTAAAATTATTTATTATAAAAATAAATTTATTAGATTAAATCATAAAAATATATTAATAAATATTTATTTTGATTAAAATTAATTAATAAAAAATTTAAAAATAAATAAAAAAGCCAATCGGTTTGGCCCAGTATCAATTTAATTGGACTATCAAGCTGAATCGATTCAAGGGTTTACCCTGAGTGAATTGGTCCGGTTCAATAACTAGTTTAGACCTGTTCTTCTTATTTGTGGGTCGAAATCGGTTTGACCCGACTCAGAACCGAACTAGTTCGATCCACAAGTACCTCTACATCAAGCAACTATATTGCTAGGCAAATGTACTATCAGGCAACTATTATGCTTCATTTGATTTATGCACAAAATCCTTTTTTTATTTAATTATAAAAAAGAATTCCAATGCAAAGGGAAATAATAAATCTAGTAGAAAAATTCAAACAAGGGGCAAGTAAGAGCCAAAAAATTCACGCAAGGGACAAGCAAGAGCAAACAACATACGGAACGAGCAATAGAGCCAGCAGTGAGTTCTACTAAAAATAATTTTTTTTCTTAAAGTTCATTTACTATACTCGTGAAAAGCATTTCTTATACTAAAAATCCTTATGTAGGTAAAATGTAGATACTTGATTCTTACTACTAATATTTCTAAAATAATTGAGAACAATTAACAAGATTGCTTCAGTGGGGGGTTGATCCACGTACCAACTCCATTGTTTCACTAAAAGTTTTTTCCACGTAACAAAACCATTAGATTGTTTTGTGGAACAATATCATCACAGAACAATTTTTTCTCAGAATAGCTCTTTCATCGAATAACCTCTTCTTTAATCAGCTATTTCATATAACACTTTTAGTGCATGTTTGGTGCATGGAATAAGGATAAAATATGATAAAATAATATTGTAGATAAGATAAGATTAGATGATAACATCTTATCTTATGTTTAGTGTGCACAAAGATTAAACATTAGATAGGATGATTTTTTTCCTTTACCATGTTTGTTATGTGCAAGATTAAAATTAGGATAGGATGATATTTTTTTATTGGACAAAATTTAAGGATAAAATAGGAAATTCATTAATAAAGAAATTTTGAAACATATCTAATCCTATGGATTAAAAATAATCCTCCACTTTCTAAAGGATTAAGTTATCCTCTTGGTATAGGATGACTTATCCTCTCACTAATCTTATCCTTTTGCTTAAATGAATAACAAACATGAGATAGGATGATAATCATCCTATCCTTTAAATAATCCCATGTGCCAAACATGTACTTGTGGAATGATACTAATATCTTCACTGCGTAGCAACTCCACCAAAGAGCATTGGAAATATGAAAAAATGCAAAATTCTTAGGTTAATTTCACTATTGGGATGTTTGGGAGAGCTTGGCTTAGTAAATCAAATATTGTGATAGTTAAGAATTCTTATCTTAATCTTTCTATGAAATATGAGTATTTCTCTTGCTCTTTCAGAATAGATAGTAGACTCTTATATTCACTATTCATTATTTCCAAAAGTGAAACTCACATTAGACATATCTTAACTCTTTTGTAATTGTCACTCTCATCATTATGCCTATTACTCATGTTCTGTAATTCTTGTTCTTGATATACATACCTATATATAAGAGTTCTAACTAATCTTGAGGGGGAATTTTTCCCGAAGATAAGAACTCTTTCTCAATTCTTTCTATATTACACTCTTTCTCTGTCTTTTCTCATTTAGCCTTGTAGATGCCTTAAATTGGTTGGGCTCTAAAAATGTTCATGCGAAAAGCCTAAGAATCAAATCTCTGAGACCACAAGTGATAATCGAGTTGAATATTTTAGTCAAATCTAGCCTTTTTTGCATTAAGTGATGATCTAGTACAAGCACTACGTTTTGCAAAAATACTAATTATTCATGAAATTATAAAAAGTGTATAAACATGTGCAAGTGGAATCCTTTATATATATATATATATATATATATATATATATATATATATATATATATATATATATATATATGTATATTATTACTACTTGACATTTTTTTCTATACTTTAAGTAGGCTGGTAATTCATGTTAACATTTCCTAAATAATTGTGTAATTGTGCCGTGTAAATTTAAAGATATTATATATAAATGAGGTTAAAACAATTAATTATATAATCACATCAAAATTCTTGTCATGAACAAAATGCGTTTCATAGCTACAAAAATTACATGATATGATATAGTTAACGCATTTAAGTACGATTAACCTGTATAGACAGAATAGATTAACTCATTTAGTCCTAATCCAAAAAAATTAATAATAAGTTATTTTATGTATTTGTAATATTAATCATTTAATAAATGAGTTTAATGTGTTGGATTCGTTGAGTAAAATGAATCCTGTTAATAAGATTAATAAACTTGTTAATGCAACCATAAGATCATCCAGATAAAAATTATTTCCGAAAAAGTAAAAAATACCATTAATTGTTAAAAAATTCGTGTATAAATGGATCATAGTGGGTCAACCAATATAAATAAAAATATTTTCATGTCAAACAAATTGACTCGAACATGATTATACATTCAGATTCCTTAACATTCAAAATATCATAATTCATTTTGAGAAAATTTAATAAATCTAAGTCTGGTGTAAATGAGTATGGTGAATATATTCCAGTTAATTGAAGTTTTTTTTTAATTACTGTTTATTTGTTTTAAAATAAAAAAAAATCTAATGGTAACTGGTGAGTGAACCTTGGAATGAGGGATGACATAAAATTTACCGTGCTTCAATTGACTAAATTTTTTTCAAGATTATTAACAAATTGTTAATGAACTGCATATGGATTGATGTCCTCTGTAAAGTGGAAGAGCTAGCTCCTTTATCAATTCCAATGATGAATTTATGTTTATTAGTAAAGCACAGACTCTACTTTGATTATTAAAGTGAATTTGTTTAATATCAGCTTTGCCGACTTTTTCTAGAATCCGAGGTTGCCCTCCTTCATTCATAAAACAAATTAATTAACATAGCGGTAGTACTAGTAATAATATTTTTTTTATTACTTTATTATTATTTATTTTACAATCTGAGATTAAATTTGTTCGGATCAAAAATAATAAACAATAAAATCTTTCAACAATGACAATCTATGATTCGAATCATATTTGTATATTTGAAAAAAAAAATTATATTCACTACTTTCAAGTATGAATTGGCAGTAATAATGCTCTTTAACTTTCAACTTTGAAGTCAAACTAGCCGCCTACACTCCGTCAAACTCTCTTCTTGCACTAATAGTAACCATTACCATTCAAATACTGTTGTTTTTTCTTTGTTGGATTTTTGTTTGTTTCAAATCTGTTTTCTATTCATATTAAAAAAATCATAAACTAATTAAAAAACTTTGAAATTAAATATTGTGAAATAAGATGTGTTAAACAGTTTTTTAATCGGATAAAATCAAGTCTTTCATCAAATTTAAAAAAATTAACATTCTTAGTAGGATCTTAGGCTCGACTTCTCTGCTTGTATCATTATGAGAGATAAAAGTATTTTTTTCCACATTAAGCAGTGCGAGCATTTAGTTTTAATAATATATGTATGTGTTTCCAATTTATAATCGGGTTCAAATCCTTTCTATCTCATATTGCACTTAATAAAAATAATATGAAAGTGATCTATAATTAAAACTGTTAACGCAATGCGTTTCTTTTTTTTTTTTTTGCAGTTGTGTATAAGAAGGTATCCTAGGTTTTGATAAAAAGGGGTACATTACATATCAAAAGGTTAAAAACGAAACCCTAGCATTGATTTGACGCCTAGTCTCAATGGCCGAGGTTTAGAAAAACATTATTATGTCGGGCTTTATGTTTTAAAGGGATTCTTAATGCCATTTATTTAGTAAATGCTGAAAATTCATGAAAAACATGAAGAGAGAAAAAACAAAGAAAATTATTCTACACAACACAACTTCATTTTTTAAGTGTTAATGGACCGAGTCCCGCAAAACTTAGGCAATGAATTAAAAGAGTGAAAGTGAGTTCAACTTCTGAGGATTCGTTTGGTTCGTGTAAAATGATTTTTAGAAAATAAATTTTGTAAAATCATTTATGAAAATTTAATTTTCTGAAAAAACTAATATTTTATGTTGTTTGATTTATATGTTGAAAAATATTTTCTATTGTTTGTTGTTTTAATCCAATATATATTAGGTTGAGTTTTAGTGGGAGCTTTTTCCTTAAAAATGGCATAGGTTTGGAAATTATCTTCCCTTTTGAAAATGGAAAGACAATTTCTCAAAATCCTTAAAGATTTTTCATTGACCGAAAATGTTTTACACGTACCAAACACTAAAAAATGTGAATAACATTTTCGAAAAAATGAAATACGTTAACCAAACGGACCCTCAGTTTAATTTGATTTTTTTGGGTTTAATGTTTTGTTGAAACCTATTTTTACATATAACAAGCCTAAATCTTGTTCAAGTCCATCTAAACACTATTAATTTTTTTAAATAAAATAAAATCTAAAATAATAAGATACACATAATAAGTAATAAGTATAATACAATAAAATTGAATAAATTCTTTAAAAAAACTACCAAAACATAAATCTTAATCAGAGTAGGAAAAAAATGTAACTTCAAATTAAATTGCACAAAAAATTTTAAAGTAATTCAAAATGTAATAGTGTGTTTTTCAATAGCTTGTTTAGTCCTTTACTTGATATATTTTCAAAAATCTTTTTAAAATTTACAAAATACAACATCATAATTTAATCATATATCAAATTAACTAAGTTATAAAAAATAAAAAAAAATTATAACTAACCGATTTAGTTGAGCTTAGATTTTAAATGGTAAGTCCAAATCTGATCAGATTTCCATTTTCAAGCCTAACCTCATCCAGTAAACTGATGAACTTATTTTTTTTTATTTAAATCTGTCCAAAATTCGAATTACATTTTTAAGCGAACTGCTGAACTCATGAAGAAGTCTACTTTATTTTTATCGTTCTTTTCTTTGTGTTTTGCATGGAAATGATTGATGGAGAACTAGAGAAGTGAAAGAGAAAAAGCAATCTCTTGATTTTGTGATAATTTTTGCTCTACAACATGTAGTCATAGTATTATTTATAACACAATAACACACTCCTGAGAATAGGTATGCATGATGCAACTGTCATTTTTCAAAAAGAAAGATCAAAAGCCACAATGCTGATTCTTTTTCTTTTGCTTTTGTATATTTTTCCCTTTTCTGTGATGAACACAGAATCGCTTTAATACATCATGAATATATGTAATCTTTATCGCTTTTAATATCTATCTACAACATAATTTCAAACGCTGTTTTTATTTATATATAAGTAGAACTCCTATAAATTAATCCATTCTAAATTAGTAACCTCTTTAAATTTATAAAAAATTATTATTCTAACTCGAACTAATGAAAAAACTTAATAAACATTTTTGGATTATTATCTTATTTATCGTTAGTAGAGTTTTTTAATTTCACAAGTGCGGTTAGGATGATGACATGTGTCCTATTTTATTTATTTTTTATTTTTTATTTTTTTTAATATTTTTAAAAAACACATAGTATTATCCTTTTTAATAGACACATAGTATCATCCTAACTGCGCTTGTGGAATTAAAAAACTCCACTAGCAGTGGATAGGATAATAATCCAACATTTTTATCGTAATTATTAATAATTTTATTTTAAATTTTAGTATAAAATTTCAGCCTCAATTATCGTATAAATTAATAATTTAATAAAAAATATATTACATAATATTCAAAAACTAAAAAGCACTCTAAGGGTTAATTTGAAAAAGATTATCATATTTAAAATTTTTATTTTAAGAATTAAAAAAGTATAAAATATATTAAAAATATATTTACAATGAGATTTTTATGCTATAGAATTATTAGAGGGATTTAAAAAATATGAAAATTAAACAAACACGTTTTTTAAGACAATAACAATTTATAAGGTTAAACCCTTTAAATTATACTCAATAATAGGCCCCAAAAATATTAATTTAGAAGGGTTTTACTGTATTTGTTTTGCTTTTCATGAATTTGAGTCTTGTTGCTAATTTAGTTCCCTCATCTATTACCATGCTTGCATATATAAAAGGAGTTTTTTAATTGAAATAGTGATTTGGCGATCTACTCCAAAGATATTTGATTTTTGCCAACGAGATTTTAACTTAGTGGTAATAAGAAGATCTAAAAGTTTGAGATTCAAGTTTAAATCTCATCATTTATGAGTTTGAGTTTAGTCTATTTTTTTTACTAGTTTAGTTAGTTCTGGTTATTTATTAGTTTGAGTAAAGTAAATTTCATAGTTACAAAAAATGTAATATATTGATTATAATTATAATTTTAATGAAAATATACTATTAAAAAAATTGTCTTCAATTAGGCCCTTAAAATTTTCTTTCTTTTTTCTTTTGCTTAGTCAAAAAATAAAAATTATAAAATTATAATAATTAATATAAAAATTATAAAAAATAAAATTTTAAAAAATAAATTTGAAAAATAAAAATCAATAAAATTGAAGAATGGGAAATCAAAATAATTTTTTAAATTAATTTAGGGTAAATGTTAGGCTTAAGTTAGAACTCAAACAACCTCATCTACTAGAAAAAGACTAGGACCATCCTTATAATTTTCTTTGTCTTGCAAGTCTATTCACTAATTAAAGCATGACCATTGACAACCCATGGCAGATTTTGCCACCATTATTAATTTGTCAATTATACACAATTTCATAGCCCGTAGGGATCAGAAACACATTGGCTCCAACAAAATTAACTGGATTAATTCTTTGTTTACATATTAATATCGTTAGAATATATAGGCAATATAAAATATGATATTCTAAAACCTTTTGGTTAATTATAAGACAATTTGCATTTGATCTTTGTATTTTCCTTTTCCCAAATACGTGCATGTGAAGGATATTCTTTGGAAATTACTTTGAAAAGGCTAAAGGCAGTATATACGTATCTCTAGACTTTAAGTTTAAAGCCAACTGCTAATCACAGCATCTTCTTTCTCATTGTGTTTAGTAATTAGTACTACTGAAGGTCCCCAAGGATCAACAATGGAAAAGCCCTGTCAACCAGCAGATTCTTTTCAGTCTGATCTGATGAATCCATTGATCAATGTTCTTCTTGTTTGGATGAGCTGGTTGGACCGAAAAAGAAAAGTTGCAACTCCAATTTATTTTTCAGACCAAAGGATTCTTCTGGAAAAATAACATGTGCCTGCTTTTGTCTAACTTTGCTCAGGCCATTGTATCCAAAGCAAAGCAAAGATGCATGGGATCAGAGGGAGGGCCTGTCAAAACGATTTAAGAAAAGCAATTGCTGTGGCTCTTTAGACTGCACCAGGGATTCCAGTACTACTGCACTTTAATTACTCATTGATTGAATCATGCATGTTACATCAGATATTTTTTATGTTAACCGACGAGTGCATGCATCTATCACTGAAAATGAGCGTTTCTCTATTGGATTACTGAATGTCTATCAATCCTATTGATTACCAGGTAGCTAGCAGAGGGAATCTTACAATCCATGTTGTGTATATACCATTTGGCTGAAAAATTTGAATACAACTCAAAGGTAGCTTGGTACAACTACAAACAGTGAAAATTTTGAATAACAGTAACACCCAATGGTACTAGAGACATGTACAAAACAATGTTAACATGGTTTCTTTATTGCAATTGCATATTCTCTTCTTTCTCGTATCTCCATCTTCTGAACAAGAGAAAGGAAATACTTTCTCTTCTTTTCCTTCATCTTATTATATTCCTTCATGCATTTTCCTTTTTCTTTTCTTTCCTTTGTAAGACATCCTACATAAAAGCATTAACTCTGCTTGGCACTCCCGATTAGGGTATCTTCAACATACTAATCTTTCAGAGATTGGAGGAGAAAATGAGGGGTGAACTTTTAAAGATCAACCATGTATTTTAACTTTGGACCACAAATGCCCTTTGTTGAACAGATTCTTCTGAGAGAATAAAGTATAAATTTGTCTGGAAATCAAACATCCTATTCTTTAAAAAAGTCGAAGGTATTATATAAAAGAATGACAAGGAAGACAAAAAAATATACAAAAATCATGCAAAAGGATATGAATATGTTCTACATATCATGAGGAAATTTATGAAAGCAAAATGTCAAAATTAAAACTGTATAAATTATAGAACATGTTTTCCTGTTAGTTAATTTCTGATCTGATTTTCAGTTGTTATTTTTTGAGTATCTGATGATCTGCTGAAATATGAGTACATGAAATACAAACTTTGATTTTCAATTTACATAAATTATAAATAAATACGTGATATAATATTATAATATCTCAACACCTTACTTAGCTTTGTGAATCTTTGTCTCATTTCAAGAAAATGTTTGTGTTCTTAATTTGACAACAAATTATCCAGAACTTTTTCCAAAATTTTCAGATTAAATTTTGTTAGAAAATATGGGAGATATTAAGAAACTTGATTTCCACATTTTTGCAGGTGACTGATAATTTAATTGATCCCAACAGTGCAGTGCATGTGCATGTGCATGTCATATGCAGATAAACAAAGTTCATGCGATCATGTGGTACTGCATATTCCTCCTTTTGTTTTCTTTGCTTTAACCTTCCCATATATACGTATGGAATACAAAGAGAATGTTCAATAAATCTGCTAAATAGTGTATGTAATTCCCTGTTACATCATCTTTATTTATCAAAGCTAGGGCCTAGGGGATAAAGTAGAATATGATCTTTAACAATGGCCTTATTTTTCTCTAACAAAGACCTGGAATATCCATTAATTTTTATACATCAAAATAGTTAATGCTGTGACTAAGCCTATTCTCCTTTGAGACCCTTTTTTCTCTGGACTTTTCTTCATAGAGTAGTATATAGAACTTTCAGTACTCCTGAATTTTTTTTTTTTTTAGTGTAAGTGATTTACCATATATAAAAATAGACAATCCACTGCACAAAATTCTCACATTTTGAAATCTAAAAGAGTCATATGTATAGAGCATTTCATCTGCATTAATAAAGAGACGGTTTAATTTATGCAATTCCTCCAGCTACAATCAGAGACATGTACAATTAAGTTTATATATGCATGTTCTCTTTAATCTTCAGCAATGTACACTCTCTTCTTGTTTTTTCTTATCCTCCATTGCTGAATGAGGGAAAGGAGCAACTTTCCCTTATTTTCCTTCCCCTTGTTCTTCCATCTTCTTTTTCTCTTCTCGCCTTTGAAACGCATTCAAAGGTTAAAAAGCTAGCATTGATTCTATCCCCATCCCCTTGTATGAACAAATTTTTAGTACTGAGGAATAATTTTAAGACTGGCTTTAATTAAGATCATAAATATTATGTTACCTTTGGTCCGCAAATGCTCTTTAATTTGCTGAACATTCTTTAGAAAGGAGATAAAGCATTAATTTCTTTTTAATTTCCATGTATTTAAAACTTTGAAGGAATTAGCAGTGCATGAAAAAAGGTAAATACTAGTGTTGAAGGACTCTTGAAGTTTTTATTGTTGTTCATATATGAACAACTATATATATTGGTGTTTGATCAACAATAAGAGCAGCTTTCCTTGATTATGGAAGAGGGATAGGGCCAATGTAGAAGAGAAAGAAATTATCCTATTCCTATATATATGCAACATTTGGGAACAATATTTAGCCTGAAAAACCGGAAGAATTATATAAAAGGTCTCATGGGAGGTATATCCAGAAAAATCCCACCCTAGAATTTATTAATTAGTTGATCATCAAAAGCTTGACTCATTTCTTACATTTTTGGATTGTCATGATGAGAAAGATAGAGAACATTCTATAAGTTCTTTGTTATTGCATATTCTGTTCTTTCTTAAATCCCCAACATATTACTTAAGGAGGGGAAAGAGATGACTTTCTTTTCTTTTCTTTCCCCTCCTTTCACAAATATAAAGATTTATATATAAATATATATATATATATTTATATATATATTCTTGCTTTGAATTTATTCTGTTTCCTTTTCTTTTTCTCTCCTTGGTAATGTATACAAGGACAGTGTTGTGTTTAAACCCTTGTAAGTAATTAAGAAGAATCATTCCAAGCCATGCATATCTTTATTAATCTAAGAGAAAGAAGAAATGCTCTTTTAGATCAGAAATTTATGTTGCTGCCCATTGGTCCACTAATGCCCCTTTATTCTCGTTGTTGGACATTTTCTTTCTTTTTGTATGTGTGGGGATAATGTAGAATTTCTCAAATCAATACAAGCTAGATTTTTTGTAACTTGGATTGCAACTTGCTAGAATAGATCAAAATATCATTAAAAAAAATCTTCTTAGAAAAGGTTGAAAAACGTGATTCATAAAACTTTGAAAATTAGAAGGAACATGATATTTGTGAAATTATTTAGCTACTTGTAATCCACAAAAAGTCTTCATAAACCATCTTTTTTCTTCATAAATCGATACCACAAGGGAAGCAAAAATGCTATTGGTGTCTCTTACGATCCCAGTCACCATGTTCTCAATGGCATTATTTGAATTGCAAGGTATCTATAGGGCTTTACCTTGACTGCTTGTGTTTCATCTTCAAGAGGATTCCTATGATCATGGATCCTTTTGGGTAGTTGAGCGGGAGTTTAGCATGGAAATTTGGTCCAGGACTTGTTGCAATCTTTGAATTAGTGGAAATAGAAGTGAGTTATAAACATGGTTGTGCTGTAATCATCATGGCGTGATGAATTCTTCTAAAGATTCCCCAATTAGTTTTTGCAGCCTGGTAGTAACTCTGTCAGCAATTGTCAAGTCAAGCTTTGATACCAAATGATGTAACTTTCATAGAAAGTGAATAAAAAACGAAAATCCATAACCAATATAAGCAATGTACCATGCTTTTCAGTAACTGGGATTCCAGAAATATCATAACAGAGAGAAAAGAGAATTTTTGTAACCATTAGAAGAGACATTTTAAACGTTTGTTCTAATTTTTTTCATAGGTCAATACTATATTAACTTTAAGATACTTATGATTTCGATATAACTTAAATAAACTCAACTGAATTAGATTATAATCAAAACTTAAAATGTAAATGATTCATTTTGTCAGAACTTGATTTAGTGTTTAATGCGAGTTCAGATCTAATTGACATCAATTTTTGTATGAGTACATTTTTAAGTATGATTTGAATCTTGAAAATTAGATTGAGCTGTTAATTGAATTTCAAATTGATTTTGGGTCTCAAAATGCTATTTAGGGTTTTGAGTAATTTTTGAACTTGGGTTTTAATTGGTTGATTGACTATGGATTTGCCGTATTAACTCTGATTACAATAAAGTTTTATTTCGGGCTTTAACCCTTTGGAATGGTAAAACAGTGATTTTAAATTTGGGTGGGGTTTTAAAGTTGTAAATTGGTTACTTGGGCCTTTGGGGCTTTGAACCAATAAGTTTATGGCCATTCTTATGGGTTTTGTTATTTTATTCATGCCTCTTTTTTTTTACAGCTGATTGATAAAATAATTAAATGAAAATATAAAGAATTAAAAATATCAAAACCAGAAAGGAAAGATCTGTGACTCAGGATTTCATTAAAAAATTATTAAATTAAAAGTGAACCTTGAGAATCAAGTAAGAAAGGAGAAGAAAATCTGGTTTGAAAGGCTTGAGAAAAAAATACTATTAATTTAACCAATTTTAAAAAATTAGGAAAAATCATAGATCATAAATTTTTAATATTAAGATTACTTTTTTTATACAGAAAAACTAAATTATTATGAAATAATCAAATTTAGGTTAGGAAAGTAGTTATAACATAAATTTAGGCTTGCAAATCAAATTAAAATTAGGGTTTACAAATGAGTGAATTAAATTCTTTTTAAAATTATTAGAAATTAAAATTATTTGTTAGTTATTAGAAATAAAATGAATTAGTAATTACGAGCTTTGAATAAGGAGAATTTTGATCGATGATGAAATCCTAAGAGAATTGTGAGCATGCAAACATTTTAGAAATTTTTAGATGATGAAAATTTTCCATATTCAATCAAAGTGTTAAAGGATATAGAGAATTTTAGTCGAAAAAATTCTGTTTATTCAAAATAATAATTATTAAATGAATAAATAAAAATAAAATATTGATAAGTTAAATATTAACCTATAAAAGGGTTTGAAAGAATAATAATTTAGTCCATATAAATGCCAAAAAATCAATAATAAAACTCCATGAGTATTGCGAGCGTGCAAATATATTAAAGATTGAGAAAAAAATTTTCTCATATTCAATCAAAGCATTCGAAAATGTGAAAGATTTTTAAAAGTTTCTATTTATTCAAAAATAAGAAAAAATAATAATAAAAGAAATCAATAAGTTTAAAATTAATCATTGTAAACAATTTTGAACCTATAAAAGGGTTTGAAAGAATAATAATTTAGTCCATATAAATGCAAAAAAAAAATCAATAATAAAACTTTATGAGTGCTCCGGCGTCCAAAAATAAAAAAGATTGCTGCTTTTCGAAGCTTCTTCCCCCCTCTTTCCGATTCCGACTTCCGTTTCTCCTAAAAAGCCTCCTAACCCGGTAGATCTTTCCCCTCGAAAAGATCTTTCCCCTTTTTTTGTTTTGTTCATTTTTTTTGTTTTTTTTTGTTGATGATGTTTGTTGTTATTGGATGCGATTTGCTATTGCTGTGGGTGTGTGTTTCCTTTTTGCATGTGGGTGTTTAGGTCTGGGAGGTTTTGGGGTTTCGATTTTAGGTTAGGGCTAGGTATGGTGGTGATGCGATGGTGTTGGGGCTGAGCATGAGTGGTGGTTAAGGAGTTAGTGATGGATCGATGGAGGCGATGGGGTTCGGGTAATGGTGGTTTAACGATGGTGAGGTGGTGCGGATGGTGGTTTGGTGATGGGTTCGATTGGTTACTGATTTTAGAGTCGAAGATGAGATTTTCGGGCTTGTGTGTGGTGCTACAAAGAGCTGAACTGTGGTGGGATTAGGCCGTGGGATGATGTCGAGCCAGAAGAAAAAAAAAATCAAAATGGCCGACCCCCCCGGCAGTGACCAAATGGTTGTTTTTGTAGAAGGGACTTGCGTGGTTTCGGCTGTGATGGGATGGAGTAGGCAGGGTTGATGGACAGCCTGGGGAGAAGGGCTTGAACTGCACCAGCGGCTAGGTGATGGATGGGTGACAGGATCTGCACCGACGGCTGATGGACAACAAAACAAATAATAATAATAATAATAATAAAAGAAGAAGAAGAAAAGAAAAGAATAATAAAAAAAGAAAAAAAGATAATAATAATGAAAAAAGAAGAAAAAATAGAAAAAAAAAAATGCTAGTAATAATAATAATAATAAACAACAACAACAACAACAACAACAACAACAACAACAATAATAATAATAATAATAATAATAGAAATAATAATAATAATAATAATAAATAATAATAATAATAATAAAAATAGATACTAATAATAATAATAATAAAAATAATAATAATATAAAAGTAATAATAATAATAATAATAATAATAACAACAAATAATAAAAATAATAAAAACAAATAATACAAATAATAATAACAATAATAAAAAAACATAAAAAATCAAATTCACCCTTTTTTAATGGGCCTTGAAGCACAATATTTTAATTTGGATTTTGAGAGCCCAATTGAATGTAGTACTACCAATTTGGACAAAATTTGGTGTCTACATTATCCAATTAAGGCTCTTTAGGATAAAATATGATTAAATGATATCGTTTTGAACGAGCATTGTAAGGATGCTATTACTTTCTTCACACATAAAGAGACTCTCAAACCCAAACTTTTAATCATAGACCTCAATCTATCTTTTTTGGGAAATTTTTATCACATTTGGGAAATCTTAAAAAAGTAGAGTTAATGAGGTGTCCAATCACACTTAAAAGAAAATTGGTGGTAACTCTATAAAATCTGTGTATAGCAATTAGATTCTAGGAATTAAATCTTTATAACAATTTGGCAACTCCACTGGGACTATCAAGAGTCAAGTCATTAATTAATCATAAATTATCCTAAGCCTTAGTTTGAAAATTTTCTACTGTACCTTATTTATTGCTTTGTATACTATTTTGTTCGACTTTGTTGTTTTCTTGCTTTTGAGACAGAAATAAGGAATAAGGAAATAAATATTGAAAGGTATATATGTTCCTTTATGCACATGCCACGTGCATTCGCATGCATAAGCTCTAAGTCTTGAACTTTGTCCTCTTTAGAAGGGAGTGAGTAGCTACATTTTCATGAGGTAGTTACCTTTGCATGAACCAATAAATAATTTCTACTCAAATTGTACCTATTTTGTTTAAGCCTATAATGGATGAGGATCAGGGTGTCTTAATAGTCCATGCGGATGTCAATGAAGAATAATTTAAGAACTTATTAGTTTGATGAGAAATCCGAACCAAGCATATAGTAAACCTAATAAGCCAACCATAAGTAGAGTCATACCCATATTTCGTAGAAGTTACCTTGAGATTAAGACACATAAGGGAACATTTTTGATGTCCCTTATTTTGATGAAACATTTTCTAGGGGCAATCATAAAATATAAAAATTTTTTTAAAAAAAAGCATTCATTTTTATCCCCTAACGAAAAGTTTCTTTTATCTTGTGTTTTTATTCTAGAAAATAGGTAGACTTATTTCCTAAGTTTTTGTCATTTCTTACCTCATTTGCATTAAATAATAAAATTTTTTTTCATAAAATTAGGTCATCTTACTAGTTGTATTGCATGGTTTTTTTTTTTTGCATCCATTTCCACAATATTATGCATTCACGAAAATAACATGATGCATTGCATTTCATGTAAATACATCTCTTGATCATAGGATAGTGTACTTCATGTATATGCATCCATTTTATTTTAAAAGATTGCATCCTAATACTAGATAATTCTAGTAATGGATGGCTCGACTACCAAAAATTTCTAGTGACTTGTACAACATCTACTCAAAAACGAGAGCCATAGAAAATGAACATGTTGAGCAAATGGAAATGATCGAGAAGATTTAACAAGAACTTGCTCAATCTCGATAAGAGTCCCAGGAGCAAATGACAAAGATGATGGAACTGATAATGAGTTTGGTAAAAGAGAAATAAGTTGCCGAGAATCCAAGTATAAGGGAAAAGTCTAAACCTCCAAGAGAAAATCCTCCATACCCACCCAGGTTTACTCTACCTCAAGCTCAAACATCCCAAAGGGTGTATCCACAAGTGGTGCCATCAACAAAAGGGCAAGTGTATACTTTTGTTAACTCTCTTTTGAGTTAACAACAAAACCTAGGCTAGCATGCAGGATCTAGTCCTATTAATCCTTGTTTGTTCCAAACCTTGATGACCTTAAAGAGCAAGAAAAGTTGATGAGGGAAATTCCTTAAGATGGAGAATGACAACATAAATATGATTTATTGAAGGAAATAGTGAGAGCAATAGAGGGAATGGACATCTTTTGAAGTGTCAATGCTACCAAACTCAGTTTAGTTCCATATTTATTGATCTCACCTAAATTCCAAGTTCTTGATTTTGAAAAGTACAATGGAACAAAGTGCCCAGTGGCTCACATCAAAATGTTCTATCGAAAGATGTCTAGTTACACGGATAATAATAAGTTGCATGTTCATTATTTCCAAGATAGCTTAACTAGATCACCTACAAGGTGGTACAATCATCTAGCTCAAAGTCACATTCGCAAATGGAATGATTTGGGAAAAGCTTTCTTAGCTTAGTATATGCATATGGCTGACATAGCACTGGATAGATCGTCTTTGCAGCGCATAAAAATGAAGCCTACTAAAAGTTTTAAGAAGTATGCCCATACGTGGAGAGACCTAGCATCTCAAGTGCAGCCTCCTCTTATTGAGAAGGAAACCACAGTATTGTTTATTAATACTTTGCCAACTCTTTATTATGATAGACTTGTAGGGAATGCTACAAAAAATGTGGTTATCTTTGGGGAAATGATTGAAAGTGTTATTAAGAGTGGTAAGACAGAAGATGCTTTTTTTGAGAGAAAAGCGGAATAGCTAAGAAAAAGGAAAGAGAGACGCAGGCTATCACCAGTGAAGATCAACCACCAAGAAACTTTGTCCCCTGTCATCCTTATCATTCTTATTACCTATCTATAAACAATATTTCCCCAAATTCTTTAGCTTATCAACCGATCCCTCAACCGATTTGGCAACCAAAATTTTTAGTGACTGAACCTACAATTCCTCAATTGACCTAACCAAACAAACCAACAAGTAATCAAAAAAGGATAAGGAACAATCAAGGGAGAATTTCAGTTGACCTAATTCCTTTAACCTATATAAAGCTATTTTCACAATTGGTTAGATATCATCTTGTTGCACTTGTTTATCTGAAACCATTAAAACCTCCATATCCTATATGATATAATGTCATTGCTCGATATGACTATCATTATGGGAATATGGGCCACTTTATAAAGACTTGTCTTGCTTTTAAATACAAGGTTCAAAGTTTGGTCAATACTGGCTTGTTAAACTTTGATATGAAAGAAGAGCTGAACATTAGTGGGAACTCTTTGTTAAACCATAAAGAGGCGCAAATCTTTGGAGGATAAATATTAATGAGGAAAAGGCCAAATTTGTCACCTTTGAGTTTTCCTATTATAAAAATGCAATTCCTTAATGCTTATGCCCATGAGCTTTGAGGAATTTTTTATATATCAACTAATTTATCTAAATCATTTAAATAAAATGGTGATGTATTTTCATTACATTTTCTCTTTCATAAAAATCATTATTTTGATCCTTCTATATTTCATTCATACCTAATTTCCAAAGAATGAATAAGTAGCAATCATGACAATAATCTGAGATTTTATTTTGAAAATTCTGTTCATACTAGCAAAGTCAATGATCATTTTTGTTCCTTGATTTGCTGAAATTTTTGAAGCAATAAAAAGGTAACTCGTACCAACAGAAGTCAAAACCCGCATGAAATGGAAAAAAGAAGTAAATCTCTTGTATCCACAAGTTTTTTTTATTCAATAAATATTCTTGAATAAAAGTATTTACATTTGGAACGAAAAATGACCATCTTTGATCTACCTCTCATGCGTAAGTAAAATTATCCATTTGCTATTTCTATTGAGCTTATCATGCTTTTTCTTGAAACAAACTTACCAATGATCACCATCCACAGAAAATCTAAACATACTATCAAACAAACAATTATACAAACAGTTTAAGCAAACAATCAAACTACATACACAAACATTCAATCAAGAAGTAAGCAACATACAAACATTAAAGCAAAAAAAGAAATCATTCACACAAACACAAACAATCAATAGGTAACATAAATTTAATCAAAACAAGCTAAATACTAGACACAATTAATTCTAATCCTAAATACTATCATTGTATTTTATCTACTTATCTATCCTATCTCCTGTAAAACTACGAAGGTAATCACGATGTGTTAAAAAACATATTGAACACTTTGTAACATCAAGCCGTTCCTTTTTTTTTGTTCAATAAAGTGCAATTATAAATCAGACATTAGTCATTCTTGCACTTGTTAACTAATCAATCGCTCATGTGGATCATATAATTCAATTGGGTTAAGAAAAAATCGAGAAAATTGAAAAACTAACTCAAATTAGGGGTTTTGAGGTAGTTCGATTTAGTTCAAATCGTGACATAATAAGAATTGTATTTAGCTGTGCCATCTTAAAGTACAGAATAAGATATGCATTGCTTTTACATTCATTTGTGCCATCTTAATCTCATTCTTATCCCATTCATCCTCTGTTTCGATGAGCTCTTTATTCTCTATGATCTTCTTTGGGATGTGAGAACCTTTTGTTATTACACTTCATACTTTATAATCATTGGCCTTTATAAAGAGCATCATTCTTGTCTTTCAGTAGTAGTTTTCACCATTAAACAGTAGGGGTTTAATGGTAAAATAGCCTTTTAAGGTTATGGGGTTTCCTACATTGAGATGAGCCATTTCTAAGGATCATTTCTACTTTAAGGTGGTTAAACCCATGCACTAGAACCTTGCTTTGATACCAATTGTTGGTTCACTACTAATTGAGAAAGGATGAATCGATTTTGAGTTCTTTGCTAAGTAAAAGCTATCTAGTTTAAGGTCTTCCTACATTAGCTAGACAATGGAAGCAAACAATAATTAAAACAGTAATGTAGGAAGCAAATAAAAGTGTAAAGAAGAGAGACAATACATAGTCGATTTTATAAAAGTTCGGCAACCTTACCTACGCCCTTTAACATAAGACTCTTCCAACGATTTTCTCCCAATTCACTATTGAAGATGGATTACAACCTTTTCCCTTTTGTAGGCTTGAAGAGATAACCTTCCTTTTTCCTTATGGTTAAGGATAACCTATCAACCTCTCTCTTTTCACAGGCTTAAGGAGGAAACCTACACCTTCTCTTTTCAAGGCTTATTGAAGCAACCTTTACAAGCACTCCCTTTTCTGACTAAAAGAGCAAAGCTTACAAATAATCCCTTTTCTGACTTATGGAGCAAACCTTAAATCTACCCAAACATCACTTACAAATATAGCACTCAAGAGTACTCTCCCCTTTACAAATTTGGAGTGGGTTTATAAATGAAATACAAATGCCTTTATTGTTCATGATTTAAGTTTTTGGAAATTGCAACATGTTCAAGCCACACTAAATGAAGAAAATAGATGCGCGAAATGGAGAGAGAACAAATCACTTTTAGAAATGTCATAGAGCAAATTTTTTTTTTTACAAGTTTAAGAGCAGAAGAGGTTACTTTATCTTCAAAGTCATGACATACCGCCAACCTAGTACTTAGATTAACGGATCCATTAGACTTTCACATATGTATTTGTCGGAATTTACAAATTACCTACTAATGAAGAATTATAGGGATTCAAACCTAAGTACTTTTTGCATTCAAGACTCAAACCTTAACCACTTGCGTCAACTTCCATTGGCTCATGGAGCAAAATGTTAGCAACATTAATAAATTTGTCAACAAAATCAAAATAACTAGATATAACAAAAAAATTTACCATTAATGCTTGATGACATGTCAAAAAATACCAAAATACCATATTGATTAGCAAAATGTTAAATTTGTCTTTGCATTAGGGTCCATATATTTTATTTTGTTAATGCATTCTTCTAAGAAATGTATATTAACAAACGAATATTAATTTATATCTTCTGGGAGTTGAAAGTATCGTAAAAGAGTAGTTTAATCTATTACCTTATATTCAAATTTACATTTTTATATCTAAAGTTAAAATAAAAATTAATATGAACTTCGTGATACAATAAAAAATTATGTAATTGTCAATATTCAATATATTTTAATACTATATATGATTATTAAAATAATAGAACAAAGCACGGGCATAAAAATCCTAGCCGTAAGAAAGCCGACATATTTAAAAGGTTCGATTTGTTAAAACTTTAAGTGATTTTTTTTCATTGGATGAATTTAACGTCATAACTCTATTAGATAATAATATAAATAATTTAAATTATATTTAAGTGCTTTTCACAAAAAAAAAAAATTTAAGTGCTAAGCCAAAGTCTCTATGAATTAATTATCAAAATTTTCAGAAATGTATTACCAAAAAAAAAATTTCAGAAATGTAATCAAATTTAACTGTTGATATTTTTTTTAATCATTACAATGAATTTTTATTTTTAACGTTAGGTAAACTTAACAATTTATGTATATAATTCGTATTTATTTTATGTAAAATTATATTCGTACAGTATAAAATACGAAAATTTTATGTTAAAATTCGTGTAAACATAAAAATATGATTTTTAAAATTTTTTTAATTCATATATAATTTTTCTTATAATGTAATCTTTATTAACTTGATACATTTTATTGATATCACTGTTGTGTTATCATCGTGTCATATCTAAAATTGCTTAGCTTAATCTTAGATAAAGTTCATATCTTGATTTTTTTGAATCAATATAATTAATTGAAATGTATTGTTTATATAAATAAAATATACAATTTAACAGTCTGATTAAGTTAACAAAGTATAAATCATATAAAAAATATAAAAAGTTTTAAAAATTTAAAAACTATAAACCCTAAATCTTAAAGATTAAAAATTAATTCTCATAGGTAAAATAGCTATATTTTGAAAAAGAATATTGATTGGTTGTGAAGAGGTTTTACCGACAGGTAGTGCTTTCAATCTTCCCCAGTTTGGTGCAAACAATTATTCTCGGAGATAAAATAATTAAAGAGCCAGTGCCACGTGGCTGGATCTCTTTCTATCATGAGTTCGTTACCCTACAGAAGTGGTCCCCAGTTTTGAGCCACGCGTTTCCCGGGTTTTGCCCCGTCAAGTGCGTGTCACATGGCCCTACGCCCTACACCCCTACCCTTCCAAACGTATTTGTTGCTTTGCATTACCACTTTTATTTATTTATTTATTTATTTATCAAAGACCATCTTTGATTAGGTCATCTCGAGTTTGCAACGGATAATTATACCCCTTCACAATTGGTAAAAGTTTTTTATTTTATAAATTGAGTTAAAATAATGATATATATTTTATTTATTTTTTATTTTTGATATTTTTAAAAAATATATGTTATTATTTTAATTTTGTTTATGAAGTTAAAAAATTTTACGGACAATATATGAGATATTAATGCTATAATTTATATTTATACCATATAAAATTATGTTTGTATTATATAAAACATAAAAAATAAACATTAATCACTAATATATCAAATATAAAATAGTTTTAAATTTTGTTATATCTATGTATAATTTTTATCTTTTTTTATAATCACAAATATTCCCATTTATTTTACAGTCGGAAACTAATTTTATTTGGATCAAAAGTGATAAATGATAAAATTATCTCAACAATGATGATTTCAAAATTCCAACGTCATATTTAAATTTTTTTTATTGTATTATATTTATATTATGAATAATTATTGCATATATCGTTGGTGGAGTTTTTTTACTTCACAAACAGAATTAAAATTATGACACATGTTTTATTTTATTAATTTTTATTTTTTTAATATTTTTAAAAAATATGTATCATGATCTTAAATTATTTGTAAAATAAAAAAATTTTACCAATAATATATGTAATAATTATCCTTATATATTATAACAAAAAAAAATTATCCTTACATTATATACGAGTTATTTGGCATCATTCTATGTCACATTGTGTGCATTCGCTTTCTCACCGGCAACCGAATCTTCACCGGTTTTCTGTTCCTAGTCAAGTCAAGTAAACGCTCTGCAAAGGTCAAGACTCAAGAGATTTCTTCCACGGGAAATTACTTTCCAAAATGTGCTTTTTCTTTGTGGTGTGTCTGTGCCTGAGACAAAAAACTGTTTTTGTTAAAAAAATATCTGTGATAAAATATTAAATTTTAAATTTTAAAATAAATTTTATTTTTCTTATAAATTTAAATATATATGAAAAAAAATTAAGAATTGACTATATTTCTAGATTTTTTTTTTGAGATAACAAGATTGATTAATTGGCTTGCTCTATTTAAGGGTTTGGAGTTCTCTTTCTTGGATAAGATATAGCTAAAGTTGATTTTGAAGATATCATCTAAACAAACTGTTTTGAAAAATGTTATATTATTTAAGAATTTAAAATTGATATATTATCAATATATATTTTATGAGTTTGTATATGAGACACTAACAGTGTATAATTTCTATACACTGTCAATGCATTGAGGTTGACACTTCATCAATTGGCAAATTCAAAAATATGTCAAGTCTTTAAAAGTAAATGTAAATAAATTTTGGGTTTGTATATGATACACTGATAGTGTATAATTTCTATACACTGTCAATGCATCAGAGATTGACACCTCATCAATTGGTAAATTAAAAAATATATCAAACTCTTAAAAGTAAATATAAATAAAAATTTTTTAATTTGGTTATAAAAAACTATTAATAAAGTGTCAACCTCTAATGTAGAGTAAATATAAATAATTTTTTTTAATTTGGTTATAAAGAGCTATTAATAAGGTGTCAACCTCTAATGCAGAGTAAGTATAAAATAAATTTTTTTAATTTGCTTATAAAGACCTATTGATGAAGTATCAACTTTTAATGCATTAACAGTGTATAGAAACTATACACTGTCAGTGCATCATATATAAATCCATAAATTTTTTTTAATTTGCTCATAAGAGCTTATTGATAAGATGTCAATATCTAGTGTATTGACAGTGTATAAAAACTATACACTGATAATGTATCATATATAAATCAATATTTTGCGCACAATCATTAATTCTTAAATTTTAAAATAAAATTTTTTAAAACAAATATTCTAATGAAATTTAAGGATCCGATTCAATAATAATAAATAAATAAATATACATTGATAATAAATCGAATATAGTTTATTTTAACGGTAATTTCGTTTTTACAACTAAATAAAACATTATTATGAAATTTTTTGAAGTTGGAAACATGTTTTGCATAAAAAAGATGCACTAATTTGTTGGTTGAAAATACAAGTTGCAATCATTTTACCGTTGAATTTTTTGTGGCATCAATTAATTAATTAAGTGAAAATCAGATGATGATTGAAAAATGCCAGTTTTATAGGCTAGATTATATAAAAAAAAATATTAGAAAAACACTTGCTATCATCCTTGTTGTATTTTCTTTAAGCTTAATAGTCAAATACACCTTCAACCTTTAATAAAAAAGAAATTAAGCCCTTAACATTTTATCGCGTAGAAATCAGTCCATAAACTTTTATTTTATTATAAATAAACTTTTAACCTTTCAAAATTATGCAATTAATTTCAAATCTGTTAAATGACACTAACTTCTGTTAGTATTGCATACGTGACGGCCAACTAAGCTATCTACATTAGCTTTCACATTAGATATCCAAACGACAGTTAGTGTCATTTAACAGATTTGGACTTAATTGCTTAATTTTAAAATGTTGAAAGTTTATTTATAATAAAATAAAAATTTATGGACTGATTTTTACGTTATCAAATGTTAAGGACTTAATTTTATTTTATGTTAAATGTTAAAAGTGTATTTAACTATTAAGCATTTTCTTTAATCTTTTCCTGGCTAAAACAAAATATTAAACAAATAGAATGGGAGGGAAAGCCGGTTTGGTTGATCAGAATCTCATAATTTATATTTTTAATAATCCGAGAGAAATTTTTTTTTTTAAATCTAGAAGGAAAGAGGATAAGAAAAAACAGTAGTGACAAGATTGAATCCATCCACGTGTCGGTAGAAGGAGTAGGTCGATAAAACCTGGAGTCCCAACAGTCGGTGACGCGATCAAAGCTTAACTCTCAGTCTCAGAGTTCAAATAGCCAAAAAAAAAGAGAAAGCCTTTCTTAACTCCTGTTTATTGAGAATTGCAGAGAAACTAGATTGACTCTCTCTCTCTCTCAAAAAAAAAACCCCAAAATCTAGGGTTTTGTATTTGTTCTTCTCGTTTAACCGGTAAGTGTCTTTTCAAATTCCTTTTTTTATTGGTTTCTTTAATTCTGATTGTTTTCGGTCGTTTCTTCTTTTTTTTTTCCACCGGTAATCTTGAAAGTGGAATTGCATTTCTGTTTTGTGGGGTTTTCAGAAATTGGGGTTTTTGTTTTGATTTGAAATTTCTTTTTTCTTTTTTCAATTTTTTATTGTTTGGGGGGGGGGGGGGGGGGGGCGTGGAATCGGGTATTTTGGTTTTGAAATTTGAGGTTTTAGCTGTTGAATTTGATGAATTGAGGTGATCTTTAGGGTTGGAATTTTGGGTTTTGTGGGACAAGACGAGAAGTGGGATTTTTTTTTTAATTTAAAATTATCCATTCAATGCAAAACAGGAATTTTGAATTATTGTTGGAATTTTAAGGAAAAAAATTAGTAACGAATACAAAGCTTAGAGGAAACTTTGAAGAGACCAAGTAAAGAACTTTGTTGCGAGAGCAAAAGAACGGTGATTGAGAAAATTTGATTTTATAAGTAAAAAAACTCAAAATCCTTATTTTATTTTTAGATCGTTTGTTCTGGTTTGATTATAGGAAAGCAGGAGGTACCATAACAAAATTTCCTAATATCTTCCCCACATTTTTACGGCCACGATATCAACACAAAATATATTAATTTTGCCATCCGGAAAATTAATCAGATCTCGGATTTGTCTATGTGTGTGGTCAAAGTTTTGTGGTTATTGTTTTCATTTTTCTTTTTTTAAAACAAATTTGTCCTTATTATTCTGGTAAAATATGGAAATTTCTTTTTCTACTTTTTATATTCTCTTTTTCATTTTCTTTATCCGCTTGAAGGAAGGACTGTAACTTCAAGTATAAGGAATTCTGTGCTGGTTATCTGTTGAATGCGATTCATAACTAGGTTTTGATTTGCTTTGTTTTTGACATGTTGCATTGCCTTTACATCAGAGAGCAATAAGAATTGATGTTTTCAAAGAACAAAATTCCATGTTTGTATGTTTGGGATATTATATGTTAAGCTTGACTGGATGTTTTATTTGCATGGATGCTCATTTCAATTACTTTTATCTCTGACGTTTAAAAATACAACTTTTTTTTCTTTTGATTTGGAGCTGGGGCCGAGAAGATGATTTTTTTGTCTGGGTTTCTAGTTTTTGATAAGTGTTTCCTTTTGTTAAAGTACTTTATTATTTGGTCAGAAGGAATAATTTCTTTTGTTTTTCTATTCATAGAGAAGGCCGTCTTCTGGTTGTATATTTGAATTATGCTTAATTATGTTCATGTTTTGGAGCAGAGAATAAGAAATTGACTATCATTTGAGTGTGTTGGGAGG